>CM062814.1:382274287-382990034 GCA_031772625.1 Pinus tabuliformis
TTGCCTTCACATCAAACGTGGATATTTTCTCTTGTTCTTTGGAGCAAGTAACAATTCCTTATTTATTTTTCATTTATGTTCAGCGTGCTCTTAGTAGGGTCTCTGTAGTGGTGCTTGGAGTGTATTGCGGTTTGGCCGGGGGTAGCCATAGAAGTTGGTGGAAGCTTAAGCATGGATCACACCCCTTTTCTCTATAGTCATTTATCTTTGGAGAGCCAGAGCAAAAGCGAATTGGGAGTGCTCATAATTTCATTTTCTAGGGAGGCGTTTGAATGTCTAGTGTTAAGTAGAGGTGCTTGTTGTAGTGCGAGTTTGCGACATTATTGCTGGTGGGCTAGGTCTACAAAGCGGGGTAGTTGGCTTTATGTTATTTTGAGGTTGAAGGGTGGTTGTCTTTGAAGCAGAAGGAATTATGAAATTTGGCTAGCTGCAAGGGGAGTGGATTGGTCATTTGGTGAGGTGTCTTGGGTTCATGGGCAATTCACCCATTTTGACATTTGAGTCTCTGGCTTGGACTTTTGTGTGAGCTATGTGTGGTGATCAGCGATAGCTCCATGCAATGTTAGGGAGGACAGGCTCAAAGAAGCATTGGCCTTGTGGCCAAGGGGTAGCACATCGAGTAGCGCATCAAGATGATGAAGAAGGGGTAGAGAAACAACCAGCTAACTCATGAGGTCGAGTGGATCTACCTCCGCCCTTCGATTCTCTAGTGGCACAGATACGCCAGGTTTTAGCAAGGGTGGAGCAATTGGCCTATGACCGACATGATGATCACAATGAGGTCTTTGCATTTATGAACGAACTCCATCACAATTAGTGGCACATGATGGATCGCTTGGTCTCTCTTCGTTCAGGTAATAAGCAGATCCAAGAGAAGCTGGATAACTTTGAAGGTAGGATGGCTCATATGGAGGCACATGTACACAAAGCTTTTCGTTCGTCACATGGCAATGGTCTAGATGACCCGACTTCGGGTAATATAGCTTATTAAGGATGATTATGAGTTGTATTTTGATCCTTGGGTGTTTCTAGTTACTTTGGACAATCTGTCTATAATCCTTAAGTTTTTTTAGTTATTGCTATTATCTTTTTGTCATTACCATCTCGCCAATAAGTCTAGTAGACCTACTATTTTGAATACAAATTCTCACATTATAATTATTTTACGAATTAATAAAATAAAAATAACATAAAATATTATTCTAATTACAAATATTATTATTTTAATTAAAATATTATTTTACATATATATATAGTTATTTTATATAAATATTGTTATTATTATTATTATATTATTTAATAACAATATATTCCCGTCCCGTCATTGCGTCACAAATGATGTATCTAACTACAATAATTTATCTCATCAAAGTTTGACCATAGGCTAAAATGGTCTCCTTGTATCTTATGGATATAAGGAAACAATCTACTCAACATATAACTCGACATGATTGACTGACTTTAACATTCACAAGTACTATGTTTTTTTTTTTTTTTTTTTTTTTTTTTTTTTTTTTTTTTTTTTTTCGAAGGTGGCAAAACCTATCAAACTCAGGTGTCAAACCAACAGTGAGGACAGCCATCTCTGGCTGCTATCCGCGAATGTCGGTTTGACTCATCACCATTATCAAGGAAAACCACGCCACCTGTAATAACCCGCTGGTGGTCCGTAAGGGAGCAGGCTTTCACTCCTGCCAGATGCCTCTGGGTCTTGGGCCGTTAACCTGTTTCCTTACGTCCGAGGAAGACGAGCTCTTAGCCAAGCAGAAGCAGTTTTACGGCATACTCCAGGCCGACACAAGTACTATGTTATAGTGCTCTTATATCACATTTACACGTATGAAATTATATTATATTATTTAAAAAATTAAATAAGTAAAAAAATATTTTATGTATATAAAATATTATAAATAAATCATAATATTTATATTAATTTAAAAAATATTAGTAATTTATCAATAAAATTAATATATCATCATAATTTAATATGATTAATAAATTTACTAATTTATATATATTATAATTTATAAATAAATCATAATATTTATATTAATTTAAAAATTATTAGTAATTTATCTTGACATATCATCATAATTTAATATGATTAATAAATTTATTTATATTATATATATTTGTTGTTTAATTTTTTTGGAAATAAATTGTATAAGTGTTTACTTTGTCAGTGTGGTGGAAATTTCACTTATCATTAAGGATTAGAAAGCAAATGGATGATAAAAGTGAGTGTTGATCAAATTTTAAATAATGAGAATCACATTATTAGATTAACCATCATCAAAATATAAATGATTAAATTCAATAATAAACAATCAAATTATCTTTAAATTATAAAATAAATTAGCAAACTCAAAAAACGTATTAAATTATTAAATATATTAAGATCTTTTTTTTTTTTTAAGTGTGTGGGATTTACGCAGTGCATTATATTAGATATCATTTTTGGGATTCAACTGCGTTAAGTAAGTCATTCAAAGTATGACCATTTCCATGAGAGGTAGTCGTAAAGTGACTAATTTCACTAGTTTCAATCCCACTTCTTCACCCCTGTGAGCATCACCCGATGCAATGAGTGCTAAGTGAACTATTCAAAAATCATGAGAAATTAGTCACTTTACGACTACCTCTCATGGAAATGGTCATACTTTGAATGACTTACTTAACGCAGTTGAATCCCAAAAATGATATCTAATATATTAAGATCATTAAATATAAATAAATGAAAGGTCAAAAGGAAAAAATTAATAAAAAAATATTTAGATAAAGAAATAAAATTATATAGGAGTTGTCTATAGTGCGATTTTTTGGAGTTTCTGGTGCCGGAATCCGGTGAAAATTTTGATGTGAAATCTTGATTTGTGTTATTTAAACTAGTTTTTTGACTATATATATGGATTCAACACCATGAAAAACCCCTAGGGCACTTCTATTATGCAAGGTTTACTCATCAATATTGTGATTTCAATGAATTCCTACAGGATTTTAGAGAAATTAGACTGGAAAAATCTAACAAAAAAACTTCCAAAAAATCGCACTAAAAACAACTCCAAAATATATATATATATATATATATATATATAAATAATATATATGTAATAGTTTATAATATATAATATAAAATTCTTATGATATTGTAGTGTACTAAATGAATTAACAATGATATTATGATATTGTAATATATTTTATATTATGTAATATTACAATATTGTAATATATATATAAAATAAGGTGTGAAATTACAATATTGTAATATATTTTATATTATGTAACATATATACCTATAATAAGGTGTGAATAAAATAATATTGAAAGAGAAACATTAAGGGGATAATAAAAACAAAGCTAAAAGAATAAAATGACAATTAAAATAAGAATTTTGAAATTGGGAGGGAGGAAGAATATAAAGGGAAAAGAATAAAAATAGAATTTATGGGGTTGGGTATAAAATAACCATTTTTTTTTTTAAAGTTTTGAGGTATTTTTTTACACTGAGGTGCTTTTTTATATCTAAAAAGAAGATTTAAAATAATTCAAATAATTTTAGTGAGAAAGATAACTATAAATTTAGTCACTCCTGAAACCCAATAATCTGTCAACTTACTCTATAATCTTGATATTTTATATCCCAATTCTATTTTTATCTCTTACCCTTTGTATTCTTCCTCTCTCTAGGATTCAAAATTATTATTTTAATCGTAATTCTATCCCCTCTTTCTTTATTTTTCTCTTTCAATATTATTTTGTTCACATATAGATTATTAATTCCTTACCTCTCACACACATATATAATCTTATTCCTTTATTAAAACCCTTCTTTTTATTAAATTTGTCATTTTAGGCATTTTATTAATTTTTTTTTATATATTATTTGTTCTGTTTCAATATTATTTTGTTCACATGTTTATACACATATATTATTAATTCCTTACGCCTTTTCTATATATATATATATATAGTTTATTTATTTATTAAAACTATTTATTTATTAAATTTCATTTAGGGGCATTTTATTAATTTTCTTTTTAATTGTTTATTTACAGTTAACCATGTTAATACATTTAATAATTTAATATCTTTTTTTAACCTCTTATTAATTCATCTCACAATTTAACAATCAATTGATCATTTATAGTTTATTTTAATAATTTATATAATCTACTATTGTGGCTTTCATTATTTAAGTTTTGATAAACACTAATTTTTATTATTTATTTATTTTCTATTTTTTAGTTCCTGATAATTGGTGAAGTTTTCATATAAAACGTACGGAGTAAACACCTAGACAGTTATTTCAAAAATATTCAAACAAGCAAAAATCTCCATTCTCAAAAATTAATGTTTTTTTTACATGTTATAAATTAAATCGTTGGGAAATGTCCATAAATATTAATCCATGTTAAACATCAAAACACTTATTTCATGATATATTTAATGTTTCTAAAAATAAAAATAAAAACATAAAAGTTCATTAAATTATAACTTTATTATAAATTATTATATTGTTACTATTATTTAAAAAAAAATTAATATATAGTCCATGGGGAGTAAAATAGATGGTGACAAGGTGTTATGTCAAGGCACTTTGTGGTTCTCGTAGAAAAAAAAAACCAATCATGCTAAGGATTGGTGTGGCCTAGGCTGGATCCCCAAGTGATTGATATTGATGACTTAGATGCCCCCGAGTCACAACTACTCAAGCCACAAGTTAATTATACAATCATCTCAAGATTCACATAAACTAAATATATATATATATATATATATATATATATATAGATATATATATATATATATATATATGAAAGTGTATAAAAAACAAGTCATTTGACTTTTTAAGGCATTTGTTTATAATAAATATTTGTAAATTGAAATCATTTTAATAAAAAAATTGAAATCAAATAATGATAACTTTGAAATCTTAAGAGGTGTACATCCAAGGTGTACATCCAACCAGGTCTTAAGAGGACCCCATTGTTATTGTAATAGGAATAAAAAAAGAAAAGGTAGAAGGTTGAGAGAAGGAAGAGAAGCAAATAGAGAATCAAAAGTGGAAGTAATGGAAAAAGTAGAAGATGGAGAGAAACAAGAGAGGCAAGTGGAGAATCAAAAGAGGAGGCAAGTGGAGAATCAAAAGAGGAAGTAATTGAAGATAAAAATAAAAATAAAAAGATAAAAGAAAATTGCAAAGACATAATATTTTATTTTTATTTTTTATTTTATATATATATATATTCTTTCAATCTATGCTCGTTCATCTACAACATTTAATTTTTTACTTTTCATTAAAATTTTGAGAAAAAAATCCATTCTTTTTTTTTTTTCAGAAGTAAAATTAAATTAAATTAAATTAAAAAAAAAACTACCTAAGAATGAATTTTCTACCCTTCATTAAAATTTTGAGAAAAAACTCATTCTTTCTTTCTTCTGGGAAGTAAAAATAATTTAAATTAAATTAAATTAAAAACTACTTAAGAATGATGAAGAATCAAATATTATAAGGTCATTAGTTAACCTTAGACTCTTCTTTATTTAATAGGGAAGGAGATAATTGGTCAATTATTAATCTAAGTTTTATGTATTATAAGTAATGCTAGTCTAAATTATAAACGAAATGGTTTTTTTTTATAGGAATTTGACAATAAAATTTTTAGTAAGATTGTGATTTTTTTATTGTTTAAAACATATTTTTAAATGCACAAATAGATTCGACACCTTAAAAAATAATTGAAGGCACTCGTTTTTTTTTGTACATTAAACAACTTAAACTTATAATTTTTAAAAAAATTCTATGATTTTGAAAGAAATTGACCAAAAACAATATTCCAAAAATAGTCATTTATCTATTAATTAGACTACATGACAAATTAATATTATTATTAAATTAATTTATTATGATTTTTTATAATAGAATTTATCATTTATTTTAAAAATATTAATTTAATTTTTCAAAATTTATAATAATAAATTTATATGCGAGTAAAAAATATAAATAGTAAAGATGATATTATATATATATATATATTATAGGAAATAATCATAACGTTCTTTTAATATACTCTAGCTTTTACTATTTAAATAAATAAATGTATGTTTATGAAAGGTACAGTACACCATTATTGAAATTTAAATAAAATAAAGTAACAATAACAATAATAAGAGGGCCCTCAAATTGTAAATGAATCTTAAATACTCATTACACTAGTTTTGTTTTGTTTTTTAAATGTAAAAAGTAATGGTACGAAATTATAAAATTATGGTAAGTGCGCATTCTTTTCAAAGGGAACCAAAGACATGGATCTGACATACTCTTTCCATGCAATTTTAACATCACACTTAGTTTTCCAAGCAGTTAGCAATTTCACTTCAACAAAGGGTGTGCAAAAGATTAATATGTCAAAGTGTAAGGGGACCATTTGGCATGGACAGTATGAATGGTCATTTCATGCCATATCTTTTGAAATGATAAGGCCATTTCATTCCTATTTTTACATCAGCCTAAGTATTACACGAATATTCTTACATCATGCTAACCATTACAGGAAATTTGGATCCTTGCGGTTCTGTTTAAATAAGTGGACCTATATTGTACCAACCTTATCTGAACTTCTTTTGTTCTTTCTGTTTGTTTTTTAGCATTTATTTGGCATATCATGAACCATGCATTGTTGTAAATCATTAAGTGAAAAAAGGGGCTAGTATATTTTTTTTTTTCCGAAGGTGGTAAAGGGGCTAGTATATTATATAAAAAGAACGATTTAGATATATGTTATTTTTCACTATTAAGTTGTTGTTATTATTATTATCTAATTTTAAAGTCACAGTGAAGTCAGACACTACACTAGTGTATGAGACTCTTTTGTTTGCGGGAAATATATTTCCGTAAAGTGATTTGACTACTAAATCTACTAAAACATACATACTTTACTCCTTTGGTCTTTGATCCTATAATTTTTTAGGAAAAAACACATACTCTTAACCATTAAACCTACTACTAAATTAAAAACCCACTATTAAATTAAATACTTTTTAAAAAAATTATAACTTAACACATATAAATAAGAATATATTATATTTTTTAAAATATATATTTATCTTAATTTTATTAAAAAAAATCAATTTAATATAAAAATACTTTTTTATTTAAACTATATTTAAGAATTCATAAATCAATATATTATAACAATTCTAATCTAATTAAAAAAAATTAAACGATGTAATAATATGATAATTTTAAAAAATAAAATAATAAAAATCAATGTAATAATATGATAATTTTAAAAATTAAAATAATAATAAGGTGGAATGTTTATATATCACCTAATACGGAAAATGATTAACTAACTATCGAGAAAAAGTAATCAATGACAAAAATGATGAGGAAGATATAAATAAATATAGTGAAAGATAAGTTATTTAAAAAAATTAATATTTTTTTAGATTTATTTAAATATAGTTTTGTGGTAAATTAGTTGTTAAAGTATGTTAGGTAGAGATTATGAGGTTTTTGGTTCAAAATCTTTACTGGTTTTTAATAAGGTTTTGCTATTTCTACGGTTTTCGCTATTTGTATTTTTCCCAACTTGTCTAGATCTAGGGGTTCTAATTGCTTGTGATCTCTTCTTTTTCAACATAATCTCCCTAAAGGAATGGATGTGAATAGAAATTCCAAATAGGGACGACAAGTAGAATGAGTTGGTTCTTGTTTGAACTAGTACTTTTGCTCTATATGGCTTTGTTGCTTCCACTTATAGAGAATCTATTTCGTGGTAAATTGTGGTGTTTTGTGTATATAACTCAGCTTCTTGCACCACTTTCCTTAAGAGATTTTACATTTTGAGATTCCACTGAACTGTGTTGTGCAATTGTTGTTGAGATGAAAGGTTTTCATTTGATGGAATATCACTTGATTGTTCAATCTCCACTGAGATATCCCTAATTTTCATTTGAATTTGGTTTTGTTTCTTCTATAAGAGGGCCTACTTCAGGTGGATCTTCCTTGGAAATTAGTTGATGTTATTCCTTCATTCCAACCCACTAGGTTGACTTTCATTGTTGCTTCTTAGTTGTCATTGGCCCTTTTGGGCAATTTACTACTAGGTTCCCTATTTCAAAGAATGATCTACAACAACAAAAAACATGTTCATAATCTATTTTGTTGGGTCCATGAGTAGTTCTTACCTTGCAAAATTATTTTTGCTAGAAACCCTTTGTTGACATCCATAAAAACACATATGCAAGCATATGTAGTGGTGCTTTATCTCTTTATTTTGGTACTTTTATGATAATACCTTCCAAAAGCTTTGACAATGGTTCAAAGAGAGGCATAACCGTAGAAATGCAAAGGTATATTTGGAAGTCTAACCCACACAAGAGTCAAGGAGAGAGAATTGGCTAGAAGATTGAAGAAAGGAGTCCAAGGTTTCATACAAATACCAGATTTTCCACAAAACCGAGGACTAGAGTTTAAAATCAAATCACTATCTTCAACAAGATCGAACCCAACAATGAAGTAATCCTTTACACAAGGGATAAATAAACGCCTCTTCTTTAACTGAGGCTTCCAAGAAATTGACATCCATTTATGCAAATCAACTAAATAAGGTTGGAGACCATTGAAATGACAAATAAGACCATTTGAATGGTGGAAGGCTTTTTGAAAAACAACATATTCCACTATAGAAAAAGTGATTGTGAGAGCTTTCTAAACGAGGAGATGAGGAGAATGAGGAACATTCTTCACAATATCACTAAAAGAAGATTTACCCATGCTACGAATAGGAGGAAGATAACCAAATCTTCAATTGTTGGCCATATTGGCAATAGAAGAACAAGACTTGTGCAAAATTTCTCCTCTAAACTTCCCAAAGTCACCAAGATAGGGTTGCAATTGAGCACTAGGCAAACCAGAGGACGGGGAACTAAGGAAACAAAGATAACTGCCACCAAGGAGAAAAGTAATGCACTAAATTGAAGCACAAAAATAAAAATTAGGCAAAATTGACTCTAGAGAAGAGAGAGAGACTATATGAAGCCGAATTAGAGCACGAGGGACTATCTCCTATAGAAATTCCTTGTAGATCAAACTGTAGATTATAATATGCTAAAACAATTGACTTGAATCTACTCTACTCATCAGCGAAAACAATAAACAATCAATGAAATCACGAAGCATAAAAGAGAAAGAATTCAATCACACATAACACAATAATTTTCTGGGGAAAGCCACAACTAAAAACCCCTGCTATATGTATATTTCATTAATTAGAAAATATGAGAAGATTACAATGCTTTTCTCAAGCCCAAGCAACCTCTGCACTATCTCTATTTACCTCATTGCTTCCCAGACCAACTCAAGCCAATACTTAGCCAATTCTACTGCCTTCCAAGCTCCTATTTCCTTGTGCATTTTCCTAGGGAATTAGCCCATATTTAATTGGGAAATTCCACAAATATGAATTGTGCAATCATCATAGGCTTTCCTCTAATTGCATGCACCACCTGTACAATTCAGATGATTATACAACTGATAGTACATTGTCCTTGAACTCCAATCTCAACTGAGTCTTTCTTTGATCTAACATGCATGAGTTAATTATGAGTGAATCTTCAATTTACTGGTTGATTAGTGTTGGTTACACCCCATTACTGCAGGTTACACCCCACTACTGGATCTCCCACTAATTCCTCCATCAGTTGGAACTAATTTAGCTAAATTTAACTCAATTAAACTAAATTAAATAATTACAACTCAAAATAAACTCAACTAGGGCTCCTAAAAAGTAGGAGACACTCTACATGACTCTAGTTAGACTCTCAACTTGAATTAACTTAGCCAACTAAGTCAAATTAACTTAGTTAACTATTACAAGTTGTCATGAGATGTGAAATTACAATTTAATTCCTAATTTAAATCAAGGACAAATTAAATTAGGATTTTTCTTGTTGCATTTTCAACACTCCCTCTCAACAAGAAAGGGATTATATGCTACCCTGATCTTGCCTCTGTGAAACTCAAATTTGCATCTTAACAATGCCTTTGTCAAAATATCTGCATCGTGCTCCTCTGTAGGAATGTACTCCAGCAACATGATTCTCCTTTGCACATAATCTCGTAGATGATGATACGAGATGTCGATATACTTGGACTGATCATGAAAAATGGATTCTCAAAGAGTTTGATACAACTATGTTTGTCAAAGTAAATCACTATAGGATCCATCTGCTGACCAAATAACCCGACAAGGATGTTCCTCATCCAACTAGCCTCACAAGTTGCTTGACTAGCAGCCATGTACTCTACCTTTTCTGAACTGAGTGCAACTGGTCGTTATTTCCTACTGTACCAAGAAACTGATGCTGACCCAATATTGAATATTCCCCTTGATGTGCTCTTCCTGTTGGATGGACTCCTTGCCCAATCTGCATCTGTGAAGCCTTGAAGCTTCACTCCCTCTGTCCATCTATACCAAAGACCAAACTAAGTGGTGCCTCTGAGGTATCTCAACACATGTTTAGCTGCCTTCCAATAAATTTTGGTTGGATTAACCATGGCTTGACTAAGTTGGTTAACTGCAAAACACATGTCTGGTCATGTGTTCACCAAATACATAAGTGAACCCACAAGTTATCTATAAATAGTAGCCTCCACTACTTCACCTGAAGTAGCATCTTCCTTCCTCCAATTACCTGCTAGAGGAGTTTCCATGGGTTTGTTTCTCTCCATGTGGAACTTCTTCAGTATCTTGTTGGCATACTTGCCCTAAGAGACAAAAAATTCCCCATCTCCTTGCCATACTTCCATACCAAGAAAGTAATGCATGAGCCCCAAGTCCTTCATCTCGAATTCTCTTGCAAGACCCTCTTTGCAATATTTTATAAGCTTCTCATCACCTATTAGAACAAAATCATCAACATATGATACTATAATCAACAATTTACCTTCAACTGCAATATGGTAAAGGTTCGTATCTGCTTCATTTTTTGTGAAGCCCAACTCGGTGAAATAATTGTCAATCGTGGTGTACCAAGAATGGGGTGCTTGTTTTAGTCCATACAATGCTCACTTGAGTCTACACACATGCAACTCTTTGTTGAAGGTTTCAAATCCTTCTGACTGCTCAATATACACATCTTCCTCAATCATATTGTTGAGGAATGTTGTCTTCACATCCATCTAATGTATCTTCCATCCCATCTGCACTGATAATGCTAGAATAGATCTTATTGAAGAATACCTTGCTATTCGAGCAAAGGTCTCCTTGTAATCAATTCCCTCCACCTGAGAGAACCCTTTGGCCACAAATTTGGCCTTGTGTTTCTCCACACTCCCATATGTTGCTTTCTTTACCTTGTAAATCCATTTGGAACTCACCACTGACTTGTTTGTTGGTCTTGGGACCACTTCCCAAACACTCTTTCTAATAATGGATTCATACTCAATTATGGCATCAACCCATACTGGTTTTTGCACTACTTCCTCAAATGAGGATGGCTCAATCTCTACACTCTCGCTCATCAGATCCATGTAGCCAATGTACTGATCTAGTGACATCCTTTGCCTGTGTTGTGATGTGGGTGTTCCCACATTCTCTCTAGCATCATGCATCAATTTGTCAGCCTCTCTAGTGTGCTTCCTTCCATCTTGGGAAGTCTCTGCATGAGTGGGTGATTTCACTCTCTTCTCCTTTGCATGTGGCTGCTCCACATCATCCTGAGGTTCCTCCTTTGGAGCTAAAATCTCCTCATTTGCATGTAACTGAAGCTCCCTCTCAAAGGGAACATCTCACGACCTTCTCTGTATCGAACTTCACGTCTCTAAGAACCACTACCATCCTGTTGGATGACAGGTACACCTGATAATTGTGAGGTGTATCAGTTTACCCCACAAATATGCCCAACTCAGCAGTTGGATCTAGCTTTTTCTATGCATCTTTGGTAACATGATAGTAGGCTGATGAACCAAACATCCTAAAGTGTGCCACACCTGGTTTCTTACTTGAAAAATCTTCTTCTGGTGTAGTCATTCCGAGAATTCGATGAGAGATTTTGTTATGCAAATAAACAATTGTGTTGCATGCTTCAGCCCATAAGTGCTGTTATCTCAAAATCAGGCCCTGGAAGGCTGCAGACCAGGAAGACTTCAAGTAACTATTTCAAACCGACTTTAGGCTGAGGCTTAGCCTCCTCAACCTGAGAGGGCTCTCTCTTGATGGATTAATGATTTTGATTAAAGATAAGATGGCTAACTCTTATAGAACAACTGTGAAAAATATGAATGGTGGAAACACATTAAACAAAACTATCCATTGGGCTTATGGAGTCAACAACACCTCAATATAACAATGAACTCAACCTTACATGGAAGTCAGGGCATTCAGCGTTTAAACATTCAGAACATAAACTCATAAGGGACCACACAGTTTATGCATGTATACAGGAAGTCAGAGCACATTCAGTGAATTCTGAGTGATTATACATCCATACCACTGTAAGAATTAAGAAAAGGACAACATCACCTATTCTGAACATAAAAAACCCTTCATGAATCCTGAGAAGTAAAATCAAGCATGTATATTACTGAGAATGAGTCTTACATAGGCCAAATACCAGCTTTTTCATAGAATTTCCAACCCTGATTACATTGCTGTTTTAGCTATATATAGAGCTCTTATTCTAACTGATCGAGATTCCTCCTTAAACATTAAGGGAACTCGAAAGCTACTTCTAATGACACCTATTAACCCTTTAACTAACTAATAAATACAACTGACTGTTAATTGACAGCTCTAGAATCCTAAAACAATTAGGATTCTAATTCTACATCATGCTGAATGTAGCATTTATTACAATCAGGATTTATTCCCTGACAAGTGGTCTCTTTTAGTTTGGCTGTGATGGATCTTCAAGGCTCCATGTTGGTCTTCAATGTCACACGTTTTCCATTGTCCTGAATCATAGGAAATTATCCTTGTTTTACTGGTCTTTGGTTTACCTCAAACTGTTTGAATCCAAAGAAGCATGTCCTTTATCCTTTAATTACCCAAAATAGAGCAGACTGCCACGTCCTTGATGTGCTGTCCACCGTTTTCATGTACCTGTGTGATGACAAAACCTTTCAAAAAGATTTGCCACTTTGTCAATCATAATTGATCAACTGAATTGTAACATGCAGCTACAGCAGTTTCGTAGCACGCTACGAAACTGCTGTGTAATTTCAAAAGCACAGTCTTCTTCCCTGCCTTTAAAAATTCACTTCGCATAGTTGATGCTTTGGACAAGGTTATGGGAACAACCTGTAAATGAGCATGATTATTAGCCTCAACTTTTCTGCACAGCGTTTAACAACATTTACGGCTAGTGCAAGGGCAGCTGGTGAAGCTTTTTGCTTGTCTCTTCTCAAGCTATTCAGTAAAACAGATAACAATTGTTGTGATATGTCTTCACTCTCATTCAAACCAAACTCATAATTGTTTGCATTGAAGCAGATACGTTTTCAGTGTGATTCTCACTAGCACTGGCAAAGAAATGTTGAAACATGTCAAGGATGAGATTATCACACTGAAGGTTCAGCATGACAATGCATGACCTGATTTTTGCGACAGTTTCTAAAATTGTTACCCTCCTTCCAAATGTGGGACTATTCATTTGATCTAGTCCCTGAAGGCTTCCAACAATCAACTGAAATATTTCCCTCATTAAATCATCATTATATAGTGCTTCAGGTGCCGTTATTCTAATGATTTCACTAATGCAAGTAACAACAATGAGCCTGACATCTTTGTCTTGGTGCCTTAGAAGCTCTGTCTTTACCAACGCACTTATGGATGGAATCACTGCATCCTGCATTATCTCAGAAGGTTACTGTTCCACCATAGATAAATAGTCCTCCACTTTCTGAAATTCCTGAACTGTACTTGAAACATTTGGTAGGGGCAACTGAAGTGGTTGTTGACAAATATCATAAATAGTCTCATGGTATTCCTTTTGGAAATCACTCTGAGAATCTCCTTCTGTTGACATCTCTGTTGTGAGATACTTCTTCTTTATGCTACTGCCAGCAGTTGTGATGAATTGAAATCATTACCAAACCTCTCTACTTGCACGATTGTCGTGTATCTTCTGCACATTCTGTAAAAACCCGAGCATTGACACAGATTGCACAGTTTTTCCAAGGCCCATTTCATCTGCAAGAATATCATTTGTATCATTCCTCCAGCTGTTGACAAGAAACTTCAATCCTGATTGAACGACCAAAACCGCTGAGTAAAATACAACTGCAAACGTGTGCAAGTACCAAGACACCTAACGACCTAATGATGAGGATAAGCGGTCGGATATGATAGACGAAGTGTATAGGCTGACAATTGTTGATGGATTTTGATGGATATGACAGCTGTGAAAGAATGGCTATGGATTCAAACAAATCCCCAGTTTCGTAGCGCAGCCAGTGCAAAATATGAATTATGCGCTACAAAATCACCTAAAACATGTTGCGCTGCGAAACTGTTAAAAAGGATTTATGTGTTGCAAGACCACTTTAAAATGATTACAGGCGCTACGAAATCACCTAGACAATTTCGGCTTTGAAATGAGTTTGGACATATGATATCCATGTGGGATGTGAGACCAATAATAGACTAAAACAGAGAATTGACCCCTTTATACATACCAACAATACTCTTAACAGGACTCCTATTCAAACTATTTAGACTCTAAAACCAGATGAAAAGACTAGACCCACACTGACTTACAACTTTGAAACCATACAAGTTGTCCAAATTGTTTTTGAAATTTTTTCAGTGATAACAAGTGCAACGGTAGGCCTTGATCATGTAACATCGTCTGTGCCACTCCCACAATACTTTTGTTCTTCCTTTCATCCACCCCATTCTGTTGTGGGTTATGAGGTGCTATTAACTCTCGTTGAATGCCTTCTGATGCACAAAATTTCTTGAATTCATTCGAAACATATTCTCCACCGTTATCGTTTCTAAGAGCTTTTACTTTCCTACCAGTATGTTTCTCGACAAGTGCTTTAAATTCACAAAATTTAGTGAACGTATGATCTTTCTTCTACATGAAGAAAATCCAACACTTACAAGAAAAAACATCAACAAATATTACATAATACCTATGCTTGGTCGTGGATGTTTTCGAGAATGGTCCACACACATATGAGTGAACTTTATCAAGGATCGCTTGCGCTCGACTATCTTTATCATGAAAGGAAGCTTTAGTGTACTTCCCTAATGTACACCCTTTGCATGTGTATCTCTACTCTAGTGTACCCTTGGGAAGTCTTGTATAAATTTGTTGCATGATCTTCAAAGCTTCATGGTGCAAGTGACCCAATGTTCTATGCCACAAATCACCAATGTCTCGGCTCTACACCTTCTCTACTTTTGTGCTCAAAGTAGCGCGGTATTCTACATCCAATTTGTAGAGGTTCTTCACCCGAACCTTGACCCGCTTCACCTGTCCTGAGGCTAAGTGACAAAAGAAATTGTTTCCCTTGCTAAATATCACATCGTAGCCATGGTCCTCCAACATGGCAACTGAAACCAAATTCTTCTTCAAATTTTGAATATACATGCCATCTTTTAATGTGAGAGGAGTACTAGAATCCCTCTTAAATGTAACAATATTGATGCTAGTCGCACTATACCTCCCATAATCTCCCATCTCTATGTGAATCTGGAGGTCCTTCTCCTCCAAGTCACTGAAGAACTCTTTGTTGTCGGTCATATGGAATGAGGTTCCACTATCCAGGTACCACACACTACCCATCACCGATGTCACCATGCAAGCGATGAGGGTGAAATCCAGTTCGAATTGTGAAGCAAGAGATTCACCTGTCACTCCTCCTGAGGGATTCTTACCGACCTTCTTGTGCAGACACTTTATGGCATAGTGTCCCAACTCGTGACAGTGAAAACATTTAATCTTTGACATGTCCTTCTTATTTCCGCCTTGACTGGAATCTGATTTGGAATGGGATGACTTCCCCTTCCCTTTCTTTTCCTTTCTAGCTAAGGCACAGTTCTCCTCATCATCATGCTTAGATGAGGATCCATATTTGGTGTTCCGCCGAATCTCTTCTTGTACCAATTCAGACCACAATCGCTCCCACTCTGGTAGCTTCTCCCTCTAATTAACTAAGTCTTGGTAGTTGTGCCAACACTTGGGAAGGCCTAGAAGTCTTAGGCTCACCAAATTGTCTTCAACAACTATAACACCGACACTTCCAAGCTCATCTTGACATTGGGTGAACTTGGTCAAGTACTTCGGTATTGTGTCGCCCTTCTCCATCTTGATCTTTCTGAGATTTTCCTTCAGTGCCAGCTTCCTGTGGTCACTGTTTTTTTGAAATAGGTCTGTCAAGGCCTTCCACATTACAAATGGAGTTTCCTTACCATGGAGGTTCGAGACAATATGATCTTGAACTCCTTCTAGGATAATCCTTCTCGCCTTTTCCACACACTTTCTCCACTCTGCTAGATCCTGAGCATCAACTAGCTTAGGAATATCTTTGTCTATGAATTCCTTAAGCATGTTGTCTTCCAACACTTCCATCTTGTCCTTCCAAGCAATATAGTTCGAACTACCATCAAGGGCATATTCGAGTCTCAATTTGTAGAACGATATTCTGTTAGCATTGAAGTATGATACTGCAAATTTGATTTCGCCTACAAAAGACAAACTCGTATTCTCCTCTTCTATAGTGATTTTAGCTCTGATACCCTGTAGAAATTCCTTATAGATTCAAACTGCATATTGTAATGTGCTAAAACAATTGACTTGAATCTACTCTACTCATCAGTGGAAACAATAAACAATCAATGAAATCACGAAGCATAAAAGAGAAAGAATTCAATCACACATAACACAATAATTTTCTGGGGAAAGCCACAGCTAAAAACCCCTGTTATCTGTATATTGTATTAATCATAAAATATGAGAAGATTACAGTGCTTTGTTCAATCCCGAACAACCTCTGCACTATCTCTATCTATCTCACTGCTTCCCAGACTAGCTCAAGCCAATAATTAGCCAATTCTGCTACCTGCCAAGCTCCTATTTCCTTGCACAATTTCCTAGAGAATTAGCCCATATTTAATTGGGAAATTCCACAAATATGAATTGTGCAGTCCTCATAGGCCTTCCTCTGATTGCATGCACCACCTATACAATTTGGATGATTATACAACTGATAGTTCACTGTCCCTGAACTCCAATCTCAACTAGGTCTTTCTCTGATCTGACATGTATGAGTTAATTATGAGTGAATCTTCAGTTTACTGGTTGACCAGTGCTGGTTACACTTCGCTACTACAGGTTACACCCCACTAATGGATCTCCCACTAATTCCTCCATAAGTTGGAATTAGTTTAAGTGAATTTAACTCAATTAAACTGAATTAAATAATTACAACTCAAAATAAACTCAAGGAGAGCTCCTAAAAAGAAGGAGACACTCTACATGACTCTAGTTAGACTCTCAACGACTCTCAACTCGAATTAACTGAGTCAATTAAGTCAAATTAACTTAGGTAACTATTACAAATTGTTATGAGATGTGGAATTACAATTTAATTTCTAATTTAATTCAAGGACAAACTAAACTAGGATTTTTCTTGTTGCATTTTCAACATCTCTTGACCTAAAAGAAAAGGAGAACAGGGGTGAGATGTGATCCACTTATATATACAATGGTCACACGAGACCATTTAATAAAAGTGATAAGCAAATTAATAAGAGAACATGGGGTGAGATTTGATGCACTTATATATACAATGGTCACACGAGACCATTTAATAAAAGGGCAAATTAATAAAAATAATTTTTACAACATTTAAAAAAAAATGGAGTCATGAAGTAGAATGACAACCTTTTTACACACTCACACACACTCCTAGTCTAACTAATAGATGAAATGACACTTGTCCAGGCACTTTTTCTAGTCAATTTTGTCCAAAATCGGTAAAGCTTTTTAAGAATTATAAGTTTAAATTGTTTAATGTGCTGAGTGAGTGCCTCATGGGTTTTTGAAGGTGTTGAATCCATTCATGCATTCAAAAGTGCATTTCAAACAACAAGAAATCACAATTTTGCTCGAAATTGTATTGCCAGATTCCGACCAAGAAAGTCATTTCGTCTATTAGTTAGACTAGTGGGATTTAGTCTCTACCAGGTCATAGATTCAAATCTTATAGGGAGTGGTTGAGGATAGAAACCAGTTTTGAAGAAATTAAACTATCCCAAGGAGCATCCAAGCTTGATCAAGCTTCACATACCCAATATTAAGATTGACTCAACCTAGGATTAATCTAATTCATAATATATATATATATATATATATATATTATTTTTATATATTTAAAAAAAAATAATTAATTGTGTAAAATTATTAAATTAAATTGTAGATTTTTAAAAATATTATATGTTTTGGGCGTATGCTCCACCCATTATAAAGACAATCTTACCATTAAAATGAAAAAATACAAAATCCAAAATGATTTATTTATTGATATATTTTTAGTTGAGTCACGTAAATATAATTTTGTTATTTTAAAATTTGATTTTTTAATAAGAATAAAATTAATTAATTCAAAATATTAAAATAAAATTATAAAATTATAAATAATTTTATATAACACAGTGATGAATATTACTCACGACATTGACAGCGCTGAGTGCCGAAAAGTTACATTGAAGTGCACCCCGTTAAAAGCATTAAAAAATGATTTGTGAAATGATTGGTTTGAAAGTCATTAAGGAAATGTTTTATTAGAAAATCACTAAAAAATAATCTTTGAATCAATGTTTTGCAATAAAGTTAGTGCCAGAATCAATTTATTTAAAACTGATTTGTGAAATGTTTTCCAATAAACTTTGTCAAAAATATTCAAAGTCAATCACGCCATAAATGATGAACAATATTTTGATGGAGCATGATAGCGCGATAGAGAATCTTGCCCAATAAGACGGAAACCCTACGCTTCAGGGCCGCTTTACAATGTCCCCAAAAGAGGGGGCCGGCTCCCAGTGTGAGCACTAGATGTGAGAAGCTTCCAAATGACACATGGAAGCTTGCTATCCCAGTGATGGCAACCACCAATGTAAAATCTCTGTCAGTGTAACAACTTGAAGTAAGATGTTAGAAACTTCCAAATGACACATGGAAGCTGGCCATCCCTCCCAGCGTTGGCCACCACCAGTGTAAAATCGCTGTACAGTGTAACAACTTGAACTAATAGCTCATAATAATATCCAATTGATGCAATTCACCTCTCCAACCTGCTGTTAACCCATGGGGTCAAATTGATGCAATTCAGCTATCCAATCTCCTGTCAAAATCTCAACATGACACCTCCAAAGATCTCAGATAATTGCTCTTAACATATTCTTAGTGTGTTTGAATCCTTCCATCTACTAAGGGCAATCAGAGATGATCGTGGCCTTCACATGTCAAATTTGGAGTAAATTCACAGAGGTAAATTTGGAGTAAATTCACAGAGGTAAAGTGCCAGCAACATTGACAGGGACATTAAGGTGGAAAATAATGGAGTGAGACAATCAGTCAGATCGCAATTGTGCTACGGACCCACTCCGCTTTCTAAGCAAGGCAGGGAGGATTGGCATTAACTTTGTGCTGTTGATTGATTTCCCATCAACCCATGATATGCTGGCTCTAATTTGAAGGGGATGATTTGGTAGATCAAACCCCATACAAGCTATTCAGAACAAATGTTTGAGGGGAACCTATAAGAAAAATATTGCTTGAAACAGAGATGAATTGGGTTGATCCATGATGGATTCTGAATTGGGTTCTTCAGGTTTGTTCTCATGGGCTATTCAGCATAAAGAAGATGAACAGTCATGTACCTCTCCTCCGCTATGGCGTCCTGGATCAAGTTCTTATCCCATGTCTACACCCACAGCATATTCATATCCATACCCCATGTCAGCCAGGGCAGAGGAGATTGCCAAAGGCAGACAGGAGCTCATGAAAATGGTTGAAGGAATGCCTGAATCAGCTTATGAATTGTCTCTGAGTGATCTGGTGGAGCAGAAGGCTGCCATGCAGAAGAGATCAAACGAGGAAGTCCAAACAGAAACACATAAAGCAGAGGAGAGGAGTTCAGGAAAGCAGGACAAGAGGAAGACAAGTGGAAGCTATATAAATGGGTCAAGTAAGAGTAAGGGAGAAAATACTAAACCGTTTCTTCTCAATATATTTATTCCCAGAAGCTTGACACACCGATTTCATTCCACCTCTAGGCCAATACCCACAAGTTGTTCTCAGGCGAAGAGCCATGATTCAGAGAAAGGATCAGGGAATACATATCCTGTTGCAAATCTGTATAAGATAAAGGCGTCTTATTCTCCTACTGGTTCTTCAATTGGCTTCTCCAAGGTGTCTCCTAAACCATTTTCTGCCCGGGATGGTCAGTCTTATCAGGTTCTCCCAGCTTCTGCCACACATACTGGTTATAACTTTGGCCTTTGGAAATTGAGCATGAGTCGATGCTCATTCTGTTGCGGGTACACTTTCTTCTCCAAGACTACTTGCCAGGTGTTCCTTCTGAGCTTCTCTTCACCCTACTTCTGAATTTTCAATTTCTGGCCATTGAATAGATTTTATTTTAATTATGAACTTGCGAAGCCCAGGGTTCAAACTTAACTCCATGCTTAATAACCACCCATGGCTTAAGAAGTCCGCACCAGTCACAAATTCCGAACATCACAATCTGTCTGCTTACAGTTTCTCTCATAACGGCCCCAGTTTCTTGAGATGCTATCTTTTACTCATAAAATGTTCGAACAGAAGATTATAACTTTTGGGGAGGTAGCACCTTCATTAAGAACTGATTCTTTTATTAAACCTGTCATTAAGCAGTGGAAAGATAGAACCTAAAATTTCTGCTTTAGATGTTTCTGCCCACGTCAGTCTGGTTGTCGAGTGTGAATTTCATCCATGCTTTTTGTTGAAGTTTTATCAGATTTTATCTCTTTACGATCATGTTTTATCCATGTTGGTTGAACATCAGAACAGTTTTTGGCATGGAAGTAAACTTTGACAAAGCAACCCCTGAGTCATCCTGAAGTCAAGGTCTTTCTGCATATACATCAAAAAAATGTTAGGCCATGCTAGTGGAAAGTTGGAAACTACTAATTAACTACTGTCTGTTTTTCTTTTCTTTTCCTTTTCTTATCACGAGAATCGATAATTAACTTACTGTCATTTTTCTTTCTTTCTATTTCTATTTCTTTCTTTTTCCTTTTTCGGTATTAGGAGAATTCCTAAACTTGCTGCCTGTCACTGAGGAGGCCCAGGGTCAAATCCGAGGGACTGACCCTGAGCCTAATGCATTATGCAACTGCCCACAGGCACGCTAAGTGCGTTAATTGAGTTTCAAACCTGGACGGGGCCTCATTATTGGTCGGCAAAAGCTTTAGCTTTCCAATAAGGGTTGTCCAGTGTTTGGCCTAGCTCAATGGGTTAATTAACTATTGTTTGTTTTTTTTTTTAATTACATGGTGAATCGGTAACTGCCAGTCCTAATCTATGGGACACCCAGGATCAATCCTCGTAGCTGCCTCATAACACCAGGAGTACATCCAACCACCTGCAAGTCAGATATACTAAGATCCTATGATTTTAGCAAGAGCAGACTCACGTGCCACCAAGACGGGATTGGGGAATCCACCCCTTTAGCTTCCACCACAGCAGGTCAGTGTACTCAATGAGATTTGAACTTCGGTCTCCCAGGCTTCGCCCAAATAGACTTACCATCAAACCACACATCACTGTACACTATTGTCTGTTACTTGAAACATTTTATGAAACACTAAAGCCCCTGGCCGATTGGATTGCTCTAACAATGAGCCACTTGCCCTTTCACAAGGTCAGTTAACTGAGTTTCGAACCTGGGCTGGGCCTCAATATTGGTCAGCAAATACTTTCCAATGCAGGTCATCCACCATTTGGCCTAGCACAATAGGTTAATTAACTATTGTCTGTTACTTGAAACATTTTCGAAACTTCAAATCCCTGGCTGGTTGGATTGCTCAAACACTGAGCCACTTGCCCCTTCATGAGGGACACCCTTAACGGTTCAGCCTAGAAGTGTGTATTCCTATTTCCAACACCCTCGTTAGGCCACACTTTGGCTAAGGTCTCCTAGCCAACCTCAAGCAAAACTAGTTCTATACCCATCTTGAAAAGTATTCATACTAAGATTTGAACCCCAGATTTGCCATTGGCCAGTTTGCTGCTGTACTACTGAGCTACATGCCCCTTCATTGTGGGCATCATTAATGGTTCGACCTAGATGTACGGATTGCTATCTTCAACGAAGAAAACACCTAATTTGGAAGCAAAGCATCAAAATTGAACGAAAGAGAATGTACAATGAACAAAGTTTTTATGCCAAAAATCTACCATATTCAAAAGTTGTCAGGTTTGACTTCTAGGTCATTTATATATATTTTAATCATTGCTTTATGTTTAATTGAGTATAATTGCAGCCCAATTCGTTTCATATTTAATCATCTCTGAATTAGGCTTGTGCTCATGCTCCTAAGTCATGACTTCTGGACCTGTGTGTGGAAGTGCGTTGTTCTGTTTCCAAAGGTTTTGAAAGTGGGCATTTCTAAAATCCCCGTTTCCAAATGTTGTCCTTACCTAAGACTTCAAAAAAATATTGTGCTCTTTGGTTGAATCTATTTTTTTTTTTTGCATATTAAGACTGGGAAACTAAAAGGAAAAAGTGGTTCCATTTAAAGATATGTGCAACCTAAATGATCCAAATTCTTTTTATTACACTCCATACGAAATAGTCTATTTCGTTGCAGCATTCCAAGTCCCTTAGTATTCAATTAGAACTCCATAAAATCAAGATAGTCATCCATATTCAAAGGCTTCTGCTTTTCTTTGCGCTATCTTCTAATAAGGAACTTTATTTCCTAGTAATTCAACTACTAAAGGTAACGACAGACTATAAGTTCAACTCGCAATCCAAATCATGCATTGTCGTTGCTTCTCTACTGAAATGAAAAGCATCTTTGCTCTTTCAATCAGCTTTGTAAAATGGGTTTTTATAGACTCAATGATTATATTTGCTGGTTTTAGCTGATGTAAGGGTGCATCATGAAGATCCTCGAGTCATGGTTATTAATATAAAACCTTGAGGAGAAAGCTGGGACAAACCTTGTGTTGAGATTTACTCTAACCTCCCTGGTAATTTATTGACTGGCATTGCCAATGCATCTGAATATCTATCAAATGATGCATGTGCTTGGTAAGTTGTCTAACTGGCTTGTTGATGTCTTCTTCAACATGCCAATTTTTGGTACTGATTGGGAGTGGGACATTGATGGTGTGCATGTTCTAAAATTATTTAGTTTTTAGATGTTGATCAAGTTGTCACATTGAGTTGTATATGGATGCAGGGATGTGGGAAAGCCTACTGTAAAAATTGTAACAAGGTGCATACTGAAGATACGGCAGAGGGGCAAAAGTGTCGTAATAACTGCAGTGATCAGTCCCATGTAGACAAGTATCTAGGAGCTTTGCATATTCTATATTAAATGAAAATCTGTGGCTTATTTAAATATTTTTTGTATCTTGATGGATAACCCTAAATTGCAGGTATTACAAAGGGCAGCCAAAAATATGCTTGCCTTTCTTAGCCATTAACAGAGAAAAATCCCAAAGAATGTCAGGATCTCCCCTCGGAGATCATGAGAGACATGTCGAACATATTTGCTAGATTTGATTCTGTAGAAATAGCAATCCTGATCTTCATTCGAGAAGGTCAATGTCCATTGTTCTTTTAAAATCTAGTTCACCTATTTCATGTTTAATTAGGATCATCCCTGCATGTAGTGGGTGCTAGCCCGAGGCAATTTCTGCCATTGGAGGACTCAGACGGACTATATTTGTGTAAATGTTCTTTTCATTTTTGAAGGAAATGTCAACAACAGCATTGTACCATGGTTGTAGGTTGGACAGTGTTCCAATGTTTGAACTTCATGGTGGTAATTCTTTAGCAGTATAATCTACTTTGGGTGTCCACTATTGAAAAGAAAGCACATCAGTTTTGCTTTGGGTATCCACTATTGAAAAGAAAGCATATCAGTTTTGCTTCAGACTACTTCTATTGCAGGATAACTGGATTGGATTTATCCAGTCCTTACAGCTTTTGTATATGTAACTACAAGTTTCCAAATGAGGTGTTTAACCATATGGCAGATGCTAGCATTAACTTGTGTTAGTATTGTAAGGATAAGTGAATAAATCTAGTGTACTTTTTATTGACATCCAAGAACTGTAGTATTGCAACTTGCATGGAAATTTTAGCATGGAATAAACAAGCAAGGTAATCTAATGCGTGTTAAGATCACTAAGAGTCCAGAAACAACATTTGCTTCTAGATGGTATATTTTAGAGTAACTCTGGGTTGTGGGATAAATAACTATTGTTGATGAAAGATTAGTATTGAAGCAAAACCACACTTGTTGTTGGAGGCATCAGTATTTATCAGCATCAGCATATTTGTAACAAGTTCTTCTATTTAATACACAGAATGGTTGAAGCAAGAAATACTAGATATTAAACACACCCAAATGCAAGCTTCCAGTTGTTTTGTTGATCAACTTGCACATATCTTTTTCCATGTCCATGGCTATTACTTTATCCACTGTAGGACGTTATGACCTCTGGAACTGAGCTGAACAAGTATCATTATGACCTCTGGAACTGAGCTGAACAATATACATACTTGTAATATTGTTTAAGTATCTCATAATAGTATAACCTGTCTAGATCCATCTTAACTTTAGATATATGCATCAAAATTTTCTGCATCTTAAGAGTAGATAGGAGTTAAGATGGATCCGCTGGTTTAACTCCCCCTTTAAATATGCTATATTCAACATGAATACCATGGGCAATACCATGGGTTCTCATAAACATGGAGGTCAAAAACCATAACTTGACCAAGTCAAGCTTACCTTAACTACCCAACAAAGATTAATTAAAAGAAATAATAACTTGGAATTTTTATTTCAATATATATATATATATATATATATATATATAAGGTTAATTAGGTTGATAAAAATATGTATAGTAATAAAGAACAAATAAATAAAAAAAAGAGAGAATATACATAATGAGATTTATCAGTAACAAAGAATTAGAAAGTACGAAATACATGTTTGGATTGTATATTAACTTATATTTTTCATTAATAGATTTTAGATAAGAGTAGGTTACATTTTTCATTAGTTGTTTTTAAATAGGCTTAAGATACATAGAGATCACTCACAAATTTGTGAATTGCTTAGTAGTGTGGGCTTAAAACTCTTGGTTAAACATTGGCTAATGAAAAATGGAATAAAAGCTTACAATATGTATACAAAAAAAATTTACTCTGTGTTTTTAGCATTTAACCAATTGACTAAGTCAAGCATTGGTTAATGAAATGGATAATATAATATTCCAATATGTTTGCATCATTTTAACCACCTTGACTAAGTCAAATGACATAGTGCATAGAACATGTTCTCATAATTTTTGTTGGCATGTGATAACAATATCCACCTTAGTGGTTCAATTTCTTAGGCCGGTGGGAGTATCACAACTCTTGGTTGTTCAGATTCCCCAAAAAATTGTGTCACAAAATTATAATGATGTGCAGTGAAAACTATGTGGATCAAACCAACAAATCTTGAGCAATAATAAAGAGATATCTTGTCCTAAATTTATGTGTATGATTTTTTTTTAAATTGTTCTTCAATTATGTATCTACAATTTCTTAATTTTAGTTGTGTGCGGGCACCTCTGTAATTTTTGTTGAATGGTTTGTGTAGGCTCCTTCCCAACAAGTGGTATCAGAGTGTGGGGTTGAGATTCCATCCAAATTTCGAGGGTTTATTTTTAGAGCCACACGAAGGAAGGTGTGTTTGTCTAGCAATTTGCAAAGATTTTTAGGAGCAAATCGAGTTTGTGTTGAGTTGGTGTAATTGTGTGGGTTAATTGCACATAGAGGTCGAGTGAGGAAGCAACCCCAAAGGTTAAATTTAGAACTTATCTATGTGAAATTACCTATGTTGATCATGTGATTTCCACCAATAAATTTTCTAGATACCAAAGGAGAGACTTTGTCCCTGTGAGTTTATCCAGTGTTAAGGAGGACACATTTTTCAATGGAATGGCCCACAAATTCCTGTGAAGCCGAGTTATGACTAAGCATTCTATCTACACGCAAAACAAGTTCTAGAGGAGATTTGGTTCATGTGGATGCATAATTCTATGAAGATGATTTTGTGAGGCAATCAAGTCCATGCAATCCGGTCCAAGAGGTATTTTTTTTGTTAATTTCCAAATATTTCAATTTGAAAGAATATTTGGAGGGAGCCTCTATATAGAGAATGGAAAAGATAATGAATACAAAGTTCGAGGTGGAGAAATTGAATGGGAAGAATAGCTTTGGGTTATGGAAGCTCAAGATGCAGGATTTGTTGGTGTAACAAGGATTGCACAAGGCTTTGGATAGCAAGAGAAAGAAATCGGTGGGTATGTCTAATGAAGATTGGGAAGATTTGGAGGTGAGAGTTCTCAACACCATTGTCTTGTGTTTAGCAGACGATGTCCTTTTCAATATTATGGAGAGGAGATAACTTTAGTGTATGGAGCGAAATGGAGATCCTCTACATGATAAAATCCTTGACAAACTGAATCTACTTGAAGAGGCAACTACAAAATCTATGGATGAAAGAAGGTACCAAAATTGTTGATCATTTGAATGTATTTCATAATCTTATATTCCAGTTAACTAGTATGGATGTAAAAATCAATGATGAAGATAAGGTAGCAACATTATTGTGTTCGTTTCTTGAATCTTGGGATCATATAGTTACTTCCATTAGCTCTAGTGCAAGTTACTCTCTTGACTATGATTTTATTGTGGGGGCATTGTTATCTAGGGAGTTGTGGAGGAAATTCCACATAGGAACCTCCACACTAGAAACAAGGTGGCTAGAGGCCAATCCAGAGAAAGAGGGGAGATATCGAGAGGTACATCAAGATCTAAGTCAAAATGGAAAGAAGGCTAAGCTAAAATGTTATTACTGCGGAAAAACAAGGCCTCTCAAGAAAGATTGTTGGAAGGGACAAGAATCCAAGGAAGACTCCAACGTAGAAGTAAATATGATTCGGTCAATTTCAGGTATGGTTGATGAAGTTTTAGCAAATATATAATGACTCCCAATATCATGAATAATGGTTATTAGAATTGTTTCTTCACACCAAATGTGTCCACATAGGAGTTGATTCTCCTCTTATCAAGTTTTTGATGGTGGTATTGTTCTTATGGGGAACAATGTGTCTTGTAAGACTAGTGGGGTTTGGAGCATTGATATCAAAATGTTTGATGGTATTGTAAGGATGTTCTCTGAGGTAACACACGTACTTGACTTAAAAAGAATTTAATTTCTTTAGGAGTTTTGGGTTTTGACAGTTACAAGTTTACATGTCAAAATGAAGCACCGAAAGTGTCAAAGGGCACCTTGGTGGTTGTGAAGGCTATATAAATGACCTTTACAAGTTGGAAGGCATCTCCCAAACAAATGAAACATCGATGGCATATGAGGAAAGACATGTGCAACAACCAGAAGTTGTTGTTCAAGATTGCAAGAGAAATTTTGTTTTCCAACTCAAGAAGTCATTACATAGCCTGAAGTAGTTTCGCACACAATTGTACAAGAATTTTGATTCCTTCATGGTGAGCCAAAATCTTACTAAAAGTGAGTATTACCATTGTATTTCAAAATGTTCATTGACATATTCATTATCTTGTTATATGTTGACAATATGCTTGTTGCAAGCACAACCATGGTTGAGATCAACAAGTCAAGGGCTCAATTGGCTAGGACTTTTGTTATGAAGGATTTGGGAGTAGCAAAGAAAATTTTGGGCATTGAAATACATAGAGGCGAGAAAATGGTAAGATTTGGTTATCACAACAAAAGTATGTGGAATGTGAAACCTGTAAATATCCCTTTTGCTTTCCATTTTAAGCTTGCTTCAAGTTATATCCTAGTGGTAAAGATAAAAAGGGTTATATGTCTCATGTATCATATGCCAGGATAGTAGGGCATTTAGAGTATGCAATGGAATATTTCACATGAAGTTGGTGTTTTCAGTAGATACATGGAAAATCTATGTAGAGATCATTATGTAACAATAAAATAGGTTCTTTGGTATATTAGAAGCACAAGTGACCAATGTCTCCTTTGATGGAGGAGGTGTAGATGTTGAGAAGGTTCATACTCAAGAACGTTTTGTATACATGTGCTTCTCTTGGCTTATAAAAAAAGGTGATGAATGGGCTTGTGCAAGCTATCAGGAAAATTTTTGTCAAGGTGGAGATTGTTGGTATGTGACAACAATAATTACCCTGGTGGTTCATCTTCTCAAGTTGGTGGGAGTTCCATAACTCTTGGTTGTTTAGATTCTCCAAAAATACGTGCCAAGGAATTAGAAATATGTGGAGTGTAAACTCTATGTATTGAACTAACGAATCTTGAGCAATAATAAAGAAATACCTTGCCCTGAATTTTTTTATGTGAAATTGATTTTCATTGTTCTTCTATTGTGTATTTACAATTTCTTAATTTTAGCTTTGTGTGCGGCTCTTTTGCAATTTCTATTGAATGGTTTGTGTAGGCTCCTTCCCAACAATTTCTCGCTTGCTTAGAGGAAATTTTCCCCACTCTCTCAAAGGGAACACCCATAACAATGAAGTATGAAATAGTCATTTTCTTCCATTGGGATTTTGATATGAATCTATGTGTGTACTAAATATGAAGTGCTTGAATTAGTGGTGGAATTCTTTGTGGGAGGGAATATGTTCAAGAAACAAAGTTGTTGAATGTTCTCCCTATTGAATGAAAAACTCGGTGCAATATGAAGATGAAGTAGTGGCATAAATTATATATTGACTCCTTATGAGGCCAAGCAAAATGCGTTGGAAGCTTTAAAATAACATAAAGAATCTTGGATTTTAAAGTGTGTAGATTTACCTATTATTTACTTGTTGTTAGTGGAGCTTAGGACTTATGTGAATCATGTTTTGAATCAAGATTGGGATTTGAAGATTGTTTAATGTAGGATACACTCCTCCTTGGTTTAGTGTGTAATTTAATTGTGCAAAAGTCCCATGAGGTGTTTAGTAATTTTCAAAATAAGTAAAGACATTTGAGAGAAACCTTGAATTGAATAATGGAGTTATGTCTATTGAAGACAAAAAAAACATAAGAGAATTGTGTTGACACAATTTTAAGATGGGTGGAATCAACATTAAAGTCTTGTTGTCTATTATAGCTAGAATAGTATGGTGTGTCTTAGCTCTATGGGTAATGTGGGAAATCACCAAGGGTTTAGATTCCTAAAAGATTGTATTTATGAGATGTTGCAATTGAAATTGAATTTTCTCATGAGATTGCTCATGTTGGCTTTCATGCTTAATATTGGCACTCTCTAAAGTATATATTTAGTAGAGACAACAACTGTTGGAGCATGGTGTTCAAAATGCACAAGTGCAAGAGGAATAGTAGTTATGGGTTTTATTGCAAGATGAATGATATGATATGTGGAATTGGCAAAGACATTACTAGTGGAAACAAATAAAATGTCAAATGCATTGGTTGTGTTGGACCCACTTGATAGTAAAGTTGTAGTTGTTGAAGCAATAAGTATTGGAACATGGCCACCATGTTGTGCATCATTTCAGCTTGAGATTCCTTTTGTTGTTGTTGTTCATCATGAAGCTATTTAACTAAAAATTGGATTGAGTTTTAACCATGGTGGGTTTTTGGGCTTTTTACCACCTCACGAATTAAATATCTACAGGCTATGGGGTCTTGAATCTAATGATATCATAAACCTCTTGTAACAACCTCGGGTCAAAAGTTCATGTAATAACGTTAATAAAGGAAAAATAAGACCAAGGTCATGGGACACTTATTCCAAGCTGAATGTTTGGAAAAACATCCTAGTGGGTGTTAATTTGGTTTATTATGGCTAAAGGAAATTGGCAAAGGAAATGACAAAGGCTTTGAAAAGGCAAGAGGCATTAATTGACATTTTATTTATGAAAATAATGGGAAATAGGATAAAAGGAAGGTGAAAGGTCATAGGTTGCATACGAGGCAAAAAATGAAGGAAAACTAATGAAAATTGAAGAAAATAGAGGCCTCACTAATAAAAAGGCTTTTGAGGATCAGTTCACAACCTTTTGTCAGTTCAATTTTGGAGTTGTCTCTCTATTCTCTCTACTCTCTTATACTCTTGCACACTTAGAGCATTCTTGGAGCACTCTAGCATTGGAGGAAGGAAGGTAAAACAAGGAAAAGAAAGTAAAGGGAAGCAAAGATCAAGCAAGGAAGAGAGAAATCAAGCGACTACAATGGGATTACTTTCAAGTATTGAGTTGCATGTATGCTTTCCTTGCTAGTTTTTGCATGCATGGTACATGCATGTGTGTTTTTTTTTCTCTTGTTGTCATTGGCATGGGTTTTTCTATGTGTGATAGTGGTTTTCATCTTTTTCTTTCCATTTCAGGATAGCCATGGTGTGATGGGGTTTCTCTTACTTAGTTGAGTTGGATTTCCAAATGGTTTCGAAGCTGAGTGGGGTGGTCTTAAGAAAAATCAAAAGGCCTAGCAACCCCTAGACCGATAAAGGTGGGATTGTGGTAAAGCCTGGTTGTGTGTACCCTTGTTGGACCTAGGAATCTTTGACCAGTAAATGACAGGATATACGGTAAATCCTAGAGGGTGGAGACAGACAAGTTCCTCATGATTTAGGTGGAGAGATCTGGAGGCTTCCATGTTTGTATAGGCCTAGCGATCCCTGGACCAGTATATGGTGGGATTGCGTTAGAGCTTGGTAGTGTATGTTTCTTGTTTGGGCCTAGGAATCCCTTGGCGAGATTGCGGTAAAGCTTGGTTGTATAGATGAGAGTTTCAAGTCTAGGAATCCTTGACCAATATTGGCGGGATATATGGCAATGCCTAAGGAAACCTTGGTCGGTTTTATTGTGAGTCCCACATTCATGCTTGGAATATGGCACAGAGGTGATTGGCTGAAAGAAATATTTAGTTCATCCTAATCTATGGTCGGGTGGTACGTGGAAGTCCCTGACTTGGTTGGCCTTTTCATATGTTAATAATAGCTCTTTTCCTCTTATGTTCCATGTGTAAATGTACTTGTTAATATGTGGTTTTAATGGTTGTTCCATCATTATTATTTTGTTATTTATATGTTGGTTATAAGCATGGTTTATGACAGACTTGGGTTATGGCTCTCATCATGTTTTAATTAATAAATGCACTGTTAATGAATGTATGAACTAATATATGATAATACAACTATTTTGAGAGGGCATCAAAACTTCTTGATGAATCTCAGATAAGTATGATCTCCCTATGTTCAGATGTGTTTATATGACCTATACATTACATATTTATGATGTGTTTGATGAAATTCCTATCATGGATGGTAGGGGTCAGGTTAATTATTTTTTCAAGTGTTTGCATTAGTAGCCTTATTTCATTCTTATTTATCAATTATGGAAGTTTCATGAAGTTTTAGGTAGAGGCCTGAGTCCTAGCCCTAAAAAATTGGCTTAGAATTCAGGGTCGCTGGCACAGAACTACCTGAAAAAGGTTGCAGTTGCATGCATTCCTTGTTGTGGGAGTGACTATAGGGTCTCAGTCACATGGAAGGCTTGTCATGGGAGCGACTGGGGATCTATTTCAGTAAAAAAGCAAGTTGCCTCAGGGGTTGGACACTTGGATGGATCCTGAAGGTTTTTGAGCTTATGAGTAAGTCAGATTGGTCTTGTCTTGTTGATTCCACTTCCTTAACTGTACATTGGGAGTTGAATCATATCATAGAAACTCTTTGTCACATGTTTACCCCAGTGGACCGATTAGATTGGGTAAATGTGGGAGGAGGGTGTTACACATCTAATGCTAGATAATACAATGGACTTGACCACCATTGATCTATTTTCCTTAATTCTCATATGCTCATTCATAAATGATTAATCTTGTCATTTTGCAAATATCTTCCTACCTTATGAAAATATCCTTAACACTGTTGATGTTCAGATAAATCCTTTGTATTCTTCAAAGAGTTTTTCAATATAAAAGGAGATAACAAGTTTAATAAATAAAAAAGAGCAAACATATTTCTATTGAAGGATCCGTGCAACATGTGGTACCCCTATGCATTGTGTTGGTTGCTTGTGTGGAGTGAGTAATTTTTCATCTCCTCCTCGCCACTACTATGAGTGTGAAAAATGCAATGAAGAGGAGGGATATCCCTACGTCGACATCACCACGTCCTTGAGCTCCACATGCCCCACTCCAAAAATCAACCCTCCTCACTCCATCCCTCCATACAAATTTTGAATTGAAGTAACTGTACCCACAAATGGCACAAGACCTTGGTAATTGAGAACATATAGTATAAGTAAATGAAAAAATGGCACACTTAACCTCTACCACCTTTCTTGTTAATCCTTTGAAGTTGATGTTGGTCATGCGATATTTCAATAAATGCAAGGATCTATTCAAGTGTAGAGAATAAATTTGATTTACCAACTGTAGAACAAAATATGCCTCCTAGAAATGAAAGTGAGCTCTTTATCAATGATAATATCAATTATTTGGTACAAATTTATCAATGTTTCCATTGGTCAATATCATATTAGTGGTGTTTAAAATTCCATGAGAAGAATGTCAAAAAAATGTTATTTAGGTTTTAGGATTGGTTAACAAAGTTGTGCGATAATGTTTTTGATTCTCAAAAGGTTGTTTCTTACTAAGCAAAAATGTTTAATTCATCATACCAATAGAAAGTGGTCATGTAATGTAGATAACCTTAATTAAACACTATAGAACAAAAATCATTTTCCCTTAAATATTATAGTTGTTCTAAATTACTCAAATCCCTAAATAGGAGATTGGTGCATATATTAAGTAGTTATCCACATTGTCAATTCATTTGTTCCCTAAATAACCATGTCAATGGTGTGGGAACATACATGAAATCAATGTTGAGTTCTAAAATAAAATTCCATTTGTAAAACCATGCATATAGCACAAACACGCTTAAAATAAAGATAAAATGACCCCACGCAGGGCATATATGGGATTAAATGTACATGTAATAGGTAAATGTTTATGTAAACAATGGTTGGCCTAATATAGGGGCCGCATGTGATTTGGATGTATGAATGTATTGGGTATTTGGTGAAGTTTCTTACTCTTTCAAGAGTTATTGTGGAATTCAATATCTTATCTATCATGGACTTATACTCCATGCTTACATTTGTTGTACATGCTCTGTGCTCTTAAGTATTTGTTGAATAACATTTGGTTTTAGGGCATATGACCCTTGAGCTTGGCTCCTTCAAATGAATCATCTTTGTATTTCACTATAATATGTTTATTCATGAAAATTTAAAATCATGGTTTTTTTGGTATCTTTAGAAGATATAGTGAATTACTTGTGGTAGAAATTTCAGGTTTTGGTTCATTATAATTTTATAGAGACATTATGTGGAAATTAGGTTTTTTACTAGTCTTAAAATTATGTTAAATTATAGCAAGAAAAGGCTTCATTTGACTTGTGCCTTAGTCAAATGGAGAAATTCAAATTTCCACATCAGCAAGATGACTTGAGTTGCAATTAACAGGAGTAACATAGCCAAGTCACTTAGTTAAGTCAGTCAATTTGAGTTTGTGGGAAAGAAGTAGATTTGTGCACGAGTTTATTGCTAAGATCTAGAAATTTAGTGGACTTATAGTTAGTCAAACTTAGTTATTTGAGCTCTAGTCATGAATAGAGTCAGTATGAGTTCAGTTAAGTAGTTGTAGCTATTGTTAACTCATTGATCTCTGAGTTAACTAGTCAATTTACTAAAAATAGTCCTATTCATGCATGCAATTTAAATTGCCTAGCTGAGTGGAGAGATAAAAGCATAATTATATTTATTGTTGTATATTATTGAGTGTACAGAGTTTTCATGTAGTAGGTGAGGCTTTTATCTTGGGAATTGTGCAAGCAAATAGGAGCTTTTCCTATTCTTTAGGAGTTAATTTCCTCAGGAACTGAGAAAGGAAATAGGAGGAGCAGGAGGCCTAGATTTGGCTAAGCATTTACTATAGTAGACTCGAGAGGAAGAGATCAGCATTGCAGTGCAGGGTGAGATTCAAGGATTGAAGTTGTAATAGATCAATTTTCTCATATGATATAATACAAACAAATGAGGGGTTTTTCTCAGCTGGGTTCCCTAGTAAAATTAATGTGTTCATTGTGGTTGAATGATTACATGTGTCTTTGATCTGAAAACGAGATCTTAGACTAATATTAAGGTATTACAGACTCATGTGCATGGATTTTCCTACATTACTTAGTGCAACGGATCGATAAGATTGCGAATAATATAGGCAATGAAGCAGTTAAAGAAACATAATAGGTAAACACACATAACACAACAATTTAATATGGAGTTCACCCAAAACTCCTGGGCTACGTCTCCTGGTCCAGCCTTCAGTGGTGACCTCTCTATTATGTCTTCAAGAGTAGAGTTTTACAATATGTGAGCTCAAATTGAGTCTCAACACAACAGATACAAAATAGTATGAGTTTTGCTTGAATCCCTCAAGCCTTTCTGAGTACACAGACTTGTTCTCTCACTCTCTGTCTTCGTCATCCCTCTGTCTCAGCACTGCTTGTCTCTGTCTTCTATCTTCTGTGGCTTTAAAGCCAATCAGCACTGTCTATTCGTTTCCCCTTCTCGGGCTCTCTGGCTCCTAGCCTATGTCTGCTCGAATCCCCTTCTGAGCGTTAACAATCATGGCATAATGTCTTCAGGGAATGTGGCCACCTGTTCTGCAACAGAAGGGAACATTTGGCCTTTGAAATCCCCAAAAATAGCGTTATCTTTTTACACAGAGAAATACACTAAAAACACAGGAAAATTCACCAAACTACCATTTATCGGACTTCAAATATCCTTAAATCCACTCTATACTCCTATCGGGTCCGCCTGTATATTGCTATCGCATATCCACCGTTGATCTGAGAGATCTTGATCCAATGGCTGAGGTTCATTTCGGGCGGCTCAAGCGTACAGGGGTTAACTGCCCGAAAAGGGTGGTTTTCTCTCTCCGGCGCCTAGCCACGTGGCAGCCAATGTATGGGCTCGGGTGGAGCTCGGCCAAAACCACTTACCGCCTATGGCTCACCCAAAATCTCGCTTGTTTCAGAACTCAAAACATATATATCTGCATGTATAAGCCCTTTTGGGTCTGGTTTATCACTTTATTCGCATTTTCTTTGGTTTTTGTTTATTTAACGAAAACATGAATTTACATAGAAAAAGCCCTATTTCAGGATCTCAAATTATATCAAATATCATTCATAATTTTATCGGGTCCGGCTATTGTAGTCACAGTTGTTATTGGCCCCACCCCTTTGCATAGCTATGGTGTGATATTGCGATGCGATTGATTGCAATCACATATCGCATAGACCTCTGGGCTGTTTGTAAGTGCTCCTTTGTAATCGCCCATTGCGATATCGCGACTTAACCTGGGCCATCGAGCTACACACTTGATCGACGGTCCTCGTTGACTTGCGCTGATCGCGATCACAATTGTCATATGATAGGCTCCGATATCTCTGTCTGCCACCACCAATTGCGATATGCCGATTAGATCTGGACCATTGATCAACCAGATCCGACGACTCCTGTGCGTCATTCCTTTGACCTCCGATAGGCCTTATTTCACTATTTTCTTCATGTTTTTGCCTCCCAATAGTGTAATCTGCCTTTTTAAAAGGTTCTTCTCATGCGATAATTTTTAATGTTTAGAAGACTTTGAAGACTTAGAGGGTTTTCTAGGATCCATTTTGGATCATGCCTTCCCACTGAAAAAGCTTTTGGACCACCAAAAGTTGGTTTTTAAGCATCAATCAAGTGAGGATACAACTTCCTCACTTGTCCAATCTCTATCCATCTTGCACTGCTTGGTTTTGAACCTTTGAGTCTGATTCTAAGGTACTCAACATCCTCTCTATGCGTAGTTCTCACCTTCCCGTCCAGAACTGTATCTTCCTACAACTCATTGAGATATTCAGGCAATAGATCATCAATAGAAGGTAACTGACTTTGCTCTTCGAGATCTTCAATCAATGAAGGTTCATATAGTATCAAGTTCTCTGCATTATTGATTGAATAGATATGCATATAAGCTGGTAAATCAAGGCGAAAAGCGTTTTCACCAATTTTCTCAAGTATCTTGAAAGGCCCATACCTTATTGGCTTCAGCTTCTTTCCTTCACCTTGCATTTTGTCTTTGCTGATGTATAGCTAGACTTGATCACCAACTTGGAAGCTATGCTCAATTTGATGCTTGTCATGCCTTGCCTTGTACTTGGCCTGGCTTCTTTCCAGTTGTTCCTGCACTGCCTGGTGAATTTCTTGGATCTGTTCAATGAACTTGGTTGCTTTTTCCACATCACTGTGTCCATCAACTGCTATGTCTTTACTAAAGATAAAATCCAAGGGAGACCTTGGTGTAAAACCAAAACAAGTCTCAAAAGGAGATCTTTGTGTAGAAGAGTGCTTGGCACAATTGTAAGCATGTTGCACATAACACAAATGTTCATCCCAAAGCTTGGGATGCTTGCTGCAATAGCCTCTAAGCAACTGGATCACTGTCCTGTTGACCACCTCTATTTGACCATCTGTTTGTGGATGAAATGATGTGCTCTTCTTCAATCTGGTGTCCATTAACTCCCATAGACTTGACCAAAACTTCCCAACAAATCGGGAATCTTGATCAGATACAATGGAAGTGGGTAACCCAAAATGAACCCATACATGCTGAAAGAACAAATTTGTTGTTTGTTCAGCTGTAATCTGCTTATTACAAGGTATTAAAATACACATTTTGCTGAACCTGTCCACAATAACATATAAATAATCATGACCCTTTCAAGATTTTGGAAATCCCCCAACAAATTCCATGGAAACACTTTCCCAAGGACGAGAAGGAACTGGAAGTGGAGTGTACAAGCCTATTTTTCTATTGCTAGGCTTGCTTTTAGCACACATGGTACACCCATTAATATATCTAGACCTGATATTAGAGAAGTGTGTGCTTCTCGGATTATGTTAACTCTTTCAGTTTGAGGAATTCATAACTTTCCCAAATGATATAAGAGTTGGTCCTTAACATGATAATCCAATTCTTCTACTTGTTTGCCCTGACTTAAAGTTGCATATACATCTTTAAAATCTACATCTTGAGCATATTGTTCATTGTAGCTTTCATGCAATACTGAATTATTCTTAAGTATAGTGGATGCATTTATGATTGGTCTTGATAACATATCTGCAACCTTATTGTGTGTGCCTTTCTTATATCTGATGACAAGATGAAACTGTTGTTGAAAACCCATCCACCTATAGTGTCTTGATTTTTGCAATTTAGTTTGTGAGTGCAAATATTGAAGTGGTTGATGATCTGTATGTACAATTGTTTCCTTGCCCAATAGGTAATGTTTCCACTTTTTTACACTCTGCACTAATGCATACAATTCTTTATCATATGTGGGACAACTAACTACTACAGAATTAAATGTCTCAGAATGATAACATATGGGTTTACAGTGTTGCATCAACACTGCTCCCATGGCATAGTCACTGGCATTTGTTTGAATCTCAAATGGTCTTTGAAGATCTGGCAATGCTAGTATTGGTGTTGTAATAATTTTTTCTTTCAAGGTGTCGAAGGCTTTATGCTGTTTGCCTCCCCACTGAAACACCTTGTTCAATCCTGTCAAAGCATGTAAGGACGTTGCAATCAAGGAAAAGTTAGCAATAAACTTTCTCCACTATTGTGATGCTCCTAGGAAACTCCTAACTTCTGTAAAAGATTTGGGTTTAGGCCAGTTCACAATGAATTCAACCTTAGAGGGATCTATCTTCAATTCACCACCCCCTACAATATGACCCAAATAATTTAAAGATGTTTTGCAAAATTCACATTTTGATAATTTCACATAGAGATTTTCTCTTTTCAAAACATCTAGAGTCTACTTTACATGCTTCAAATGTTCTTCCCATGTTTTACTAAAAACACAAATGTCATCTAAATATACAATTACAAAATCATCAATAAAAGGATGGAGTACATCATTCATAACTCTCATGAAAGTGGCAGGAGCATTAGTTAAGCCAAAAGGCATAACCAACCATTCATACAACCCTTGCTTTGTTTTGAAAGCAGTCTTCCATGCATCTTGTTCTCCTACTCTGACCTGATGATAGCCACTACACAAGTCCAACTTGGAAAAGTAAACAGCTTCTTTTAGCTGATCTAATAGACCATCAATGCGAGGAAGAGGATAACGATTCTTAATCGTTATTTTATTTAGTGCTCTATAATCAATGCACATCCTACACAAACCATCTTTCTTTCTCACCAACACGATTAGAGATCCACATGGTGATGTGCTTGGTCTTATGAACCCTTTATCAAGTAGCTCCTATACCTGCTTCTTTATCTTTGCATTCTCTAAAGCGGATAACCTGTACATTCCGATGTTAGGCAATGGAGCATCTTGCTGCAAATGAATATCATGTACTATTTCCCTTTTGGGTGGCAGACCTTTAGGTTCTTGAAATAGGATATCATATTCTGAAACAATTTTATCTAAATCAACTTTCTGTTTAGCATCACAACCTTCAAATATATTTGTCTTATCAGGGTTCTTTTCCTTTACAACCATTAGTAAAAATTGCTTGTATGAATTTACAATTATTTTCATCTGCCTTGAGTTAATGAGAGTGTAGTTACTTTTGAGCCGATGAGCTCTTACAATATATTCTATTCCATCTTTTGTGAGTTGATACTTATTTTCAATTCTATAGAAAATGGATTTTCTATCATACAGGTAAGGACTTCCTAAAACAATACTACATATATCCAAGGGAACTATATCTAACTCAACCTCATTTAGAAAAGTTGACCCAATAGAAAACCTAAGTTTACATTGTCTAGTCATTTGTAGCTTTGCTTTATCATAGACCCAACCTAATGGATATGGCTTCTTGTGAGGTGTTGTTAGTAAGCCCAACTTCTTTACAGTTGTTTTAAAAATCAAGTTTACCTGTGAACCACTATCAAATAAAGTATCAATCTTTTGGTGCTTGGAAATAACTCTAATATGAAAAAGCTCATGTCTTTTCCTCTCATTATCTTCATTATCAATAGATTGTGCATAATTACTTGTAGATGCTTCAGAATTTTTACCTTTTATACCTGTGGTTGTGACTGTTGTTTCATCACTTGAGTTTGACCCCAAGTCTTTCTTAATAGCAACAACAATCTTCTTCTTCTTGCCATCGAACTTCTTGGGTTTCAGCTCTGGATGCAAAGACCAGCAATGTGCATCATCATTTCCATCCTTCTTGCAGTGAGTGCATGAGGGTTTGTCTTTCTGTACAATGTTTGCCTTCCTCTCTTTCCATTTTTTCTTCTTCTTTTCCTTGTTCTTGCTTGCAGTGGGTTTTGATGATCCCCCAATCTCTGGGTTCACATTCTTGCCTCTAGCCTCTAGATGTGTAGCCTGGAATGATACCTCATCTATGCTAGAAGGGTTAAACATGAGAATGGTGTGCCTCAAATAGCTATGCAGACCACCTATATACTTCGACAAAGTTTCAGGTGAGTCTAGAGAAATGCCTAGAATTAAAGCTCTTTTTCTAAATTCCTGGGTATAACTTTGTACACTTTTCCCCTTTAATTGGCGAAGAGTTTGCCAACTCATCATTGCTTGCTACATATAAGCTAGTGGATAGAATTATTTTTTAATGGCAGAAAAAAATTCATTCCAGGTAGAAAGAATTTTACCATGCTTCTTCAAATCAGCTTGTGTCTTGCCTTCCCACCACACTAGGGCAGTTCCTCCAAGGCGAAGGCTAGCCAACTGAATCTTTCTCCTTTTTGAATTGATGTTCTACACCTTGCAATATACATCAATCTGTCTAATCCAGTTATCTAGCTTTTCTGCATTTAATTCACCATCATAAATTGGCAAATCAAATTTCACATCTAAGTTAATCACATCAGTTTTCTTCTTTTTCTTTTCAGGGCTAGTTTTATGTAAAGAAGATAATGAGGATGGTGATGATGGAGTAGATGGTGGAGAAGGCCTCTCTTCTTTTCCTTTGCCTTCTGGATGGCCATCTAGAAGAGGTTCCTCTGCTCCTTTTTCTGTTTGAGATGCTAAAGTGCTTTCACCTCGACATTTCTTAAATTCTTGATACATCTCTTCCACCATGGCTCTCATGGTCATGAAACTGTCCATGAATTGAGAGTCTGATTTCGATGAAGTTTGTTCTGCCATCCTCCTCCTATGATAGACTCTTCCAATTTTTGGATTATCCTCAACAAGTTCTCCTTCTCCTAGTTTGAGCTTTGACCTAGTTAGCATTCAACAATCCATCAAACCTAAAGCTATGATACCACTTGATCTGAAAATGAGATCTTAGACTAATATTAATGTATTACAGACTCATGTGCATGGATTTGCCTACATTACATAGTGCAACAAATCGATAAGATTGCGAATAATATAGGTAATGAAGTAGTTAAAGAAACATAATAGATAAACACACATGACACAACAAATTTAATATGGAGTTCACCCAAAACTCCTGGGCTACATCTCCTGGTCACCCTTCAGTGGTGACCTCTCTATTATGTCTTCAAGAGCAAAGTTTTACAAAATGTGAGCTCAAATTGAGTCTCAACACAACAGATACAAACAACAGGAGTTTTGCTTGAATCCCTCAAGCCTCTGTGAGTACACAGACTCGTTCTCTCACTCTCTAGAAGGATCCAGAATCGTTCTACGTGAAACAATCATATCCAATTCTAGAAGGATCCAAATTTGATTGCTACTTTTATTGAAAATAGGACATAACATAGTGTTTCAAGTCTAAATTTTAGAAGCATTAAAGATAATTTTAGCCTAAAAGTGACCTTCTAATGAAAAATAATAAAATAATAGTTAAAATAATAAAATAAGAGTTATGAATTTTGGAGGGAAAAGGAGCAAACTACTTTTCTTAATTGTATTTTTGGCTTATCTCGTTATAGGTTTACTCAAGTTTCAAGTGTAAATAGTCAATGGATGCAAAATTAAATTCCATGTCCAACGAGTACCGATTATGCATACTTATAAAAAGAGCCACATTGATAAAACTTGAAGATACATTAAAAAAGTGTGTTGAACACACATTTTTAATGTATCGTCAATTTTTATCAATATGGGTCTTCTCAAAAGTATGCATAATGGATACTCGTTTGATGTGGAATTTAATTCCACATCCAACGAGTGTACATACTTGAAATTTGAGTAAAGCTATAAGGAGATAAGCAAAAAATACAATTAAAACAAGTAATTTTCTAATTTTCCCTCCAAAATATTTACATGTACCTCTTTTCAAATTTAAAGGATTTTGATTGGTTTACATATTATGACATGGAAATTACATGAAAATTTCATGGACACTTTTAGGCTGAAATTTTCTCTAATGCATATTATAAAAATTGGATGTGTGGTATGCCTTACAAGTTAGCTCTTTGAAAAGAGCCAAAGTCAACAAGTTTTGGGAAAGCTACCATAACTTTCACCCAACAAATCAAAATTTGGTCAAATTTATGGCATTACATATTTCATAATCTAAATTGCTAAAGAATTCTAGACACATTAGGAGAACTCAATCTTTGAATCAAAGTTATAAAAGTTATATTAATTTAAAATTATCATAACTTTTGATTGGGAAGTTTGAATGAGGTGATTCACAACTTATTGGAAAGAGGAAATTGAGTATGATATATTGGAAAAAAGATAATAAACATTTTGGATCAATGTTTTCAATATATTAAGGTTGGAATTTGAGGTTTAGAGTTGGGTCCTGTATAGACCTAATGGAAAAACTTACTCCATTGGAGATAATGATAAAAATGAAATCAATATTTGGGAATAGTTGAGGATGATAAAGAAAACATCTAAGGCTCTTTTTATGGAAAATGATTATTTTTGTGGTGAAACTTGGGAGTGTTGGATGATTATTGATAAAGATATTAGACTAAGTGCCACTTGGGAAGTATTTAAAAAATTGTTCAAAAATGGGACTAAAAAATAGAAGTGATGTAAACAATTGAAGATGAATTCAATGAAACTAAATACAATATTTCCAAATTACAGAAAGACAATGAGCAATTAAAAGTAGATCTTAATAATAAGGGTGATCAATTACGTAAGATGCAATCCCTTAATGAATCACTCATTAAGGAAGTTATGAACTTAAATTAAGAAATTAGTAGTGAACAATTGGGAAAGGATGAGTCAAGGAAAGAAATGAAAAATAAAGTTGAAGAAATCAAAAGTTTATTTTAGCATAATAAAAAAGCTCTTAATGATTTTGACAAGGTGAATTTGAATTTATAGGAATCTGAATCAAAGAATATGAAGATATGATATAGATTAGATCATTGTATTATTTTTCATCTATCTTGATGCTTTTAGAGTGGAATAAATTAGAGGAACCAACTTGTAGGTTTTTTAGCGGTGGTCCCAATTTAGAAAATTTGGGGCAAAAAATCACCTGAAATCTCTTAGAGCCATTTTGAGGCCTCAAATGAAAATATTTTGTAGTGTCAAACTTATTATGGAATAAGATATGTTGTTTTACACATTGATACCATTTCCATTGGTGTAATAAATGCCTCAATTATGTCTCATATAACAAATTTATGCATCGTGCAAATTGACCACCATGGTATGAGTGGATGCTAGGTCATCCCCATTACTCACACTCATTGGGATAATGAAATATAGACTTTCAAGAAGTCTCTAGAAGCTACAAGAACCTTACCACTAGTTGAGGGTTGAGGAAGTCAAATCTTACGCCCATGTGGCTATTGGGCTATGTCAAATACTGAGTTGCTAAGAGGATTAGGGGCTTCTCCACTCTATGATATTCTATCTTGTCCCATAATTAAGCAAAGCAATTGAGAGTGGGAAGTTGGAGAGAAAAATAGAGGGAGGTAAGATTTTTTGGCAATTCAAAAGCAACAGATTTTAGGTAACTCCATGGAAAGCACCTCTTTCTTTGTACTTTCATATTTCCATGCCAAAGAAAAGAGAACATAACAATTTCACCTTCTAGTTAGGTTTTCTCCCGTGAGGGCTTCCTAAGGTAATACTCGTGTTTATTTATGGATGACGTTTGTGTGTAATTTTCTATTTTATATTCTTCACATTTCATGCAACAAAAATCACTAACTAAAGATTATAGAATCTAAAGGAATTTAACCTTCATGGGATAGATTTCAATTATTTTATCATTTTTATACTGTTCTAGTGGAATCTCCACAGTTTCTTATAGATCAAGATATTACCACAATAATTGAAGAGGATACTATTACAGGCCATTTTGTCACATCTGTTAAATAAGCCTGAAAACTGGATCAATCAACATCCTGAGACACTTTGTCATAATCCCTTTGTAATGACCTAAGCATCAACTCTCCAAGAAGTTTGAGTTTCTGGGATAATCAACCTAAAAACCATGTTTTTGCCCCAACGCACCCTGCATAAATGCCTACCTGCATTGACCACATGTTTCATAACTGAGCACTTGCACTGATTATCGCATGTTGCTCTACTTTGCAGGTGTGCTGATTCTAGAAATTCGGGAAAATTAAAAATATTTTCGAAGCCTCTTTTTCCAGAAGGTTCCAAGGTAATTTTAACTATTTACAATAGATAAAGAGCTCAAATTTATATATGATCCTATCTTGGATACCTTATCTATTATCCCTTGAGCTTATCCTCCCTCTTAAGTGGATCTCAATCGCATATTTGTAATTGGATAAGAATTCCTAAACTACCACACTCCTCCTATAAATTTACTGCCTCCCATTAGGTTTGGGTTGGCTTTTGGAGATTGATATTTCCCTCATGTTATTTCATTGAACCTAAAGGATTCATCACCTTCATGCATTAGGGTTGGTGTTGAGGTGTGATTTGTGACAAGGAAGGACAAGTCAACTTGGGGAGACAACTACAAAGTCAGCTACAATTTATGATTGTAAACTCTCTCCTATGTTTATCAATACAAAGAGAATCTTGTTTTCCTGTATTTGATGTGTTATGTTTGTACTCATGCATTTCAATGCCATGTTGTTTCATTGAATGGATATTTTAGATTATGCTACATGGATTGTGGCTTCTTTTCTTGTTTTAGTCGTGTGTGCAGGTTCTAAATTATAACACTTGGAGCTAGAGTTGGAGCTTACAATCAAGGAGTAAAGGAAGGCTTGCTTCAAATTCTAGGTAGAATTCTTTCCCATTCTCTAATTTCTCTAAGGGAAACTTGAATCTTTTTGTCTTTTGTTTCACTAAATCAGGCCACTAGATCTAGGGAATTCACCTTTTTTCCGTAATTGTGAAAATTATGTATAAAAAACTAGTGACCATACTGGGGAATGGTTCTTCCCTTAGTGGTTTCCCCTATCTTAGCATTCTTTTCACCTCTTAAAGAGACATTAATTGACTCACTCAAAAATTGATTGACCTTAGGAAAACACCCTTTTGATCTTGGTTGGGTTTCTTGTGTTGTATTTTGACCGAAACAACCCCAACGCATTCCCTGTTCTAAGACAAAGAACTTCAGTGCACCTGTTTCTTCTATGTACCTATGCTGCAGTGAACTGTATGTTTTGCACTTGTGCTGAAGTGCACTGATATATGTTTTTCACCTATGCTGCAGTGCACTAGTGTATGTTTTTCACATGTGTTGATCTTGTAGGATGCAGAAATTTGCATTCCTTTGCCTTTCTCTTCATTTTTCTTTGGTCCAGAAAGTTTTCTTGAGTCTTTGAGTTTGTCCATGTGTCTAAAAAGCCAATACCTTGTGTGAAATTGCGTGTTTTTGTTTTCACTTTTTCAAAAACAATATTCCCCTCAATCGCTGGGGGGGGCTAAAATATGTACGAGTGTTAATCGCCTCCGAGTTTCATCACCTTTTTTTATAAGATTTTGTTTCATTCTTTCTTACTTCTTGTCAATTAGGGTTTGTATGCATAGATTACAGTTAAAGTCTGTGTGGCTTCTTTTCATCATCGATCAAGTTGCATTCATATGTTTCTTTTCTTTTGAAACATTAAAAGAAAAACAATTATTTGCATTGCATATAAGGTTTTGATTTTGATTGGAATAGTGAAGTTGAGGAGATCAATTGTTGCATCACTTATTTGTTGCATTGTTGATTGATTTCTTATTCCCCTACTTAGTTAGGCTTTTCATTGTTAAAAGGAAAATGAAAAGGGTTATTTTTGTCATATTAGTTGCATCATAGGTGTGTTCAAGTGACATCGATTTTTGAGCCTTGAAATTAAAACATAATTCAAGATAAACTCTAAAATTCATTCTATTAACCTAAGGAGAATTTGAAACTTAACACAAACATTTAGAGGTATACGCTAGAGACGTGTTTCAATGTCTTTAAATGTATGAGTTGTCGTTCTTTGTCAGTGTTACATTCTGAGGGTGATATCCCATTCCACATATGTAAGTGTATAGGATTGTTCTCCACCTACCTTCAGGTATATCAGGTGGTGCTCCACACATGATAAATATATGGGAACACTCTCATCGAACGTTTACGCATTAGACAACACTACTACAGACTGCACTTCCACGTACCTCCGGATTTATTTTGGAAATCCACAATAGGATGTAAGCTAACCTTAGGAATCTGAGTTAGCCTCCTTGTCACTCGTGATACACCAAACACAACATTCGGGGAGATTTCCTACACGTATGTAAATCCTTTTTTTACCAAGGTGGTATATCGCAGTTCACGGTGACCTGGTAAACCTTATCTGCCTAGTTACCCATTTTGTTTTATTTTGTGTCTTTAATTTCTAAAATCAATTAATTGACTGGAAAACAACACCCCCACCATGGAATAACTCTTTAGTATATCTTAGGTTGATACCAATGGCAACAATTCCTGAGTCCACTAGTCAAGGAAACCCCTTTGATGGAAATCCTGGTCATTTTATTTCTTTTTGAAATATTGGTGCTCCTTATATGGCAACATTGTCCCTTCCTGGATTTACCAGTGGTTTGATAGTTTGGTTATTTTAAACCCCTATGGTTCCACATGTCCAAACTGCTCCTCAACCAAGTTCTCCTCCACCTGAACAACATCAACCTCGAGTTGATCCTAAACTTGACCATTTTCCTTGTTCACCTATTGTTTCTTCATCCCTTTCTTCCTCCTCACCTGGTTAAAGTATTGATTCTAGTAACCAGAAAGCTAAGAAGATGAAGGAAATGATGAATAAGAAGAAGAAAAATAAGCAGGGGGGCAACCAAGCAACCATTGCTACCAATGCAACTAGTATGGAGAAACCTTCCAATCATCCCTGCAAAATTAAGTTCCCTTACAAGTTATGTAAGGGTGACCACCTTCTTAGAGTTTGTCATGTAATTCCCAAGTTATTAGAAGTGCGGTCCACAGGCTCACATCAACCTTTTTTGTCAGCTTTTGGAGATCATGCTGGAGATAAACCATCAACTAGTAATAATAAGGTTCACAGGAAAAGGGGTAAAGTTAATTTTCCCTGTAAGTTATGTGAAGGGAATCATCCAATTCACCTTTTACCTTACATGGATGAAGCCTCAAAATTGTTCGAAAACCTTACATTTTCTCAGTTGCGCCTTCTGGTTGGTTACCAAAATATTTCCCCTAATCCTCCACTAGTTGTTGAAGTGATTGATCAAAATTCGTCTTTATTCAATCCCACTCTCTTTGAACATGAATCCCATGAGTTTGTTCCAACCCAACCATTGGTTGAGAAAATAGTTGACTTGATTTGACCTTACATTGTTTGTACTTTTCCCTTATAGAGTGAGTCTCATACCGCTCAAGTTCTTGTTTCTTCAATTTCCAATGAACTGGGGGGTAATCCTCCCGTTCCATCAGCACATGGGGACAATCCTTCCATTCCCATGGCACAGGGGGGAAATCCTCCCATTCCCACAGCACAAGGGAGTAATTCTCCTGTTCCCATAGCACAATGGGGCAATTCTCCCATTCCCACAGCATCCCCTCCAAGTAGTATGGTCACTTCCTTTGATTGGAGTTGACTGGAAGGATATTGTCTTCCTCCTTACGTTCCCTTCTAGATCATAGTACAAACTTATAATATGGTTGTACTTGGAAGAGTCATAGACGAAGGCGCATCTATTAGTATTTTGTCCTCAACTACTTTTCAAGCTTTAGGTTCTCCTCAACTTGTGCCCATTACCCAAAATATGTTGGCTTTTAATAGAGGAATTAGTCAACCATTAGGGATCCTTCCTTAGTTGCATATTACTTTTGGAGGAAAGACTATATATATATCAAAGTGATGGTAGTCTAGTTCCCTTTGTATTTTAATTTACTCCTTGGGCGTGACTATGTTTATGACATGGGAGCTCTTGTCTCTTCACTCTTTCCTGTGATGTGTTTCTCGCAAGAAGGAAGAATTGTGACCATTGACCAGCTTTCATTTGATGGTCCTAATTTGACTCCCAATCAAATAAATTCCCAAAATGGTCCTTATATGCAAGTGGTATCTACCGTATCATAGGTTAATTATGTGGCAACATGTCCCATAATTGTTCCTACTAATGAAGATGAGCCTTTCTCTATTTGCTCAACTTCTTTTGACCTAGATCTAGTAGGCAATCTGGCGAACCATTTATTGGGACCATTAGAACCTGATATTTCCATTGGATCCCTTGATATGTATCCCTCCGAGATCATTATTATTCTATCTAATGAGAACCTCTTGGAAGCCATGGCCTCCTAGAGGTCATGATCAAGGTACCCAGAGCAAAGTTCCTTTTCTTGTGTCAAGCTCCTTAAAAAATGATACAAGGTCCCCGAAGCAGAGTTCCTTTTCATGTGTCAAGCTCCTTAAAAAATGAAGCAAGATACCATGAGCAGAGTTCCTTGTCTTGTGTCAAGATCATTAAAAAATAAAACAAATCTCCTTCCAATTTGATTCTTTGATTAGATCTCATAAATTCCCAGCGGAGTCTTTTAATTGATCTCATAAATGAACCTTGATTCCATCCACCCAGTAACTAGTATTTTACTTAGGTGAATGAAATGAAGCTTGGGGGGCATGTGCCAAAAATTGAGTCATTATGTTGGGGGCATGCAAACTTATTTCAAGCATAATTTTTCTTTGATTCAATCTTGTGTAAAAATGAAACCACTCTCAATCATAGTTTTTCTCTGTTTCAAGATTGTGAAAAAATGAAACCATCTTCAAGTATTCTCAAGAATAGTTTCCACATGTTTCAAACTTGCGTAAAAATGAAACCATTTTCATCCTACTTCTTTTGATTGCCATTTTTATCAGCCTATTTCTACAACATGAGTCTTGGTTTTCTCATTCCATCATCACCATCTGCTTGGTCTATCATTCAGTTTCAATTGTTGCGATGAGTGGTCTTATTATCCTTCCTCTTGACCTCTATGTGTTTTGAGTAGTTCCATCATGACCAGAAGTAGTTGCTATCCTTTATACCACTCATTCGTCTGGGGGAGTCCTATTTCAACTCTTTTCAGACTCCCAAAACATGAAAAGATTGTCGATCACTTGTCTTTTTGAACTCATTAAAGTAAATGAAAAGACGGGTGCCAAGTATAAGTTTAACCCTTTTCGGAACTAGGATAGACTATTTATAAAAAAGGAATACTTTAGTCAAACATGACTAAAAGGTTTTCCTGAGTATCATTTTCTGCCTTTTTGAACTCAAGAGACAAATTTATGAAAAGTAACCTTTGGAGTTTTTTTTTTTACTCACTAAATATGAAAAAGGAGTCAAGTTACACCTTAGTTGAACTCGTAAAAGAATAAAACAATGTTGGACTTGTCAAACATGATGGGACCAGACCCCACTCCTTCTTAGAGTTCGTTAAAAATACTCAAAAGGATTCATCCGAAGGATGAACTTATAGATCAATCATATGTTATCCTCCTCACTCTTGTCAAACATAAAGAGGTATTGACCATAAATGGTTGGGGAAATTAGGAAAATAAGGTACTTAACCTATTAATGGAAGCTAGTCACGCTTGAAAATGACACTCTTCCACTTCATCTCCATGGTTGTTGGGTTGGGAAATCTGCTTGCCTTTTTGGTTCATCATACCATATTAAAATCCTGCACATTTGGTTCTTGGTCAATGTTTCCAACTCCACAAGTGTCTTTGATATGGTCAAGAGAAGTCATTTAGTTACTATCTTTTACAATATTCCTAATCCTTCATTCATGTTTGTCGTTCCTGAACTCGTTTTACATCATCATTCCATACCCATTTCATGTCGTTGATGGGGGATACATGAAGGCCCTCCAACGACGGGTTGCGCTTCTTGTTGACATCATCTCATCGTCCAAGAAGTTGACTAAGAAAATCCCTTCAATAATTTGGAGCTTGCATACATTAATGTGTGGTGTTCAGCTCATCCATTCACACCACATAGATTGTGCTAAAATACCTTGAGATCCATTAACATCATCGATGGTTTATATCACATCTGTTAATGGCTTACATCATTGGTCGGTAATCAGATGATGTCTACCATGTTCGACTTCAGCTCATTTATTCACATGATTATACTCGTACTATCGAGTTAACGAGATAGAAGACCCTAGATCTAGTTCCATCCATTCGGGCTGCGATTTCAATATACATACAAGATCACAAAGTATGATGGATATGATCATTCACACAGTCATCCAAGGATGTTATCAGTGGACGAGACTTCTTAATCATTGTACACGAAATATTGTCTTATATGCTAAGCATGGGTATGCCTCCATCAACAATGATATCATGATGATAATATGTATTATAACAGATAATGATCTTGACTGATTTGTTCTTGATCCAGACTTGTCACAAGGTAAAGAAATTTAGTCCTTAGCTACTACTTCTGACTTTGTACTTTACTTGCCAATTTTTCACATTTATTCAATAAGCTTGAAAACCAGATCAATCAACATCTTTGTGTTATGTGGAATTATCCCTCTTGCAAACAAGAGCGATCTCCCTAGACTTCAAAGAACCTTAGTAACAAACAAATAGGAACTGCTACCTTTCTCTAGACTATGATTGACTAAAACCAAATACAATGATAGAGGCCTCTTACCGATTAAACAAAATGATTGATGAAGTCCCTTTCAAATCTTCCGACCATTTTCTCTTTGACACTTTAAAGCATCCAATATATAACCAAAGATATAAATGGACTAATTAACCATTTATATATCAATATGAAATCACAATCTATGTAGGTGATCAAGGAATCCTACAAATTAGATCAACAAAGATGTAATTGAGAAAGAATAATTGCCTTTATACTAATAAATTGGAGAAAATCCTTAAAACCATGTAGCCTTGAAGTCACAATTCCCTCCCATAATCTCCAACCCTTCCCTTACATGAATAGCCTTCCAAGCCTATTCCAACAGCATAATCCTACTTGCAACAGTCCTCTCCCAATCCTCAGACCTACAGTAGCTTTATAGGCCAATAATGGGAATTTTTGGATACATTCTCCAAGGGATGAGATCCACTAATAGTGGGGTAGTGGTTCCACAAAGGAAGGGGAGTTTCTCCATGATGGGAGGGATCAAGGTTGAATAGGCACCCATTTGAAGCTTGTTGGTTGGGATATATGCTACCAAAAATGCTTCTAGACTTTAATTTTTATTTTTACATTCGTTAATTCATGTTTGTAGGTCATATTGTAAGACAATGTGTACTTGTGTGCAAATTTTAATGGTATTCTCTGTGTATGTGCATAAATTAACTAGGGAAATGTTCAGGTAGCCAAAAATAGGGTTTTTGTACCATGGGATCCAGGAATTCCACTTTCTTTGGGATGATTTAGATTCTAACTTTGCATCAGAATGATTTTGGGACACATTTGTGGATAGCGAAATATCCAAACCGATGGTCATTTTCCTACTGTGATAAAATGGCATGTAACACCTTGGACACTTTTTCATAATCCCTTTGCAAAGCCCTAAGCATCAACTCTCACAAAAGGTTGTGTTTCTAGGATAATTAGCTTAAAAACCATGTTTTTAGCCCCAAATAACCCTACATAAATTCCTATCTACGATGGATGCATGTTGCATAACTGAGCACCTATGTTGATTAGTGCATGTTGCTATACTTTGCAGGTGCATTGATTCTAGAAATTTGGGAAAAATAAAAATATTTTCGAAGCCTCTTCTTCTAGAAGTTGCCAAGGTAGTTTTAACTATTTACCATATATAGAGAGCTCGAATTCCTATCTGATCCTATCTTGGAGACCTTATCTCTTATCCCTTGAGCTTATCCTCCCTCTTAAGTGGATCTTAAGACTAGATTCGTAATTGGATAAGAATTCCTAAACTATCACACTCCTATAAATTTACTACCTCCCATTAAGTCTAGGTTGGCTTTTGGAGATTGATAGTGCCCTCATGCTGCTGCTTTGAAACTAAAGGAGTCATCAAATTCATGCATTAGGGTTGGTGTTGAGGTTTTCTTTGTGACAAGGAAGGACAAGTCAACTTGGGAAGGCATCTACAAAGTTAGCTACTATTTATAGTTGTAAACTCTCTCCTATATTTATCAATACAAAGAGCATCTTGTTTTCCTATATTTTATGTGTTATGCTTGAGCTCATGTATTTCAATTCCATGTTGATTCATTGAATAGAGATTTTAGATTATGCTATGTGGATTGTGGTTTCTTTACTTGTTTTAGTCATGTGTGCAAGTTCTAATTATAGCACTTGGAGCTAGAGTTGGAACTTACAAGCAAGGAGGAAAGGAAGGCTTGATTCAGATTCTAGGTAGGATTCTTTCCCATTCTCTAAATTATCTAAGGGAAACTTGAATCTTTTTGTCTTTTGTTGTTCTATATCAGGCCACTAGATCTAGAGAACTCACCTTTTTCCATAATCATGAAAATTCCGTATAACAGATACTATCAAATAACTTGAAGAGGAAACTTACATGAAGGTTGAATATGAATCCTTAAATATTGATGAGGTGAAATAAAAAATGAAAATTATAATTGAAGAAGGATGTAATAATTTGATAAGTTGGGTCACATTGCAACTTTAAATGGAGAAAGAAGACAAGTTTCAAAAATATCGCCAAAAGATACTTGAAGAAGGTGAACTCTATCTAAAGGATGTACATGTCAAATATGATGGTATTATTTCTAATGTGTGGAATTCAATTATTTTTTGTCTTAATAATTGATAGCTAAGTTTTACATAATTTTCTTTCCTTTGATTCCATGTAGGTGGTCTTATGCATGCATTCCTTTCTTATTGGAAACCATCATCTTAGAACTTGACATGTGTCTTTTCAAGTGGAGTGATTTACATGTGTGGGCCTGCTTGAGTGTTAGGTTTTTTGTAGTAGACTCAATCTACTTTTTATTATATACCTTCCTTACTTCTCATATAAATAGAGGAAGGATAAATTCCTTTCGTTCATTGAATCAAATGCCTATCTTATAGATATCAGGAGTGAAGGGCTAGGCTCCATTTCTCTTGTGTTTTGTTGTTTGTACTACCCCTCTTTGTCTTTGAGTGCTTGGATATTTGGAGAATTTAAGTAAATTCTATAGTTATGGTTTTATCCTAAGGAGGAAAATGAGCTAGGGTTTGTGATAAACCCTAGGGAGGTATTCCTACTTTCTATGCTAGTAGAAGAGGAGAGCAGGGAGATTCCTTGTAGACTTGGATACGAATGTAATTTCCAAGGAGGATCTTTGGTGGAGAAGGATAGGGATTTTATGGTTTCTTTAGGTAGGGTTTGAAGAGACTTTTGGGATTGTCCCATTTTGTGCTAAATTGTTGGTATGTATATGTACTTCATCTCATATATATTAGTGAATTGTTTCAGTTGTCCAATTGTAGAAATATGATGTATACTTGCAATTGCTTAAGAAGTTTGATCTAAAATAAAGAGACACAATCCTACTCTACTAATATGTGGAATTCAATTCACAATTTAGAAAAAAATGGCACACTTGCAATAAGAAACAACACTGCACAATATTTTTTTCTAGGGGAAAGCAACTACTAAAAACCCCTTAATGCCTACTTGCATTAATCAGATGAATATAGAAGCATTACAATTGCTAACTCAATTTGAGCTCAACCCACAAGTGAATAACCTATCTATGCTCAATGAGAAGATCTGACCCAGACTTAGTCAAATTTTTCCTCAGCTTGAGCCCCCATTTCATTGCATAATTCTTGAGGAATTAGACCCATATTATTTAGGAATTTTCCTCCAATTGACTATCAATTCCCAAGGTTGATCATCTGGTTGCATGCAACACCTGTACACTCCAAAATAGTCTACAACTGATGTTACACTGCCTTGGAATCTCAACCACAGCCGGGGAACTTGAATTCTCTGCATGCACTAGCTATTTTAGGTTGATTTACCAGTTAATTGGATGATCACTTAGTTAGATTGTTATCCCACTGCACAACTAACCTTCCACTAGTTCTATCAACAATTAGAACTAGTTTAACTAAAAACAATTTGAAATAACTGACATTTATTGCTACAACTTAATAACACATGGTTAACTGAAATCCAACCCTATAACTCGAATTTACTGAGTAAATTGAGTGACACAATCCATGTCACACAAATTAACTGCATCCAAGTTGTTTGTTGATGTGGAAATTCGATTTTTCTCAATTTGACCAAGGCTAAATCAAATTGAGACTTCCTTACTGCATTTCTCAACACTCCCTCTCATCAAGAAAGGGATTATCATCCACCCCTATTTTTCACCTGTGGAACTCGAACTTCCCTATTGACAAGTCCTTTGTCAAAATGTCAACATCTTGTTCCTATGTCAGAATGTATTGTAGAAACATTATTCGCATATGCACACAGTCTCGTAAATGATGATACCAGATATCTATATGCTTGGATCGATCGTGAAATATCAAATTCTTAGAGAGCTTAATGCAACTTTTATTATCACAATAGATCACAATTGGATCCATCATCTGACCAAACAGTCCCAAAAGTATATTTCTCATCCAGATTGCCTCACATGTTGCTTGACTTGCAGCCATGTATTCTGCTTCTGTCGAGTTCAGCACCACACATATTTTCTTCTTACTTTACGAGGAAACCAATGTGGACCCAACAATGAAAATTCCACATGATGTACTTTTCCAGTCGGATGGACCCCCTACCCAATTGACATTTGTGAATCCACACAACTTCACTCCCTCTGTCCATTTATACCATAATCCATACTAGGTAGTGCCTCTAAGGTACCATAAGACATCCTTTTCTTCCTTTCAAAACAACTTTGTCGGCCTAACCATAGCTTAGATAAATTGGTTGATTGCATAGCATATATCTAGTCGTGTGTTTACAAGGTACATCGGTGAACCCACTACCTACTGGTAAATGGTAGCATCCACCTCTTCACCTGAAGTGGAAGCCTCCTTCCTCCAGTTGGTCGCTAGAGGTGTCGCCATATTCTTTCAACTCTCCATATGGAATCTCTGCAGTATCTCGTTGGCATACTTTCCTTGATACATAAACAATTCCCCATCGCCTTTCCATACTTCCAACTCGATGAAGTAATACATGATACCCATGTGCTTCATTTCAAATTACCTCGCTAGATCCTCCTTGCAAGAGTTGAGCAAATGCTCATCACATGTCAATATTAAATCATCAACATATAAAACAATGATAAGAAATTTGCCTTCAACCAAAATATGATAGAGGTTCGCATGTGCTTCACTTTTTTTGAAGCCCAAACCAGTGAGATAACTGTAGATTTGGGTGTACCATGCACATGGTGCTTGTTTGAGACTGTACAACTCTCGCTTGAGTCTAAACACATGAGAATCTCGATAAAATGTCTCAAAACCTTCTGGTTTCTCGATGTACACCTCCTCCTTAATAACCCCATTGAGGAATGCTGTTTTTACTTCCATCTGATGGATCTTCCACCCCATCTACACAACCAGTGCAAGAATTGATCTCGTGGATGAATACCTTGCTACAGGAGCAAAGGTTTCCCCATATTCAATTCCCTCAACTTGAGAGAATCCTTTGGCCACAGATATGGCCTTATACTTCTTTGTGCTTTCGTTTGCTACATGCTTAACCTTGAACAACCATCTCAAACTCACAACTGATTTATCTGTTGGTCTTCGGACCACCTCCTAAACATTGTTATTCATGATGGATTCATATTCTTCCACTATTGCTTCAAACCAAGCAGGTTTCTCAACTACTTCCTTAAAAGAGGATGGCTCCATCTCTACAAGCTCAGTCATTAGATCCATGTAGCTAGTGTACCTCTTAGGTTACCTCCTTTTCTTGCACAAATTTGAAGGAGCTCTCACATTCTCCCTTACATCTTTAACTAATCTATCGACTTCCTTGGTTATTTTTATTCCTTATCTGGATGTTTCTACTTGAATGGATGTCTCCACTCTCTGCTTCTCTATTTGTGGATGCTCCACAAATTCCTGAGGTTCCTCCTTTGGAGCTAAAATCTCTTGTTATGGTGGGATATGAAGCTCCCTCTCCAGAGAGCACCACATTGCTTTCTCCCCATAAAAATACCCTACACACAACTGTCATTTTGAGTGAAGGTAAGTACACATGGTAATTGTGTGGAGTTTCGGTGTAACCCACAAAAACTCCCAACACTATTGATGGCTTAAGCTTCTTCCTACAATATTTGGAGACATGGAAGTAAACAAAGGCTCCAAAAATTATGAAGTGAGACACAATTGGCTTTGTCCCTGAGTAAGCCTCCTCCAGTGTAATCATACCAAGAATCTAATGAGGACTCTTGTACTGCAAGTAAATTGGGGTGTTACATGCCTCAACCCACAAATGCAGAAGTAGGCCTTGGTCATGTAGCATAGCTCTCGTAGCTCCAACAATTCTACAGTTCTTTCTCTCAGCTACCCCATTCTGCTACAGGTTTTGGGGTGTTGTCAGCTCTCTTCAAATGCCTTCTTTCACACAGAAATCCTTGAAGTCATTTGAAACATACCTCCATTGTCGCTCATAAGATCCTTCACCTTCTTGTCAACCTCTTTCTCAACTAGTGCCTTGAAATATACAAACTTTGAGAATGTCTCATATTTCTTTTCTATGAAGAAGATCCAACACTTCCTTGAGAAATCATTAACAAATATAACATAGTACTTATGTATGGCAGTGGAAGCTATCGAGAAAGGTCCACAAACATTAGAGTGGACTCTTTTCAAGACTGCATCTTTGTTGTCTTGACCATGGAATGTGGATTTCACATACTTCCGCAAGGTACAACCCTTGCATACATTCCACTGCTCAAGTGCTCCTTTAGGGAGACCAATGTTTATTTGCTACATAATTGTTAGGGCACCATGATGCAAATGGCCCAATATTCTATGCCAAATTTCATTGACATCGTGGCTCTACACTTTCTTTGCCTTACTGTTTAATGAAATGAAATCTTCCACATCCAACTTGCATAGGTTCTTCACTGTAACCCCGATATGCTTCACCTGAATAGTGGCTATGTGTATCAAGAATGCTTTCCCTTTACCCAAGATCACATCATAACCATAGTCTTCCAAAATTGCTAAAGAGATGAGATTCTTCTTTAGGCCTAGAAGAAACATGACATTTTTGAGGTGGAGAGGGGATCTCAACTCCCTCTAAAAGGTTATTGTACCAATCTCGATAGCATTGTACCTTCTATTATCCCCAACCTCAATATGAATCTAGAGATCATTCTCCTCCATGTCACTGAAAAACTCTCTACACCCTTTCATGTGGAACGAAGCACCAAAATCCAAGTACCACACACTCCTCATCATAGTGTTGTCCATGCATGTGATACGAGTGAAGTAAAGCTCGAACTGTGTATAAAATGCCTCACCTGTGTAGGTTTTAACCCCGTACATAAATTACCTGCATAAGAATTCTAAAACACAGAAAATAAATAATGCGAGAGCAGAACACATAAAACACATATACATAGAGATTTTCCCCTGGATCTAAAAACCGATACTACCAGCTTGATTTTTCATTATGTTCCTTTCAATGTTATAATACATATTTATACATGCCAAAGCATCTAATACCGTGGAATGAAAACCATAGCGTCCAATACGAGGGACCGAAAACCATCGCGTCCAAAAAACATGTGCGAAAATCGTGCACAAAACCATAGGTGGGTTCACCCAACCTACCATAGGGTCCAAAACCAAAATTTTCCAGGGCGCTACCCCGAACCCCATAAAGTGGGGTTATGGGTGCCCCTCAAACCCCCTGTTAACTACATGGAAAGAATATAACACAACCCAACATTCTCCCAGTTGTTGTTTTCTTTCCACAGGGGACCATAAGAGATCTTAGTCATTTTTCCAGCCCTGAAATGCCCACTGTCTCTCTACACCAAGACAACTTCTCAGAGCTCACAGATTTTGTCAATGCATCTGTAGTATTCTTCAAAGTGTCCACCTTTACCAGCAACCCCTTTTTGTCTTCAATCATATCCCTCACAAAGTGATACTGAACATCAATGTGCTTTGTCTTTGAATGATATGCGGGGTTCTTTGCCAATAAAATTTCACTTTGGCTGTCACAGTCTATCCTTATAGCTTCCTGTACTAACCCCATACTTGAACACAATCTCTGCAACCAAACTACTTCCTTGCTTGCATGAATGGCTGCCATGTATTCTACCTCTGTAGTTGATAGTGCCACTACATATTGTTTCTTACTCATCCAACTGACTGCACCTCCAAATAGGTTAAACACATACCCACTTGTAGATCTTCTCTAATCCAGATCTCTAGCTCAATCTGCATCAACAAAGCCATGAATATCCAACACTCTCTCCAATACTGGTCTTCCTTGGTAGCACAAACCATAATCACTAGTGCCACGCAAATACCTGAAAACCCGCTTCACTGCTATCCAATGCTCCTTCCCTGGTTTTGACATAAACTTGCTCAATATTCCCACTGCATGTGTAATGTTTGGTCTAGTATAGACCATTTCATACATCAGGCTACCGAATGCACTTGCATATGGAACACGGGACATGTCCTCTTCCTCTTCTTGTGTCTTGGGACACTGTTCAACAGATAACCTCACACCTACAGGAATAGGAACCTTCACTGGTTTACTATCCTGCATATTAAACCTCTGCAATATTGTCTTAGTTTACTTCCTCTGGTTTAACCAAAGCTTCCTCTTTGCCTGATCTCTTTTAATTTCCATGCCCAAAATATAGTTTGCAGCACCAAGATCTTTCATGTCGAATTTGGAGGACAATTGGGTCTTCAAATCCTGGATAACTTCTTTGTCATTTCCAACCAACAACATATAATCCACATACAAGACCAGATAGTCACCAATTAATTTAAAATACACACAGTGATCTGCTTTGCTTCTGGTGAAGCCAAGTCCCCGTATAAATGTATCAAATTTCTGATACCACATCCTTGGTGACTGCTTTAACCCATATAGAGACTTCTTTAACTTACATACAAGTTCTTTCTTACCCTTCACCACAAAGCCTTCAGGTTGCTTCATGTAGATCTCCTCTTCCAAACCCTTGTGAAGAAATGTTGTCTTCACATCCATCTACCTCAAAATCAAAAGCAACAGTAACATATAAAAGTAATCTAACAGAAGTTACCTTGGCAACAAGAGAAAAAATATCACCAAAATCAATTCCCGACACCTGGGAATAACCTTTTGCTACCAACCGAGCTTTGTATTTCTCCACTTTTCCTTCTGCATTTGTCTTCTTTTTGAACACCCATTTGCTACCAATGGGTTTCCTTCCAACCGGCAACTCCACCAGATCCCAAGCCTCATTTTTGTGCAAAGATGTCATTTCATCAACCATGGCCTCTTTCCAGAGTTTTCCATCCTTTGAATCCACTGCTTCCTTCATAGTTCTGGGATCATCATCAGTAACAAACAAAGCAAAATTTGAACAGAAAGTAGATGGACTATACCTTTCTGGCTGCCTTCTTTCTCGAATTGATCTTCTCACAGCTGGAGTTTGTGGCTCTTCATCTTCTGATTCCTCCTTTGCTGTAGAGTCTAATTCTTCCTCCTTTAGCTCAAACTCTATCTTCTCAGGTTCCTTTGGTTGGAATTCATGTTTAATAACATCTTTCAACTCTTTGAACACTACATCTCGACTGTACATAACCTTCCTTGTTACTGGGTTCCAAAGCTTATAACCCTTTAAACCATCCTTATACCCAATAAAGATGCACTTTTCATATTTACTATCCAACTTTTTTCTTTTCTCATTTGGAACATGTACATATGCATCACATCCAAATACCCTCAGATGTGAAAGAGAGGGTTTCTTACCAGTCCATATCTCTTGTGGATTCTTATCCTCCAACACTGATGAAGGTGACCTGTTGACCAGGTAACATGTAGTATCCACCGCCTCTGCCTAGAATTCCTATCTTAACACGGCACCACTGAGCATGATTCTTGCCCTTTCCATCAACATCTTGTTCATTCTTTATGCAACTCCATTTTGCTGAGGTGTATATGGAGTAGTCTTCTGCCATGCTATACCACACTTCTTGCAGAATTCTTCAAATTCCTTACTGCAAAACTCTCCACCATTATCTGTCCTCAGCACCTTTATCTTCTTCTCTGTCTGGTTTTCCACTAGAGACTTAAATTCTTTAAACCTATCAAAGACTTCAGATTTCTTCTTAAGGAAATATATCCATGTAATCCTTGAGAAGTCATCTATAAATGATACATAGTACACAGACTTACCCAGTGATGGAACCTTCACAGGTCCAAACACATCACTGTGCACAAGCTCTAATATATGTTTCGCCCTCTTACCACCAAAGGGAAAACTCACCCGATTCCGCTTCCTATATACACAATTTTAACAGAAATCAAAATCCAAAGATCTATTACTCATAACTTCTACCATACCTTTACCATGAAGTATTTGAAGGCCCTTCTCTCCAATATGTCCAAGCCTTTGATGCCACAACATGGTCTTTTCTCCAGAGACCAATAAATTTTCTACTCCACTTTCAGGAAGCATATAACTGTTGCACCCATCAACAACAGTGCTACCTTGCAGTTTGTACAAAGTTCCAATCTGAACTCCATACATCAATACTAGTGCTCCCCGAACCATCTTGTAGGTATCCTTCTCGAACACTGTTTTTACACCTGCATCATCCAACTTACTAACATAAATCAGATTTTTGGCTAATGCAAGAATATGCACAACACCCGGAAGTGTTCTAACCCTTCCACCTTGCAGCTTCAACTTTACTTTTCCACGACCAATGATTCTAGCCTTCCTGTCATCCGCCAAGAAGACATCACCACCATCATATTTCTCATACTCACAGAACCACTCTCTATGGGGAGTGAAGTGAAAGGATGCACCTGAGTCAATCATCCATGCCTCATGATCTGCATGTGTACTTAAAGAAGCCAAGTACACATCCCCACCTTCATCTGAGGTGGTTTTCACCTCTACAGAAGGAGCCTCATCAGATCCCTTTCCTTTGTCAGGAGATTTAGATTTACAGTCCCTTTTGAAGTGGCCTTCCTTTCTGCATTTCTAGCACACCACCTTACAGCTTTTCTTGGAGATTTATATCTCCCTCTAGATTTAGATCTCCCACTCGATGACTTATTTTTGTTTCTGTTCTAGGACCATCCTCGTACAGATAAGGCATCACCATTTTGGCTGTCCATATTTTTTCGTCTCATCTCCTCCGTCAGCAAGGCTGAGACTATTTCATCAAACTGCAAGGTAGTTGCATTGCTACCTATTGCAATAACTAGAATATCCCACGAATCTGGTAGAGAACACAACAAACTGATGCATTTATCTTCATCTGAAATTTTAGTATCAACAAATGCTAACTGACTTACCACAATATTAAATGCATTTAGATGCTCTGTCACTGAGTCTCCATCTTTCATCCTCAGGTTGTATAGCTTTTTCTGCAGGAACAGTTTATTCACGAGAGACTTAGATTGGTACAAAGTCCCTAGCTTTTCCCACAAAGCCTTTGCTATAGCTTCCCCTGATACATTCAACAATACTAAATATGAGACACACAATCGTATTGTGCTCTTTGCCTTCCAATCCAACTTCTTCCATTCTTCATCAGACACTCCCGTTGGTTTACTACCCGGATCTACCACGATCCACTGATCTTTATCCACCAACAGATCCTCCATCTTGAGTTTCCACAACTGAAAACTTTGACCATTAAATTTCTCGATCTCTATCTTTCCACTGCTCGCCATCTTCTTTCACCACCAGAATTGATCTCACAGATCTCCCATTGAACAGGGTCTACCACAGGCCCGAGCGAAACCCCTCAGCAACAAAGGCATCCCCTTGAAGCCAAATATCCTCTGATACCAAATGTAGGTTTTAACCCCATACAAAAATTACCCGCATACGAATTCTAAGACAAAGAAAATAAATAATGCAAGAGCAGAACACATAAAACACATATACACAGAGATTTTCCCCTGGATCCCAAAACCAGGACTACCAGCTTGATTTTTCATTATGTTCCTTTCAATGTTATAATACATATTTATACATGTCAAAGCATCTAATACCATGGACCGAAAACCATTGCGTCCAAAAAACATGTGTGAAAATCATGCACAAAACCATAGGTGGGTCCGCCCAACCTAACATAGGGTCCAAAACCAAAATTTTCCGGGGCGCTGCCCCAGACCCCATAAAGTCGGGTTATGGGTGCCCCTCAAACCCCTTGTTAACTACATGGAAAGAATATAACACAACCCAACAACCTGTTGCTCCTCCTGAGTTCTCCCTGCTATAATTTTTGTGTGGAAACTTTGTAACATAGTGCCTGAATTCATGAAAATTGAAGCATTTGATTTTGGACAAGTATTTCTTCTTTCCCCCTTCTCTAGATTCTTGTTTGGTTTGAGATTTCTTCCCCTTTCTCTTCTTTCTCTTTCAAACCAATGCAAAATTTTCTTCATCCTCCTCTTTCAAGAAAGTTCCATCCGAGTTATTTCAACTAAACTCTTCTTGTACCAAGTCGAACCACAACCTTTCCCACTTCGGTAAATTTTCCCTTCCATTCACCGAGTCCTGGTAGCTATCCTAACCTTTGGGAAGGCCTAGAAGAGCTAGTCTCACCAGCTATTCTTCTACAACAGTCACACCAACCCCTCCAAGCTCATCCTAAACTTGTGTGAATTTGGTGAGATATTATAGAATAATATCATTCTTCTCCATTTTAATTTTTTGAAGTTTGTCTTTGAGGGCCAATTTTCTATGATCACTGCTATTTTAGAACAACCCTATCAGTGCCTTCTACATTGCGAAAGGAGTTTCTTTCCCATGGATTTGTGAGACATTGTGGTCTCGCACTCCCTCCAAGATTTTTCTCCTCACCTTTGCTACATCTTTCTTCCATTTTGCTAGGTTTTGTGCATCAAATGCATGTGGTTTTGCAATGTATGTCTTAACATATTCCAACAATCCGTTTTCATCAAGCACCGCATCCATGCAATGAAATTCGAGTTGCCTTCCAAGGCATACTCTATTCTCAACGCATTGAAGGTCATCTTCCCAACTCTGAAGAAATCCTGCTACATTGAAGTTGAAAATTCGAACCTCCTAAGAAAAAACTTTGAAATTCTTGTTCTAATATGAATCCAACTCTAATATAATATGGGAATATCATGTAGAATTTCAATTGCTCAAGAATTTTGATCTAAAATCAAGAGATAAAATCCTACTCTACTGATCTACGAAATTAAATTCAAAATTTATAACAACATTTGCACACATGAAATAAGAAATAACACACATGCACAATATTTTTCTAGGGGAAAGAAACTGCTAAAAACCCTTAATGAATTATTGCATTAATCATATGAATAGATATGTATTACAATTTATAGCTAAGTCTGATCCCAATCTGCAAGTGAATAATTTATCTCTTTGCTAGATGAGAAGCTCTAACCCAGACTTAGTCAATTTTTCCCTTAGCTTGAGCCCCTATTTCATGGCACAAATCCTGAGGAATTAGGCCTCTATTATCTGGTTTTTCCTTCAATTAACTACACAATTCCCAAGGTTGATCATCTGGTTTCATGCAACATTTGTACACTCTAGAATAGTCTACAACTGATGTTACACTACCTTGGAATCTTCACCAGTACTGGGGAACTCAAATTCTCTACATGAACTAGTTATTTTGGGTTGATTGATCAGTTAACTAGATGGTCACTGAGTTATATTGTTGCCCCACTACACAATTGACATTCCACTAGTTCTATCAACAGTTTTAACTACTTTATGTGAAAACAACTTGAAATAACTCACCTTGATTGCTACAAATTATCAATCACACATGATTAACTGAACTCAAGCCCTATAACTCAAATTTAATGAGTAAACAGAGTGACACAAGCCATGTCACATAAGTTAACTGCATCTAGGTTGTCTACTGATGTGGAAATTTGGCTTTTCTCAATTTTACCAAGGCAAAATCAAATTGAGACTTTCTTGCTGCACTTCTCAAGGCTCCCTCTCATCAAGAAAGGGATTATCAACCACCCCTATCTTGCACCTATGGAACTAGAACTTCCATCTTGATACGACCTTTGTCAAAATGTCAACATCTTGTTCCTTTGTCGGAATGTATTGTAGCAACATTATCTGCCTTTGCACACACTACCGTAAATGGTGATACCAGATCTCTATATGCTTGGATCAATTAATGCAACTCTAATTATCACAATAGATCACAGTTGGATCCATCATCTGACCAAACAGTCCCACAAGTGTCTTTCTCATCCAGGTCACCTCACATGTTGCTTGACTTGTAGTTATGTATTTTGCTTATGCCGAGATGAGAACCAAAGATCTTTTCTTCTTGATGTACTAGGAAACCGATGCAGACCCAACACTGAAAATTCCACCTAATGTACTTTTCTAGTAGGGTGGACTTCCTACCCAATCTGCATCTGTGAAGCCACACAACTTCACTCCCTTTGTTTGTTTGTACCATAATATATACTGGGTAGTGCCTCTTAAGTATCGTAATACACTCTTTGTTTCCTTCCAAAACAATTTAGTCAGCCTAACCATAGCTTGGCTCAGCTAGTTGATTGCATAACATATATCTAGTCGTGTGTTCACAAGGTACATCAGTGAACCCACTACCTGTCGGTAAATGGTAGCATCCATCTCTTCACCTAAAGTGGCAATCTCCTTCCTCCAGTTGGTCGCTAGAGGTATCTTCATAGGCTTACAACTTTCCATGCGGAATATCTACAGTATCTCATTGGCATACTTGCCTTGACACAAACAATTCCCCATCGCCTTTCCATACTTCCATCCCAAGGAAGTAGTGCATGATACCCATGTGCTTCATTTCAAATTCCCTTGCAAGGTCCTCCTTGCAAGAGTTGATCAACTGCTCATCACCTGTGAATATTAAATCATTAACATATAAAACAATGATAAAAAATTTACCTTCTACCAAAATATGATAAAGGTTTACATTTGCTTCACTTTTTTTGAAGCCCAAACTAGTTAGATAATTATCGATCCTGGTGTACCATGCACAAGGTGCTTGTTTCATACCGTACAATGCTTGCTTGAGTTTGCACAAATGAGAATCCCAATCGAATGTATCAAAACTTTTTTGTTTCTCGATGTACATCTCCTACTCAATAACCCCATTGAGGATTTTTTTTTTAACATACATCTGCTAGATCTTCCACCCCATCTACACAACTAGTGCAAGAATTGATCTCATGGATTAATACCTTTCTACGGGAGCAAAGGTTTCCTCATATTCAATTCCCTCAACTTGAGGGAATACTTTGGCCCTAAATATGGACTTATACTTCTCTATGCGTCTATCTGCTACATGCTTAACCTTGAAGATCTGTCTTGAACCCACATTTATCTATCGGTCTTGGGACCACTTCCCAAACACTGTTCTTCATGATGGATTCATATTCTTCTACCATTGCATAAACCCAAATAGGTTGCTCAATTGCTTCCTCAAAAGAGGATGCTCAGTCTCTACAAGATTTGTCATTAGATCCATGTAGCCAGTGTACCTCTCAAGTGACCTCCTTTGCTTGCACAAATTTGAAGGAGCTCCCACATTCCCCCTCGCATATTTCACTAATTATCAACTTCCATGGTTCTTTTTTTGCCTTCTCTAGATGTTTCTTCTTGAGTGGATGTCTCCACTCTCTTCTCCTCTATTTTTGGTTGCTCCACAACTTCCTGAGGTTCCTCCTTTGGAGCTAAATGCTCTTGTTTTGGTGGGATCTGAAGCTCCCTCTCAAGAGAGAACCACATTGCTTTCTCATCAAAATTTACATCCCTTCGCACAAATGTCATTCTCAGGGAGGGTAAGTACACACAGTAATTGTGTGGAGTTTTGGTGTAACCCATGAAAAATACCAACTTTGCTGTTGGCTCAAGCTTCTTCCTCGAACCTTTGGAGACATGTTAATAAGCAGAGGATCCAAAAATTTTGAAGTGCGAGACGTCCAGTTTCCTCCCTGAGAAATCCTCCTCCGGGGTAATGAGGACTCTAGTTCTACAAGTAGATTGTTTTGTTCCATGCCTCATCCCACAAATGCAAAGGTAGTCCTTGGTCATGTACCATAGCTCTTGCAGCTCCAACAATGCTACGGTTCTTTCTCTCAACTACCCAATTCAATTTTGAATTGTGGAGTGTTGTTAGTGCTCTTTGAATGCCTTCTTTCACATAGAAATCATTGAATGCATTTGAAACAGACTCACCTCCATTGTCACTCCTCATACCCTTCACCTTCTTGTCGGTCTCTTTCTCAACTAGTGCCTTGAATTATACAAACTTTGAGAATGTGTCATCTTTCTTCTGCATGAAGAAGATGCAACACTTCCTTGAGAAATCATCATAAAATATAACATAGTACTTATGTCTGGCAGTGGAGGCTATCAAGAAAGTTCCACAAACATTAGAGTGGACTCTTTCCAAGGCTGCATGTGCTTTGATGTCTTGATCATGGAATGTGGATTTCACATACTTCCCCAAGGTACAACACTTGCATACATCTGGATGATCAAGTGCTTCTTTAGGGAGGCTAGTGGTTATTTGCTGCATAATTTTTAGGGAACCATGATGCAAATGGCCTAATATTCTGTGCTAAAGTTCATCGACATCACGACTCTGCACTTTATCTACCTTACTTCTTAATGCAGTGTAATCTTCCACATCAAAATTTTATAGGTTCTTCACCCAAACCCTAATTTACTTCACTTGTCCATTGGCTATGTGTCTCAAGAATGCTTTCCCTTTTTTGAAGATCACATCATAACCATGGTCTTCCAAAACTACTATAGAGATGAGATTCTTATTTAAGCCTAGAACAAACATGACATATTCTAGGCAGAGAGGGGACCTGACTTCCTCTGAAAGGTTATTGTACCAATCCCTATAGCATTGTACCTTCCATCATCCCCTAGCTCAATGTGCATCTATATATATTTCTCCTCTAGGTCACTGAAAAACTCTATACACCCTATCATATGGAACCAGGCACGAAAATCCAAGTACCACATACTCCCCATCATAGTGTTGGCCATGCATGCGATAAGGGTGAAGTCAAGCTCAAATTGTGAAGCCAATGCCTCACTTACTCCTCCTCCTGAGTTCTTCTTGCTTGACTTTTTGTGTGGACATTTCATAGCATAGTGCCTGAATTCATGACGATTGAAGAATTTTATTTTGGACAAGCATTTCTTCTTACCCCCTTGGCTGGATTTTGGTTTGGTTTGAGATTTATTCCCTTTTCCCTTATTTCCCTTTCCAACTAATGCAAAATTTTCTTCATCCTCTGCTTTGGATAAAGTTCCATCCTGGTTATTTCTCATAAATTCTTCTTGTACCAAGTCAGACCACAACCTTTCTCACTTCGGTAAATTTTCCCTTCCATTAACCGAGTAAAGTTTGATCTAAAATCAAGAGACATAATCCTACTCTATTGATCTGTGGAATTTAATTCACAATTTAGAACAATAATCATACACATGCAATAAGAAATAACACACATGTATTTTTTCCATCGGAAATCAACTGCCAAAAACCCCTTAATGCATGCTTGCATTAATAAGTTGAATAAAGATGCATTACAATTATTAGCTCAGTCTGAGCTCAGCTTGCAAGTGAATACCCTATATCATTGCTTAATGAGAAGCTCTGACGAAGACTTAGTCAATTTCTACCTTAGCTTGAGCCCCTATTTCCTTGCGCAATTTCTGAGAAATTAGGCCCCTATTATTTAGGAATTTTTCTCTAATTCACTATGCAATTCCCAAGGTTGATCATTTGGTTGCATGCAACACTTGTACACTCTAGAGTAGTCTACAACTAATGTTACACTACCTTGGAATCTCTACCACAACTAAGGAACTCAAATTTTGTGCATGCACTAGCTATTTTGGGATGATTATTGAAAAAAGAAATTAACTCAGACAAAAGATTAAGCACACATAAAAACTACACACAAAATATTGGCGGAAAAAGGCTGAAGCCTCATGTATTCTCTCTCACTCTCATTCTTAAAATAATTGAATATAGTGTTACAAATAAATAGATGAGAGACAATGTTCTCAAGATAGTGCGTGATATCTTAGACACTTTTGGTTGAGATAATTTCTCCTTTGGTTGAGATAATTTCTCACCAGACACACACCAATATAGGAGTTACCTAAACTAACTCCTATCTTAGAGGAACAACCCAAGAGTTAGGCACAAATTCCTAACTTGGAATATTTAATTAATTAATTTATTTTTGGATTTATTATTGTTTTATGAGAGAGGCTAACAATGATTGATTAGTTAATTGGATTATCACTGAGTTAGAATGTTGTCCCACTACACAACTGAACTTCCACTAGTTCTATCAACAATTAGAACTAGTTTAACTGCAAACAAATTGAAATAATTGACCTTGATTGCTACAAATTAGAAATCACACTTGCTTAACTGAACTCCAAGCCCTTTAACTCAAATTTACTGAGTAAACTAAGTGACACAAGCCATGTCACACAAGTTAATTGCATCCAAGTTGTCTACTGATGTGGAAATTCGAGTTTTCTCAATTTGACCAAGGAAAAATTAAATTGAGACTTTTTTGCTGCACTTCTCGACACCAATCACAAATCACTATGTACTTGTGGATTTGATTTTCAAATTGTAGTTTCTAACACTTTTGTTCATAATATTTTGACATAATATAACTTTGAGCTTGTTAAATGATTTAGAATATATCTTGAAGATAAGAGGCGAGATTCAATACTCTAAATTCTATTGTAATGAAGTAATTTCATATATGTTGTGCATGGAATGTGTGCCATTGGGTTGAAACTTGTTCATATTGAAGTACAGTTTAGGTATCTTTTCTTTTGGAATGATGGATGATTTGAATCAAAAGAAGTGAAGAATTATCCATTGTTTATTTTTACAATTAAATACAAGTGAAGAATTATCTAATATAAGATGAATTTCTAAATTTGCAATTATTACTTTTGATCATAATTTTTTATAACCAGTACCTTACAATTTTATGTTTGAAAACATAAAATGATATCTAAATTCAATGTATATAATTCTACCAAAAATTATCATTATTAAAAAGTTCAATGCATTTAATAACTTAAAAGGCGATGCTATTCTAACCCACACAAAGTTGAACAAAGAGCCAAAAATATTATTATCTTATAAAAAACTTTGACTGATTTCTTTTAAAATATTGTAAAACAAATATAAATAATAAAATTTTTATATTGATTTATTTAAAAAAATGGCACAGTCCATGGGGTTTTGGATAGACGGTGATCGGGTGCTTTGCTAAGGAACTCCTTGATGTGAAATCATTCGTTCAATTCCCTGCCCCGATCAGGGTGATATATTGGACATGATAAAGATGCAGTCGTGCCAAGTTTACAAAAAAAATGGGCACAGATTCATTCAAAAATATGAATACAAAATAAGGTTAACATCATGAAAGCAAAACGAAAATTGGACATACAAATTGAATTATATCCCAAGCCACAGATTTTATATTATTAAATGATAAAGTGATAAACATAGTTTAAATAAGCAATGATTTTAACTGAAAAAATAATAGTTTTTTTGGCACGATTTTGACGAAATTCAGCAGAAATTTTTGGAAATCTAGGTTATAGTTGCTAAGTTTCAGAATTTTGGGTGCTCCAAGGGTCCTTGAGGGTGTTGAATCCATTTCCACCATTAAAAAATGATTCGAACACTCCCAATTTCAATTTTTTTGGAAAATAAATCACCAAATTCTGAAGAGAAAATTGTCGTTTGAGCGAAATTGTCGCCTATTTTGAAAAGACCTAAAAAAATAGTCTTATGACTATTTAGAAAAACAATGATTCTCATATTTAGTGTGGAGTTTCATGTTGTTAAAATTATCCACTGATTAGTCTCTTTAAATGCTTTTATTAAATATATCCTTTTTATTATATGAATACATAACAAATGCTAAACAAAAACGAAATCATTAAAGAGAAGCATGAAATAAAATATATGTATTATTAATGTGCTTGGTATAAATTTGATGGGCACTTTTATCCATCAAATAATTTTTTATAGTGGATTTTTTTTTTTAAATTGCTCCACTTGATGTTTGATTTTTATTTTTACCCATCATTTAAATACCATGTATTATGTGGTTTTGTTGAATTTTTGTTGTGAATGTAAAAACATTTTTTTGTTAATATAAATTTTGTGATTTATTTAATGAATTTTTTAATTCTACCTTAACCATAAAATAAGCTTCAACCAAGTAATATCATAGATGTATATGTTTATATTGTTTAAAAAAGATGAAACATATTCAGCCATGTTTATTCCTAATGTCAAGCTAGCCAATGATTTGTTGCAATTATGTATAGTCATTATTTACTATAATGTATTTTGAAGAGGAACAATCGATCTTAACTTTCCATTTGACGAGTTAGACTTAAAAAGGAACTTGTAAATAGTAATACAAGTTTGAAGCAACTTTTAAATAGGAAATTAGGAGGATTCTAACATTTCAAGCAATAATAATATGCAACCATGGATTTTGAAGAAATTCATAATCTTTTAACAAGGAAGAAGAATAGAGCTTTTTGGCTGACAAGCTAACACCTAAAAGGCACAAACCCAATTGTGTTTAGATTCAAGTGTGAACGTATGGAAAACATCATAGCGTTATTAACCACACATTTGAGATTTCCATATCCAACCACAAAATATATTTGCTTTCTAATCAAACTAATAAATAGACCCATTTTATAAAAAGTGAGATCTATCATCAATGTGTCAACACTATATAAAATACATAAAACTCTCAAAGTCAAATGAAAAACAACTATTTCACCTACTTAAACAAGAAAAGATAGTGTTTTATTGATCTGAAATTGTGGAATTAGATCGATACCTAACACTGGGCAAGTTTTAAATGGGTCTTTCTTAAACAATAATTTAATTTAGTTGAGAAAATTAACCATAAAGGACTCAACAACTATAAACATGCAACGTCAAAAAGAAAGACATCGAGATTGTTGATGAAGTTCACCCCTCCTGGGCTACGTCTCCGGGCCCTGCTCTAAAAGGCTAGGCCGCTCGTATTTTAGTGGATAGAAAGAGGTACAGAAATATAGTTGTTTCAATTGCGGCTATTTCCCTCAGACTGGAAATGTTCTCCTTCAGAGAACTCTCACAAAATTACTTGACAACCTACAACCGACTTGTCAATTACAAAAAAATAGAGAGTCTTATAACTTTGACTCTGACCTCTACTGAAATCGAGTATTCAAGTTTCAACAATACATTGATTTTTACCTCGTCTCTACTTGTCTAAGTGAGACACAATTCATGTACAAATTTCAGCAGAATTTGTTGTTGTTGCTGATGAACAAATGTTTTTGTTGAATCTAGAATGTGCCAAAACCCCCGTTTTGGTTCTTCAAGTGCTCAAATCGGCTTCAGGATGCTTCCAGAAAGCCAAAACCTAGCTTGACCAAAACCTCAAGTTACTCCACACTTCCGGATGATGCAGTGGCTTTACACCTCCTGGTGCTTTAAACTACACTTCGACAACACTCTAGCTTGTTAGACTTCCTCCAAAAAAGGCTTCACTAAAAAGCTCGCCTTTTTCTTCCTGGATTTGTCTTCTGAATCCTGTCCCCTTAGGATGGTACTACTACCTCCTTTTATATTAAATCCCAATGCTAATTTTGGAGTTTTCTTTTAACAACCTTACAACTTTGGCTATTCGAATAAATTCAAGATAGCGCTGTTATTTTTGACAAACCATATGCAATGAAAACATTGGGCCACCATTTTTAAACTTAATCCTAAGTTTCTAATGCTTATGACTTCACATAAAAAACTTAACAAAGTGGGTTTATGACTTAGGGTGGCGCATTTTCGTTGGCTATCGTTGCAAAAACTTTGGGTATCACATTTACCATATCAAAACATTAAAGCGGGCTAGATTGTGGTCCATTGAGACTTTGGCAGGTGACATAGCCATGCCACCTTTTCCATCCGATGTCGTCGTGCCACCATGGCTTTGTCGAGTCACTGGACCGAGCCTTGCTCCCATCGGTTTCATGCCATCACACATCATACTGCCTTACACGACCTGTGGCACTGTCTAGTTGTTAGTTATAACAACTCGACTATGTTTATAACCTTGCTAACACATACCCTAGATTGTGTACTCTGCTGGCTTACCTCTGCACTGTTGGACTACCACATAATGATGCGAACTCTGCGCTATGTTTAGGTTTTCTATTAACCTTCTACCATTTGTATAACCCATATCCATTAATACCAATTCTCGGGGTGTTTAATATGCTGAGTTTGTGCCTTCTGCACTGACATGCCACATCCACTACACTTTCGGTGTGACACCTCTATGTTGCCATGCCACATCATGCCTTCTATGCTGACATGCCACCTTCATTATGCTTCTGATGCCACATAGCCTAGCTATTTATGTGCTGACATGCCACATGATCCAAAACTCCATTGGCTTGTATCTATGCTTAGATGTCACGTTTAAAAACTCCGCCATTTTCTTTGCTTATAGGTTGGCAACCTATATCTCCACCATCGGATTTAAACCATGGTCGATATAACATAGGGTTTAAACATTAAACAATGTAATTCCAGATAATTAATAAACCCATAACATATGTTTTTCCATAGTTTTATTTACCATTGCACCAATTATTTTCCCATAGTTTTTAACCTTACCTCCCTTAGCATCAACATTGCGCCCTTCTTTTGCAAGGAACATGTAGCTAGCTTGTTGGTAAAGGTGTTTGTATGAGAGGGTTGAGGTTGCAAGTTCGATCCCCTTAGAACCCTGCACTCATAAATAAATTTTAAAATTCTATGGAGAGGCCACGTGGCATCCATTCATTGGCCCACATGGCACTCTATTTTTTGGCTCAAGTAAAACATATCAACCAATAGTAATTTGGTAAATAAACTACCTGGTGGATTTGAATTTGTTCTGAGGTAACTTTGACTTTTACTTGACTATAGTAAAAAATTCAACGAGTATTTTCTTCCCTGTACGAAGGCCAAATGCGAATCCGGAGATACCACTAGAATCAATAAGTCAAGCTCTTTGATTTAATGTTGATTTCGTGAGCAACTGGGACAATAAATTTTTATATAAGTCAAGAACAATTTCTCTACCTTGGACCATCTTGGTTATATAGCAAACTTTGCCTTGACTTACAAGATCCATCTGGATCACACCTCCCAATAAAAGGAACTTTTGGACCTCCAAAAGTTTTATTAAAAACATGAGTTTTTATTACAAACATCCATCAGTATAAAAACCTTCTAGACCCTAGTTACAAAATCGACTAGGCCTACTGATGCGACGATAATTTACAGAAACACATTTATACATATGGCATAAAATCTGCCCAATTCCAAGTAGGAGACCATTCTGGAGACTTGCGTTCCTCTGTTCCAAGTTCTTTTGTTGTCTATTGCATTAAATGTGTTGGTGTTGTCTCATAGGGAAACATCGGACATGTGCTCTTCGAATGTCCTCTCAACTAACATTTAGGACAAACTCTTTCTCCGAAGTTTGTATTGGCTGTTTTTTTGCTAGATTTTCTCGCACTATGTTTTGATGATGTCGAGCCCTTGTCTAGTTGAAGCAAAGTCTTCCTAGGACATTTCTTCACTAGTAGTGTTGCATCATGTAGAAAATCTAATGGTAGGTTAACTAGATAATGCAATATAAATCAAAGCAGAATACTATAACCTACTTCTACTATCAATTTGCAGAAGCTTAAAGATAGAGCTGAAAAATATAACCAGAAGAAGAAGAATCAATGGCACAATACACATGAAAATACTTTGGGGAAAGCCTCGGCTAAAAACCCCACACTATTGTATTATCATACATGTGGAAATACATAGGAATTATACAAAGCCTTAGCTCTCATAGTTATCCAGCTCTCAGTATAATCCTCACAGATGCTCACAAGAAATCTAGGCTTCTCTCCAGCTTTCCTCTCTGCCCTCCAAGCTCCTATTTCCTTGCATTGTTCCTTGTGGATGATTCTCCTTCAACCAAGTGGATGATCTCCTCCAAAACTGCACAATCCTCAAGGATGATCCTTGACTGCATGCATGAGTTTTCTCCATGAGAAAACACATGCAACTGATAGTACATTGTCCTTGACTTTAATCTCAACTGGGTCTTTCTCAGAATAGACATGCATGAGTTTTTGATGAGGGAATCTTCAGTTAACTGGAGTAGCACTAGTTGAGTGCATGCATGCATAAACTGACTGTTAACTCATCAGTAGTTCCTCAAACAGTTTGGAACTAATTTAATTGGACTTAACTCAGTAAATTGAATTAACTAATTACAACTCAAATATAACTCAATCTTATCTCCTTAATTTAAGGGATAACTCTTGCATGACTTCAGAAAGACTTTTAACTTGAATTTCTACAACTAATTAATTTGAAACAAATTAATTAATTATTTCCAAGTAGCTGTTAAGACTAAATTCGATTTTAGTTCACAATTTAATTCAAGGAAAAATTAAATTGAAATATTATTGTTGCCATATTTCAACACTCCCTCTCAACAAGAAAGGGATTATCTGCCACCCCAATCTTGTGTCTATGGAACTTGAATTTACACTTTGACAATGCCTTTGTCAAAATGTCAGCATCTTGCTCCTCTGTTGAAATATACTGCAACAACATGATCCTCTCGACCTATGAAAAGCCATGGGAAACAAATCTTGCCCTATGCTTCTCCACACTACCATCAGTAGCTTTCTTTACCTTGTAAAGCCAATAGGAACTCACAACTGACTTGTTCTTCGGTATTGGAACCACGTCCCAAACACTGTTACGAACTATGGAGTCATACTCCTCCACCATAGCATCAACCCAAATCAGCTGTTGCACTGCTTCCTCAAAAGATGTCTCGGTCTCATCACATTCCCCAGCAAGGGCCATGTATCCAGATTAACTCTCAGGTGACCTCCTCTGTCTGTGCTGAGAAGATGGTTCTCCCACATTCTCTGTCGCATCCTCCAACAATCTGTCAGCTTCTCTTGTGTGCTTCTGTCCATCTCTGGAAGACTTTGCTTGAGTGGATGTCTCCACTCCTGGAACCTCTACATGCGGATGCTCCACATCAGTCTGAGGCTCCTCCTCCTTAGGAACCAATAGTTCCTCCATAGCCTGTAGTTGGAGCTCCCTCTCAAGGGAAACTCGCATGGCCTTTTGCTTGTCAAACTTGAGATCTATGTGAACCACTATCCTCTAATTGGTAGGAAAGTACACCCAATAGTTGTGAGGTGTATCAATGGACCCCACAAATATCTCCAACTCTTCTGTTAGCTCAAGCTTGTTCCGTGCATCATTTGTCACATGGCAATATATCGATGAGCCAAAGATACTGAAGTGACCCACATTTGGTCTCTTACTGGAGAAAGCTTCCTCTGGTGTCTTCATCCCAAGTATGTGATGCGGGCTTCTATTCTACAAATAGACCGTTGTGTTGCATGCCTTAGCTCACAAGTGAAGTGGTAGGCCTTGGTCATGCAGCATTGCCCATGCTGCGCCTACAATAGTTCTATTCTTCTTCTCGGCCACCCCATTTTGCTATGGGTTATGAGGTGCCGTCAACTCTCTTTTAATTGCTTCCACTGCACAGAAGTCCTTAAACTCTTGAGAGACATATTCTTCACAATTTTCGCTTCTCAAGGCCTTGATCTTCTTCCCTGACTCCTTCTCGACCAAAGCTTTGAACTCACAAAACTTTGTGAAAGTTTGGTCCTTCTTATGCATGAAATAAATCCAGCATTTATGAGAATAGTCATCAATGAAAATCACTTAATACCTTTGCTTCACTGTGGATGTCATCGAGAATGGTCCACACAAATTAGTATGAAATCACTCTAAGATAGCCTCTACTCGATTGTATCGATCATGAAAGGAATACTTGGTGTATTTTCCCAAGGTACAACCTTTGCATGTGTCAACTTGCTCAAAGTTTACCTTTGGGAAGTCCTGTAGATATCTGTTGCATTATCTTCAAAGCCCCATGATGCAAATGGCCCAACTGCCTGGGCCACAACTTGCTAATGTCTTTGCTTTGCACCAATTTTTCTTTCATACTTAATGCTACACAATCATCTACCTCTATCTTATAGAGATTCTTCGCTCGAATCCCAATCCTCTTGGTCTGACCCATGGCTATGTGTCTTAGGAACGCCTTTCCTTTACTAAAGGCAACATCATAGCATTTTTCCTCCAACATCGCAACCGATACCAAGTTCTTCTTTAGTCCAGGAACATACTTCACATCTCTCAAGGTGATAGGAGCTCCATGCTCCCTCTGAAAAGAAACCGTGCCCACTACTCAAACACTATACCTCTATCGTCACCCATCTCTATGCGCATCTTGAGGTCTTTCTCCTCCAAGGCACTAAATAGTTTTTTATCACCAGTCATGTGGAATGAGGCTCCACTGTCAAGATACTAGACACAACCCATCATCGATGACACCATGCATGCAATGAGGGTAAAGTCCATTTTGAACTGAGAGGTTAATGCCTCACGTTCCGATCCTTCCGAGGATCCCTTCTTGGACTTCTTCAATGGGAAATTAGTCACATAATGTCCCATCTTGTGACAATTAAAGCGTCTTACTTTAGACATGTCACCCTTCTTCCCTCCATGAGAAGAATTTGATTTGAAATGGGAAGCCTTCCCCTTCCCTTTCCTTGCCTTACTTGCTAAGACTAGATTTTCTTCATCATCAATCTTGGATGAATAACCATCTCGTGTGCTCCTCCTGATCTCTTCCTACATAAAATCTGACCATAGTCATTCCCAATCCAGTAGTTTCTCCCTTCCATTCACAAAGTCCTGGTAGCTATTCCAACTCTTTGGAAGGCCAAGGAGAGCGAGACTCACCATATCATCATTGACAGTAGTTATTCCCACAATGCCAAGCTCATCTTTGCAGGTGGTGAGCTTGTTCAGATATGTGGAAATAGTATCTCCCTTCTCCATCTTGATTCTTCAAAGATTATCCTTGAGTGCCAATTTCCTCTGGTTGCTACTGTTTTGGTAGAGGTCCTTCAATGTCTTCCACATTGAAAATGGAGTATCCTTCCAATGGAGACTTAAGACAATATGGTCTCGAACTCCCTCAAGGATGATCTGTCTCGCCTTCGCTACACACTTCTTCCACTCAACCAACTCTTGTGCATTAGTTGAAGCTAGCTTTGGGATTTCTTGATCATTGAATTCCTTCAAGCCATTGTCTTTTAATATAACCTCCATTCTATCTTTCCATGTTGTGTAATTCGAGCTACCTTCCAAGGCATACTCGAGTCTAAATCAATAGAACACCATTGGCCAACCTTGAAGTATAATATGAATTAGATTTTCACTTGCAACCCTGCAATTCAAACTTCGAATTATCTTCTTAGTATACTGTTCACAGCTCCGATACCATGTAGAAAATTTCTACAAATCCATCTCTGGTACCATGTAGAAAATTTGATGGTAGGTTAACCCGATAATGCAATATAAATCAAAGTAGAATACTATAACCTACTTCTACTATCAATTTGCGGAAGCTTAAAAATCGAGCTGAACAATATAACCAGAAGAAGAATAACCAATGGCACAATACACATGAAAATACTTTGGGGAAATCCTCAGCTAAAAACCCCACACTATTGTATTATCATACATGTGGAAATACATAGGAATGATACAAAGCTTTAGCTCTCATAACTATCCAGCTCTTAGTACAATCCTCACAGATGCTCACAGGCAATCTAGGCTTCTTTCCAGCCTTCCTCTCTGCTCTCCAAGCTCCTATTTCCTTGTACTGTTCCTTGTGGATGATTCTCCTTCAACCAAGTGGATGATCTCCTCCAAAACTACACAATCCTCAAGGATGATCCTTGACTACATGCATGAGTTTTCTCCATGAGAAAACACATGCAACTGATAGTACATTGTCCTTGAATTTAATCTCAACTGGGTCTTTCTTAGAATAGACATGCATGAGTTTCTGATGAGGGAATATTTAGTTAACTGGAGTAGCACTAGTTGAGTGCATGCATGCATCAACTGACTGTTAACTCACCATTAGTTCCTCAAACAATTTGGAACTAATTTAACTGGAGTTAACTTAGTAAATTGATTTAACTAATTACAACTCAAAATAACTCAATCTTATCTCCTTAATTTAAGGGATAACTCTTGCATGACTTCAGAAAGACTTCTAACTTGAATTTCTACAACTAATTAATTTGAAACAAATTAATTAATTATTTCCAAGTAGCTGTTAAGACTAAATTCGATTTTAATTCACAATTTAATTCAAGGACAAACTAAATTGGAATATTCTTGTTGCCATATTTCAACACAACATATTTCCATGGCTTACTCCTTTTAGCACTCATCTTTTTGCTGAAAACCTTCTTCTTCCAGCGTTCCTCTACACAATGTGTGTTACTCCCACAAAAGGTACATGGATAAATCCTTTTAATAACTTTCAACATATAGTTTTGATTTAAGGACTCACCTTCTGAATCACTGCTAGAGTGATTCATCTGTTTACCTTTGCAGTCTTGCACCTTCTTCGACATTAGGTCAGGGTGTAGGGACCAACATTGTTCTGCAATGTGACCTCTCTTCCCGTAGTAGTCACATATCGATGGGTCATAGCCCAAGCCTTCGTGTTTCAACCTTTTCTACACGGAGATTGGTTGGAGCCTGCCTTGGCCATGCTTGTCGAGGCCTTGTCCTTGCTCATATCCCATCTTATTCATCAACGTCATACCCATTCCTCTGGTATGCCTCTCAAATGCTCCAATATCGTGGTTGCTGGAAGCCTCGTCCTTCTCCAAATCATTGCTTGGCGAGGTAGGTGCATAAGGATATTCCTCAGAATGTGAGAAAAATGTTCCAATGATTTATTCTACTGACTGCGCTTTTAGAGTGGTAGACATAGATGAACTGTCTTCATCTTCTTGATGAAAAGGTGAGAATTAATTTTCTCCTACAGTAGATGAACTTTGCATTGACATATTGTTTCTTCTTCGACTCTTCTACAGGCCTTCAATCTTCGCATGTAGTCTTTGATTTTCCTCTTGCAAAGCTTGCACCATTCACCACAATGCAACGTTTTCCTGTTGAAATCGCTGGTTGAACTCTTCAAGTTCTTACAATCGAAGTTGTATTGATTTTTTACCCATTCTTGCTCTTGGTGAGGACCTGCTCTGATACCAAAATATGATCTGAAATTGTGGAAATAGATTGATACCCAACACTGGGCTAGTTTTAAATGGGTCTTTAAACAATAATTTAATTTACTTGAGAAAATTAACCATAAAAGACTCATCAAATGTAAACATGCAACATCAAAAAGAAAGACACCGAGATTGTTGACAGAGTTCACCCCTCCTAGGCTATGTCTCTGAGCCCGACTCTAAAAGGCTAGGCCGCTCGTATTTCAGTGGATACAAAGAGGTAAAAAATATAGTTGTTTCAATTGTGGCTATTTACCTCAGACTGGAAATGTTATCCTTTAGATAACTCTCGCAAAATTACTTGACAACCTACAACTGACTTGTCAATTACATCGAAATAGATAGTCTTATAACTTTGAATTTGAACTCCATTGAAATCGAGTATTAAAGTTTCAACATTACATCTATTTCTACCTCGTCTCTACTTGTCTAAGTGAGACATAATTTAGGTATAAATTTCGATAAAATTTGTTGTTTTTGTTGATGAAAAAATGTTTCCGTTGAATCCAGAATGTACCAAAACCACCATTTTGGTTCTTCAAGTGCTCAAATCAGCTTCAGGATGCTTTTGAAAAGCTAAAACCTAGCTTGACCAAAACCTCAAGCTACTCCACACTTCGGGATGATGCAGTGGCTTTACATCCCTTGGTGCTTTAAATTGCACTTCGACAACACTTTGGCTTGTTAGACTTCCTCCAAAAAGGGCTTCACTAAAAAGCTCGCCTTTTTGTTCTTGGACCTGTCTTCTGAATCTTGTCCCCTTAGGATGGTACTACTACCTCCTTTTATATTAAATCCCAATGCGAATTTCGGAGTTTGCTTTTAACAACCTTACAACTTTGGCTATTCGAATAAATTCGAGATAGCGCCATTATTTTGACAAACCATATGCAATGAAAACATTGGGCCACTGTTTTTAAACTTAATCCTAAGTTTCTAATGCTTATGAATTCACATAAAAAACTTAACAAAGTGGGTTTATGACTTAGGGTGGCACATTTCGTTGGCTATCATTGAAAAAACTTTGGGTATCACATTTACCATATCAAAACATTAAAGCGGGCTAGATTGCAGTCCATTGAGACTTCAACAGGTGACATAGCCATGCCACCTTTGCCATCTGATGTCGTTGTGCCACCATGGCTCTATCGAGTCACTGGACCGAGCCTTGCTCCCATCAGTTTCATGCCATCACACATCATACTACCTTACAAGACCCGTGGCACTGTCTAGTTGTTAGTTATAACAACTCTGCTATGTTTATAACCTTGTTGATGTTATCACTCAGGTTGTCCTTAAAGCTCCTTAAAGGATACAACCGAGGTAACCACAAACCAATCTTTGGACTGCAGGTCCTAGCCTACCTGCAATCAGAGAGGGCTCTCTCTTTATAATTTAGCTTTGTTTTGGGTTGATTTTAGGCTAGTTATGATTTTCTTGGGTTTTGTTTTGATTTTGGTGGGATGGAGGATTCGTTCAAACAGAGTTGGGATGCATAGTGCGAGAAGTTCAAACCATTGGGCATGGAGTCGTGGATTAGGCTTGCTGTTGCGTTTTCTTGGTCACAAGAGGAATACAGAGCAGGATAGCTGCACATAAAATAATATCTAGCTAGAATAGAGATGGAACGAAGGTAAGAGAATGAAAGGAAACTAAGTAGCTCTCATTATGCTAACAGAGGGAAGGTGAATGAACATTTATATAGGAGCAATCAAGGATTCCTAAACAACATTCATATATGAAGGAACTAGTGTAAATATGAGCAAATCAGTATTCATATTTAGGACTAATTCAGAGGAAAACATAGATAAATCACAAAAATTGAGAACATAATACAACTAAGTGAGCTCTGAACTATTCTTTCTTTCTGCTATTCAGATAGTGAAACAATGATGGCATAAACACACATAAACTGTAAATAGAGATAAGAAACACTTATTGGGCTATGTAGAAGCATTAAGATTCCATAGTCACTCTTCAGACATCAATACACAACAGCCAGTTCACCTCCCAAACATTCCAACGATCTTTGATTATAGAGACTCTCAGAAAAAACAATGCAAGTCTAGAGGAAGTTATCGACCAACCAACCCTTAAAACAGTGCAGAGGGTGGTTTAAATAGAAAATATTTACAAACATCAGATCTGGGATAGATCTCCTCAAATAAATGCCTTTAACCTAATTTGTACAGAAGTAAATGGCAGAAATATCTATCTAACAGCTGCGCTGGGGTAACTGGCATCTCAAAATATCTATTACAGCAGATCTTAAGTAGATCTGAGGAAAATGAGTGCTTTAATCTATTTTATCTTGAAGTAAATGCTTAAAACATTTATCTAAGTGCTGCACTGGGGAAGCTGCCTCAAAAATGGATCAAAAGAGTTCCTTGAGCCACGCGCTGTCCTCTGTGTGATAACTGTGCATTTAAGGAAGCAGCGCTGCTCCAAAAATATGACTGGGAACAATGTCTCTGCAATAACTCTACCTTGAAAGTATTCATCTATGCCTTTAGGTGGCTTTAAAGCAACAAAAGAAGTGTTGGTGAGCCTTAATGGCTGAATGATGCTTTGTTGACTTTGCTGGGCTTGCTTTGCTTTCATCTGCTTTGAAAAAACTGGACTGATACTCTTTGCCGCATCTTGATACACTTTGGCACTGAATCTGGGCCTTTTTCACCACTGATACTCTTTAGACTGTCCCATCACCCCCTTTCTGCCTTTTAATGCAAAAATAACTGCTGCTAATGTCCTCCGTGGCCTTTGGGTGCAATCGGCACTTGGCCGATCAAAACTAGCCTTAAACTTTGCAAAAAATGCCGCAAAAAGGAGGATTTGTATGCTGTTGATTGTACCGAGGCCGAAACTGGCTATCTGAAGCAAAACTGGGCCTTGGAGCGATCTCAGAAAGCTTAGGGATGCGTGAATTGCGCTATCGGGAGCCGGGCGCGGGCATATATGTGAAAATATGAACAAATGCCGCCTTTTCTTTTACACAGAAAAATACCAATTTCTATGTAAAATTCGTGAAAAACATAGGCGGGAGCAGCACTGTAGCGGAGATTAAATCCTGGCCGTTGGATCGCGCGAAGGCAGATCCAACGGCTGGCGCTAAATCGCATCGGGGCAGACCATTGGTCCCAACACATAAAACCTCTGAAATGCCACGGACCCGATATGCCTTTATGCCCTTTCTTTATGGAGATCGGGTCCGGCCCATCGGAGCTTTCAAATTGGCGGACTTGATAAAAATGGGTAAGCGGACCCGATATGCCTTTATGCTGCACTTTATTACTTTTCGGCTCTGCTGGTCGGAGCCATATAGGAGTGATGCGATTACATGTGGGTCGTTGATCTGTGGGCCTGAATGGGCGGCTGAGATTAACTCGGCAATTCGCTATCGGCGGGGTCATGGGGTTGCCACAAAGAAACGCCGAAACCCATCGGACCCGATAAGTTATACAGGCCCTCTTTATTTTATTTCAGGTCTGACCCATCGGCGGAACCCAAATCAGCGGATTTTAACAATGGAATGGGTCCGTGGACCCGAAATCCCTCATCACTGCATTTGATAACTCATCGGCTCCGCCAAATCGGAGCAGTATATGGGGCGATGCGAAGTGGGGGGCCACGCGACAAGATCTGGGCCGTCAGATCTGGGGCTCGATCCAACGGTCCTGGATCCGTCGGCGAATCGACAGTCGGAGGGACCAGAGGGCGGCACATGTGGAATCGCCGAACTGCGTGGACCCGATATTCTATTACCGGTCCACTTTATATGTTTTCGGGTACGGCCCATCGGAACTATACCCCATGCCTTGAGACTTAGCCATTTTCGCTTATATATGCCACTGCCCCCTCCCGATAGCGATATCGCATCGGAGGGGGATCAAACAGACCTTTATCTCATCGGAGCACGCTTTTTATGAAAAGGCAAGGCAAATGAATTCGGAGGGGTTCCTTTATAGTTTGGCATGGATTCTAAGGCATCGGAAGGGGTCCGATAGCCAAAAAAGGGAGGATTTTATCCTTTTTTGAAGGTTTTTCATGGTTTTTACATGGTTTTTTGGGAATTTTCATGCCTTGGAAGGAGTCCAAACGCATTTAGGAGGAAAGTGATATGGTTTTGAGAGGGGTTTAGTGACCAAAGAGGGTTTCATGCCTTCTAAAGGCAAACCAAGGCCAAAGAGATGATTTTTATACATATGAAGGTAAACTATGCAAAGGAATGAGCCCTTTTGCATTTGGAAGATGGTTAGAGGGGTCAAGTGAGGATTCTTGCTGAGTTTCAGATAAACTTAGCAATTTCGAAGGAAGTATATTGTTATTTTCACCTAGGGGGAGGGATAAATATATAGGGGAGTTATATACGTAGTTTTAGTAGGGGAAGGGGAAATAGATAGGGAATTACATAATAAAGTTAGTAGTTAATATGATAATGATGAGAAAAAGCGCTAAGAATGATGTCTTAGGCTATTAATGGGGGAAAATGACTGATAAAAGAAGTGTGAACATTTCTTTAGTGAAGCAGATCTTCACCAAGGCAGATGATATGGAGAATGATGAAATTAAGAGGTATCAAGCAGATCTTGACCTCTTTAGGGGAAGTTAGTGAGTGATCTGGGAAAGAGGGAGAAGGGGAAGTTAGACATGCATTTCTTGAAGTCCTTCAAATGGAAAACTGCCTCAAACTTGTGATATGAATAGATATGACACTTGAAAATCTGAAATGGATCACAAGTCATGATTCTACAACCACAAAGCTACCTACCCGGCCTATTCACCTAGCATTTTCTCTTCTTTTTGGTTTGGGTGCACTTGAACTAGCATACCCAGCTTTTCATTCTTTTCTTCTTGCTTTCCTCCTATCTAAATCTACACTTATTGCATCCAGGGGCTCAGATTAGGCTGTTGAGCACCCTTGTTTCTCTACCTAACTACAAATCTGCCAAGATTAAGCTGTTTGGACAGATGTTCATTCTCCATATTCTACAACAGGAATTGAAACCTAAGGAGAGCAAGATTAAGCTGTTTGGACCTCCCTTAGCTGAAAAAATCATCAAAAATGGATCAACTCATCAAAAATGATACACAGCAGTGGCATTTAGACTAGCACACTCTCATGGATACTTCTCTGGCCATCTGTAGCAAATATGGAGCATTGCAGCAAGCAAAGTATGACATATTTGGCATGTAAAAATGTTGATCATGAAAGATAATTATCCTGCTATAGCAGGAGGCTAACAGTGGCTCCAGTTGGGGATGGCTTTTCCTTGTGACAAGCCAAGAACAGCAGGACAGAATGCCTTGATTCTCTGTAGTTGCTGTTAATTGAAAATTTCTTCTGTGCTAATTTCTGAATGACTAGAACTTTAACTTTTGAATGCAACACTCGTCCTTATTTGAAACACTATGAAAAATAAAGCATCGCCTGCTTTCTTCTGCGTGCTTGATATTGCATACACTTTTGCTTGAGCACTGCCTTGTGAAATAAACACAAAAAAAAGAGAATAAAACTGGAGCTCTTCTTTTCTTGTCTTTGAAAGGGTGCTGAAATAAACTGCAAATCCTCCTTTCTTTTTGATACTGTTGACTTGAAAACTACAAGCTGAAAACAACTTCTCTTTAACATAAATCACTGTGATATGATAGCGGTGCTTTTACTGTTTTGCTGAGATTACTGTAGAGACAGAGCTTAAAAATAGAGGACTTGCATCGGCTGTGTCTTCACAAACTTTGTTGCTGCTCCTCTAACAATCAGACTGTTTATACAAAATAAAAACAAAGTGCTGATATATAAAAATATCAATGTACAAAGAGATATTTACAAAGCTGCGTTATGTTCAACAAAAGGGATCATGATAATGCTTCAGCATACGACCATTTACAGGGCCTTCTTCAGCAGTGCTGCCCTCTACAGATTTGAGGAAATATGTGTTATTTCCTTGAATAGCAGAAATAACAAATGGCCCTCTCCAAAGGAAATCGAATTTTGCATGTTTTCCCTTGTCTTCTCTTCGTGAGTCCCACCTTAGAACTTTGTTGCCAACACAGAAATTCTCAGCCTTAGTTCTCTTATCAAACATCCTTTTGAGTTTTTCTTGCATAATTTGAGCTCTGTCATAGACCTGCTCTCTTGTCTGCTGCAAATGGATTGTTTGGTTTATCCTCCTTTGTATATCATTTGGCTCAGTTTGAATCTCTTGCAGCAGCTTGATAATAGGAATGCCCAGTGATGAAGGAAATCTGGCCTCCATGCCATATACTAGCTCATAAGGGCTCATCCCAATGGATTTCTTGGTTGACAATCTGTCTGCCCATAGGGCATTTGTGAGCTTTCTATGCCAGTTCTTCTTGTTTTCTTCTAAGGTCTTCTTGATAATACTGATCAGGCTCTTGTTAGATGACTTGGCTAAGCCATTATCTTGAGGGTAATAGGCTGTGGAATGGCCTAAAGTGATATGGAATTTATGGCAAAAATTGATCATCTTTTTGGATTTGAAAGCAGCGGCATTGTCAGTGATAATCTTCTCAGGGCAGCCAAATCTAGAAAGGATATTGCACTCAAGGAATTGGATAATGGTGGTGTCATTGGCTTGCCTGCATGGAATGGCTTCAATCCACTTGGTGAAATAGTCGGTGGCAGTTAGAATCCACTTATGCTGGCCTGAGGAAGAGGGATGGATTTCTCCAATGAAGTCAAGACCCCATTGTTGAAAAGGCTTTTCGGTTGAGATGGGTTTCAGAGGCAAGGGGAGCAGCTTTCTTTTGCCCTCAAAGATTTGGCATTTGTGACATGAGATAGAAAACTTCTTTACATCTGCAAACAAAGAGGGCCAATAGAAACCAGCCCTTAAAATTTTATCAGCAGTGGACTTCCAATATAGATGTCCTCCACAGTCCCCTGCATGGAATTCTTTCATGACATTATTAGTTTCATTCATGGTCAAACAATTAAGCAATATGCCTTCATGATTCTTCCAAAAAAAAGCGCCATCTAAGACAGAAAATTTTACAGCCTTCATTCTTAAAAATCTCTTCTTGGTCCTGGACAATCCTGGAGGAGCACACAGGTTTAACAATACAAAGCAAATATCAGCATACCATGGGGATTTCAGAAAGGTGTCACTGATCTGTGGAGTCCCCAGCTCCTGTTCATTGTCCAGTTGGTTGATGTCTAAGGCTTGAAAGTTTGTTTCGGACATCAGTTTGGCTAAACCTTGTCCCTTTATTAGCTTGGTTGGTTTTATTTCTATGTCATACTCAAGAATGTTAGCAATCCACTTGCCTCTTTTGCCTTCTAATCCTTCTTGGGTTAATATGTCTTTTACAACAGCATTTGGGACATAGGCAATCACGTGTGAATATAAAATGTAAATTCTGAAGTCTTTGATTGCTTTAACAAGGGCATAGGCATGCTTCTCCATGATTTGGTACTTCAGGGGTGCATCTCTTAAGGCCCAGTTGAAAAAAGCAATTGGCTTTTCATTTCCTTGATCATCCTTTTGCAATAGGACAGCAGCTATGGTATTATCAGATGCAAATGAAAATATGATAAAGTCCCTATCAAATTGAGGACTTGTGAGGACTGGGGCTTGAGTTAAGGCAACTTTGATACTCTCAAATGCTTGCTTGGTTTCAAGAGACCATTTTACCTTGGCATCCTTCTTTAACATGTTGCTCAACAGTCTTATCAGCCTGGCTAGATTTGGGATAAATCTCCTTAGGAAATTGATCTTTCCTAGGAATGCTTGCAGCTCTTTTATGTTTCTTGGATACGAGATTTGGAGAATTGCTTGGATCCTTTCCAGATCAATTCTGATCCCGTCTTTTGAAATGATATGTCCAAGTAATTTGCCTTCTTCAAGGCCAAATAAAGACTTCTTGGGGTTCAAGGAAATGCCATATTTCCTACATGTTAGGAACACTTGTCTCAAATGTCTTGGGTGCTCTTGATCAGATTTGGAGAAAGGGGTAAGATCATCAAGATAGACAACCAAGAAATCATGGATTTCCTTGGCAAATGCAATGTCCATGGCTCTTTGAAAGGTGGCACCTACGTTCTTTAGGCCGAAAGGCATTTTAACATACTTAAATGTTCCCCACGGTGTGGTAAAGGCTGTCTTGTCTTGATCATCTGGGTGAACCAGTATTTGATTAAAACCTGAAAAGCCATCTAGCAAAGAGATTCTAGATGACCCCACTACTCTTTGTAGGATGTGGTCCATTTTGGGCAATGGGTAGTGGTCTTTAAGGGAGACTTGGTTTAAGTTTCTCAAATCTACACAAAGCCTAATCTCACCTATTTTCTTTCTTGTGGGAACAAGATTGGATACCCATTCAGAAAATCTAATGGGTGCTATGATACCTAAATCAAACATTCTTTGCACTTCTGTCTCAATCAAATGGAGAAGCACAGGATTGATTCTCCTCAGTTTCTGTTTGAAGGGCTTTTGATTTGGCTTTAAGGGAATGGTATGTTGAATAATTGAGGTGTCATAGGACTTCAAGTCCTCATAACTCCAAGCAAATACATCTTGGAATTCTTTGAACAAATCCACGTACTTGGGCTTTTGATCAGCTGGTAAATTTTTGGACAGTTTGATCATTTTCGGGTTCTCTGTTGTCCCAATGTTATGTTCTTCTATCTCAGTGTTTATGGGTTGCAATTTTGGTTTTCTGGGGACATCATTTGCATCAAACATGTCTTCTAGTGGAGTGAGGCCAACCGGGAGAAAATTGTCCTTTAGATCAATGATTTCGGCCTTTGTTTTGGCTATTTCCTCCAAATGCATCTGTTTCAGCTCTTCTATGTTTTCTTCATCAAAGGTGGTTGGCTGTAGCAATTTTCTAGCTGTTTCAGCTGTTACAGTTTGCTGGATTTGGTTTATTGCTTGCAGTGGATCATCCATAGCATCCATATCAATGTTTAGGCCTGAAAACTCATGCTGTAAGGTAAGAAAATTGTTGATTTGAGCATCATCCTCAAACACTTGCCAATCTTTAACATTGTTAGGGACAACAGGCCTGTGCTTTATCTCAGCAGTAAAGTGGTGATTGGACTCAAAAGGAAGCTTGCAAGTGCTAGCAAAAGTAGCTAGGCTGTGAGCATGCATGTTATTGCTTCTAGAAATCTTAGCAAGTTTGGATTCAGTGAAGGTATCAAGTATTGCAGTGGCAGCAGTCCTATAAGCTCTTAGCCTTCTATCATTGGTAACGAAGTTGCCCTTCATTTGTTGTATGATTAAATCGGAGTCACCTAGAATGGACACCTTTGTAGCTCCTAGAGCTTTGAGCAGTTTAAGGCCTAAAAGGAGAGCTTCATACTCTGCCATGTTGTTGGTACATCTGAAGTTAAGTCTGTAAGCATGACCCTCTGCATGGCTATTATGTGTATTGTGAATCCATATTCCTGCCCCTGCTCCTAGCTTATTAACAGAACCATCAAACTCTAAATACCATGTGATTTCTTGCTTGTGGTTGACATTAAGAGTTTCAGTCATTTTAGGATTGGGCAGACCTAGGTTTTGTGCTTCATGTGGTTCTTCTTGTATGCTGGTTGCGCCGACTGTTTTGACAGTTTCCTGGGCATGAGCAACCGATTCTTGATTGATGCATGTTTCTTGTTCTAAAGGCAAAGGCCTCTGATTAGTTGGAGGACTTGATTCATCATTAAACAAAATAAAAGAATCCATATCAGAATGGATTGAGTAGATAGGGAAATTCTGGGGCTTTTCCTCAGTACTTACCACATACTTCATCAATGTTTCTCTATACAGTCTCTTTGGTTGCCCAAAGACTGAAATAGTGGCATAGTAGAGGTCTAATTGGAGAGATCCTTGGAGTTTTGCCCCCCAAGATCTTGACAACAGCATGCCATACTTTGGTGGAATGTCAGCAACCACCACGTCCATTAGGATTGTCTTGTTGGGAAATTGGACTAAGGAGACACATAAGTCTTTGATTAAGCCTAAACACTTGACTTGAATTGAGTCAAAGGAGAATAGATCTTTGTAGGGTCTTGTGATATCAAGGTTTAGTTTCTCCATTACAGCTTTGGGCATAAGATTGTGTGAGGCACCTGAGTCAAACATAGCGTTGTGCAAGACTTTGTCATGAATGTGCAAACTGACATAAAAGGGTAGAACAGCTCCATGTGCTAATTTGCCATCAACTTCTGGACCAAAAAGCAACTCAGGTTTATCATCTAAAACATTCACATCATCCCTGACCTCTGGCATTTGCAGTGATCTTTGGATTTGTTGCCTATACACATCATGCTTTGCAAGTTTAGATAAAGGGATGGAAATCTTAAGTTTGCTTATTTCTGCTTCTAATTTGAATGGTTTCTCCAATGGAATCTTTGTGTTGGCAATAGCAGATTTCCCCTTTTCAAGTGTATTTTCTGCGTTTTCCTCTTGATTATCAGTGTTATGGTGAGTGATACCTTGCGGTATTTCTATTTTGGGAAGGCTTTTAGGAGTGCTATTTACATTTTCCTTTGAGGACGAAGGTAGCAGAGGCTGATCATTAGAGGGCTACATGTCTGGTGTGTCCTCTACAGTCACTTGGTGCAGGTTTGGGACAGTTATATCAGCTGTTTCTGTTATAATAGCCTTGCCTCTAATCTGGTTGGGCTGTTTGCCCTCCTTTGGTTTAACTTTTTCGGGCACATCTATGGTTCTTGTCCTCAGCTTATACTGTTTGTGGACTTCATAAATAGCTGAATCATAACCTTGTTTAAAGTCAAAAGACTCACCAGAGTTAGTCTGAAATTGACTTATCTCATGGTCATCTTGGTCTTCTTGAGTTAGGAAAATTTGTTGCTCACCCTTCAAATCCACCAAGTTAATGTGAGTGTCCTCTATGGCATCACTAGATGTGGATGCTTCTGTATGTTTTTCTTGGAAAGGAGGCCTTATATCACGGTCTGGGCTAGATCTACCAGCGTTTGAGTTCTGAGTGTTCCTGAAATTTGGGTTCCTTATGGCATTGGGCTGTTGTCCTTCCCATGATGATTTCCTTTCAACACTCTCTACTTTGTCTCCCAGCCTGTGCATGCCATTGATAATAGCATCTAGCTTTTGATCCAAGGCTGAGGGCTCTTCCTTGAAGGTGGTTCTTCTCTCAGTTCTAGCTCTGTTTCTTTTGGCAATTAAATTTGCCTCCACAGTGACAGCCAAGTTTTGCATGTCTGTAAGGCTGTTAGGGGCTCTTTCTTTTAATTGGTAGGCCATATCTGGGTCGAATCCATCAGGGAATTTATATAAGGCAAGGTCAGGTGGGGGCCTTAAGTTTTGTGGGATAGCATTATAAACGCTATTGAACCTTGCACAATAGTCCAAGACTGTTTCTTGTGGACCTCTTTTGATTGTATCATATTCAGCTAGTATGTGCAAGGGATCTTTCTTTTTCTCCCATCTGTTGATAAAAGACTGGTATAAGGCTGATCCGGATTTAAACAAGAACGCAACAAATTACAGAGATAACCGTAAATACAGAGATGAGATAACCATAAAGATAGATATGCAGTGGAAATAATACTTCATTTCATTACTGTGAAATACTGAAATAGGCTTACAAACAGAAATAGAAATAAACCAGCTAGGGCGATGGTAGCTTATCTCTGAGAAGAGATGTGGTGGCTACATGCCTCTGAACTGTTCTAAACTGTGTTACAATGAGGCTCGAAGGCCTATTTATTGTTGAGAAACAATGGAAAACCCTTCACATCCCGAAACCTAACCCTAGAAGATGAACCGCCAAATTGTGGGCCCCGTTTGGGTAAATTGGTACATCAATTTCCCAGGGTCGTAACTTTGGCATACGATCTCCGTTTGACGCGTATGATAGCTCGTTAGAAAGATCTATCCGAGTACTACCACTTTGGGAGGCAACATGGGTCCATGGACCCATGTTGCCCCAGATTCCCAAAAAAAACGTCGTTTAGGGCCTCAAAACGGCTCCGGAAGTTCAGGACCCGAAAAACTGCTAAAAATAGTAAACTGTGCTACAATTTAGGAAACTGAAAAAGCTGAAAGAGACAGTTGTGGGGGTCCAAATGGGATAGGTGGGTGGCCACCAACATCCACCTGGATCATTCCTCCCCCCTTAGGAAGCAATGGTCCCCATTGCGTTGAGTTCCTCCCTGAGATGAGGAAGCTTCTGCTGAGCTGGTTCTCTGGTGAGCTGTTCTACAATCTCTGGTGTGTCCAGAAATGGTGGAAAGCATGGTCGACGATGGTCCACATTGAACACTCGGTGCAGGCGAAGGAATGGAGGAATGTTGTGCTTCAAATCATTGTTTCCCGTAGCCTTGGTACTGGTGTAAGGACCATGTCGGAGTGGTCGGAGTTTCTGATGGGTTCTGGTAAGGCGTTCTCTCTACGGATGCAACCAGACTTTGTTGCCCACTTGAAGCTTGTCTGGTATCCCTGTGGATGAGGAGAAGTTGTTCCTGTGTTCTGTCATGACTGTATTCCTTTGCTGCTGCTGCTCCGTAGAGGAACCCTTTGTAGGGGTCATGGATGTAGCAACGATCTTCCCCTTACTTTGGGAGTGAACCAAACAGATGAATTTTCTGGTCTGTGATATGAGCTTGCTGCCTTTCTTAGTAGTGATCATAGATGTGGCAGTAGGTGGGGCTACCTCCGGTATCCTGTATAATGAATTATTCAAAGAAATAATGACAACACGAGGCCTAGACTCATACACAGAATGTCGCCTCCACAAGTATGGCTGGCCTAATAATACATCACAAACATCTAGAGGTATAACATCACACAATACCTCGTCTGTGAAGGGTTTGATGCTGTAGGGAAGGCGGCACTGCTGGCGAACTTTCAGATCTCGTCCTTCGTGAAGCCAACCGATACTGTATGGCTGTGGGTGTGGTGTAGTCGGTAGGCCCAACCGCTTCATGACCTCTGCTGAAATGAGGTTCTTTTGGCTACCACTGTCAACAATGAATTGTAGCGACGAACCCTTCACCCACATCTGTGAGTGGAAAAGATGCTCCCCTTCCTCTAGATTTTCGGGCTCATCTTTCTGGATCTTGGTGGTGGCAACAGTGGCACTAGGATCCGCATCAATGATCTACTTCCCTTTGCCATTCCCCTTGTCAGGTTCTGGCTCAGGGTCAGAACATGCATCTGATTCGGAAGCCTTCAACTCGGCCACCAATGACTGCTTGGTCCGACACTCACTTGTGTTATGAGTGGGACTCTTGTGGAACTCACATCACTTTCCTGTGTCCTTCTTCGGCTTCATGGTGTTGTTCTTTTCTTGCGGCTTTGACGGGTTGTCTTGGGTCACCCCGCCTTGGCTTTGTCCTTTGGGCTTCGGATTTACAGATCCAAAGTCTCGCTTCTTCTGTTTGAACTTTTTCTCGATTTTGACAGCGTATCGGTACGCCATGCCGAGCGAGGATATGTTCAAGAACACCATCTCTTCTTGGATGTATTTGTGTAGGCAGCCGCGGTATTTGAGTACCAGATGAAACTCAGAATCTTTGATACCCAACTGTGTGCGAAAGGTATGAAAAATTTTTGTGAACTCCGGCACATCTTGGTCTCGTCCCTGCCGCAGTGTGGTCCATTTGATGTATTTGTCCTCATAGCTTCCGACAGGGTAGTACTACTCCTTGATGGCATCCCGGAAGTCATTCCAAGTGGGTGCGGCTGAAAATAGTGAGCTTGTACTTTCATCCTTCTGCTCGCAGTAGGTTTCCCACCAATCCTTGATGTGGGGGGCTGCTTTGAGAAGAGCAAAAACAATCTTTTCCCGACTTGAAAATTCATGAACAGAAAAATGTTGGAAATAATACTGAGAGGGGGGGGGGTGAATCAATATTATCAAATTCTTATCAATCTATATTCCTTATTTATACTTTGAATAATTCTTCAAATATTGATCATTACTTTGTATGTCAGTATCATAAAATAATGAGCAGGAACAAGAAAAGCAAATAGTCACACAAAAGAACACCAGATATAAGGTGGAAACCCAATGTGGGTGAAAACCACCTGCTGCAATATGTCTCTATCTTCTTTCAATTAGAAACTCCTTTTACAATGATTTTGTACTGGTGCAGTCCTTTACCAGTACGCAGGCTACAACCTGCAGAGAGCTACAACCCTCTCTCGTTCTCCAACTTCTCCTGGAAGGGAGCTACAACCCCCTTAGCTCTTGTACTAGCCAAGATACTAGTACGTAGGTGCTGGCCTACTGAAGGCTACAACCTTCTCTTTCTTTCAGGGACCACGTTTCATAAATTTTCAGATTGGATCCATGAACATCAATCAATCATCAAGTATATCTGCATCAAACAATCTCCTTTTCCCAATTAGCACTGAATCAAGTAAACACTTCTCTGACAGTTGTACGCAGAACACAGTAACAGTAACCACACACCAAATTCTGAACCCAGAATACTGCAGCAATAGACAGAGGCAGCTAGATCATAATTTAAAGATATACGCTACTTCAACAACCTGAAACCTACGTGCAGATCTATAAAGGATAATTCCTTCTTTCAAATATTCAGACACTAATTAACCCAGATTGTCAGATTTATAGATCAAGCATGCGCCTCATATAAAAGATCAAAATCATGCAAAGATACTATTATTCAAGCATAAAGATTATGACCCATCAAAAGAACTTATCCTTCTTTATGCGCTAAGGTTCCTCCTTCATTCAGATCCCGATCTGCACCATAACCCAATCACAAATATTTCAGATCTAGCACTTATTAGATATTCAATTCATTCGATGATGCTTTGCCAAATGATCTCCTTCCTCTTTTATAGTCTTAGGCCTTCCAAAATACCACGGTCCAAAACCATAGGATCAAAAAACTGTTGGACTAATACCATGAACCAACCATGAAAGTGTGTGAGATCAACACTTTTGGATGCAATACCACGAACCAAAACCATAGGATCAAAAACTATAGGACTAATACCATGAAGCAACCATGAAAGTGCGTGAGATCAACACTTTTGGATGCAATACCACGGACCAAAACCATAGGATAAAAAACTATCGGACTAATACCATGAGCCAACCATGAAAGTGCGCGGAATTTTCTCTTCATGAAAGGAACTTTTCTCTACATGAAAGTGCGTGAACTTTTTCTCTACATGAAATAAACTTTTCTCTGCATAAAAGTGCGTGAAATTTTCTCTACATGAAATAAACTTTTCTCTGCATAAAAGTGTATGAACTTTTCTCTACATGAAATAAACTTTTCTCTGCATAAAAGTGTGTGAACTTTTCTCTACATGAAATAAACTTTTCTCTGCATAAAAGTGCGTGAACTTTTCTCTACATGAAATAAACTTTTCTCTGCATATAAGTGCGTGAACTTTTCTCTACATGAAGGAAATTTTTATCTTCGTGAAAGAAACTTTTATCTTCATGAAAGTGCGTGAACTTTGCTGCACTATAATTTATCATCTGAGATGAGTGGGTTGCCATCAAGTACAACATATGTATCATAATGCCAACAATCTCCCCCTTTGGACTTGATGGCAACAACAACCAATCATTCTCCCCCTTTGACATCAAGGGCAAAGGGTTATGCTCCCCCTAAGAACATGCTCCCCCTGACTATAAACCAGATCTGCAAAGAAGAACCATAATCCATCAAACACCATAAATGACCATGAAAGAGATAGAGACGTATTGCAGCAATATTCAGACCAACATCCATGATCTCCTTCTGTACTTCCTCCATAATGCCAACAATGCATGATATGCTCCCCCTGAACCTGTGCCATTCGATCTTTGACCAATCCGCAACCCAGCACATGTACGCATATACTGCAGATGAACCTTGCGTACAACCAACAATCAGAAGAGATTCAACAACAAGATGATGCATCAACAACCCCCAGCTTTTGCCTGAGGTATTCAAAGGTCTCCCTAGGCAATGGTTTGGTGAGTATATCAGCAACCTATTCCTTAGAAGGAACATACTCCAACTTGACCTTTTGTTCAAGCACTTGTTCCCGGAGAAAGTGATACTTGATTGGTATGTGCTTGGTTTTTGAATGCATGACTGGGTTCTTTGAAATGCTGATTGCACTTGTATTATCACATAAGATGGAGATGGGTGGTGTACAAGTGATTTGAAAATCCTGCAAGGTCTGCATCATCCAAAGGAGTTGAGTGCAGCAAGATGTAGCAGCAACATATTCTGCTTCAGCTATAGACAAGGCAATTGAACTCTGTTTCTTGCTGAACCAAGATACTAATATGGAACCCATAAAGAATGCACCACCACTTGTGCTCTTCCTGTCATCCACGCTTCCGGCCCAATCTGCATCAGTATAAGCATGAAGTGTGAGATATATATCTCTAGGATACCATAAGCCATAATTTTGAGTCCCTTGAAGATATTTGAAGATTCTCTTTATTGCCTGAAGATGAGTTTCCTTTGGATTTGCCTGAAATCTTCCAACTATTCCCACTGCATGCATGATGTCTGGTCGGGTACCTGTCAAATAAAGTAGACTTCCAATCATAGATCTGTAGGTTGGTTGATGTACTGCTGCTGATTCATCATTTGCAGTGAGGCTACATCCTGTGACCATGGGTGTACATACTGGTTTTGCATCTTCCATGCCATATTTCTTCAAAATCTGCTTGAGATACTTGGTTTGAGACAAGAAGATCCCTCCTTCCTTTTGTTGGATTTGCAGGCCAAGAAAATATGTCAATTCTCCAAGCAAGGACATTTCGAATTCTTTCTGCATCACCAAGGCAAAGCTTTGACTCATAGATTCTTCATTGCTGCCAAAGATAATGTCATCTACATACACAACAAGTATTAGCAATTTGTCATTTTCAATTTTTATATAAAGATTGCTATCTGCTGATCCTTTTGAAAAACCTTGTTGATGAAGATATTTGTCCAAACGATAGTACCAAGCCCTTGGAGCTTGTTTAAGACCATAGAGAGCCTTTTTCAGTCTGCATACAAGATTTGGATCATTTCCAAGAATGAAACCATCTGGCTGCTCAATGTATACTTCTTCTTCTAAGTCTCCATTCAGAAAGGCTGATTTCACGTCCATTTGAAATACTTTGAACTTTTGAAAGCTTGAGAGAGCAAGGAACATTCGGATGGCCTCAAGTCTTGCAACAGGAGCAAAAGTTTCCTCAAAATCTATTCCTTCTTGCTGCGCATACCCTTTACAAACAAGTCTTGCCTTGTTTCTAATTACTTTCCCATTTTCATTCAACTTATTTTTGAAGACCCATTTTGTCCCTATAACATTCTTATCCTTTGGTCTAGGAACCAACTCCCAAGTGTTGTTCTTTTCGATCTGCTCAAGTTCTTCATCCATTGCTTTGACCCAACATTCATCTTTGCATGCCTCTTTTACATTTTGTGGTTCAGTGGAGGAGAGTAATGCCAAATAGCTTGAAGCTTCTGCAATTGTTCTTCTTGTTTGTACACCTGCTTCTTTCTGCCCCAAAATCTGAGATTCTGGATGATTCTTCTGAACGTACCGGGATGGAGTCTTCTCTTCTATCCTTATCTGTTCCTCTGGTGCTTCTTGAGGTTCTTCTTCTTCATCATTCTGTCTTTGAGGGTAGTCTTCATCTTCTTCGATATTTTCATGATTTACTTGCCTAGGAATGTATCCCTTTTCATCAACCACTACATCAATGCTGTCAACAATTCTTCCAAGTCTTTTATTGTAGCACTTATATGCTTTGCTGTGTGGAGAATAACCAAGAAGAATGCCTTCATCTGCTCTAGGTTCAAGTTTGCCAAGTTTCTCATCAGTATTCTTAATATAGCATTTGCTCCCAAAGATTTTGAAGTGCTTTACCGAAGAAGTCTCACCATACCAAAGCTCATGAGGAGTTTGAGTGTTGTTCACTCGGACATTTGTTTTGTTGAGAATAACAACCGCAGCATATGCGGATTCACCCCAGAAAGTTGCGGGAGTTCCAGACTCATCCAACATAGCACGAGCCATTTGTTGGACTGTTATGTTCATCCTTTCCACCACTCCATTTTGCTGAGGAGTTCTAGCTGTAGAGAATTCTCTTCTTATCCCATGTTCTTCACAGAAATCGAAAAATTCATTTGAGGTAAACTCCCCACCTCTGTCAGACCTGAGGCACTTAATTTTGTAACCTGATTCATTTTCAACCAAGGCTTTGAAGGATTTGAATTTCTCGAATGCTTCGTCTTTGTGCTTCATAAGTCCTAACCAAACAAACCTGGAGAAATCGTCAATGAATAATATCAAGTATTCTTCTCCTTGAGGTGTCCTTTTCCTAAATGGATCACATACATCTGTATGGACTAGCTCAAGAGGCATGCTAGCTGATCCTTCCTTCTCTGGAAAGTTAGTTCTGGTTTGCTTTCCAAACTGACATGATTTGCATATGGTGTTGTCTGGAATTTTGATATCTGGAAGACCACGAACTGCCTGATATTTGCATGCTTTCCTTATTTGTGAAAAACTTAGATGCCCCAACCTCCGGTGCCATAACCAGTGTTCATCATCCTTGCTCAAATAGCATTTTTGTTGTCCTTCTTCAAATATGTATAGATTATTTGGAGTTCTTCTAACTTTGATCACTGTTTCACCTATATCAAGATCACGAACACGACATCCGTTTGATCTAAATATCACCTCGGTTCCTTGATCACACATCTGGCTGACACTTAGAAGATTATGCTTCAATCCATCAACATACAAAACATTTCCAGCTTTGACCTTTTCTTTTAACTGAGAAGTGCCTTTTCCTTTTATAGCTGCAGGAGTATCATTTCCAAAAGAGACTTTCTTTCCCTTTTCTAAAGCAGAATATGATTCAAGTTTTTCTTTATCACCTGTCATATGTTTCGAACATCCACTGTCAATGTACCATAGATTTTCTTGTCCTTCTGCATAAAATGCTATCCCACATCTTTCTGTTTGTGGTTCCTTTATTCTCCATGTTCTGGTGCTTGAGGCTTGTTCCTTTGTCTGCTGAAACCTGCTCCTGCATTCAGAATCTTCATGACCAAAGTTATTGCAAATAGAACATTCAACTTCATTTTCAAGAGCCGAAAAGTTGTTATAGGTCCTTTTTGTAATCCCGATCATACTTCTTTGTTTTTGAGCTTCTCTAGTCATGATTGTTTTATATGCAACACATTGCGCTGCTTTGTGACCAAAGTTATGGCAAGAGAAACATTGCCCATTGAAGAAACTTCTGCGATTATCAAATCTACCGGCCAAATGATTGTAATTTCTATTGTCATCCATTCTTGAAGAAAATTGAGAAGATTTTACCTGTGGCTGGTTGTAGCTTTTGTTCATCCTTAAGACAGATTGCCCCTGGTTTACCTGATAGTCTTTGTTCGTTCTTGATGTAATTCGTCCCTGCTTTACCTGGTGATCTCCATTGTGCTTTTTCTCATTCCTTCTTGCTGCATCAAGATAACTCTTTGAGGTGGATGCTTGAGATGTTTCTCCATTATACCCCAGACCTGTCTTGTTTAGCGGAGAACACTGTACATTGATGATCTCATCCAGAGTTTCAGATCCTTTGACAAACTTAAGATTAATAGCCTTTGTTTTCTCAATTTCTTTTCTAAGGCCAACAATTTCACCTTCTAACTTTTCAAGATATTTTTCTTTTTCATCAATTTGAAATTGTAGAGTATCAATGATCATATTCTTTTCTTCTATACATGTCTTAAGTCTAGAAATCTCTTCATAAAAACTATCCACATCTATAGCATCCACGTAATCATCATCTTCAAATGCCATTAAAAGTTTATAGTCATTACCTCGTTCATCTTCATCACTATTTGATAGACCATCACTGCCTTCATGAGTGTAGTAGCTTTTCTTATTTGCATTCTGTTTCTTGTTCCATTTGGCAGGTTCCTTTCCTTTGTCAATCTTATCCTTATGAGGACATTTGGCAGCATAATGACCTACTCTTCCATAAACAAAACATTTAAAAGGTAGCTTACCTCTGAACCTTCCAGTACCCCGTTGAAGATTTCTGACAAAATTTGATTCTTCTTCTTCTTCTGGCACGTGACTTGATTCATAGTAGTCTCCTTTGCCTGAAGCCTTAAAAGCAGCTTCTCTCCTGTCTGATGGACCTCCTTTTCTCATTTCATAAGCAGTTATAATTCCGTGTAGCTGAGACATAGTAAGAGTTCGTAGATTTTCCTTTTCTTCTATTGCAGACACTTTAGATTCAAACTTGGGGGACAATGATCTTAGGACTTTTTCAACCACAACAACCTCTTTTATTTCTTCACCCAAGTTTTTCATACAATTAACAATCTCATCTACCCGAAGGAAATAGTTAGCCACACTTTCATCATTATACATTCTGAGATTCTCATACTGAATCCTGAGGGTTTGAAGTTTTTCACGTTTTACCTATTCATCTCCTTCGTAGCTCAAAACAATCTTGTCCCATATTTCTTTTGCGGATTTATATTGCATAACCTTCACGAATTCAGATTGAGATAGACATCCTAGAAGAGTATTAACCGCCTTTGCATTTGTTTCATATTTCTTCTTCTCAGCTGAATCTGTAGGAGTAGCTGATGGAAAAGTATACCCTGTTTCTATAATGTCCCATACTTTTGTACCCAAAGATTGAAGATAGGCAGTAACTCTTACCTTCCAATATACGAAGTTTGTTCCATCAAAAATCGGTGGCCTGATTGATGCTTCACTCTCGTAGTTGCTCATGATGTTAGATCTTCCTTCAAGCGATCAAGCTTCTTCAGAAGGACCTGCTCTGATACCAATTGTTGGAAATAATACTGAGAGGGGGGGGTGAATCAGTATTATCAAATTCTTATCAATCTATCTTCCTTATTTATACTTTGAATAATTCTTCAAATATTGATCATTACTTTGTATGTCAGTATCATAAAATAATGAGCAGGAACAAGAAAAGAAAACAGTCACACAAAAGAACACCAGATATAAGGTGGAAACCCAATGTGGGTGAAAACCACCTGCTGCAATATGTCTCTATCTTCTTTCAATTAGAAACTCCTTTTACAATGATTTTGTACTGGTGCAGTCCTTTACAGTATGCAGGCTACAACCTGCAAAGAGCTACAACCCTCTCTCATTCTCCAACTTCTCTTGGAAGGGAGCTACAACCCCCTTAGCTCTTGTACTAGCCAAGATACTAGTACGTAGGTGCTGGCCTACTGAAGGCTACAACCTTCTCTTTCTTCCAGGGACCACGTTTCATAAATTTTCAGACTGGATCCATGAACATCAATCAATCATCAAGTATATCTGCATCAAACAATCTCCTTTTCCCAATTAGCACTGAATCAAGTAAAGACTTCTCTGATAGTTGTACCCAGAACACAGTAACAGTAACCACACACCAAATTCTGAACCCAGAATACTGCAGCGATAGACAGAGGTAGCTAGATCATAATTTAAAGATATACGCTACTTCAACAACCTGAAACCTGCGTGTAGATCTATAAAGGATAATTCCTTCTTTCAAATATTCAGACACTAATTAACCCAGATTGTCAGATTTATAGATCAAGCATGCGCCTCATATAACAGATCAAAATCGTGCAAAGATACTATTATTCAAGCATAAAGATTATGACCCATCAAAAGAACTTATCCTTCTTTATGCGCTAAGGTTCCTCCTTCATTCAGATCCAGATCTGCACCATAACCCAATCACAAATATTTCAGATCTAACACTTATTAGATATTCAATTCATTCGATGATGCTTTGCCAAATGATCTCCTTCCTCTTTTATAGTCTTAGGCCTTCCACAATACCACGGTCCAAAACCATAGGATCAAAAAACTGTTGGACTAATACCATGAACCAACCATGAAAGTGCGTGAGATCAACACTTTTGGATGCAATACCACGAACCAAAACCATATGATAAAAAACTATAGGACTAATACCATGAACCAACCATGAAAGTGCGTGAGATCAACACTTTTGGATGCAATACCACGGACCAAAACCATAGGATCAAAAACTGTCGGACTAATACCATGAGCCAACCATGAAAGTGCGTGAAATTTTCTCTTCATGAAAGGAACTTTTCTCTGCATGAAAGTGCGTGAACCTTTTCTCTACGTGAAATAAACTTTTCTCTGCATAAAAGTGCGTGAACTTTTCTCTACATGAAATAAACTTTTCTCTGCATAAAAGTGCGTGAACTTTTCTCTACATGAAATAAACTTTTCTCTGCATAAAAGTGTTCTCTACATGAAATAAAATTTTCTCTGCATATAAGTGCGTGAACTTTTCTCTACATGAAGGAAATTTTTATCTTCATGAAAGAAACTTTTATCTTCATGAAAGTGCGTGAACTTTTCTGCACTATAATTTATCATCTGAGATGAGTGGGTTGCCATCAAGTACAACATATGTATCATAATGCCAACAAAAAATACCCATCTAGCAGATTTAACCATTTATCTACGGCATCTGCGTCTATTTGACCCTCGAAGATGGGGATTTCAAAATTAACTTGTACCTTAAACGGCATGGCATTTCCAGAGTCGCTGTTGGAAGCCGATGCGTCGCCTCTGGGTAGCTGCTGAAGGATCTGCGCAAAGCTATCCATCATTGCGTTCCTTTGCCGCTCGAGCGCTTCTTCAAGCAAGATTTTGATAGGATCTCCTGCCCCCTCGTCTTTCTTCTCATCAGCCATGGGAGGCCGTCGGGATTTTCGAGGCTGGTCTTGCAAAGGTTCAACCAATTCAAGCCCTAACTCCTTATATCCCGACCTCGTTGGGGATATGCAAAGAAAAACAGAGAAAAAGCAGACCGCTATGATACCACTGATCCAGATTTAAACAGGAACGCAACAAATTACAGAGATAACCATAAATACAGAGATGAGATAACCATAAAGATAGATATGCAGTGGAAATAATACTTCATTTCATTACTGTAAAATACTGAAATAGGCTTACAAACAGAGATAGAAATAAACCAGCTAGGGTGATGGTAGCTTATCTCTGAGAAGAGATGTGGCGGCTACATGCCTCTGAACTGTTCTAAACTGTGTTACAATGAGGCTCGAAGGCCTATTTATTGTTGAGAAACAATGGAAAACCCTTCACATCCCGAAACCTAACCCTAGAAGATGAACCGCCAAATTGTGGGCCCCGTTTGGGTAAATTGGTACATCAATTTCCCGGGGTCGTAACTTTGGCATACGATCTCCGTTTGACGCGTATGATAGCTCGTTAGAAAGATCTATCCGAGTACTACCACTTTGGGAGGCACCATGGGTCCATGGACCCATGCTGCCCCAGATTCCCAAAAAAACGTCGTTTAGGGCTTCAAAACGGCTCCGGAAGTTCAGGACCCGAAAAACTGTTAAAAATAGTAAACTGTGCTACAATTTAGGAAACTGAAAAAGATGAAAGAGACAGTTGTGGGGGTCCAAATGGGATAGGTGGGTGGCCACCAACATCCACCTGGATCAAAGGCTTCTGGGTCTGCTATGGAATTGGCTGGAAGTGCTCTAAACCAAGTCCTAACATCGCCTGTCAAACTTTGGACAAAAATCTTCATTCTCACACCATCATCGTCAATCTCATAGCTTTCAAAGTAATCCTGCATTTTCTTTGTATGCTGAAGGGCTGTGCAGGCACTTGTGCCATCAAAATATGTGATTTTAGTTTGGTAATCCTGAGGCATAGTCCCGGGATTTGCAGGCAGTTGTAAAGGTGCATATCTATTCGCCATGTTGGCAGCGATAAGAGGGACAATATGAACAACTGGGATAATAGGAGTAGTAGTGGTAGTATGTGGAGTGAATGGAGGTGTGGAAGGAGTGCTTTGAGACGTGGATGAAGAACAAGGGGAACTAGGGGTTGAACGAAATAAAACTTTGACAGGGGTTGGGCCACAGTTTGGTTGGACTATCACAGGAGTAGAATCAGCAAAATCCTGCTTTATCTCTAATTTCCTGAGGTTTCTTTAGATCAAATTCGGATTTTCAAAGGCAGCTGTAGGATTTGGGTGTGGATTTAACCTTGTATAACGTGAATTCTTCCTGGGAGCCAGCGTCTGGCTTGTTTTTTGGGGATTTTTCTAAGAATATAAGGGTTAGAAAGAAACTTTTGAAGGTCTGGTTCCTTCCCAATGGAGCTTTCCAACTTGATTTGTGAAATTATCTGAGGATTGTCCCCAGTGGAGTCTTCTTACCTTCTTTGTGAAACTTTATGAAATTATATGAGGAAAGTCCCCAGCGGAGTCGCCATTATGTTATCACTCAGGTTGTCCTTAAAGCTCCTTAAAGGATACGGCCGAGGTAACCACAAACCAATCTTTGGACTGCAGGTCCTAGCCTACCTGCAATCGGAGAGGGCTCTCTCTTTATAATTTAGCTTTGTTTTGGGTTGATTTTAGGCTAGTTATGATTTTTTTGGGTTTTGTTTTGATTTTGGTGGGATGGAGGATTCGTTCAAACAGAGTTGGGATGCATAGTGTGAGAAGTTCAAACCATTGGGCATGGAGTCGTGGATTAGGCTTGCTGTTGCGTTTTCTTGGTCCCAAGAGGAATACAGAGTAGGATAGCTGCACATAAAACAATATCTAGCTAGAATAGAGATGGAACGAAGGTCAGAGAATGAAAGGCAACTAAGTAGCTCTCATTATGCTAACAGAGGGAAGGTGAATGAACATTTATATAGGAGCAATAGTGTGTTCCTAAACAACATTCATATATGAAGGAACTAGTGTAAATATGAGCAAATCAGTATTCATATTTAGGACTAATTCAGAGGAAAACATAGATAAATCATAGAAATTGAGAACAAAATACAACTAAGTGAGCTCTAAACTATTCTTTCTTTCTGCTATTCAGATAATGAAACAATGATGGCATAAACACATATAAACTGTAAACAGAGATAAGAAACACTTATTGGGCTATGTAGAAGTGTTAGGATTCCATAGTCACTCTTCAGACATCAATACACAACAGCCAGTTCACCTCCCAAACATTCCAACGATCTTTGATTATAGAGACTCTCAGAAAAAACAATGCAAGTCTAGAGGAAGTTATCGGCCAACCAACCCTTAAAACAGTGCAGAGGGTGGTTTAAATAGAAAATATTTACAAACATCGGATCTGGGATAGATCTCCTCAAATAAATGCCTTTAACCTAATTTGTACAGAAGTAAATGGCAGAAATATCTATCTAACAGCTGCGCTGGGGTAACTGGCATCTCAAAATATCTATTACAGCAGATCTTAGGCAGATCTGAGGAAAATGAGTGCTTTAATCTATTTTATCTTGAAGTAAATGCTTAAAACATTTATCTAAGTGTTGCGCCAGGGCAGCTGCCTCAAAAATGGATCAAAAGAGTTCCTTGAGCCACGGGCTGTCCTCTGTGTGATAACTGTGCATTTAAGGAAGCACCGCTGCTCCAAAACTATGACTGGGAACAATGTCTCTGCAATAAATCTTCCTTGAAAGCCTTCATCTATGCCTTTAGGTGGCTTTAAAGCAACAAAAGAAGTGTTGGTGAGCCTTAATGGCCGAATGCTGCTTTGTTGACTTTGCTGGGCTTGCTTTGCTTTCATCTGCTTTGAAAAAACTGGACTGATACTCTTTGCCACATCCTGATACACTTTGGCACTGAATCTGGGCCTTTTTCACCGCTGATACTCTTTAGACTGTCCCATCGCCCCCTTTCTGCCTTTTAATGCAAAAATAACTGCTGCTAATGTCCTCCATTGCCTTTGGGTGTAATTGGCGCTTGGCCGATCAAAACTAGCCTTAAACTTTGCAAAAAATGCCGCAAAAAGGAGGATTTGTATGCTGCTGATTGTACCGAGGCCGAAACTGGCTATCTGAAGCAAAACTGGGCCTTGGAGCGATCTCAAAAAGCTTAGGGATGCGTGAATTGCGCTATTGGGAGCTGGGCGTGGGCATATATGTGAAAATATGAACAAATTCCGCCTTTTCTTTTACACAGAAAAAGACCAATTTCTATGTAAAATTCGTGAAAAACATAGGCGGGAGCGGCACTGTAGCGGATATTAAATCCTGGCTGTTGGATCGCGCGAAGGCAGATCCAACGGTTGGCGCTAAATCGCATCGGGGCGGACCATTGGTCCAAACACATAAAACCTCCGAAATGCCGCGGACCCGATATGCCTTTATGCCCTTTCTTTATGGAGATCGTGTCCGGCCCATCGGAGCTTTCATATCGGCGGACTTGATAAAAATGGATAAGCGGACCCGATATGCCTTTATGCTGCACTTTATTACTTTTCGGCTCCGCTGGTCGGAGCCATATAGGAGTGATGCGATTACATGAGGGCCGTTGATCTGTGGGCCTGAATGGGCGGCTGAGATTAACTCGGCAATTCGCTATCGGCGGGGTCATGGGGTTGCCACATAGAAACGCCGAAACCCATCGGACCCGATAAGTTATATAGGCCCTCTTTATTTTATTTCGGGTCCGACCCATCGAAAGAACCCAAATTGGCGGATTTTAACAATGGAATGGGTCCGCGGACCCGAAATCCCTTAACATTGCATTTGATAACTCATCGGCTCCGCCAAATCGGAGCAGTATATGGGGCGATGCGAAGTGGGGGGCCACGCGACAAGATCTGGGCCGTCAGATTTGGGGCCCGATCCAACGGTCTTGGATCCGTCGGTGAATTGGTAGTCGGAGGGACCAGAGGGTGGCACATATGGAATCGCCGAACTGCGCGGACCCGATATTCTATTACCGGTCCACTTTATATGTTTTCGGGTCCGGCCCATCGGAACTATACCCCATGCCTTGAGACTTAGCCATTTTCTCTTATATATGCCACTGCCCCCTCCCGATAGAGATATCGCATCGGAGGGGGATCAAATAGACCTTTATCTCATCGGAGCACGCTTTTTATGAAAAGGCAAGGCAAATGAATTTAGAGGGGTTCCTTTATAGTTTGGCATGGATTCTAAGGCATTGGAAGGGGTCCGATAGCCAAAAAAGGGAGGATTTTATCCTTTTCTGAAGGTTTTTCATGGTTTTTGCATGGTTTTTTGGGAATTTTCATGCCTTGGAAGGAGTCCAAAGGCATTTAGGAGGAAACTGATATGGTTTTGAGAGGGGTTTAGTGACCAAAGAGGGTTTCATGCCTTCTAAAGGCAAACCAAAGCCAAAGAGATGATTTTTATACATATGAAGGTAAACTATGCAAAGGAATGAGCCCTTTTGGATTTGGAAGATGGTTAGAGGGGTCAAGTGAGGATTCTTGCTGAGTTTCAGATAAACTTAGCAATTTCCAAGGAAGTATATGGTTATTTTCACCCAGGGGGAGGGATAAATATATAGGGGAGTTATATACATAGTTTTAGTAGGGGAAGGGGAAATAGATAGGGAATTACATAATAAAGTTAGTAGTTAATATGATAATGATGAGAAGAAGCGCTAAGAATGATGTCTTAGGCTATCAATGGGGGAAAATGACTGATAGAAGAAGTGTGAACATTCCTTTAGTGAAGCAGATCTTCACCAAGGCAGATGATATGGAGAATGATGAAATTAAGAGGTATCAAGCAGATCTTGACCTCTTTAGGGGAAGTTAGTGAGTGATTTGGGAAAGAGGGAGAAGGGGAAGTTATACATGCATTTCTTGAAGTCCTTCAAATGGAAAACTGCCTCAAACTTGTGATATGAATAGATATGACACTTGAAAATCTGAAATGGATCACAAGTCATGATTCTGCAACCACAAAGCTACCTACCCGGCCTATTCACCTAGCATTTTCTCTTCTTTTTGGTTTGGGTGCACTTGAACTAGCATACCCAACTTTTCATTCTTTTCTTCTTGCTGTCCTCCTATCTAAATCTACACTTATTGCATCCAGGGGCTCAGATTAGGCTGTTGAGCACCCTTGTTTCTCTACCTAACTACAAATCTGCCAAGATTAAGCTGTTTGGACAGATGTTCATTCTCTATATTCTACAACAGGAAATTGAAACCTAGGGAGACCAAGATTAAGCTGTTTGGACCTCGCTTAGCTGAAAAACTCATAAAAAATGGATCAAATCATCAAAAATGATACACAGCAGTGGCATTTAGACTAGCACATTCTCATGGATACTTGTCTGGCTATCTGTAGCAAATATGGAGCATTGCAGCAAGCAAAGTATGCCATATTTGGCATGTAAAAATGTCGATCATGAAAGATGATTAACCTGCCGTAGCAGGAGGCTAACAGTGGCTCCAGTTGGGGATGGATTTTCCTTGTGACAAGCCAAGAACAACAGGTCAGAATGCCTTGATTCTCTGTAGTTGCTGTTAATTGAAAATTTCTTCTGTGCTAATTTCTGAATGACTAGAACTTTAACTTCTGAATGCAGCACTCCTCCTTATTTGAAACACTATGAAAAATAAAGCATCGCCTGCTTTCTTCTGCGTGCTTGATATTGCATACACTTTTGCTTGAGCACTGCCTTGGGAAATAAACACAAAAAAGAGAATAAAACTGGAGCTCTTCTTTTCTTGTCTTTGAAAGGGTGCTGAAATAAACTGCAAATCCTCCTTTCTTTTTGATATTGTTGACTTGAAAACTACAAGCTGCAAACAGCTTCTCTTTAACATAAATCAGTCTGATATGATAGCGCTGCTCTTGCTGTTTTGCTGAGATTACTGCAGAGACAGAGCTTAAAAATAGAGGACTTGCATCGGATGTGTCTTCACAAACTTTGTTGTTGCTCCTCTAACAATCGGATTGTTTATACAAAATAAAAACAAAGTGCTGATATATACAAATATCAATGTACAAAGAGATATTTACAAAGCTGCGTTATGTTCAACAAAAGGGATCATGATAATGCTTCAGCATACGGCCATTTACAGGGCCTTCTTCAGCAGTGCTGCCCTCTACAGATTTGAGGAAATATGTGTTATTTCCCTGAACAGCAGAAATAACAAATGGCCCTCTCCAAAGGAAATCGAATTTTGCATGTTTTCCCTTGTCTTCTCTTCGTGAGTCCCACCTTAGAACTTTGTTGCCAACACAGAAATTCTCAGCCTTAGTTCTCTTATCAAACATCCTTTTGAGTTTTTCTTGCATAATTTGAGCTCTGTCATAGACCTGCTCTCTTGTCTGCTGCAAATGGATTGTTTGGTTTATCCTCCTTTGTATATCATTTGGCTTAGCTTGAATCTCTTGCAGCAGCTTGATAATAGGAATGCCCAGTGATGAAGGAAATCTGGCCTCCATGCCATATACTAGCTCATAAGGGCTCATCCCAATGGATTTCTTGGTTGACAATCTGTCTGCCCATAGGGCATTTGTGAGCTTTCTATGCCAGTTCTTCTTGTTTTCTTCTAAGGTCTTCTTGATAATACTGATCAGGCTCTTGTTAGATGACTCGGCTAAGCCATTACCTTGAGGGTAATAGGCTGTGGAATGGCCTAAAGTGATATGGAATTTATGGCAAAAATTGATCATCTTTTTGGATTTGAAAGCAGCGGCATTGTCAGTGATAATCTTCTCAGGGCAGCCAAATCTAGAAAGGATATTGCACTCAAGGAATTGGATAATGGTGGTGTCATTGGCCTGCCTGCATGGAATGGCTTCAATCCACTTGGTGAAATAGTCGGTGGCAGTTAGAATCCACTTATGCTGGCCTGAGGAAGAGGGATGGATTTCTCCAATGAAGTCAAGACCCCATTGTTGAAAAGGCTTTTCGGTTGAGATGGGTTTCAGAGGCAAAGGGAGCAGCTTTCTTTTGCCCTCAAAGATTTGGCATTTGTGACATGAGATAGAAAACTTCTTTACATCTGCAAACAAATAGGGCCAATAAAACCAACCCTTAAAATTTTATCAGCATTGGACTTCCAATATAGATGTCCTCCACAGTCCCCTGCATGGAATTATTTCATGACATTATTAGTTTCATTCATGGTCAAACAATTAAGCAATATGCCTTCATGATTCTTCCAAAATAAAGCACCATCTAAGACACAAAATTTTACAGCCTTCATTCTTAAAAATCTCTTCTTGGTCCTGGACAATCCTGGGGGAGCACACAGGTTTAACAATACAAAGCAAATATCAACATACCATGGGGATTGCAGAAAGGTGTCACTAATTTGTGGAGTCGCCAGCTCCTGTTCATTGTCCAGTTGGTTGATGTATAAGGCTTGAAAGTTTGTTTCGGACATCAGTTTGGCTAAACCTTGTCCCTTTATTAGCTTGGTTGGTTTTATTTCTATGTCATACTCAAGAATGCTAGCAATCCACTTGCCTCTTTTGCCTTCTAATCCTTCTTGGGTTAATATGTCTTTTACAACAGCATTTGGCACATAGGCAATCACGTGTGAATATAAAATGTAAATTCTGAAGTCTTTGATTGCTTTAACAAGGGCATAGGTTTGCTTCTCCATGATTTGGTACTTCAGGGGTGCATCTCTTAAGGCTCGGTTGAAAAAAGCAATTGGCTTTTCATTTCCTTGATCATCCTTTTGCAATAGGACAACAACTACGGTATTATCAGATGCAAATGAAAATATGATAAAGTCCCTATCAAATTGAGGACTTGTGAGGACTGGGGCTTGAGTTAAGGCAACTTTGATACTCTCAAATGCTTGCTTGGTTTCAAGAGACCATTTTACCTTGGCATCCTTCTTTAACATGTTGCTCAACAGTCTTATCAGCTCGGCTAGATTTGGGATAAATCTCCTTAGGAAATTGATCTTTCCTAGGAATGCTTGTAGCTCTTTTATGTTTCTTGGATACGGGATTTGGAGAATGGCTTGGATCCTTTCCGGATCAATTCTGATCCCGTCTTTTGAAATGATATGTCCAAGTAATTTGCCTTCTTCAAGGCCAAATAAAGACTTCTTGGGGTTCAAGGAAATGCCATATTTCCTACATGTTAGGAACACTTGTCTCAAATGTCTTGGGTGCTCTTGATCAGATTTGGAGAAAGGGGTAAGATCATCAAGATAGAAAACCAAGAAATCATGGATTTCCTTGGCAAATGCAATGTCCATGGCTCTTTGAAAGGTGGCACCTGCGTTCTTTAGGCCGAAAGGCATTTTAACATACTTAAATGTTCCCCACGGTGTGGTAAAGGCTGTCTTGTCTTGATCATCTGGGTGAACTAGTATTTGATTAAAACCTGAAAAGCCATCTAGCAAAGAGATTCTAGATGACCCCACTAATCTTTGTAGGATGTGGTCCATTTTGGGCAATGGGTAGTGGTCTTTAAGGGAGACTTGGTTTAAGTTTCTCAAATCTACACAAAGCCTAATCTCACCTATTTTCTTTCTTGTGGGAACAAGATTGGATACCCATTCAGAAAATCTAATGGGTGCTATGATACCTGCTTCAAACATTCTTTGCACTTCTGTCTCAATCAAAGGGAGAAGCACAGGATTGATTCTCCTCAGTTTCTGTTTGAAGGGCTTTTGATTTGGCTTTAAGGGAATGGTATGTTGAATAATTGAGGTGTCATAGGACTTCAAGTCCTCATAACTCCAAGAAAATACATCTTGGAATTCTTTGAACAAATCCACGTACTTGGGCTTTTGATCAGCTGGTAAATTTTTGGACAGTTTGATCATTTTCGGGTTCTCTGCTGTCCCAATGTTATGTTCTTCTATCTCAGTGTTTATGGGTTGCAATTTTGGTTTTCTGGGGACATCATTTGCATCAAACATGTCTTCTAGTGGAGTGAGGCCAACCGGGAGAAAATTGTCCTTTAGATCAATGATTTCGGCCTCTGTTTTGGCTATTTCCTCCAAATGCATCTGTTTCAGCTCTTCTATGTTTTCTTCATCAAAGGTGGTTGGCTGTAGCAATTTTCTAGCTGTTTCAGCTGTTACAGTTTGCTGGATTTGGTTTATTGCTTGCAGTGGATCATCCATAGCATCCATATCAATGTTTAGGCCTGAAAACTCATGCTGTAAGGTAAGAAAATTGTTGATTTGAGCATCATCCTCAAACACTTGGCAATCTTTAACATTGTTAGGGACAACAGGCCTATGCTTTATCTTAGATGTAAAGTGGTGATTGGACTCAAAAGGAAGCTTGCAAGTGCTAGCAAAAGTAGCTAGGCTATGAGCATGCATGTTATTGCTTCTAGAAATCTTAGCAAGTTTGGATTCAGTGAAGGTATCAAGTATTGCAGTGGCAGCAATCCTATAAGCTCTTAGCCTTCTATCATTGGTAATGAAGTTGCCCTTCATTTTTTGTATGATTAAATCGGAGTCACCTAGAATGGACACCTTAGCAGCTCCTAGAGCTTTGAGCAGTTTAAGGCCTAAAAGGAGAGCTTCATACTCTGCCATGTTGTTGGTACATCTGAAGTTAAGTCTGTAAGCATGACCCTCTGCATGGCTATTATGTGTATTGTGAATCCATATTCCTGCCCCTGCTCCTAGCTTATTAACAGAACCATCAAACTCTAAATACCATGTGATTTCTTACTTGTGGTTGACATTAAGAGTTTCAGTCATTTTAGGATTGGGCAGACCTAGGTTTTGTGCTTCATGTGGTTCTTCTTGTATGCTGGTTGCGCTGACTGTTTTGACAGTGTCCTGGGTATGAGCAACTGATTCTTGATTAATGCATGTTTCTTGTTCTAAAGGCAAAGGCCTTTGATTAGTTGGAGGACTTGTTTCATCATTAAACAAAATAAAAGAATCCATATCAGAATGGATTGAATATATAGGGAAATTCTGGAGCTTTTCCTCACTACTTACCACATACTTCATCAGTGTTTCTCTATACAGTCTCTTTGGTTGCCCAAAGACTGAAATAGTGGCATAGGAGAGGTCTAATTGGAGAGATCCTTGGAGTTTTGCCCCCCAAGATCTTGACAACAGCATGCCATACTTTGGTGGAATGTCAGCAACCACCACGTCCATTAGGATTGTCTTGTTGGGAAATTGGACTAAGGAGACACATAAGTCTTTGATTAAGCCTAAACACTTGACCTGACTTGAGTCAAAGGAGAATAGATCTTTGTAGGGTCTTGTGATATCAAGGTTTAGTTTCTCCATTACAGCTTTGGGCATAAGATTGTGTGAGGCACCTGAGTCAAACATAGCGTTGTGCAAGACTTTGTCATGAATGTGCAGACTGACATAAAAGGGTAGAACAACTCCATGTGCTGATTTGCCATCAACTTCTGGACCAAAAAGCAACTCAGGTGTATCATCTAAAACATTCACATCATCCCTGACCTCTGGCATTTGCAGTGATCTTTGGATTTGTTGCCTATACACATCATGCTTTGCAAGTTCAGATAAAGGGATGGAAATCTTAAGTTTGCTTATTTCTGCTTCTAAGTTGAATGGTTTCTCCAATGGAATATTTGTGTTGGCAATAGCAGATTTCCCCTTTTCAAGTGTATTTTCTGCGTTTTCCTCTTGATTATCAGTGTTATGGTGAGTGATACCTTGCGGTATTTCTATTTTGGGAAGGCTTTTAGGAGTGCTATTTACATTTTCCTTTGAGGAAGAAGGTAGCAGAGGCTGATCATTAGAGGGCTGCATGTCTGGTGTGTCCTCTACAGTCACTTGGTGCAGGTTTGGGACAGTTATATAAGCTGTATCTGTTATAATAGCCTTGCCTCTAATCTGGTTGCGCTGTTTTCCCTCCTTTGGTTTAACTTTTTCAGGAACATCTATGGTTCTTGTCCTCAGCTTATACTGTTTGTGGACTTCATAAATAGCTGAATCATAACCTTGTTTAAAGTCAAAAGACTCACCAGAGTTAGTCTGAAATTGACTTATCTCATGGTCATCTTGGTCTTCTTGAGTTAGGAAAATTTGTTGCTCACCCTTCAAATCCACCAAGTTCATGTGAGTGTCCTCTATGGCATCACTAGATGTGGATGCTTCTGTATAGTTTTCTTGGAAAGGAGGCCTTATATCACGGTTTGGGCTAGATCTACCAACGTTTGAGTTCTGAGTGTTCCTGAAATTTGGGTTCCTTATGGTATTGGGCTGTTGTCCTTGCCATGATGATTTCCTTTCAACACTCTCTACTCTGTCTCCCAGCCTGTGCATGCCATTGATAATAGCATCTAGCTTTTGATCCAAGGCTGAGGGCTCTTCCTTGAAGGTGGTTCTTCTCTCAGTTCTAGCTTTGTTTCTTTTGGCAATTAAATTTGCCTCCACAATGATAGACACGTTTTGCATGTCTGTAAGGCTGTTAGGGGCTCTTTCTTTTAATTGGTAGGCCATATCTGGGTCGAAACCATCAGGGAATTTATATAAGGCAAGGTCAGGTGGGGGCCTTAAGTTCTATGGGATAGCATTATAAACGCTATTGAACCTTGCACAATAGTCCAAGACTGTTTCTTGTGGACCTCTTTTGATTGTATCGTATTCAGCTAGTATGTGCAAGGGATATTTCTTTTTCTCCCATCTGTTGATAAAAGACTGGTATAAGGCTTCTGGGTCTGCTATGGAATTGGCTGGAAGTGCTCTAAACCAAGTCCTGACATCGCCTGTCAAACTTTGGACAAAAATCTTCATTCTCACACCATCATCGTCAATCTCATAGCTTTCAAAGTAATCCTGCATTTTCTTTGTATGCTGAAGGGCTGTGTAGGCACTTGTGCCATCAAAATATGTGATTTTAGTTTGGTAATCCTGAGGCATAGCCCCGGGATTTGCAGGCAGTTGTAAAGGTGCATATCTATTCGCCATGTTGGCAGGGATAAGAGGGACAATAGGAACAACTGGGATAATAGGAGTAGTAGTGGTAGTATGTGCAGTGAATGGAGGTGTGGAAGGAGTGCTTTGAGACGTGGATGAAGAACAAGGGGAACTATGGGTTGAACGAAATAAAACTTTGACAGGGGTTGGGCCACAATTTGGCTGGACTATCACAGGAGTAGAATCATCAAAATCCTGCTTTAGCTCTAATTTCCTGAGGTTTCTTTGGATCAAATTCGGATTTTCAAAGGCAGCTGTAGGATTTGGGTCTGGATTTGACCTTGTATAATGTGAATTCTTCCTGGGAGCCAGTGTCTGGCTTGTTTTTTGGGGATTTTTCTAAGAATATAAGGGTTAGAAAGAAACTTTTGAAGGTCTGGTTCCTTCCCAGTGGAGCTTTCCAACTTGATTTGTGAACTTATCTGAGGATTGTCCCCAGTGGAGTCTTCTTACCTTCTTTGTGAAACTTTATGAAATTATTTGAGGAAAGTCCCCAGCGGAGTCGCCATTATGTTATCACTCAGGTTGTCCTTAAAGCTCCTTAAAGGGTACAACTGAGGTAACCACAAACCAATCTTTGGACTGCAGGTCCTAGCCTACCTGCAATCAGAGAGGGCTCTCTCTTTATAATTTAGCTTTGTTTTGGGTTGATTTTAGGCTAGTTATGATTTTCTTGGGTTTTGTTTTGATTTTGGTGGGATGGAGGATTCGTTCAAATAGAGTTGGGATGCATAGTGTGAGAAGTTCAAACCATTGGGCATGGAGTCATGGATTAGGCTTGCTGTTGCGTTTTCTTGGTCACAAGAGGAATACAGAGCAGGATCGCTACACATAAAACAATATCTAGCTAGAATAGAGATGGAACGAAGGTCAGAGAATGAAAGGCAACTAAGTAGCTCTCATTATGCTAACAGAGGGAAGGTGAATGAACATTTATATAGGAGCAATCAAGTATTCCTAAACAACATTCATATATGAAGGAACTAGTGTAAATATGAGCAAATCAGTATTCATATTTAGGACTAATTCAGAGGAAAACATAGATAAATCACAGAAATTGAGAACAGAATACAACTAAGTGAGCTCTAAACTATTCTTTCTTTCTGCTATTCAGATAGTGAAACAATGATGGCATAAACACATATAAACTGTAAACAGAGATAAGAAACACTTATTGGGCTATGTAGAAGCGTTAAGATTCCATAGTCACTCTTCAGACATCAATACACAACAGCCAATTCACCTCCCAAACATTCCAACGATCTTTGATTATAGAGACTCTCAGAAAAAACAATGCAAGTCTAGAGGAAGTTATCGACCAACCAACCCTTAAAACAGTGCAGAGGGTGGTTTAAATAGAAAATATTTACAAACATCAGATCTGGGATAGATCTCCTCAAATAAATTCCTTTAACCTAATTTGTACAGAAGTAAATGGCAGAAATATCTATCTAACAGCTGCGCTGGGGTAACTGGCATCTCAAAATATCTATTACAGCAGATCTTAGGCAGATCTGAGGAAAATGAGTGCTTTAATCTATTTTATCTTGAAGTAAATGCTTAAAACATTTATCTAAGTGCTGCGCTGGGGCAGCTGCGTCAAAAATGGATCAAAAGAGTTCCTTGAGCCACGCGCTGTCCTCTGTGTGATAACTGTGCATTTAAGGAAGCAGCGCTGCTCCAAAAATATGACTGGGAACAATGTCTCTGCAATAACTCTTCCTTGAAAGCCTTCATCTATGCCTTTAGGTGGCTTTAAAGCAACAAAAGAAGTGTTGGTGAGCCTTAGTGGTCGAATGATGCTTTGTTGACTTTGCTGGGCTTGATTTTCTTTCATCTGCTTTGAAAAAACTGGACTGATACTCTTTGCCACATCCTGATACACTTTGGCACTGAATCTGGGCCTTTTTCACCGCTGATACTCTTTAGACTGTCCCATCGCCCCCTTTCTGCCTTTTAATGCAAAAATAACTGCTGCTAATGTCCTCTGTGGCCTTTGGGTGCAATCGGCGCTTGGTTGATCAAAACTAGCCTTAAAATTTGCAAAAAATGCCGCAAAAAGGACGATTTGTATGCTGCTGATTGTACCGAGGCCGAAACTAGCTATCTGAAGCAAAACTGGGCCTTGGAGCGATCTCAGAAAGCTTAGGGATGCGTGAATTGCGTTATCGGGAGTCGGGCATGGGCATATATGTGAAAATATGAACAAATGCCGCCTTTTCTTTTACACAGAAAAAGACCAATTTCTATGTAAATTTCGTGAAAAACATAGGCGGGAGCGGCACTGTAGCGGAGATTAAATCCTAGCTGTTGGATCGCACGAAGGCAGATCCAACGGCTGGCGCTAAATCACATCGGGGCGGACCATTGGTCCCAACACATAAAACCTCTGAAACGCCGCGGACCCAATATGCCTTTATGCCCTTTCTTTATGGTGATCGGGTTCGGCCCATCGGAGCTTTCATATCGGCGGACTTGATAAAAATGGGTAAGCGGACCCGGTATGCCTTTATGCTGCACTTTATTACTTTTCGGCTCCGCTGGTCGGAGCCATATAGGAGTGATGCGATTACATGTGGGCCGTTGATCTGTGGGCCTGAATGGGCGGCTGAGATTAACTCGGCAATTCGCTATCGGCGGGGTCATGGGGTTGCCACATAGAAACGCCGAAACCCATTGGACCCGATAGGTTATACAGGCCCTCTTTATTTTATTTTGGGTCTGACCCATCGGCGGAACCCAAATCGGCGGATTTTAACAATGGAATGGGTCCGCGGACCCGAAATCCCTTAACACTACATTTGATAACTCATCGGCTCCAGCCAATCGGAGCAGTATATGGGGCGATGCAAAGTGGGGGGCCGCGCGACAAGATCTGGGCCGTCAGATCTAGGGCCCGATCCAACGGTCCTAGATCTGTCAACGAATCGGCAGTCGGAGGGACCAGAGGGCGGCACATATGGAATCGCCGAACTGCGCGGACCCGATATTCTATTACCGGTCCACTTTATATGTTTTCGGGTCCGGCCCATCGGAACTATACCCCATGCCTTGAGACTTAGCCATTTTCGCTTATATATGCCACTGCCCCCTCCCGATAGCGATATCGCATCGGAGGGGGATCAAACAGACCTTTATCTCATCGAAGCACGCTTTTTATGAAAAGGCAAGGCAAATGAATTCGGAGGGGTTCCTTTATAGTTTGGCATGGATTCTAAGGCATCGGAAGGGGTCCGATAGCCAAAAAAGGGAGGATTTTATCCTTTTTTGAAGGTTTTTCATGGTTTTTGCATGGTTTTTTGGGAATTTTCATGCCTTGGAAGGAGTCCAAAGGCATTTAGGAGGAAAGTGATATGGTTTTGAGAGGGGTTTAGTGACCAAAGAGGGTTTCATGCCTTCTAAAGGCAAACCAAGGCCAAAGAGATGATTTTTATACATATGAAGGTAAACTATGCAAAGGAATGAGCCCTTTTGCATTTGGAAGATGGTTAGAGGTGTTAAGTGAGGATTCTTGCTGAGTTTTAGATAAACTTAGCAATTTACAAGGAAGTATATGGTTATTTTCACCCAGGGGGAGGGATAAATATATAGGGGAGTTATATACGTAGTTTTAGTAGGGGAAGGGGAAATAGATAGGGAATTACATAATAAAGTTAGTAGTTAATATGATAATGATGAGAAAAATTGCTAAGAATGATGTCTTAGACTATCAATGGGGGAAAATGACTGATAGAAGAAGTATGAACATTCCTTTAGTGAAGCAGATCTTCACCAAGGCAGATGATATGGAGAATGATGAAATTAAGAGGTATCAAGTAGTTCTTGATCTCTTTAGGGGAAGTTAGTGAGTGATTTGGGAAAGAGGGAGAAGGGGAAGTTAGACATGCATTTCTTGAAGTCCTTCAAATGGAAAACTGCCTCAAACTTGTGATATGAATAGATATGACACTTGAAAATCTGAAATGGATCACAAGTCATGATTCTGCAACCACAAAGCTACCTACTTGGCCTATTCACCTAGCATTTTCTCTTCTTTTTGGTTTGGGTGCACTTGAACTAGCATACCTAGCTTTTCATTCTTTTCTTCTTGCTGTCCTCCTATCTAAATCTACACTTATTGCATCCAGGGGCTCAGATTAGGCTGTTGAGCACCCTTGTTTCTCTACCTAACTACAAATCTGCCAAGATTAAGCTGTTTGGACAGATGTTCATTCTCTATATTCTACAACAAGAAATTGAAACCTAGGGAGACCAAGATTAAGCTGTTTGGACCTCCCTTAGCTGAAAAACTCATCAAAAATGGATCAACTCATCAAAAATGATACACAGCAGTGGCATTTAGACTAGCACACTCTCATGGATACTTCTCTGGCCATCTGTAGCAAATATGGAGCATTGCAGCAAGCAAAGTATGACATATTTGGCATGTGAAAATGTCGATCATGAAAGATGATTAACCTGCTGTAGCAGGAGGCTAACAGCTGACACATACAATGGACTGCGTACTCCACTGGCTTACCTCCACACTTCTAGACTACCACATAGTGGTGCCAATTCTGCGTTGTGTTTTGGTTTTCTATTTACCTTCTGCCATCTGTATAACCCGTATCCATTAATACCAATTCTCGGTGTGTTTAATATGCTAAGTCTGTGCCTTCTACGCTAACATGCCACATCCACTGCGCTTTCGGTGTGACACCTCTGTGCTACCATGCCAAATAATGCCTTTTGCGCTGACATGCCATCTTCACTATGCTTTCAATGCCACATAACCTGGCTATTTCTGTGCTGACATGCCATGTGATCCAAAACTCCGTTGGCTTGTATCTATGCTCGGATGTCACGTTTAAAAACTCTGCCATTTTCTTTGCTTATAGGTTGGAAACCTATATCTCCGCCATTGGACTTAAACCATGGTCGATATATCATAGGGTTTAAACATTAAACAATGTAATTCTAGATAATTAATAAACCCATAACATATGTTTTTCCATAGTTCGATTTACCATTGCACCAATTATTTTCCCATAGTTTTTAACCTTACCTCCCTTAGCATCAACATTGCACCCTTCTTTTGAAAGGAACACGTAGCTTGCCTGTTGGTAAATGTGTTTGTATGAGAGGCTTGAGGTTGTGAGTTCAATCCCCTTAGAACCCTGCACTCATAAATAACTTTTAAAATGCTATGGAGAGGCCATGTGGTAGCCATTCATTGGCCCATGTGGTACTCTATTTTTTGGCTCAAGTAAAACATATCAATCGATAGTAATTTGGTAAATGAACTACTTGGCAGATTTGACTTTGTTCTGAGGTAACTTTGACTTTTACCTAATTGCAGTAAAAAATTCAATGGCCATTTTCTTCCTCGTACAAAGGCCAAATGCGAATCCTGAGATACCACTGGAATCTCTAAGTCGAGCCTTTGACTTAATGCTAATTTTGCAAGCAATTGGGATGGTAAATTTCTGCATAAGTCAAGAACAATTTCGCTACCTAGGACCATCTTGGTCATATAGCAAACTTCGACTTGACTTACAACATCCATCTAGATCATTTATATAAAATATCAATGGCACATGGATGTGGACATGTGGTGTGAGTCTCAACCTTTAAGCTTTAGGCTTCAATGTTCATGTTTTAAGTGTATATAATGGAGGATCACATGGTGTGGCTGAGAAGATTTTTCTAATAAGTCCAAAGATCCACCATGGATGAGTCTATGCTTATTTTGTGGTCTCATCTTAAATTTTATGTATTGTGGGTGTTGCATAGTGTGATAATTATCTTGGAGTCTCAGCCAATAGAATCACTAGCTTCTTTTGTTTTCTATAATTTTATTTGAAATCACTTATATACTTGGATACAAGTAAATTTTTAAATCACCCATCAAATTGATGGTTTGGAAAATTAGGTAATCATCGTTTTAAAATAGTTAGTATTTGATGGTTAAATAAGGAAAATATAAGTTAATACCCATCAATTAATCCATGTTAACAACATAATGAGTGCTTTCAATTTTAAGGTAATATGTCATGACACCATTCCTTCCATTAAAAACATTTTGTTGATTGCCATGTTTAGTAGAAGATTCATTTTTATTAAACAATAAAATATTATTAAATAATAAACAAAATTTAAAAATTATTTATTAAGAAATAAAACATAATATTAACATTTTATTTAACATTAAAATGTTTAAAATATATAATATATTTTATATTTTTATTATTTTTTATACAAATGTTTAAAATTTTAAAATAAAAAAGTTAATAGCTAATTAGTGTGCCCATCCATCTATTTATGGTTGAAAAACTAATAAACTAGATATATGAAACAAATAGGACAAAAAATTATAAAGGGATGAAATTAGGACACAGGGAATCAATTGAAAGAGCCATGCAATAGGGTAATTATGGGGACATAAAAGGGACCTGTAAAGCAACCTTGCATGTTCTAATTTCAACATAAAAATTAAAAAAAAAAAAAGCAAATTTGGAGACACCATTGAACACAAAAGGAGACACAAAACATGACACTGGAAGACTATTGTGTGTCTCGTTTTCCAATTTTCATAAATTAAAATGTTAAAAGAGGCATCAAAATTTTTTTTTGGGGGTAAAACTTTTCCACTTTAGTGTGAAATTTTATATGTTTTTCTACACAGAGATCTTTCCAACAACGTAGGAAGCACATCAATCAGAGTCTGTATGCAAAAGTTTTTGCCACTTTGAAGTTGAGCTTCCTATTTTCACACCCATAATTCGGGAGGATGTTGCATTGATCCGGACTTAAATAGGAACACAACAAATTACAGAGATAACCATAAACACAGATATGCAACGGAAATAATACTTCATTTCATTAATGTAAAATACTAAAATATGCTTACAAATGGTAATGGAAATAAACTAGCTAGGGCGATGGTAGCTTATCTCTGATGAGAGATGTGGTGGCTACATGCCTCTGAACTATGTTGCAATGAGGCTCGAAGGCCTATTTATTGTTGAGAAACAATGGAAAACCCTTAACATTCCAAAACCTAACCCTAGAAGATGAAACGCCAAACTGTGGGCCCCGTTTGGGTAAATTGGTACACCAACTTCCCGGGGTCGTAACTTTGGCATACGATCTCCGTTTGACGCGTACAATAGCTCGTTAGAAAGATCTATCCGAGCACTGCCACTTTGGGAGGCAACATCGGTCCATGGACCCATGTTGCCCCAGATTTCCAAAAAAACGTCGTTTAGGGCCTCAAAACGGCTCCGAAAGTTCAGGACCCGAAAAACTGCTAAAAATAGTAAGTTGTGCTACAATTAAGGAAACTGAAAATGCTGAGAGAAATAATGGTGGGGGTCCAGGTGGACTTGGCAGGTGGCCACCAATATCCACCTGGATCATTCCTCCCCCCTTAGGAAGCAATGGTCCCCATTGCGTTGAGTTCCTCCATGAGATGAGGAAACTTTTGCTGAACTTGTTCCCTGGTGAGCCACTTGCCTTGGTGAAGGAGTTGGCCTGCTTTGACAACTCGATACAGTTGGATATTCTATTGGCGAGTGTTCTTGATCTGTGTATCCATGATCTGATCAGTTGTAGCTTGTTCCATGCAATCTGGATTTAATTATGTGGGTGTGAGCTGTTCTGCAATGTCGGATGTGTCTAGCAATGGTGGAAAGTATGGCCGAAGGCGGTCCACATTGAACACTGGGTGCAGGCCAAGGAATGGGGGAATGCTGAGCTCAAATGCATTGTCTCCCATAGCCTTAGTAATGGTGTAAGGACCATATCGGAGTGGTCTCAGTTTCCGATAGGCTCCAGTAAGGCGTTCCTTTTGCAAATGCAACTAGACTTTGTCGCCCACCTGAAACTTGTGTTGCACCCGATGTTGATCATGTCTCTGCTTGTACTTGCTATTTGATTTCTCCAGAATTTCATGGACCTGCTGGCGAATATGTTGGATGTGCTCAATGAAGCTGGTGGCCTTATCTGTTTTGGACTGGAGATGAGCTGAATTTATGTGAGTAGCTGCAAGTGGCATGGCCACATCAATGGGGCATAATGGCTGGAATCCCAAACCCACCTGAAAAGGGCTATGGCCAGTGGAGCTGTGAAGAGCTCGGTTGTAGCTGTGCTGAACATAGGGGAAGCTCTCGTCCCATGTGCGTGGATTCTTTGAGTTATACATGCGTAGAATGTGCACAATCATCCTATTGACAACCTCTGTTTGGCCATCAGTTTGAGGATGGAAGGTCGTGGACTTCGTGAGTTTGGTGTCCAACATTGACCAGAGACTGGACCAAAATGTGATGAGGAACCGACTGTCCCGATATGAAATGATAGACTGTGGGATCCCAAAGTGCACCCACACTCGTTCGAAGAAGAGTTTAGCAGTGGCTTCTGCTGTGATATTCTTCTTGCAGGCCGCCATAATGGCCATCTTTGAGAACTTGTCGACGACCACAAAAACACAGTCATTTCCATGCTTAGTGGAAGGAAGGCCTGACATGTAATCCATGGAGATGGATTCCCAAGGTTGACTAGGGGTAGGCAACGGGGTATAGAGGCCTTGCTTCTTGATGGTTGGTTTGGCAATGGCACAGGCAGTACATGATCTGATGTACTTCCCAACATCCTGTCGAAGATTCGGCCAATAGAAATAATTTTGCAGTACTGCCACTGTTTTCTCGACCCCGAAATGCCCAGCAGCCCGACTGTAGTGTGCTTCCCAAATCATCTTGGCACGCTCGCTTGAAGGAACACAAAGGTGACCCAGGTGGCATAACAGGGCATCCTGGAGGTGAAAATCTGGAACATGCTGACCCTCCAAGAGTGTCTGGTATGTGTGGCCGAATTTTGGGTCGATTTTGTAGAGAAGTGGCCAATCAGAAGTCTCGTGCCCACAAGAGTTGAGCACGGTGGTTAATGCCATGATCGGTGGTCGACTGAGGCAATCTGCAACCTTATTGGTGCTGCCCTTCTTATACTTGATATTCAAGTGGAACTGTTGCAGGTATGTAGACCACTTCTGATGGCGATCATTCTGCAATTTCCCTTGGGTCTGTATGAACTACAGGGGTTGGTGGTCTGTGTGGATGACCGTTTCCTTCCCCAAAATGTAATGCTTCCATTGTCGGTAGGCCTGTACAATGGAATGCATCTCTTTATCATAAGTGGGGTACTTCCAGACTGTGTCTGAAAGTGTTTCACTGTGATATGCCACTGGATGTCCATTTTGAGTAAGGACTACCCCAATAGCATAGTCAGAGGCATCTGTCTCGACCTCAGATGGTTGTTGTAAATCTGGTAACGCGAGCACTGGTGCCGTGTAGAGGCGATCCTTCAACTCTATGAATGCCTTCTGTTGAGATTCAGACCAAAAGAATTTTGCTTTCTCCCCTCCCTTGGTGACTTGACTCAAGGGCCAAGTAATGTGAGAAAACCCCAACACAAACCTGCGGTAGAAGTTGGCAAGACCTAGAAAGTTGCGGAGCTCTATTAGAGTGGTTGGAGATGGCCAATCCCGAATGACTTGGATCTTGGCTGGATCGACATGCACCCCCTGTTCATCAATGATGTATCACAGATACTGAACCTGGGTCATGCCAAAAGTGCATTTCTCCAAATTGGCACATAGCTTGTGTTGCCGCAGTGTTTAGAGAACTTGTCGGATGTGGTGGAGGTGCTCTTCCCAACTCTGGCTGAAGATCAGAATGTCATCCAAGTATACTACTACAAAGGAGTTGGTGAATGGCTGCAAGATGTCATCCATTAGCCTCATGAAGGTTGTAGGAGCATTCGTCAATCCGAAAGGCATAACCAACCATTCGAAAAGGCCCTCCTTGGATTTGAAGGCAGTCTTCCACACATCAGAGGGTTCGATTGGTACCTGGTGATATCCTAACTTCAGATCGATCTTGCTGAAATATTTTGCCCCCTTTAGTTGGTCCAGGAGGTCATCAATCCGCGGGATCGGGTACCTATTATGGACAGTGATCTTGTTCAGCGCCCGATAGTCAATACAGAGTCTCCACGTCCCATCCTTCTTCTATACCAACACGATCGGGCTCCCACAAGGCGATGAAATCGGACAGATGTGACCTTTCTGTAGGAGCTCCTGAATTTGCCTCTTGATTTCATTGTTCTCCAGAACAAAGCGCCGATAAATTGGTCCATTGGGCAGCGGTGCACCTGGGGTCAGATCGATGGAGTGCTTGACCTGATAGTGTAGAGGAACCCCGCCAGGGGAGGTGAAGATGTCCTCGTACTCCTCCACAACCTTGTCCATCTGTAGTTGTCGTGCAGAGGGACCCCGTCTGGAGGCCGCGACCACCGTCTTCTTCTTTCCTTGAGGGCGTATCATCAGGAAAGCAAATTTCCTGGTTTTGGAAATGATCTTAGTGCATTGTTTTGCAGTAATCAAAGAGATGGCGGTAGGTGGTGCTACCTCTGGTATCCTGTACAACTTATTTCCCAATGTAATAATAACAGCACGGGGCCTTGATTCATACACAGCATGTCGCTTCCACAAGTATGGCTATCCTAATAATACATCACAAACTTCAAGGGGAGCAATGTCACACAATACCTCATCCGTGAAGGGCTTGATGTTGTATGGAAGGCGACACTGCTATCTCACACGAAGATCTCGTCCTTGGTGAAGCCACCCAATGGTGTATGGTTGTGGATGTGCTGTGGTCGGTAAGCCCAACCGCTTCACGACCTCTGTCGAAATGAGGTTCTTTTGACTCCCACTATCAACAATGAACTGTATCGGGGAGCCCTTTACCCACATCTGGGAGTGGAAGAGACGCTCCTCCTCCTCTGGATCTTCGGGTTCATTTTTCTGGATCTTGGCAGTAGCAACAGTGGCATTGGGATCCGCATCAATGATCTGCTTTCCTTTTTCATTCCCATTATCGGGTTCTGACTCAGAGACAGAACATGCATCTGATTCTGAAACCTTTAGCTCAGCCACCAGGGACTGCTTGGCCCGACACTCACTTGTGTTGTGAGTGGAGCTCTTGTGGAACTCACACCATTTTCCCGTGTCCTTTTTCGGCTTCGCGACGCTGTTCTTTGCTTGCAGCTTCGACAGGTTGTCTTGGGCTATCCTGCCTTGGCTTTGTCCTTTGTTCTGTGGTTTAGGGGCACCTTTTCCCCGCTTTGGATTCGCAGATCCAAAGTCTCGCTTCTTTTGTTTAAACTTCTGCTCGACCTTGACGACATATCGGTATGCTGCATCGAGAGAGGAGATGTTCAGGAATTGTATTTCTTCCTGGATGTACTTGTGCAGGCAGCCACGGTATTTGAGTATCAAATGTTGCTCCGAATCTTTGATACCCAACTTTGTGCGAAGGGTATGGAAAAGATTGGTGAACTCCGGCACGTCTTGGTCCCTTCCTTGCCGCAGCGTGGTCCACTTTATGTATTCATCCTCATAGCTTCCGACAGGGTAGTACTGCTCCTTGATGGCATCCCAGAATGAATTCCAGGTGGGTGCGGTTGAAAATAGTGAGCCAGTACTTTCATCCTTTTGCTCGCAGTAGGTTTCCCACCAGTCCTTGACGTGGGGGGCGGCTTTGAGAAGAGCAAAAACAATCTTTTCCTGACTCGAAAATTCATGAACAGAAAAATAACCCTCTAGCAGATTTAACCATTTATCTACGGCATCTGCGTCTATCTGACCCTCGAATATGATGATTTCAAAATTAACTTGTACCTTAAAGGGCGTGGCATTTCCAGAGTAGCTGCTGGAAGCCGATGCGTCGCTTCTAGGTAGCCACTGAAGGATCTGGGCAAAGCTGTCCATCATCGCGTTCCGTTGTCACTCGAGGGCTTCTTCGAGCAAGATTTTGATGGGATCTCCTGCCCCCTCATCTTTCTTCTCATCCGCCATGGGAGGCCGTCGGGATTTGCGAGGCTAGTCTTGCAAAGGTTCGACCAGTTCAAGCCCTAACTCTTTATATCCCGACCTTATTGGGGACATGCAAAGAAAAACAGAGAAAAAGCAGACCGCTCTGATACCACTGATCCAGACTTAAACAGGAACGCAACAAATTACAGAGATAACCATAAACACAGATACACAGTGGAAATAATACTTCATTTCATTAATGTAAAATACTGAAATATGCTTACAAATGGTATTGGAAATAAACTAGCTAGGGTGATGGTAGCTTATCTCTGAGGAGAGATGTGGTGGCTACATGCCTCTGAACTGTGTTGCAATGAGGCTCGAAGGCCTATTTATTGTTGAGAAACAATGGAAAACCCTTAACATTCCAAAACCTAACCCTAGAAGATGAAACGCCAAACTGTGGGCCCCGTTTGGGTAAATTGGTACACCAACTTCCCGGGGTCGTAACTTTGGCATACGATCTCCGTTTGACGCGTACAATAGCTTGTTAGAAAGATCTATCCGAGCATTGCCACTTCGGGAGGCAACATCGGTCCATGGTCCCATGTTGCCCCAGATTTCCAAAAAAACGTCGTTTAGGGCCTCAAAAAGGCTCCGGAAGTTCGGGACCCGAAAAACTGCTAAAAATAGTAAGTTGTGCTACAATTAAGGAAACTGAAAATGCTGAGAGAAACAATGGTGGGGGTCCAGGTGGACTTGGCAGGTGGCCACCAATATCCACCTGGATCATGCATCAACCCCTATTATTCATGGAAAAAGAGCTACCCACATGATTTTGATGTAAAAGACTCTAGAAGAGTCTATATTGCAACTAAGGTTAAGAGTTGAGGTAGTCAAACTTAACCACTAGTAGGCTATTGGGTTGTGTTATAATTGGGCCACTAGGAGGAAAAGGGATTCCATGTAGCCATATTTCCAGATAGAGAAATAGAGTGGGGCGACTTAACCTTCCAATTGGGATTTCTCCTGAAAGGGTTTCCTGGAGCATATCTTATGTCTAATGTGTGTGTGAGAGATTTTATTTTGTTGTTCTCTATTTTCTACATAATTTCAATTCCCACGCGTGCATTATTAATATTAAATCTACAGATCGATAAATTTAATAAAACTATAATGGTGTGAAATTTCAGATCTTAAATATAATTTTATCAAATCTATTGTGACGAACTATTCAATGGATTATCCACAACAGTTTATGGACCATATTGGTATCAGAGAAAATTTCTTTGGGTATTTTGTGTATATTTACAAGGGATCTAGATCGGTGGGGCCAAAAATCGTAAAACCCTAATCATGGCCGATGAATATGTGAATGACCCTCATGATGCAGTAGAAGTGAGGTTTTCGCGACTGGAACAAAAAATCACAAATATAAATCGTAATGTAAACCTACTCATGGTGGCCCTGAGTAATAAACTTTGGATATTTGGAGAAGATGGGGGTTTAAATGCAGAGGACAAATCATAAGGGGGATCAAAAGGTCGTGAAGAAATGAAGAACCGACCGAAGAAAGAACCCAGAAAAGATCAACCCGGTTTGAATGTTATGGATTAATCACAATCCCTATTTAAAATGGAAGAAAAAATTGATATCAAGTTGTACCACATCAATATTGACACTTTGAAGATGAATCACCGGTTACAACAACTGGAAGTTTATTTCAACGTCCATCAAATTTAGGAAGGACAAAATATCTCATTTGTGTGGCTAAAATTAGAGGGCCATGCACTGAATTGGTGGGAGAGCCACACAAATACCTTGAGGTTGGATGGAGAGGTTCCAGTGACTAAGTGGGAGGAATTCCAAACCCCTATTAAGTCATATTTTTACCCTATTGGGTACGTAGAGGACCAGTGGATCCGGTGGCACTAATTTAGGAAAAAGTCAGTAAAGAATGTGCAGGAGTATACAAAAAAGTTCAGAAAGATGGCCATAATCTTGGGTATCTCCCCAAATAACCCATATGTACTCCTCAAGTATATGGGGGGTCTACACTGCCATCTGCGGGAGCAAGTGATGATGTTCAATTCTAAATCAGTGGATGAGGCTTGTGTATAGGCATAGTACCTAGAGAACATAGGCTTGAAGAGAGTGCAACCAAGTGGATTGAAGAAAAAGGAGAAACATGATGCTTTTGAGGGGAAGAAGAAGCAAAAAGGTGGAAAAGATAAAAAGACAACAACCACAACACACCATTTCAAAGATCCTAACAACCACTGCAACATATATGGCCATACATAGGAGAAGTGTTGGAAGTTGCATCTAGAGTTGAACCCGAAGAAAAAAAAGAATAATAATAAGAAGAGGAATCTCATGGCCACTGATTCGAGCAACCAAGTTGAAAGCATCTCAAATGTGGATGAGAAGATCGTGTTTACATTAGTGAAGAAGGAGTTGAATTTGAGTAGTCTTTAACAACAGGGATAGAAAGAAATGACCAAACTCTTCCATATAAAGATACAGATCAATAAGACAATGATTGATGTTTTGTTTGATTCAGTATCATAGGAGAATGTCATTGTAGTGGATCTAGTCAAGAAGTTGGTGCTAGAAGTTCTTGATCATCCAAACCCATATCCACTGGGATGGGTAAATAAGGATGTACAGTTGAAGGTAACAAAATAGTGCAAAATTAGATTTCCTATTAGTGCTGATTTTATTGATGAAGTAGAACTAGATATGGTTCCCCTTAATGTATGTGGAGTCATGTTTGGGAGTCCCTACATGTACATGCAATATGAAATATTCATGTCGAGAGCCAACTAGTAAGGACTCTTCAAGGATGGAAATCATTCATCATCAATGCACACAAAGGAAAGTGAAAAATTTCATTGGTAAGTACCAACCAAGCCAAGAAATTGATCAGTTCCAACAAGAAGTATTTTTTATTGTTTTTAAGAGAAAGTCAGTCTGTAGAAGAGTCAATAAGAGGCAAGGAATCCCTAGAGCAGTGTACTAAGAAATATAAACTATAGCTAGAAGAGTTAGTAAAGTCATATAGGGATGTGTTCCAAGAGCCTAAAGGGTTACAACCTAAGAGGGAAGTGGAGCATGAGATCCATCAATTCCAGACTCCCCATTGCTAAACATTGGTTTGTACAGGTAGTCTATAATAGAAGCAAGTGAGGTGAGGAAATAGTCGCAATGACTACTATAACATGGTGTCATTCGACTGAGTACATCACCATGTGGGTCACTCATCATCATTGTGCCAAAAAGGATAGGACTTGGCAGATGTGTATAGATTACAGGGCGTTGAACAAAATCACGCTCAAGAATAGATACCCCCTACCCAAGTTAGATGATCTACTCGATTAGTTGCAGTAAGAGAAGTACTTCACCAAGCTAGACTTAAAGTCTGGATATCACTAGCTTCGACTCAAATAAGAAGATATCTGAAAGACTTCCTTCAAAACTAGTCAAGGTTTGTATGAGTGGTTAGTCATGCCATTTGGCCTATGTAATGCACCAAGTATGTTTATAATATTAATGAATGATGTATTGTGTCATTTTATAGATTCATTTGTTATTGTCGATTTGGATGATATATTAGTATACAGTGCTACCTGGGAGGAGCACATCTTACATTTGAAGTAGGTGTTTGATACATTAAATAAGCACCAGCTGCTAGAAAATCTCAAGAACTCTGAGTTTTTTAGTATTTTGGGTATGTGATTAGTGGAGGAGAGGATGAATATAGATCTTTTTAATATGGAGGCCATCATGAAATGGTCAATGCGTACTAATGTTTCTGAGGTCAATAGTTTCATTGGGGTAGCACAATACGTGGGAAATTCATAGCCTCATTTTCAATGGTAGCAGTACCATGCCATGCCATAATAGCCTGTGGTAAGAGTTTCCAGTGGGGAAAGGGTCAGCAGAGGGCTTTCAAACAGCTAAAGAAGAAAATTAGTCAAGAACTAGTTCTGGCATTACCAAACTTGTAGTATCCCTTTGGACTGGAGACAAATGTGAGTGGGTATTCTATGGGAGTTTTCTTGATGCTGGGAGGAAGGCTTGTATGCTACCATTCTGAAGTATTTCAAGGGGAAATTCTTAACTACCCTACCTATGACAAGGAGCTCTATGCTTTGTTGAAAGTTGTGAAGAATTGGAAGCTCTATATGATGGGAAAGGAGATAGTAATCCACAAAATAACCAACTATTATAGTACTTACAGGCCCAATGTAAGCTACACTAGACTAGACATTACAAGTGGATGTGGTTTCTACTGCATTTCTATTTGGTGATTAAGTAGAAAAAGGGTAGCACGAAAAAGTTAACCGATATGATCTCAAGGCCACCCACATTAAAGATCAAAACTTTGGTGACTCTTAGGAACATGGAGCCATTCACCCATGCTGCATACAAAGAGTCATATTCAGAGGATGAGGACTTTAAGGAGGTGTTTTAGCAGAGTCAGAGTCATGTGCACAATGGTGAAAACACTGTTGAATACCATTTCCAAGATGGGTTATTGTACAAGTTGGATAAGCTATGTGTTCCTATAGGTAAACGACTGCAACTAATTAGAGAGCCTCACACCTCTAAGGTTGGAGGAAATTTTGGTGTAGGGAAGAGAATGGCCAACTTTCAGAGGTGTGTGTATTGGCCCAAGATGCAAGAACAGTTAACTAGGCTCATAAGAGGATGCATGCATTGTGTTGGGATGGGGTACCCTAAGTAATTTTTGGGGTTAAAAACCCAAGTTTTGATGTAAAATTTTGTAAAAGATGTAAAGTCTTTGCAATTTGTGGATGCAGATCGCGTAGACATTTAGGAGTCAAAAGGGGGTTTTAGCCCCTTGTCTATGTAAAGTCGAGTCAGTTTTGAGATCCATCCACAGTTTGTGCACCATGGGATTGTATGTAAAAAGCTATAAATAGGTGTGTCTTAGACAGTCTAAGGAAGATCAATGTATATGACTGAGAGAGGAGAAAAAAGGCAAGTAAGCAGTGGTTAGATAAAAGGAAAAAAGGCTCCATAGCTGAGTGCACAGAGGCCTACAATAGAGTCCGCAGTTGAGTGCGTGGAACCTTGCAATTGAGTGCGCAGGGTAGTTTGAGTTTGTAACCTCATATTGAAGATCAATAAAGAAGATTGTTGAGGAAATTCATGTGCTTATCTGTTTACTTCTGTTATCTATGTTGCAATATATGTAGTGATGGAATATGTCTTTATGAATTGTTGATTTATTGATGCGCGATTCTATTGGATAAGTCTTATTAACTATACGTAATGCTTGTTAAGTACTTCCACAAAGATTATAATACATTATGTTATGTTTATTAAGTACTTAAGTAGATCTACGTGAACTCAGATCTAGGGTTATTTTATGGTGCACGTAAGTGGTTGATTCATCTATGAAGGGTTCGCAAAGACCTATCATAGATCTTCGCAAAGGTCTAGAGGCCATTTAAAGGAAGTTGCATTACTCAGCCCTAGGGGCTTATAGATCTGCACGAAGGCAGATCTAGGTCAATAAAAGACATCACACTGATCTCTGGATGCGAAAACTTGGTTCCAGCATCCCCCCATACTACTTCGGGTGAGACTTAAACCTGTGCTACGCTGGTTGATGCTGAAAGGGCCAATATTGTAGGGTTTTGTTTGGCGCAATTAACTTTGAACCTGGGTCAGGACCCACTAAGCCAACAAATGGTTCATTTGTTGGGACTGAGATCTGCTTAAGGATATGTGTGATGTCGCATCACTGGAATCCGACCAAGAAGGAAATTGAAAAGTGGTTGGATAGAAATATTCATGAATCCACGGCGCAAGATAACAGGAATCCATGTCTTTCAAAGGAGCAGTGGTTGGACAAATATTTGTAAACATAAATACATGAAATTTTCTTCTGCACCTTCCTAATCAAACTATACGAGTGGCTAGCTAAGTTGGCAGATGACCAAGGAAGGTGGAGGCTTGACAGTCCAATAGTGTGGACTCCAGAATTGGTACGATGATTAGAAGCCTCTGAAGACAATATCGCGTGCGTTGTTGACCACTGGCTCAATCGAATTATAGGAGGATTTGTTACAGAGTTTTCGGTTGATTCCTCGGTCAGCCACAACGAAGAAGAGCGACAATTCTTCAAGGGTCTGCGAGCTAGCTATTTGAGGTCTTTAAATACTGGATTAAGATGCTTTTGTGTGAGAAATGGGTTATGACATTGCCTTGATCTTTATATCTATGCGAAGTGGGAAGATCTTTAGAAATCAAGAGAAAGTAGGTCTTGAATATAGCCCATTGATTAGACCTCCTTCGAGCAACAACGAGGGAGCAGTACACGCCTCACTGCGGAGTGTTTTCCAGCTGATAAGATAGGGTTTTCTGCGAATACATCATCCATGCACTCCACCTCCACCCTCATCCCCACAACGTGCACCTTTGCCCACACCTCCGCCACCACCACTGTCGTTCAACATGTCAAAATCAATAAAATTGCCAATTTTCAAGGGTAAAGGGAGTGAAGATACATATCAGTTATGGTTTTTTGTGAATGCTATATGGACCACACAAAATATCACTAATGATAACATAAAGAAGGCGCAATTAGTCACTTCCCTGCAGGATCGCACACTAATGTGGTATATCAAGCACTTTGTCGATCATCCTTTAGCGATGCTAGAAGAAACTAAGGATGCATTAAACAAAGAGTTTAGTAAGCCTACATTTGACTTACAGTCAGTAGTTGGATTTAAGGAAATTATGATGAGGGTTGATAAAATGCCTTGGGAGTTAGATCAAAGGTTGAAATGTGTGATCCACAAAGCTAATATATAGCTCACAGATGGTCAGAACTGTGAGTGGTTTATAGCTTCTCTTTTGCCCCACCTGAGGATTGCTTTGTCACAGTAGAAGATAGGAACTTAGGTGGAAACCCTGGAAATCATGATGAGATTGCATGAGACACCTATTTAGGACGTGAATTTGGGAGTTCAACAAATTCATTAGCAGTTGCAGAACCTCTGCTTGGAATTGCAAAACTTGAAAAAAGAGAAGGAGGCTAGGCCAGAGGTGTGCGAGGAAGTCTAGTGCCTCAAGTGTAAGAGCCAGGGGCATGAAAAAGACCACCGCCATGTCTTCGCAAATTATATTACAGAGGGGGACCAATTCCCCTAAGGCAGGAAACTCTAATAGGACCGAGTACGAGGCCCGCAATATGGTGCGTTATTTGTCAAGCGGCTAGAAAACACGTAACATATAATTGTCATTTACTACAAAAGTTCGTTCAAATTCCACAATAGTTGTTTTGCAATTTTTGCAAATTAGTCGGCCATGATGAGCGCCACTGTCTTAACTACGAATTGATGATGGAAAGAACGCATACCTACCGAATGCAAGCAGAAACTCGACCTCCAGGTCAGGGTGTAGGAGGACTGCGTGGAGGTTATCAAGGAAGAGGATAGGGTTGAGGAGGAGGAGGACCTGGTAGAGGTCGTGGTCAAGAAATTTTCTATAACTGTGGGACACCAGGGCACTATGTGTGGGAATGTCAAAATTAGACATGCCCGTCCTGTCAATACTGCAGCCAGTTTGACCACACTATGGAAGAATGCCCTATGTTGATAACTAAGATGCAGGAGAAGAAGGTGCAACCTTAGCAACCTACTGTTGTGGTCACCAACAACCCCCCTCTTTGATTGGTATTAGCAATAACACCAAGCAAATGGGGACCCTTAACAATAAATCAAAAAAACATTTTATCAAATTTTTTTTGTATTTTAAACTCCCTAAAAGCTATATCGCATCGCGAGAAGAGAGTGAGACGTTTTCCTATGCGCATAATAAGCTGCGAAGAAGCGACACGAAATTCATCGCATCGCTTATATTGTGAAGCGCTCTTAAATGAAAAACTTAAGGAATCACCGACGGCCGATATGCGACGTCGCATATCGCAACATCGCATAAACAACACACGATGATTATGATTAACTGCGATCTGCGATACTGCGATTTGTGATACTGCGATCTGCGATTTGCGATCTGCGATGAATGCGATCACCAATTCCTGCGATGATACATCTTAAATGACGCAATCCTCGACACTGCGATGCGAGTCGCAGAAATCACTCATCGCAAAGTTTCCTCGGCACAACGTTCAAGGAAAGCTGTCTGCAGACCAAATTGAGCACGCACCTAAAAAGAATTTAATGATTGTACGTCAAAGTATCCGAGAAGGATTGTGTTGTGTTTTTCGAAGAGTCAGTTCATTATGAGTATCATGATTATGCATTCATTAGAGCTTAAAGCATTCATGTCAATCTTTTCGTCGTTACTCTTTTTCTTTGTGTAAACTGCAAGACAGCAACTAATATAAATCAATGTGCAGGAAACATCTAAGGAGAACAGAGAAGAAATGCCTTCGCAAACGGATGCCGCATGCAGCAGGACCGTGGATTCCCGAGTATCACTCAATAGAGACTGATGGAAGTAGACTATCCAAGACTCAGAGTTAAAGGCGCACAAAAGCAGCATGTTCACAAAAGATCTTGAAGCTTAGACTGGGTAAAGCAAAAAGAAAAATGCTAAAGAGGGAAAACGCACCAGAAAAGCCTGGAACAAAGAACGGAAGCAGTTTTCAATTCAGAAAATTGTCGAGAGAGCAAAGTCCCTGACTTATTCAGTCATTCGCAAGGCCGGAAAGCGAAATAGCAACAGCACAATCAGTTTGAGAGAAATTTGGGTTATTTCCAAGAATACACACAGCGAATACACCGAGTCAGGGGAAAATATCTTCTAGTTTGTCAGAAAAGCGGTGCCAGCTCTTGTTGTTTCTATTTTCGTAACTCAAACGAAAGAAGAAGACAACTAGCCGACTCTTCCCAGGCGAATGTTGCATTGCTTACAGCACTAAGGAGCAAATACAGAAACGGTTAGAAATTAGATTTAATTTTTAGAAATAAATTTGCTTTAGTAGAAGGGCGGTCATTTGAAACCGTGTCCTAAATTTATGTAATTAAGATTAATTAGTTAGTAGTATTTAAACCCTTCTCAGGCATTTAGAGAAGGGTCCATAAATTTGTCAAAAAACTTGTCCTCAGAACATGCACTTTTGCACCCTCGGAGGGGGTTTTTGGTGAATGGATGGATCGAGATTTATCAATGTTTGCATTTAATGTCTGCTACTGATGTTGCACTTTTATACTCTTAGTAGATGTTAGAACAAGTAGAGATAAATCGTTATTGCTTGAAGCTTATGAGTGGAACCAGTCATAAATGGTACTTTTATCTCTTGACCTGTTTCTGTTCATATTCTTAAAGTGATATGCAGTTTCAGTTGTTTATATGTTAATGCATGAATGTGTGGGTCACCATTTGGCACTTCTGTACGGTGGAGTCATTTATTTGTGCTTGATATATGAATAGCTTATTATGCGATATGCTGTTCACAACTGTTTTGCCTAACTTTTTATGCAGAATGGTTTATCTTAATTGATTTCTATTCTTATGATAGCTGAATGATATTTATTACCAGTTATTGTTTGAAATCTTTTTAGATCGCATAATAGAAGAAATACACCCCGGGTTAGTGTAGATTAGATGTGTTGTTTTTCCTTTATTAGATTACAATAGCATAGAGTTAGCTTAGAAGTTTGAATTAAATTAGCTTAGAACACTCCTAGATCAGCATCATTCAACTCTACACACACACACACCCCTTAGATTGGGAAACTGGTCCCATTATCCCCAGTCAGACCCACTATACCAAACGGATAAGGAGCTGCCAACCAAGGTCCGGACCGGGTGGGTATCCCCCTTGTTGTCGACCCGATTTTCGGGCCTTCAACATATTTGGCGCTAGAAGGAGGGCCCAAACTATGAATGGCATCTAAATCAAAATCTAAATACCATTCTGAGAGTAAATCGCCCTCACCAACTCCCCCGACTTCTCCAGTACGATTAAATCTAGAGTCAGAAGTCGCTCGGGTATCAACCGCTGCTACATACCCTAATATTTCAGACCAACCTATCATTGAACCCCCTGAAGTTCAAACTCTGATTCGCAAACTCCAGGGATTTTCTATTTTTACTCAGAGGTCTGAAAAATCTCAAAGCAACGTGACTTCGCAGTACAATCCTGCTCATCCTCTGACCAGATTAAAGAGTGAAAAATTTGGCATCCAGCCAACTGAGTTCCCTCTTCCCACCAGGAAAAGAGCAAGGAAAACACCACCAGAGTCTGACAGTGAGACTCTTTCAAACCATTCATCCATCTTCCACAATCCCTCCTCTTCAATCATCAAAGATCATAATACCTTCATCTTCCCAGCATCAGGGATCATCCTCTGCACTTACATTCACTAGCAGCTCAACGATGGCCCAGTCTCCATGGAATAATCCTGGGGCAGTTTTAATGCCTCCACCTCTGAGCCCAATACCGGCCCATCCTGAGAAATGGCTACCCAAATTCAATCCAGAAGCAGGCATGCTAGCTGAAGAACATATCAATAATTTCATGCTTTCTGTTAATCTCAACGGAGTTACCAACGAGGATGCTGTCGTCCGGCTTTTTCCCTACACAATGCAAGGAATAGCCAGGTCATGGTACTTTTCATTACCGTCCGGGTCTATCACAAGTTGGGACATTTTTCAAAGTCAATTCCTTACCAAATTTAGCGATGACAGATCAACGGCAACGTTGATAAACGACCTATCCAATCTCAAAGCCGAGGCTAGAGAACCCATCAAAGACTTTAACTTACGGTTCAATAAAATCCTCAAAAAAATTCCTGCTGCTTCCCAGCCTAGCGAAGAAGTGAGATGTGAATGGTATATTACTGCCTTACCATCGAACTTGGAAATCTTCGTGGATAGGGCAAATAAGACAACCTTAGTTGAAAATTTGACAGAGGCGATAGCAGTAGAGAAATGCGTAGTAGCCCTGGAAAAGAGATCTGCAATAGAGGAACACAAATCTAAGAAAGTCTCCTACAAGGAAGACCCCAAGAAGAAACAATCGAAAGATCCTTTCGATTTGGAGGGATTACAAAAAGTGTTAAAAACCATGTCCAATGAGATGATTGACATAAAAAAACAAGTAGCAGAAACTTCTTCGAGAAAGCCCTATAGAGCTTTTAAAAGAAATCCTTCAGTGGAGGTGAAACCGCCCAATGCTATCTCAAATGTCGAATCCGAAGAAGAAGAAGAAGAAGAGAATACCACTGAAGGGCAGACCGATGACGAAGAAGTTGTGGAACTACAAGGAATGTGGGATTTAATCCTCCCACAAGAAGAAGATCAAGAAGCATTTCCGGTTAGTACACGAAGCAAAAATCAACTTGATCCTCCCCAAACTACCCCCAAGCAGAAGGGCGCAAGCCCTGCAGCAAAAGATAAAGTCGCAACAAAGAAAACAACCACAAAGGTGACTTAATCTAGCCCAGTCCGATCAGATCAAACACCTCCATCAAGAACACTCATTGTGTCAGATGAAATGGAGTATAACATTATTGATGACATGAAAAAGACTAGGGCTAATATCACTCTTTATGAGTTGAGCAAATTGAAACATCAACAGAAGATAATGATGAAAGAATTACATGCCGTGCCGACCACATCTTTGCCTGCAGCTGTAGCTTCCCACAACACGGGAAGACCTCCAACCAACACGATCAATAAGATTGACCCAAATGACATCGCCTTGATTGGAGGGAGATCAAGGTCTCACACTCCCCCTTTTCTTCTCACTTACGAAATTTTCAACAAAAACGTGCACAATTGTTTGGTAGATTCTGGTGCTTCAACGAATATTTTACCCAGATCAATATGTGCCAAGTTGAATGTTCAACCGCAAAAATCCGCAGTGCGCATAGTTCAACTTGATCGATCCCAAGTCGAAGTGATTGGTGAACTTAATCAAGTGACCATAAGATTGTCATCTAACCCGAAGGTGTGTCAGGTTATTGATATTCTAGTAGCTGATATCCCTGAATTCTATGGTTTAATTCTTAGCAGGGATTGGTCCGAAAAACTCCATGGATACTTCTCAACTGACTGGTCGCACATGTGGTTACCCTACAATGGTAAACCCAATCAAATAAAGGTTGAACGAGAGTTACACCAGAAGTACATAGTGACAGAATTAGAGGGAGAAAATGAAGCAATAGCATACAACAGCAACATCATAGGAAACTACTCGGTAGATTCTTTCCTCGGCAATTTTAATGCTCATACCTCACCTTAGAAAATTCAGTTTTGTCCCAAGTCGAAAATTTTTCCCAAACTGATGATTCGAAGTGTGTTAATTTTTTAGATAACTCTGTAAATACATCTTTGTTTTGGAAATTATATTTTGATGGCTCCAAATCTAACGAGGGAGCAGGAGCAGGAAGCGTTCTGATTAGCCCAGACAGAAATAAGACCATGCTTACGTGCAGACTTGAATTTGATTGCACAAACAATACAGCAGAATACGAGGCCTTGGTGCAAGGCCTATACAAAGCAATCGGGTTGAACGTTAAGTACCTTCAAGTCTTTGGAGACTCTGAAATTGTCATCAAACAGGTACGTAACACCATACATTGCCTATCAGGTCATTTGAAGCACTATCAATCTTTAGTTCAATATCTGACTACACATTTCATAGCATTCGATATTTCGTCAATCCCAAGACTCCAAAATGCGAGCGCAGACCTGTTAGCTAACGTAGCCTCTAGAATTATTCCCTCCGAAGATTTTAGTCCAGATAGATTCTCAATAGAATTAATTTTTAGACCGTCCATCCCTGACAACATCACAAACTGGAGAGTATTCAATGACGATCCAGACATTGTAAATTTTCTCACTTCTGAAGGATCCTACTCAAATCAAATAATTGACGAAGACCATCACGATCATCAAATACAACAGCATAGCATTGATAATGCTATACCTAACTCGGTGGTTAAATTAGAAGACTTATATGATTTGAAAAGTCGGTTTAAAAGGTCTACCAATGCTAAACTTTACAGTTCGACTCTGAACTACGATTTAGTAAACCTAGGAACCGATGAGAAACCGCAAAACGTAATCTAGGCCACGGCCTAGCACCTGAAGAGAAATTAGCATACATCCGTCTTTTGAGACAATACAAACATGTTTTTGCCTGGAACTACGATGAGTTGAAAACATACGACACTTATATCATTCAACACACTATCCCGATGATTGACAATGAAAAACCTGTCCAACAGAAGCTCAGAAAAATCCACCCCAATTTAGAAAATCAGATAAAAACTGAGCTAAATAAGCTGTTGAGAGCCAGAATAATCTTCCCCATCAGACATTCCAAATGGGTCTCTAATATGGTACCCGTTAGAAAGAAAAATAGAGATATTCGAATTTGTATTGATTTCCGAAACCTCAACAAAGCTTGTCAAAAAGACAATTTTCCCCTCCCACCTATGGAGCCGATATTACAGGCAGTAGCAGGCTCAGAATTAATGTCTTTTTTGGATGGATTTTCAGGATACAATCAAGTGCTGGTGCATCCCGATGATCAGCTAAAAACCACATTCTGAACTAAATGGGGCACATACGCATATCAGAAGATGCCATTTGGTTTGATCAATGCCGGCGCTACATTTCAGAGAGCCATGGACATCGCATTCAAAGGCTTAGTCAATAAATCTTTAGTGATTTACTTGGATGATATAACCGTGTACTCCAAGAAGCGAAGCGACCATCTTAAAGACTTGAAACAAATCTTTCAACGATGTTTAAGGTATGGGATTTCACTTAACCCGAAGAAATCTTTTTTCGCATTAAGTGAAGGTAAACTTCTAGGATTCATAGTGTCAAAATCTGGCATTCACATTGAACCTGACAGAATCAAAGAAATTTCCGAAATATCCATGCCTCATAACAAAAAAGCCATGCAATCTTTCCTTGGTCAAATTAATTTTGTGAAGAGATTTGTCCCAGATTTCTCACGTATTGTTTCTCCTTTGCAAAATATGATAAAAAATAATTCAAGTTTTAAATGGGGTCAAGATGAGCATGAAGCATTCAACTTGATAAAACAAGCCATCATTAACGCTCCATCTTTAGCAACCCCGAATTTTTCAGAATCTTTTATCTTATACACATTTGCCTCAGAAAAATCTTATGCCGCGATTCTAACTCAAACAAATCAAGAGAAAGTGGAAGCTCCAATCACATTTTTTAGCTCAAATTTACAAGGTGCTGAACTCAACTATTTCGACGTAGAGAAACAGGCGTACGCTGTTTTCAAAGCAATCAAATATTTCAGACCTTTCTTACTCAAAGCCCATACTAAAGTCATAGTACCGTTTCCAGCGGTAAGAAACCTTCTGATACAGAAGGATGTGGGCGAAAAAAGAGCAAATTGGATCACCGCTTTACAAGAATACGATCTTGAGATCAAACCAGCAAACATTGTAAGAGGCCAAGGCTTCTGCAAAATGTTGGCTGGAGCATCGCAAATTCCTGAGAATTCATCTAACGAGGTACATACGTATGAGGTAAGCCTAAACGATGCAGAATCATTATATGCTGACACCATTTATTATCTTAAGAACGGGTATGCTCCATCACGCCTGGATCACACCAAGAAAAGAGCTCTGAGGTTGAAAGCCAAACAATACCAGCTCATAAATGATGTTTTGTTTAAAAGGAATTATGATTCTGTGCTTCTTAGGTGTCTTGAGAAAACTAAAGCCGAAAAGGTTTTGCAGGAACTCCACAATGGGCCAGCAGGTAGACACTATGCTGGAGATACTACTGCACATAAAATCTTACGTGCAGGATATTATTGGCCCACACTGTTCAAAGACTCACACAGTTACGTGAGGAAAAGCCAAGTCTGCCAGACTGCTGCAGGGAAACAAAAGAAACCGTCCATGCCACTACAGCCGGTAAACATCGAGCAACCATTCAGCCAGTGGGGCTTGGACATAATAGGTGAGATCGTTCCTCACTCCTCTAAGCAGCATAGGTACATCCTCACGGCAATAGATTATTTTACTAAATGGGTAGAAGCAGTTCCTCTCAAGATAGCCAATTCTGAAAATATTATTGAGTTCATAGATCAATTTATAATCACTAGGTTTGGATTGCCAATGGCCTTAATATTTGATAATGCTTCATACTTTTCTGGAAATACAATGACTGAGTTTGCACTTAAAAGAGGGTTTAAACTGAAATATTCGGCCAACTACTATCCACAAGGTAATGGATTGGCTGAATCAACAAACAAAAACCTGATTAGGATTATTAAAAGAACAGTCGACCAAAACCAAAAGAATTGGCACAAAGCGTTGGTAAATGCTTTATGGGCAGATAGAATAATGAAGAAAGCTTCAATCGACACTTCTCCCTTTAATTTAGTTTATGGGAAAGAAGTGGTTCTTCCAACTCACTTAGTCATTCCCTCTTTATCTTTAGTACAACACATCGATGAGGTACCTACCTCCTCCATACAACTAAGACAAATGGAAATAATTAAATTAGAAGAACGACGAGAACAAGCTAAGAAAACCCATGCTCATCACCAAGCGCTGATAAAATCCTCTTTTGACTCAAGCATAATGACCAGAAATTTTTTTCAGATGGGAGATTTAGTTTTGAAATGGGATAAGGCTCATGAAGAAAAGGGCAAACATATGAAATTTCAGAAACTGTGGCTTGGTCCTTTTCAGATTGTAGAATTCATAGGCCTATCGACGGTTGTGTTGCAGGATTTAACAGGTAGAAGAGATTCTTTGCCTGTTAATGGACAGATTCTTAAAAAATATTTTCCATAGAAGATTACTCTTCTATTTTTTGTAGGATAGTTTTAGTTTTTATTTGTTTTCTCTTTCTTATGAATAAAACCAGTTGTAGATGGTCACTAAAAGGGTTCATGAAAAGGACACCAATTCTCTATCAGATTTTGAGCTTTTCGCTTGTACAAGTAGCAAAAATTTTCGAAAGATCTGATTTTTATTATTGACAGGTAGAGTTAACTTTAGCCTAAACATTGATGCTAGTTTCAACTTCAAAGATTTGATGAAAGCAACCTTTTGGTAAAAAATTGTTTTATATCAGCACAATGAAAGGTATCAATAATAAAATAAACATTCTCTGTAAGGCTGCTTCTTTCAAACTCTATTATTGTCGTCTAGAGCTTTCTTAAGGAAAGACAATGACTTCCTCCTTGCTAAAGCAAATCGCAACGTTCAGAGGAACAATCCTGGAAAACACTATATCTCAAAGAATAAGAGGTCTCATCACGAGCCGGCTTATCATGATCACAGATATTATAACTTGCTGACTTTGCCAATACTGTCTACCAAAACAGGGCAACAACTCAAGATTGGTGCAATCAAAAGACAAGGGGTCTCATCACGAGCCAGCTTGTTCAGCAAAAGTGTAAATCAAGTGAATGACTGTGTCATAATTTGGCCACCAAACCAAGACATTGTTCTTTAGAGAATAAAAAAGGAAAAAGTGTCAAAAAGGGTTTTCCTCTGAAAATGTTGTAAATAACCTCAAGCAGGATAAAGGATCATTGCTGGATAAACAGGTAACCCTGTCGAGGCTATGGATGCTTGCGGGCAGCAGAGGCTCTACCTACGACAAATGAGCATATTTTAAAAAGGCCAGCACGCAGAGAAGACCTTATTTTATCTTTAGAAGACCAAGTAGTGTCTGGTGTGAATACAAGAACTAAGCCTGAGGAAACAAACGATTGGAATATAAAAAGGTTGAGACGAAGTATCAATGCTAGGATAAGGAATAATATACTCTATCTTTCCATTACAAAATTTAGACATATGAAAACTTTTTTGCTTCGGAAGTTGAAATTCAATAGAAAAACAGAGATAATTGGTTCTTCACAGTGAATCGCCATTGTTGTGGTCACCAACAACCCCCCTCCTTGATTGGTATTAGCAATAACACCAAGCAAATGGGGACCCTTAACAATAAATCCAAAAAACATTTTATCAAAAAAATTTTGTATTTTAAACTCCCTAAAAGCTATATCGCATCGCGAGAAGAGAGTGAGATGTTTTCCTATGCGCATAATAAGCTGCGAAGAAGCAACGCGAAATTCATCGCATCGCTTATATTGTGAAGCGCTCTTAAATGAAAAACTTAAGGAATCGCCAACGGCCGATATGCGACGTCGCATATCGCAACATCGCATAAACAACACATGATGATTATGATTAATTTCGATCTGCGATACTGCGATCTGCGATACTGCGATCTGCGATGAATGTGATCACCAATTCCTGCGATGATACATCTTAAATGACGCAATCCTCAACACTGTGATGCGAGTCGCAGAAATCACTCATCGCAAAGCTTCCTCGGCACAGCGTTCAAGGAAAGCTGTCTGCAGACCAAATTGAGCGCGCACCTAAAATGAATTTAATGATTGTACGCCAAAGTATCCGAGAAGGATTGTGTTGTGTTTTTCGAAGAGTCAGTTCATTATGAGTATCATGATTATGCATTCATTAGAGCTTAAAGCTTTCATGTCAATATTTTCGTCGTTACTCTTTTTATTTGCGTAAACTACAAGACAGAAACTAATATAAATCAATGTGCAGGAAACATCTAAGGAGAACAGAGAAGAAATGCCTTCACAAACGGATGCCGCATACAGCAGGACCGTGGATTCCAGAGTATCACTCAACAGAGACTGATGGAAATAGACTATCCAAGACTCAGAGTCAAAGGCGCACAAAAGCAGCGTGTTCACAAAAGATCCTAAAGCTTAGATTGGGTAAAGAAAAAAGAAAAACGCTAAAGAGGGAAAATGCACCAGAAAAGCCTGGAACAAAGAACGGAAGCAGTTTTCAATTCAGAAAATTGTCGAGAGAGCAAAGTCCCTGACTTATTCAGTCATTCGCAAGGCCGGAAAGCGAAATAGCAACAGCACAATCAGTTTGAGAGAAATTTGGGTTATTTCCAAGAATACACACAGCGAATACACCGAGTCAGAGGAAAATACCTTCTAGTTTGTCAGAAAAGCGGTGCCAGCTCTTGTTGTTTCTATTTTCGTAACTCAAACGAAAGAAGAAGACAACCAGCTGACTCTTCCCAGGCGAATGTTGCATTGCTTACAACACTAAGGAGCAAATACAGAAACGGTTAGAAATTAGATTTAATTTTTAGAAATAAATTTGCTTTAGTAGAAGGGCGGTCATTTGAAACCGTGTCCTAAATTTATGTAATTAAGATTAATTAGTTAGCAGTATTTAAACCCTTCTCAGGCATTTAGAGAAGGGTCCGGAAATTTGTCAAAAAACTTGTCCTCAGAACATGCACTTTTGCACCCTCGGAGGGGGTTTTTGGTGAATGGACGGATCGAGATTTATCAATGTTTGCATTTAATGTCTGCTACTGATGTTGCACTTTTGTACTCTTAGTAGATGTTAGAACAAGTAGAGATAAATCATTATTGCTTGAAGCTTATGAGTGGAACCAGTCATAAATGGTACTTTTATCTCTTGACCTATTTCTGTTCATATTCTTAAAGTGATATGCAGTTTCAGTTGTTTATACGTTAATGCATGAATGTGTGGGTTACCATTTGGCACTTCTGTACGGTGGAGTCATTTATTTGTGCTTGATATATGAATAACTTATTATGCGATATGCTGTTCACAACTGTTTTGCCTAACTTTTTATGCAGAATGGTTTATCTTAATTGATTTCTATTCTTATGATAGCTGAATGATCTTTATTACCAGTTATTGTTTGAAATCTTTTTAGATCGCATAATAGAAGAAATACACCCCGGGTTAGTGTAGATTAGATGTGTTGTTTTTCCTTTATTATATTACAATAGCATAGAGTTAGCTTAAAAGTTTGAATTAAATTAGCTTAGAACACTCCTAGATCAGCATCATTCAACTCTACACACACACACACCCCTTAGATTGGGAAACTGGTCCCATTATCCCCAGTCGGACCCGCTATACCAAACGGATAAGGAGCTGCCAACCAAGGTCCGGACCGGGTGGGTATCCCCCTTGTTGTCGACCCGATTTTCGGGCCTTCAACACCTACACAGAACTTACAAATGATGAGAGCTAAGCCTTGCGAGGAAGATCCAAATGTGAACATCGTGCTGAGAAGCGGAATAACTACTGGGGATGATAAGGGAAAACAACCTGAAGAGGATGGATGGGTCCATAAGGCACTAGAGAAGGAAGTTGGGTTTGATCTGGAGCACACGAAGGAAACATTTATGGAAGCCAAGAAAAGCTTCACTGAGGAATGTACCTCAGGAAGGAAGAGAAAGGTACCAGAAACCAATGCGCCTATAGAGGTTGACCCCTTTGTACTTACCACGTTCCTAGAAACCTGCATGAAAATTCTGCGCAATAGAAAGGCTATGAAAGGTCTATAGGAATTGATAAACAAGTGTGTTAGTAAAGAAAATGCTCCTAATGGGCACCACGCAGTAAGAAAAATTAGCAAACAAAAGGCAAGAATAGGGCACAAGATGAGGCTCACCACACAGACAGGAGATTATGAGATGGTCCAGGTCATTCTGGACCTAGGGTCTGACGCAAAAATTTTGCCTAAACAAACATGTGAGAGAATTGAGAGACCTGCGCTGTAGTGTTCTCTGATCCAGCTGAAAATGGAAAACCAACAAAAGATCATCCCTATGGGATGACTACATGGAGTAACAATGGATATAGAAGGTGTGAGTGCACTGGATGATTTAAAAGTAATAGATATTGTTGACAACATCAACCCATACCCTGCACTCCTTGGAATTGACTGGGCCATTGATATGAATGGAGTCATCAACTTAAAAAAGAGGATGATGTCGTTTGAAAGGAAATCACTTCAGGTTGTAGTACCATTGGACCCTGCAGAAGGATCGTGCTATATGGAACTGGTCTGTGACTATGAAAAGAGTGATGATGAATTGGATCAGATCTATAAAATAACAGCGTGAGATCAAGACTGGATTAATTCAACAGCTGATGGATAGATTGCATGGGACTGGGAAAGTTCCTGTACCTTGGATTCAGATGAAGAATTGGAGCATTGGCAGAATAGGCTACATGAAGTATCGACACTGCACTGGAACATGATGACTAAATCGTTGCATTACGTGTCATTGGAGGTAAGCAATTTACCCTATTATGATGGTTTAACTGATGTAGATAAGTTTTTGGATTCATTTGAATGAGAGGTCCCTGAGGATCACTGCTTCCATGCATTATATTTGGCTCTACATGCTACGCCCGCACAATGGTGGGGTATGCACAAGGACATCTTTGATGAATGGTGATATTACAAAAGGATGATGAGGTTGCGATTTCGTCATCCTAAATTTTGACTGACTGAGAAGTATGATGGGAGAAATGATTCACATGATCATTTAGTGAAGTGGACTAAAGCTTATGGAACAGGGCTGCAACTGGAGTGGGTGCACTTATTCTGTCATACTTTGTATATAATTCCTATGAATTGGTATCTAGAAATGGAGCTCTACCATGGCACCGTGGAGTGGGATATACTAAGGGAAGGATTCTTAATGACCTTCAGTTTTGAAGATGGGTTCGAATGCATTGGTGAAGCTCTGCAGGAGATTAAGGCAATGATCCTCAAAATACTTTAGGATCCTTTAGAGTCGGTTAAGCCAGATTGGAGCACTTAGCTGCACCATGCACTAGAATGCTATAATGTGACTATTGAGGGGGAGGATGAAGATCCAAGAAATATCAATATTCTCGATGCAGAAGGCCATCGCAAGGTCAAAGGTCTGCAACTAGAAAACCCGGACATCACCGCATCATTGAAAACCAAACAAGTAAACATTGGTACTGAAGCAGAGCCAAAATTTGTGAATATTGGGGATTATTGGAATGATGCTACAGTGGATAAAGTTGTTGAGATACTCCACGAGTACCCGGATATTTTTCCCACCAAGTTTTTGAACCTGAAGGGAATCATAGGTGACTTGGGTGTGATGAAAATCACTTTGAAGCTGGACGTGAATCCTGTTAAGCAGAGGCTGTATCGCCTAAATCTAAAATACAAGGAAAAGGTCTGCTTGGAGTTGGATAAGATGCTAGAAGCAAGCATCATCAAATCTGTGGAGGAATCTGATTAGGTGAGCCTGATGGTGGTTCAAGAGAAGAAATAGAAGGGAGAAATAAGGATTTGCATAGATCTAAAGAATACTAATGATGCCTACATCCATGATCCTTTTCCGACATCGTTCACTGACGAAGTATTGGATAACGTTGGAGGGAAGGACACCTACTCATTCACTAATGGGTTTTCGGGGTACCATCAGATCAAGATCACACTAGAGGATAGGAGCAAAACAACCTTCGCGACAGAATGGGGTTGTTTCCAGTATACTGTAATGTTGTTTGGACTTAAGAATGCGCCTGCAATATTCTCTTGCATAGTTATAGCAACATTTAAGGAGTTTATTCATAAGTTCTTGGAGGTGTATTTTGATGACTAGACGATGTTCGGTCTAGTAAAGTGCCATGTAGCAAGTTTGCAGCTGATGCTAGATATGTGTCGCAGATACGAGATCATGTTGAACCTGAAGAAGTGTCTATTTTGTGTCCCCTTTGGGATCTTGCTAGGTCATGTGGTGTGCAAGAAAGGGTTTATGGTGGACCCTGCCAAGATTGCAGTGATAGTAAATTTGGAGGCCCCAAGAAGTGTCAAATAGCTGCGTGCAATGCTCAGACATATAGGATATTAAAAAAAGTTCATCAAGGCTTATGCTCATATTACTGCGCCTATGGAGAAACTATTGAAGAAGGATGCTACATTCTGTTGGGATGAAGAATGTCAGTGCAATTTGGATGTATTGAAGGAGAAGATGCTCACCACACCGATTTTGGTCTTCTCAGATTGGGAAAAGGAATTCCATGTACATGTCGAAGCCTCTTACATTGCGTTGGGAGCAGTGCTAACATAGGCAGGTGAGGGAGAGATGGACCATCCTATAGCCTTCACGAGCAGGAAATTATCAAAGGCCAAGAAGAATTACTCAACGACGGAGCGCGAAGGATTGACTATGGTATATGCGCTACAGAAATTCAGGCACTACTTGTTGGGTAGACATTTCATAATGTACATAGATCATTCTGCCTTGAAATACTTGGTCAACAAGCCTGTGTTGGGGTGAAAGATCTGTTGATGGTTGTTGTTATTCTAGGAGTATGACTTTGAGGTGATTGTGAAGCTAGGGAGGTTGAATGCAGGACCTGAACATCTGCCGCGGATCGAGACAGGAGAGGAGCTACCAATTTGGAGTAAGGGTTGCCTGATTCATAGCTCTTCATAGTGCATGTAGCAGATAACCACTTTGCAGATATTATCCACTTTTTGACTACAGGGGTGGTGCTAGAAGGATATAACAGTCAGCAAAAGAAGGAACTAGTAGTGCACATGACATATTTCTCAGTGATTGCGGGGCATTTGTATAAGATGGGTTTAGACGAGATATTGCAACGATATGTGCCAGATTTTGAACAGAGTAGCATCCTCGTTGAAGCTCATTGAGGGGCTGCGAGAGGACATTATGCAGGAAAGGTGACAACACAGAAGATTTTGTGCGCAGGGTTAAGGTGGCCTATGCTGCATAAAGATTCTAAAGCGTATTGTAGGGCATGCGATGCATGTCAGTGAAAAGGAAGACCATCATGAAGGGACGAGTTGCCACTGAATCCTCAAGTATTGTTGCAGCCATTTGAAAAATGGGCAATTGATTTCATTGGGCCAATTCAGCCCCCAGGAAAGAAGACAGGTGCGCACTATATCATCACTGTGATGGAGTATCTAACCAGATGGGTGGAGGCACAACCAGTGAAGGATTGTACAAGGGCTACAACAATGAAGTTCTTGTTTGAGTATGTGTTAACTAGATTTGGCTGCCCAAAAGTGTTGATGAGTGATCGAGGTATGCACTTCCTAAATGAAATGATCAACGTGTTGACTGAAGAGTTCCAGGTTTATCATCAGAAGAGCACATCATATCATCCTCAGGCTAATGGAATAGTTGAGGCCTTTAATAAGATTTTGGAGAATGCGCTAACAAAGATTTGTAACACGCAACAGAATGATTGGGATGTACGTGTACCTGTAGTGCTATGGCCGTATAAGACTAATTGCAAAAAGATGACAGGAGATACACCTTTTAGATTGGTCTATGGCATAGAAGTTGTGATGCCTATGGAATATATTGTGCCTAGTCTATGCATAACAACTTTCATAGGAATGACACATCATGAAGCCTTGGAAGAACGGCTCGCGTAGTGGATGGAGCTTGAAGAAGATAGATCCTTGGTTGGATTCCATCAACAAGTACAGAAGGAGTGTGAAAAATCATGGCATGATCAACACATAAAGTTGCGCACATTCAAAGTAAATGATCTAGTTTTATTATATGATAGCAAGTTCACTAAATTTCCATGGAAATTTCATATGTACTAGCTTGGGCCATATATTATCAAAGCGATTATAGATGGAGGCGTCGTTCAACTCGCAAAGCTGAATGGAGAACCTTTTCTGGGAAGGGTCAATGGAAGCCAACTGAAGCCATATATGGGGGACCCGGCTTAATGACTATATGACGGCAAGACAATCTTAGTTCTCCAGGCAGTTGTAAGGGAGCATAGGACTATAAACTACACTGCCAGGATTGGAATACTATGTGGCAGGTGGACTGTGTGGAAAAGGGTGAAGTTGCAGTATAATAAGCTGTGCTATAAAGATAGGTGCGGTGCAGCATAGTAGGAAAGTGACCGTTGGAGTCACTGTTCATGATTTGATAGCCAGAAGATGGTTAAGAGGAGTGGGTTGGCAACATTTAAGGCCAAAATATTTGATGATCTACCACCAAAACAACATTAATGATCAAATTTTGGGGGGAACGGTCAGATTTGAATTCAAAAACCCCTATAAATTACGTGTGCCGGTCCAATAGAGAACACTTTGCACACTTAGAGTTTTTGAGCTGAGTTATCTATTGCTTATGAACCACTCGTTCTTTTAGGATTTGGTTGCGAGCCATACATTTGCCAATTTACCATAGTTGAATCCGAATTTCATCCTTGAAACCATGTTAGGACCAAGCCCTACTGAGACTATGAGCATTGGGGGAGATGTCACATCTAAAGGAGCTGCTCTAGAGGTGGTGAGTATGGAAGCTCTGGCTCTTGTGCCTACAGTTCCAAGATCACATAGGTCGAAGCCTAACCTTGTTAGAGAAACCTAGAAGCCGAAGAAGAATAAGCAAAAGAAGTTGATGCCGATGCACAAGTCACCTAGAAAACACTCTGCGAATCAAAAGCAGAAGAGAGACAAGCAGCCTGAGATGGTTATCGATTTGGAGGTCGAGGAAGGACAGGGCACCGAGGATATAGAAACTGAGGGAATGGAGCCCATTTCAATGTTGCAGGACTATATCCCTCTACGCAAGGGGAAAACAAAGGTCACCAAGGACCCTGACTTAGGAAAATTTGTTATTTCTACACCCCTGCTGCTATTGCATGTCCCCTTCGAAGGCCCATGCCTTGTGTGGATCCCCCTGCTGAAGATGGAAGATTGGAACCTGGAATACCATGAGAGATTCCCTCACCTTGTGACAACAAATTATATGAAGTATGTATATTACTCGGACTCAGGTGTCATTGAGTTAGAAACAATGGAATGGATCCGCGGAGTGGAGAATTTCGGGTTGTTGAACCTATTGTGGGTACCCCACTATCACCGCACCACTATCAACACGACTATGTTCGTCAGTTGCTTACACTAGTCCATGATGGATGCTTATGGCTATGAGGGCTTATACCCATCATTGACATGCTCATCCAGAGGATCACGCACCAGACACATGAGGGCTTAAATCCGGTCAAGGAGTTTGGAGGAAAGGTAGGTGAAAAATATTTAGCGGACAAAATGAAGATGGAGTTTGCACTTGTGAAAAAGTCATGCATATATTCAATCACGTCTATCAACGATCCCATGGTGCAAATTGCCACACAAACCTTGGTTGGAAAAGTAATGAGGAAGTGTCATGCAAACGAAGTTCTGGCACCCGTGGTCTCTTTAGCTACACAGTGCGTGAAGGGTGTGTAGTTTAACTGGTCAAGGTACCTATCCACAAGGTCCAAGATGAGACCAAGCCATTTCACTATTCGTGTTTGCTACTCTCCATCGTGTTGGTCATATGGGAGCTACCGGAGGATAGCCAGTTTCCTCCATTGAAGGAAGGATTTCTAGAGGCCGCACAGTTCACCTCTCTTTAGGCCACGAAGGACATTGTGTGGGTTACTGAAGCAAAGATATTTTGGGTTCTGATGGAATCCAACCTCTGCATGGCCATCAACTAGTGCCAAGGTTGTCCCCAACCTTGTACGAGTAGTTGTTAGCTTATGTTGTGTTCAAAGTTGTCTTCCATCGTGTATACATTTAGGCATGAAAGGACCCGCAACAAAAATGGTATGATTTACCATACTTAGTCATAGGTAATGACATATAGAAGGTCATTAAGTGATAGTCAACAGAATGGTGTGCCCCATCAGATTTGGATACTGGAACCATTAAGGGCACAGGCAGCTCGGCTGAAAAGAAAAGGAAGGATGCAGAAAAACAGGCTGTGCAGAAGTTGGTCGTGCAGCGGAAGAAGGAAGCCACAGAAAAGGATCGAATGGAAAAGGAGCACGCTGCTAAGGAGTAGGCTGAGTAAGAGCAGTGCAAATCATAGAGAAGCAGTAAATCCCCTTCACCCGCGACCGAGGAGGAAGAATAGTTTGAATAGGGTGGCAGAAGAGATGAGGGGTAGAGAACCCCATTTTGGCTAAGGAAGCACAGACAGGAACAATGGGAAGGTCCCCACAAGAAGCAAAAGTTAGATAAAGCGCAGGGTGATCCCATGGTGTTGATAGAGGGCGATATTGATGAGATCGACGAAAAAGTCCGGGACACCACAACTAAACTGCTACAATAGTTCAAGCAGCAGTATATGCTGATGCTGGGCAGCATCCAGAAGGATCTACGTGAGCTTTATATCCAAACTAGCAGGATACATGTGGGCACAGTTCAAGCGAGCGCAACACAAGTGAGCCTGGCAACAGGGACAAGTTAGGCTGCAGAATTTGTAAGGACCCTGGACCTTCTCATGGTTTCTCTACCGGAAGGGTTCCTACGGGCAGAATTGGTTGATGAACGAGTCATCTTAAGTACCCTTAAGGACATCACACTGAACATTGCAACACTCCCCAATTAATTTATTCATGCGCTACAGGCAGGGGTGACAGAGGAATTGAGAGCTCGGGAGAAACACACTCTCAATTTGATAAGCAGATATAGGGTGAATAATGAACAAATTTTCATTGAGAAAACGTAGGCCCTGAAGGAAGAAATTACAATACGGGAACAAAGTTCCAGGTTGGAGGCCACGGTAGCAAAGGCATGCAAAATAATGCCGGAGTTGCACATCCCAGAGGATGCATAACCGGAAGCCAAGATCTGGAAATTAGTTGCAGGAGTACGTGAGGCGAAGGCGGAAGTTGGGTGAGTTCAATTCGAACTCAATATGAATATCATGGAGCTACAACTCAAATTATAGCCTATGACTCTGCCCAAGGTCAGGGAGCAATGTGGAGCCACCATCAAGGAAGGGATGGCCACTTTGGATGCCACAGTCACTGATTGCACGACCTTGTTTGAATAGGGGATGGAGTTGGTCACAACTCCTCATGAAGACCCAAACCTGCAGATATTGAATACAAAGATTTGTGAGCTCCAAAAGTAGTACGACGAGGTTAGGGTGATGATGTGATCAATTTCTATAGCAAAGCACCTCGCCAAGTTGCAGGAGGGGAAGTAGCTCCTCACACAGGTAGAAGCAACTCAAAAGAAGGAGGTCGTGCTTAAGGCCAAGTTGGGACCTTGGTTAGAAGAATATTGCCAAGTATCAACTAACATTCAGGATAAGATGATGGGCTTACAACAAACACAACAAATGATGAAGTTGGCTGCGAAAGGACTAGCTATAAAGCAGCTCGTAGAAGAGGTCATGCAGGAAGCTATGTAGAGCGCTTCCAAGGTTGCAGTTGTGTAGGTGGAGCTGGGGGATCCTCGCAGCAAGATTGCTGTGCCAGCTGAGTGACTTGAGGGTGAGTCGCGACCTTTATGTTGGAGGCCTGTTGGGATGGGGTCCCATGGGTTAGTTTTGGGGTTAAAAACCCAATTTTTGATGTAAATTTTGGTAAAAATATGTAAAGTCTTTGAAATTTGTGGATGCGAAGTGCATAGACAATTAGGATTCAAAAGTGGGTTTTAGCCCCTTTTCTATGTAAAGTCGAGTTAGTTTTGAGATCCACCCATGGTCCGCGGACCATGGGATTTTATGTAAAAAGCTATAAATAGGTGTGTCTTAGAGAGTCTAAGGTAGATCTATGTCTACGACAAAGAGAGGAGAAAAAGGGCAAGTAAGTAGCACGTAGATACAAGGAAAAAGGCTTTACAACTGAGTGTCTGGGGGCCTAGAGTAGAGTTTTCAACTGAGAGCGCAGACCCCTACGGCTGAGTGCGCATGGCAGTTTGAGTCTGTAACTTCATATTGAAGATCAATAAAGAAGATTGTTGAAGAAATTCATGTGCTTATCTGTTTACTTCTATTATTTATGTTGCGATATATGTTGTGATGGAATAATGTCTTTATGAATTATTGATTTATTGATGTGTGACTCTATTGGATAAGTCTTATTAACTGTACACAATTCTTGTTAAGTACTTCGGTGAAGATTATAATACATTCTGTTATATTTATTAAGTACTTAAGTAGATCTGCGTGAACTCAGATCTAGGGTTATTCTATGGTGCACATAAGTGGTTGATTCATCTATGAGCACATAAGCCTCTTACATTGCGTTGGGAGCAGTGCTAACATAGGTAGGTGAGGGAGAGATGGACCATCCTATAGCCTTCACGAGCAGGAAATTATCAAAGGCCAAGAAGAATTACTCAACGACGGAGCGCGAAGGATTGACTATGGTATATGCGCTACAGAAATTCAGGCACTACTTGTTGGGTAGACATTTCATAATGTACATAGGTCATTCTGCCTTGAAATACTTGGTCAACAAGCCTGTGTTGGGGTGAAAGATCTGTTGATGGTTGTTGTTATTCTACGAGTATGACTTTGAGGTGATTGTGAAGCTAGGGAGGTTGAATGCAGGACCTGAACATCTGCCGCGGATCGAGACAGGAGAGGAGCTACCAATTTGGAGTAAGGGTTGCCTGATTCATAGCTCTTCATAGTGCATGTAGCAGATAACCACTTTGCAGATATTATCCACTTTTTGACTACAGGGGTGGTGCTAGAAGGATATAACAGTCAGCAAAAGAAGGAACTAGTAGTGCACATGACATATTTCTCAGTGATTGCAGGACATTTGTATAAGATGGGTTTAGACGAGATATTGCAACGATATGTGCCAGATTTTGAACAGAATAGCATCCTCGTTGAAGCTCATGGAGGGGCTGCGGGAGGACATTATGCAGGAAAGGTGACAACACAGAAGATTTTGTGCGCAGGGTTATGGTGGCCTATGCTGCATAAAGATTCTAAAGCGTATTGTAGGGCATGCGATGCATGTCAGTGAACAGGAAGACCATCATGAAGGAACGTGTTGCTACTGAATCCTCAAGTATTGTTGCAGCCATTTGAAAAATGGGCAATTGATTTCATTGGGCCAATTCATTCCCCATGAAAGAAGACAGGTGCGCGCTTTATCATCACTGTGATGGAGTATCTTACCAGATGGGCGGAGGCACAACCAGTGAAGGATTGTACAAAGGCTACAAAAATGAAGTTCTTGTTTGAGTATGTGTTAACTAGATTTGGCTGCCCAAAAGTGTTGATGAGTGATCGAGGTATGCACTTCCTAAATGAAATGATCAACGTGTTGACTGAAGAGTTCCAGGTTTATTATCAGAAGAGCACATCATATCATCCTCAGGCTAATGGAATAGTTGAGGCCTTTAATATGATTTTGGAGAATGCGCTAACAAAGATTTGTAACACGCAACAGAATGATTGGGATGTACGTGTACCTGTAGTGCTATGGCCGTATAAGACTAATTGCAAAAAGATGACAGGAGATACACCTTTTAGATTGGTCTATGGCATAGAAGTTGTGATGCCTATGGAATATATTGTGCCTAGTCTATGCATAACAGCTTTCATAGGAATGACACATCATGAAGCCTTGGAAGAACGGCTCGCGTAGTTGATGGAGCTTGAAGAAGATAGATCCTTGGTTGGATTCCATCAACAAGTACAGAAGGAGTGTGAAAAATCATGGCATGATCAACACATAAAGTTGCGCACATTCAAAGTAAATGATCTAGTTTTATTATATGATATCAAGTTCACTAAATTTCCATGGAAATTTCATATGTACTGGCTTGGGCCATATATTATCAAAGCGATTATAGATGGAGGCGTCGTTCAACTCGCAAAGCTGAATGGAGAACCTTTTCTGGGAAGGGTCAATGGAAGCCAACTGAAGCCATATATGGGGGACCCGGCTTAATGACTATATGACGGCAAGACAATCTTAGTTCTCCAGGCAGTTGTAAGGGAGCATAGGACTATAAACTACACTGCCAGGATTGGAATACTATGTGGCAGGTGGACTGTGTGGAAAAGGGTGAAGTTGCAGTATAATAAGCTGCGCTATAAAGATAGGTGCGGTGCAGCATAGTAGGAAAGTGACCGTTGGAGTCACTGTTCATGATTTGATAGCCAAAAGATGGTTAAGAGGAGTGGGTTGGCAACATTTAAGGCCAAAATATTTGAGGATCTACCACCAAAACAACATTAATGATCAAATTTTCGGGGGAACGGTGAGATTTGAATTCAAAAACCTCTATAAACTACGTGTGCTGGTCCAATAGAGAACACTTTGGACACTTAGAGTTTTTGAGCTGAGTTATCTATTGCTTATAAACCACTCGTTCTTTTAGGATTTGGTTGCGAGCCATACATTTGCCAATTTACCATAGTTGAATCCAAATTTCATCCTTGAAACCATGTTAGGACCAAGCCCTACTGAGACTATGAGCATTGGGGGAGATGTCACATCTGAAGGAGCTGCTCTAGAGGTGGTGAGTATGGAAGCTCTGGCTCTTGTGCCTACAGTTCCAAGATCACATAGGTCGAAGCCTAACCTTGTTAGAGAAACCTAGAAGCCGAAGAAGAATAAGCAAAAGAAGTTGATGCCGATGCACAAGTCACCTAGAAAACACTCTGCGAATCAAAAGAAGAAGAGAGACAAGCAGCCTGAGATGGTTATCGATTTGGAGGTCGAGGAAGGACAGGGCACCGAGGATATAGAAACTGAGGGAATGGAGCCCATTTCAATGTTGCAGGACTATATCCCTCTACGCAAGGGGAAAACAAAGGTCACCAAGGACCCTGACTTAGGCAAATTTGTTATTTCTACACCCCTGCTGCTGTTGCATGTCCCCTTCGAAGGCCCATGCCTTGTGTGGATCCCCCTGCTGAAGATGGAAGATTGGAACCTGGAATACCATGAGAGATTCCCTCACCTTGTGACAACAAATTATATGAAGTATGTATATTACTTGGACTCAGGTGTCATTGAGTTAGAAACAATGGAATGGATCCGCGGAGTGGAGAATTTCGGGTTGTTGAACCTATTGTGGGTACCCCACTATCACCGCACCACTATCAACACGACTATGTTCGTCAGTTGCTTACACTAGTCCATGATGGATGCTTATGGCTATGAGGGCTTATACCCATCATTGACATGCTCATCCAGAGGATCACGCACCAGACACATGAGGGCTTAAATCCGGTCAAGGAGTTTGGAGGAAAGGTAGGTGAAAAATATTTAGCGGACCTAATTAAGATGGAGTTTGCACTTGTGAAAAAGTCATGCATATATTCAATCACGTCTATCAACGATCCCATGGTGCAAATTGCCACACAAACCCTGGTTGGAAAAGTAATGAGGAAGTGTCGTGCAAACGAAGTTCTGGCACCCGTGGTCTCTTTAGCTACACAGTGCGTGAAGGGTGTGTAGTTTAACTGGTCAAGGTACCTATCCACAAGGTCCAAGATGAGACCAAGCCATTTCACTATTCGTGTTTGCTACTCTCCATCGTGTTGGTCATATGGGAGCTACCGGAGGATAGCCAGTTTCCTCCATTGAAGGAAGGATTTCTAGAGGCCGCACAGTTCACCTCTCTTTAGGCCACGAAGGACATTGTGTGGGTTACTGAAGCAAAGATATTTTGGGTTCTGATGGAATCCAACCTCTGCATGGCCATCAACTAGTGCCAAGGTTGTCCCCAACCTTGTACGAGTAGTTGTTAGCTTATGTTGTGTTCAAAGTTGTCTTCCATCGTGTATACATTCAGGCATGAAAGGACCTGCAACAGAAATGGTATGATTTACCATACTTAGTCATAGGTAATGACATATAGAAGGTCATTAAGTGATAGTCAACAGAATGGTGTGCCCCATCAGATTTGGATACTGGAACCATTAAGGGCACAGGCAGCTCGGCTGAAAAGAAAAGGAAGGATGCAGAAAAGCAGGTTGTGCAGAAGTTGGTCGTGCAGCGGAAGAAGGAAGCCACAGAAAAGGATCGAATGGAAAAGGAGCACGCTGCTAAGGAGTAGGCTGAGTAAGAGCAGTGCAAATCATAGAGAAGCAGTAAATCCCCTTCACCCGCGACCGAGGAGGAAGAATAGTTTGAATAGGGTGGCAGAAGAGATGAGGGGTAGAGAACCCCATTTTGGCTAAGGAAGCACAGACAGGAACAATGGGAAGGTCCCCACAAGAAGCAAAAGTTAGATAAAGCGCAGGGTGATCCCATGGTGTTGATAGAGGGCGATATTGATGAGATCGACGAAAAAGTCCGGGACACCACAACTAAACTGCTACAATAGTTCAAGCAGCAGTATATGCTGATGCTGGGCAGCATCCAGAAGGATCTACATGAGCTTTATATCCAAACTAGCAGGATACATGTGGGCACAGTTCAAGCGAGCGCAACACAAGTGAGCCTGGCAACAGGGACAAGTTAGGCTGCAGAATTTGTAAGGACCCTGGACCTTCTCATGGTTTCTCTACCGGAAGGGTTCCTACGGGCAGAATTGGTTGATGAACGAGTCATCTTAAGTACCCTTAAGGACATCACACTGAACATTGCAACACTCCCCAATTAATTTATTCATGCGCTACAGGCAGGGGTGACAGAGGAATTGAGAGCTCGGGAGAAACACACTCTCAATTTGATAAGCAGATATAGGGTGAATAATGAACAAATTTTCATTGAGAAAACGTAGGCCCTGAAGGAAGAAATTACAATACGGGAACAAAGTTCCAGGTTGGAGGCCACGGTAGCAAAGGCGTGCAAAATAATGCCGGAGTTGCACATCCCAGAGGATGCATAACCGGAAGCCAAGATCTGGAAATTAGTTGCAGGAGTACGTGAGGCGAAGGCGGATGTTGGGTGAGTTCAATTCGAACTCAATATGAATATCATGGAGCTACAACTCAAATTATAGCCTATGACTCTGCCCAAGGTCAGGGAGCAATGAGGAGCCACCATCAAGGAAGGGATGGCCACTTTGGATGCCGCAGTCACTGATTGCACGACCTTGTTTGAATAGGGGATGGAGTTGGTCACAACTCCTCATGAAGACCCAAACCTGCAGATATTGAATACAAAGATTTGTGAGCTCCAAAAGTAGTACGACGAGGTTAGGGTGATGATGTGATCAATTTCTATAGCAAAGCACCTCGCCAAGTTGCAGGAGGGGAAGTAGCTCCTCACACAGGTAGAAGCAACTCAAAAGAAGGAGGTCATGCTTAAGGGCAAGTTGGGACCTTGGTTAGAAGAATATTGCCAAGTATCAACTAACATTCAGGATAAGATGATGGGCTTACAACAAACACAACAAATGATGAAGTTGGCTGCGAAAGGACTAGCTACAAAGCAGCTCGTAGAAGAGGTCATGCAGGAAGCTATGTAGAGCGCTTCCAAGGTTGCAGTTGTGTAGGTGGAGCTGGGGGATCCTCGCAGCAAGATTGATGTGCCAGCTGAGTGACTTGAGGGTGAGTCGCGACCTTTATGTTGGAGGCATGTTGGGATGGGGTCCCATGGGTTAGTTTTGGGGTTAAAAACCCAATTTTTGATGTAAATTTTGGTAAAAATATGTAAAGTCTTTGAAATTTGTGGATGCGAGGTGCATAGACAATTAGGATTCAAAAGTGGGTTTTAGCCCCTTTTCTATGTAAAGTCGAGTTAGTTTTGAGATCCACCCATGGTCCGCGGACCATGGGATTTTATGTAAAAAGCTATAAATAGGTGTGTCTTAGAGAGTCTAAGGTAGATCTATGTCTACGACAGAGAGAGGAGAAAAAGGGCAAGTAAGTAGCGCGTAGATACAAGGAAAAAGGCTTTGCAACTGAGTGTCTGGGGGCCTAGAGTAGAGTTTTCAACTGAGAGCGCAGACCCCTACGGCTGAGTGCGCATGGCAGTTTGAGTCTGTAACTTCATATTGAAGATCAATAAAGAAGATTGTTGAAGAAATTCATGTGCTTATCTGTTTACTTCTATTATTTATGTTGCGATATATGTTGTGATGGAATAATGTCTTTATGAATTATTGATTTATTGATGTGTGACTCTATTGGATAAGTCTTATTAACTGTACACAATTCTTGTTAAGTACTTCGGTGAAGATTATAATACATTCTGTTATATTTATTAAGTACTTAAGTAGATATGCGTGAACTCAGATCTAGGGTTATTCTATGGTGCACATAAGTGGTTGATTCATCTATGAAGGGTCTGCAACGACCTATCGTAGACCTTCGCAAAGGTTTGGAGGCCGTTTAAAGGAAGTTTCATTATTGAGCCCTAGGGGATCATAGATCTATGCAAAGGCAGATCTAGGTCAATAAAAGACATCACACTGATCTCTGGATGTGGAAACTTGGTTCCAGCATCCCCCCATACTGCTTCAGGTGAGACTTTAGGTTGCACTACGTGGGTTGATGTCAAAAGGGCCAGTAGTGTAGGGTTTTGTTTGGAGAAATTAACTCTGAACCTGGGTTAGGACCCACTAAGCCAACACTTTGTTGTACCAACAAGCCTGGTAATAGGAAATGGGGTCTATATCATCCCTTACCTGTACCCACTCGTCCTTGGGAAAGCATTTCCATGGACTTTCCAGGAGGTTAACCAACAATTACCAAATATGAATACATGTTCATGGTAGTTGAGAGGTTCAACAAGATGTGTGTTCTGATGCCCTATAAAAAGACCATTAGTGGGCAAGAAGTAGCAAACTTATTCTTTTGACAGGCCTGGGTGCACTTTGGGATGCCAAGGAGTAGCGTTTGAGATATGGATATGAGATTTCTCAGTGTATTCTGGACTACATTGTGGGAGAATATGGACATAAACTTGAAAACATCTACAACATTCCATCCACGGGTAGATGGGTAGAAAGAAGTAGTCAATAGGAATTTGGTGAAACTTCTAAGGGGATACAACCACAAGCATTCAAAAATCTAGGATGAAAATATGGTATGTATACAACATTGTTAAAACAAAGCAATGAACACTTCTACAGGAAAGTCCCCATTTACAACTTGTTTTGGATATTTTCCACCTTCGCCATTGGAAATTGCATATGGGCTACAAGGAGGAGTGAGGGAATTTCTTACAGGAGACACCTTGAGGGCTGAAAATTTTATTGATAAGATCAGGAAGATACATCTACAGGTACAAGATACATTGTAGAAGTCACAGGACGAGTATAAGGCCATGCATGATCAACACAAAACATAAAAAATATTTAATGTGGGAGACTGAGTATAGCTACAATTGAACAAGGAGAGGCTACAGGGGCCTTGTAATAAAATAAAGGAACTGAGGTATGGTCCATTTGAGATACTAGAAAAGGTGAGTGATAATTCCTATCGTCTCAGTTTACCACTGTATATGTGCATTTACTCATTCTAAATGTAGATAATTTGAAACTCTATGAGCCTTCCATGCTAGATCAAGAAGAGGAACATGCCCTACCTTCTATGGAGGATTTGGCACCAGATGCGTAGGCAGAGTTGCCAGAAGATACAGTTTTGTAGAAGAGGTCCAAAACTACAATAAAGGGGTAGCATGACCTTTGGAAGATTAGGTTGAAAGGACAACGTCCAGGCAAATCTAAATGGTACACCAAAGAGAAGGTGGAGGAAAAATTTCTTAACCTCATTCAGTAGAATCATTTGGGTATCAAAAGCCTCCCAAAATCGGGAGGTGTGATCCATATTGGATAATTATATTGGTTTTCATCCATCTCGATGCTTTTAGAGTGGAAAAGGTGAGGGAATTAGCAAATCGGACCGTTTTTATTGGTGAGACCCAGTTTGGCAAAACAGGGTTTGAAACCTTTCAGGAACATTTTGAGGCATCAAACGAACTTATTTGTGGGTAAAAATTTCCATTTCAATATTGCACCTTTTCATTTTATTCTACACACAGATCTTTCCAGTGACATAAGAAGCATATCAATTTAAGTCTGTACACGAAAGTTATGCCACTCAGAAGTTAACCTTCCTGTTTTCACACCCATAATTCGGGAGGATGTCATTTCAGGGAAAAAGGCTAGCCACATGATTATGATTTAAAAGACTCTCGAATATTTTATATTGTAACTCTAGTTAAGAGTTGAGGTATTCAAACTTAACCACTAGTAGGCTATTAGGTTGTGTTAGAATTTGGCCACTAGGAGGAAATGGGATTCCATTATTTCGAGTGCATTTGTTCCATAGAAAAGAAAAAATATCCAAGAGGGATAGGAGGTAGACCACATAGAGAGGATTTTTGCATTGTAGTAGCCAACGGGCCACAATACATAGTTCTTTGTACTTGCAGCCATATTTCCCAACGGAGAAAGAGAGTGGAGTGGCCTCACCTTCCAGCTGGGTTTTCTCCCAAAAGGTTTTCCTAGAGCATATCTTGTGTCTTATGTGTGTTTCTAAGCTTTTATTTTTCCGTTCTCTATGCATAGTTTTAATTCACATGCATGCACTATTAACAGTAAATCTACAGATCCAAAAATTTAATAAAATTGTACTAGTGTATAATTTCATATCTTAAAAATAATTTTATTAGATTTGTTGCTATGAAATCTTCTGTGGAATATCCATGATAGTTTATGGATCATATTGGTATCAAAGGAAGTGTATTTTGGTATTTTATGGAGATTTGCAGGGGATCTATATTGTTGGGGCCAAAAATCGTAAAACCCTAATCATGCTCGACGAATCTGTGAATGACCCTTGTGATCATATAGAGGTGAGGTTTTCACAACTGAAACAATAACTCACAGACATAAATCACATTGTAAACCTCCTCAAGGAAACCCTGAGAAATAATATTGGGATATTTGGAGAATATGGGAGTTCAAATGCAGATGACAAATCAGAAGGGGGATCGAGAGATCAGGAATAAATGGAGAACCAACCGAAGAAAGAACCTGAAAAAGATCAACCTAGTTTGAGTGTTGTGAATTAATCACAGTCCCTATTTAAAATGGAATCAATAGTCAATATCAAGTTGTACCATAATGATATCGATGCTCTGAAGTTGAATTACTTGTTGCAACAATTGGAAGTTTATTTCAACATCCATCAAATTGAGGAAGGACAAAATATTTCATTTTCTCAGTTGAAATTAGAGGGCCATGCACTAACATGGTGGGAGAGCCACACAGAGACCTTAAGGTTGGAGGACGAACCTCTAGTGACTAAGTGGGAGGAATTCAAAACCTTCATTAAGTCACATTTTAACCCAATTGGGTACACATAGAGGACTAATGGATCCAGTGGCATTACTTCAGGAAAACGTCAGGCCAAAGTGTGTAGGAGTATACCAAAGAGTTCAGAAAGATGGTCATAATATTGATTATTTCCCTAAAGAGCCCATATGTACTCCTCAAGTATCTCGGGGGTCTACACCACCATCCATGGAAGCAAGTGATGTTGTTCCAGCCTAAATAAGTGGATGAGGCTTGTGTACAAGAAAAATACATGGAGAATATAGGCCTAAAGTGAGAGCAATCAAGTGTATCAAAGCAGAAGGAGCAACAAGACACTCCTAAGGAGGGGAAGAAGAAGAAGAAAAAAGGCGAGAAATATTAAAAGATGACATCCAAATCACTTCATTACAAAGATCATAGCAACCACTGCAACATTGATGGCCATATAGAGGAGAAGTGTTGGAAGTTGCATCCAGAGTTGAACCCAATGAACAAAAATAAAGATAATAATAAGAAGAATGTCATGGTCACTGATTCAAGCAACCAAGTTGAAAGAAACTAAGAAATGGATGAGAAGATCATCTGTACATCAGTGCAGAAGGAGGTGAGTTTGAGTAGCCTTCATCAATTGGAAGAGAAATAAATGACCAAACTATTCCATATAAAGATATAGCTCAAGAAGACAAAGATTGATACTTTGTTTGACTCAAGATTGTAGGTGAATCTCATTGAAACATAGCTAGTCAAGAAGTTGGGGTTGGAAGTTAATGATCATCCAAACCTATATCCACTAGGATGGGTAAATAGGGATGTTGAGTTGAAGGTAACAAAATAGTGCAAAATTAGATTTGTTGTCATTGCTGATTTTATTGATAAAGTAGAACTAGATGTGGTTCCCCTTAATGTATGTGGAGTCATGTTTAGGATTCCCTACATGTGCATGAGAGATTTAATATTCATGCAAAGATCTAACCAGTACTGGCTCATCAAGGATGGTGTTATGAAACCAGCTCAAGAAAAGATAGAAAAGATAGATCAACGCCTTAGAATTCAGCCTCTTCGAGGGGGCAACCTCCTTTACATTACATAAATGAACAATTCTTGGATGATTCAAATGACAAAACCTCCTTTCTATATATAGGAGTCTAAGGAGTCACAATATAATCCAGCCGACCTAACAATAATAATATAAAGCCACAAAAATAACAATAGAGGGATTCTATGGGGCACAGTAATAACAATATGGGGGCAATAGGGGCACAACAATATTTATAAGGGGTATAACTACAATAGTAATGGGGTAATCACTAGTATTATGGGGACCCAACATGCCCCTCTCCTTCAAAAAAGTGTTGTCCTCAATGCTTGAGTAGTTCTGGATACTTCTACATAAAATTTTCATCCTCCCATGTGGAATCTTCAGTGGATAAGTTCTTCCACTTGATAAGAGACTTTGAAATTGATCGATTTCCTAGCTGTCGAGTTCTTGTTTCTGTGACTGCTTCTGGTTCCAATATAATTTTTCCTTCCTCGTCAAGTTCTGGGAATATTGTTTGAACTTGGAGCTTGTTGCCTATAACCTTCTTTAAACATGAAACATGGAAAACTAGGTGCAATCGAGAAGCTGTAGGAAGCTCCAATTTGTATGCCATAATACCAATCTTTTGCAACACCTTGTACGTACCATAATACTTTGTTGATAATTTATTATCCTTCTTAGCTTGCTTGAGGGACATTTGCTTATATGGTTGTAGTCGTAGGAATACCCAATCACCTACATCAAAACTTCTTTCGTTGCGATGTTGATCTGCCTGTTGTTTCATTCTATTATGTGCCAACACGAGGTTATCCTTTAAGAGTTGGAGGACTTGTTGTTGATGTTCAATGTGATGTTCCACTGCCTGAACCTTAGAATTTTCTCTTAAATATGATGTGATGGATGGTGGTTGATACCCATAAAGTGCCATAAATGGGGTCATTTTTGTTGCTATATGGAAGGAAGTGTTATACCACCATTCAGCCAGAGGCAACCATTTGACCCATTGTGTCTGTTTATCATATACAAAGCAACGAAGATATGCTTCCAAACATTTGTTTACTATCTCAGTTTGCACATCAGATTGAGGATGATAAGATGAGCTATGAGCTAACTGAGTACCAAGACAAGAAAATAATTTTGTCCAAAAATTTCCTGTGAAAATGGGATCTCTGTCACTTACAATAATATTTGGGTTTCCATGTAGCTTTTGAATTATTTCCATAAATGCAGTAGAAATTGTACTGGCTTTAAATGGATGTGATAATGCACAAAAGTGTGCATACTTGGTAAGTTTTTCAACTACCTCCATGATGACACTCTTTCTCTTAGACTTGGGTAAACCTGTGATAAAATCCATTGAAACCTCCTCCCAACGTTGGCTTGGAATGGATAAAGGTTGTAATAAACCCGGTGTCTTAATTGTTTCAAATTTATTTTGTTGGAAAACCAAACATTCCGCCACAAACTCTTGAATATCTAATTTAAGGCCATCCCAAAAAAATTCCTTCTTAACCCTGTGGTAAGTTTTTAAAAATCCTGAGTGCCCTCCTAAGGGAGAAGTGTGCAATTCTATAAGAATCTTTTGTTTTAGCTGGGAATTCTTACAGAGGTATAAGCGATCTTTGTACCATAATGAATCATTTTGCCAGCTAAATGTATCAGATGTACTGGAATCTTGTTGTAACTTTCGAATAAGTGCCCACACTTCTTCATCATTCTTCTACTCCTCCCTTGCTTCATTTATCCAATCTGGTTGGATAATAGAAATGGCACACAACAATGCTTCCACATCCTCATCCTTTCTTGAGAGTGCATTTGCCACCACATTTTGCTTCCCTTTTTTGTAGATGATTTCAAAGTCATAACCCAACATCTTTGTGACCCACTTTTGTTGCTTTTCAGAGGATAATATTTGTTCTAAAAAGTATTTAAGGCTATCATGATCCGTTTTTACCTTGAAGTGTCTTCCCATTAGGTAGGGTCGCCATTTCTTAAGTGCATGGAGTATTGCCAACATTTCCTTCTCATAAATAGCTTTGCTTAAAAACTTTCCCTTGATTGGACGACTTTCAAAAGCAATGGGTCTTTCATCTTGCATTAGAACAGCACCAATTCCATTTCCTGAAGCATCACATTCCACAATAAAGGTTTTTGTGAAGTCCGGTGTAGCTAAGACCGGTGCTTGGCACATTGCCTCTTTAAGATGTTCAAAGGCCTTTGTTTCTTCTGGAGTCCATGAAAATGCATCTTTATTCAATAATACATCCATAAAGCATCTGCGAGGACTACATTGTGGGATAAGATGGAAACGAAGTTGAAAGTATCTACAACATTTATCCACAGGTAGATGGGTAGACAAAAGTAGTGAATAGGACTTTGGTGCAACTTTTGATGGGATACAAACATAAGCATATGAAGACCTAGGATGAACGTATGGTATATTCACAACATTCTTACAACAAAGTAGTCCACACTTCTACAGGAATGTTCCCATTTGAAACTTGTTTTGGATATTTTCCACCTTCTCCTTCAGATGTTGCATATGGGAAGCAAGGAGGAGTGAGGGAAGATCTTACAAGAGATGCCTTGAGGGGTGAAATTTTTATAGAGAATATCAGGAATATCCATTTATAGGTATAAGAGACATTACAAAAGTCATAGGAGAAGTATAAGGCCTAGCATGATCAACACAGAACAGAGAAATTGTTTAAGGTGGGAGACAGAGTATGGTTACAATTGAACAAGGAGAGGCTTCAAGGGCTCAGTAAGAAAATCAAGGCATTAAGGTATGGTATCTTTGAGATACTAGAAAAGGTGGGTGATAATTCCTATAGACTAAGTTTACCACCATATATGCACATTTACTTTGTTATGATTGTAGAGAATCTGAAACTCTATGAGCCTTCCATGTTAGATCAAGAAGAGGAACATGTCCTACCTTCTATACTTTGGCACCAGATGCTTAGGCATAGTTGACAAAAGATATAGTTTTCTAGAAGAGGTCCAAAACTACAATACATGGGGAGCATGACCTTTGACATATTGGGTTGACATGAAAACTTCCAGGCAAAGCTAAATGGTACACTAGAGAGAAGGTGGAGGAAAAATTTACTCACCTCATTCAATAAAAGCTTTTGGGGATTAAAATCCTCCCAAAATGGAGAGGTGTGATCCAGATTGGATCATTATATTGTTTTTCATCCATCTCGATGCATTCAAAGTGGAAAAAGTGGAGGAATGAACTCACAAAACTTTTTTTACCTACGTAACTCAATTTGGCAGAACAAGGCCTGAAACCTTCCGGGAGAGTTTTGAGGAATCAAACGATGCTTTTTTTGGGTAAAACTTTCACCGACTAGTGCTACACCTTTGCATGTTGTTCTACGCACAAAGATATTTCCAACAATGCAAGAAGAGCATCAATCGAAGTCTGTATGTGAAGGTTATGCCACTAAGAAGTTGACCTTCCTATTTTCACACACATAATTTAGGACGATGTTGTGTCAGCCCCCATTATTCATGGAAAAGGTATATCGACGTGATTATGATGTAAAATTCTCTAGAAGAGTCTATAACATAACTTTGGTTAAGATTTGAGGTAGTCAAACTTAACCACTAGTATGGTATTAGGTTTTGTTTTAATCATGCCATCAGGAGGAAAAGGGATTCCATTTTTTCGAGTTAATTTGTTCCGTAGTTGAGAAAAAATAACCAAGAGGGATAGTAGGTAGAGCACACAAAGAGGATTTGTGCACTTTAGCAACCCACAACAAGCCATACCTTTTTGTACCTGCAACTATATTTCCAAATAGAGAAAGAGAGTGGAGTGACCTCACTTTCTGGTTGGGTTTTCTCTTGAAATGGTTTCCTAGAGCATATCTTATGTCTTATGTGTGTGAGAGATTTAGTTTTTTCATTCTCTATTTTATGAATAATTTTAATCCGCATGCATGCACTATTAATAGTAAATCTACAGATCCAAAAATTTAATAAACTTGTAATAGTGTATAATTTCAGATCTTAAATATAATTTTATCAGATTTGTTTTGGAAAACTATTTAATGGAATATCCATGGAAGTTTACATATCAATTTTAATCATTTGAATTCTATTTCCATTAACTAGTGAATTTATACATTCCTTTGCCATGTGAATCCTTTTGCAAATAACTAGTGAATTCATACAATTATTTCCTCCACTTAATAAAGACTTACACAAATATATAGAGTTGTAGGTTGTTATCATCCCTATCCTCTATTCTCATTTCAACCACTCTTCAGTTACCAATGTCAATTAATCACATTGCTATACTAGCCACCCCATTGAGTGGTCCATTACTCACCCTTCAAAGCTATTCAATAGTCTCTTACTCTGCCTTTTGACATGATGTATTTCTTCTATTGTATCTTGTTTTCCAAGTGTTCTATGATTAGTAGTTGTATATATATATATATATATATATATATATATATATATATATATAGATATATATATCTAATCACTTTACCACCTTTTCTTCTTAGTTGCACTTCTTTATTTATTATCACCTTACCACTTTTTTAATCATTCCCTTTCATAGATTTTACCTAGCTTCTAAGAAGTTTCATACACATAACCCTCTCTCTATCTAAAATCAACCTTTCTTTGGTATCAAATGACACAACTAAACTCAATTTACTTTGATGCCAAATGACATAGTTAAGTTAAGATAATTGCAAAATACCTAGGATGACCCCTTCTATGTATTCATGCATCTTGTTGTTAGGTGAGTGAGTTGGGTTGTGTTGGGCTTGTATGCCCATGTATATTCAAGCGTTTATTTTTTTTGGGGCATGCATTCGTCTGATTATCTATTTTAAGTCCAATGAGCCCAATATTGTAAAATGTAATCACACACATGATAATAAAAAAATAAATGATGGCTACAAACCACCCAACATAAAGAGTATTGGGGCAAGAACTCCACAAGAGGGAAAGATGACAGGGTAGAACCATGACATAGTTCTCAAGCCTAGTAAATGAAAAACATTTACAAAGCCACTTAGAGTGAAATCCATAGTTATTAAAGGATATTATATCTTATGTCCAATTAGGAGGACATGAGTTCCTCACATGGCACTTGGGAAAGACAACGCATGCACATATAAGTCATGTTCCCCATTATGTTGGGGGGAGTTGGTACCATTAAACCACCTAATTTTCTTAGAGAAACCATGTGCTAGCTGACCTCTTGAATTTATTGGGGTTACCTTGTTGTCCTATCCCTAGTTCAACTCTAATTCATGGTGGCTATGTTGAGATTAGTTGAGCTACAAGCTTAAACAACCATCAAACCTTGTGACCTAGTAAATTGTTGAGAATTATATGGAAGAATTTGGATGAACAATTCTCCTTGTTCATATTGGGAGAGGCTAGAGCTTGGAGGGAGAATTATCTGTGCCAATGTGCCTAGTGAATTATTTGTTCAATTCTCCTTTCTCATCTCAGGAAAGCTCAAATATTGGAGGGAGAATTAGATGGGATCTTATGCTCATTGTGAGGCCCGAGGAGTGCATAGAATACTTCCAATAACAACCAGAACTTCCAAAGCCACAACTTTTTGAAACTTCAATTTTTTTTTACATTTGAAGCTCAAGAGGAGAAATGGTACATCCTGATGGACTACAGAAGCAGTGTAGGGGTGCACTATCTTAGGTTGGGTAGTGTGGGGGATCTGGAATTATAGTTAGGAAGACTAATGAAGTTAGCATTTGGCCTAGTACATGTATGATATTGACATGGATATGTTGCAGTTGGCTCTAGGTGATCTTTACTCTTATGGAGTTATGGCCCTAGCTTGGGGGTGACTTGGCATTCATAGATTAATAGAAGCATTATCTATGGCTCAGATGAATGTCAAAGGTATACAACTAGTTAGTGGTACATTATAGGAGATATATATTCAAGATTTGTGTGCAAAATTATTAATATGTGTATAAATTATGTCTCTAGTAAAAATGTATATTGTAAGTAATTATGATTAACGTTGTGTACATTTTTTACTATACATGTTATTTTGTATTATGTATGGTTATGCATGCCTATAAGGCCTTCCTCAGTATATTAATTGATGCATAATTGGGTAATTTGCATTGGGATTTATTAACACCAAGTAGCCAAAGGAAGCTTTAAGTCTATTGTGTATGAGTTGTGGGTTCCATTGATGAAGTAGACTGAAAATCATAAGCAAAGGCCCGGGCTTTAGAGTGAAGACTCAATGGAAGCATTATTCACATAATATGACCTTAAGAGCTAACGAGCCCATTGATAAACTTAAGAAACCTATCATAATATGTTAGATCCCTATAATACTAGTGTATTCCATTATTATTAGTCATTGTATCCCCTTATTGTTATTGTTGTGTCCATGTTGTCCCCATATTGTTATTATTGTGCCCCATAGAAGCTCACTATTGTTATTATTGTGCCCTTACATTATCATTATAATGTTGGCTCTGATTATATTGTGACCACTTAGAATCTTATATATAGAAAGGAGGTCTTGTCATTAGTATCATCCATGAATTGTTCATTTGTGTAATGTAAATGAGGTTTCCCACTTGAAGAGGCTACTTCTGAAGTCAATGATTTATCTCTTTCTTCTATTTTGTGAGTTGGTTGTATACCAATTGGTATCAGAGCTTTGGATTCTAGGGATTCACTGCTTCAAACAGGCCATCGTGGAATGTTTGCTATAAAGTTTTTTCTAAGAAGCTTCAAAATATGAAATTAAAATACATTTGAGCTGAAATTGTGATGAACCTCGTGACCAAATTTCAAAGCTTGTCTTGCTATATTTTCAAAGATATGAAATGAGGAAGTTAGGATTGTTGCAGGCTCCCAAATTCGATCTCAAACAAGTCACCTTGGGAAAATCGTCATAACTCTCTCTCTCTGAGAATAGGATTTAAGTTTCATAAAGTGTGACAAAAATAAGACGAACTGCAGTTTGTTGGGTATCATTTTCAGGGATGAAAGTTGAAAACATGACATGTGGCACGTCTTAAAAGTTCGCTCTATTGAACACGTCTATAATCTGGTCATCACAGAAGATTGGGCATAAATCATTTTTGGAGAATCCAATCATGATCAAACTTATGGGGTTGGAAAGTGGGCTTTGAGGGATATCTCAAGCCAAAATTTCAGAACTTGGAAGATCCAAAAGTATAGAGTTATAGTCATTTCAAGATCGAGCACATACAAAGCGGAAAAAAAAGGTGTGTATTTTTTTTTTTAAATTTGAATAAGTTTTGTTTGAGAAAGTAGTTTGAAGTGATTCAAATGGCCTTGTGAAGCATAATTATCATTCATTCATGACCTAAAGAAATAAAATGGAAATACCTAGTAAGCAACCCGAAATATCTACTATGACACATGAAGAAGAAAAAGAAATGCAACATGATATATCAAAATTACGAGACCAAGTGCAACAAATTTCGCTCTCACAAAAAGTAACTAAAGCTAAGATGGATGGTTTAAATAATGGAATGGAAGCTAATATGGATGGCATGGAAGCTAATATGGATGGTATAGAAGCAAAACTTAAAGGAAACATGGAATATTTGAAGATAGATTTGACAAAGTTGCTACAAGAAATGCTTACTAATGGCAAAAGGGTAGTAAAGGAAACTCACGACGAGAACAAAATAAATTTTAATCATGATTTCATAGACTCTAACGTTGGATTGAAGACCCACCATGTTCCAAAGATTGATATGAGGAATTTTGATGGCAAGGATCCCGTAACATGGATACTACATATGGAGCAATATTTTGATCTCCATAATGTGAAAAACACACAAAAGGTACACATTGCAACTTTATATTTGGAACCCAATAAGTTTGTATGGTAAATTGTCACTTGGTCAATTTTTACAGGAGAAATGATAGCACATTATGAGGATACAAAAAGCAACACTTTTTTTAGCCAATTGATAAATCTCAAACAAAAGGGTTCAATGGTGGAGCACATTGAGTACTTCCAAAAACTGAATATAAGGGTAAAAGATATTCTAGAGGAGCATAGGATTAATGTGCTCATAGGGACTTTAAAGGATAACATCCAACATGAGGTTCACCTTTGGGAACTTGATTCATTGGAGAAGGCATTCAGGTTGGCAAGAAAAATTGAAAGAAAAATTATGGCAACAAGGAATCCTACCACTCACAACTATAAAGATGGAAGTGTTGTTGCCCCTAGCCTTCCACAACCTATAAGGCTGACACCATAATAATTGGAACAAAAAAGAGAAAAAGGGATTTGTTACAGCTGTGATAGAAAATACACTAAAGGCCATAAGTGTGCTGAGAAGAAATTATTTTACATATATTGTGAAGAGGAGGAAGAAAAGGAACAAGAAATGTCAAAAGAAGAGGATATACACTAAGAACAAACCCTAGAGAAAGAAGAAATGATTCCTACCATATCTTGTAATGCATTGGCCAGAATTACCACTCCTCAAACTCTCAAGATAGAAGGACATATCAAGAAGAAAAAGGTATTTGTGTTGATTGATTTGGGTAGTACCCATAATTTTATTCATTGTAAGATAGCCAAGGAATTGAATTGATTCCTATATCGAGCACTAGAGTGTTAAGTGATGGTTGCAAATGGAGGAACCATTAATTTCTCTGAAAAGTGTCATAATATCAAATTATCCATGGGATAATATGTATTGAGTAGTCCAATGCTTTTCATTCCAATGGGTGGTGTTGATCTTGTACTAGGAGTCCAATGGATACATACCTTTGGGTACGATAGCTTTTAATTTTCAAGAACTTTTATTGAATTTTTTTTTGGAAGGAAATGAAGTTGAATGAAGGGGTATCGTAGGGAAACCAAGAAAGATAATCAACTCTAATGACATGACAAAGCTTCTGAAGAAAGAACAACAAGGCATAATTGCACAATTATGTTCGCTAGAGGTTCCCACATCGAAATCATCTATTTCTTCAGATCTCCAAAAAGTCTTGGAAAATCATTCCAAGGTATTTGAGACTCCCAAAGGCCTCCCACCTATTCATGATCATGAGCATGCTATTCATTTGATTCCAGGAAATGTTCCTCCAAACATCAGGCCTTACGGATATCCCTATGCCCAAAAGAGTGAAATTGAACGTATGGTTGTAGAAATGCTAGAGGCTGTTATAACTCAACCTAGTCTAAGTTCTTTCTCTACTCCAATAGTATTGGTGCACAAGAAGGATGGATCATGGTGCATGTGTCTGGCTTATAGGGAGCTCAACAAGATCACTATTAAAGATAAATTTCCCATTCCTGTCATTGATGAATTATTGGATGAATTGCATGCAAAAATTTACTTCACCAAGTTGGATCTTTGTTCAAGATATCATCAAATAAGAATGAAGACTGAAGACATTCCGAAAACAACATTTAGAACTCATGAGGTTCATTATGAATTTTTGGTCATGCCTTTTTGCCTTACCAATGCACCTTCTACATTTCAAGGTTTGATGAATTCCATTTTCAAATCCTTAGAAAATTTATTTTAATATTTTTTGATGATATACTAATCTATAGCAAGTCTTCGAAGGATCATGTTCAAAATGTTTATAGGGTGCTCAAACTATTGGAGGATAAACAATTATATGCAAAAACCTCCAAATGTTTCTTTGGAGTACAAGAGGAGGAATATCTACGTCATATTGTATCTCATGAAGGTGTTAAGGTAGACCCTAGAAAAATTAAAGCCATTAAGGAATGGAAAATCCCCACATCTATAAAGCATCTGCGAGGATTTCTCGAGTTGACAGGGTATTATCACAAGTCTTTTAAGAATTATGGGAGAATAGTAGCACCTCTAACAACATTACTGAAGAAAGATGCATTTTCTTAAACACTAGAAGCAATGAAGGCCTTTGAACATATTAAAGAGGCACTGTGCCAAGCACCAGTCTTAGCTACGCCAGTCTTCAAAAAATCCTTTATTGTGGCATGTGATGCCTCAGGAAATGGAATTGGTGTTGTTTTAATGCAAGAAGCAAGACCCATTTCTTTTGAAAGTCATCCAATCAAAAGAAAGTATTTATAAAAATCTATTTATGAGAAGGAGATGTTTCCAATACTACACGCACTTAAGAAATTTCGACCTTACCTAATGGGAAGACACTTTAAGGTAAAAACAAATCATGATAGTATTAAATACTTTTTAGAACAAAGATTATCTTCAGAAGAGAAGAAAAAATTGGTCACAAAGATGTTGGGTTATGACTTTGAAATCATTTACAAAAAAGGGAAGAAAAATGTTGTTGCAAATGCACTCTTAAGAAAGGATGAGGACGTGGAAGCATTTATTTGTGTAATTTCTATTATCAAACTAGATTGGATAAGTGAAGCAAGGGATGAATGGAAGAATGACGAAGAAGTGTGGGCACTCATTCAAAAGTTGCAACAAGATCCTAGTACATCTGATACATTTAGCTGGAAAAATGATTCGTTATGGTACAAAGATCGCTAATACCTCTGTAAGAATTCCAACTCAAACAAAAGATTATTTTGGGATTGCATACCTCTCCCTTAGGAGGGCACTCAGGATTTTTAAAAACTTACCACAGGGTTAAGAAGGAATTTTTTTGGGATCGCCTTAAGTCTGATATTCAAAAGTTTGCGGCAGAATGTTTGGTTTTCCAACAAAATAAAATTGAGACAATTAAGACCTCAGTTCTATTACAACCTTTATCAATTCCATGTCAATGTTGGGAGGATGTTTCAATGGATTTTATCACAGGTTTACCCAAGTCCGAAGGAAACAGTGTTATCATGGTGGTAGTTGATAGAATTACCAAGTATGCACACTTTTGTGCATTATCCCATCCATTTAAAGCCAGTACATTTTCTACTGCATTTATGGAAACAATTCAAAAGCTACATGGAAACCAAAAGATTGTTGTAAGCGACAGAGATCCCATTTTCATTGGAAAATTTTGGACATAATTATTTTCTTGTTTGGGTACGCAGTTAGCTCATAGCTTATCTTATCATCCTCAATCTGATGGGAAAACTAAGATAGTGAACAAATTTTTGGAAGGATATTTTTGTTGCTTTGTATCTGATAAACAGACACAATGGGTCAAATGGTTGCCTTTAGCTGAATGGTGGTATAACATTTCCTTCCATACTGCAACGAAATGACTCCATTTATGCCACTTTATGGATGTCATCCACCGTCCATCACATCATATTTAAGAGAAAATTCTAAGGCTCAAGAAGTGGAAGATCACATCGAGCATCAACAACAAGTTCTCCAACTCTTAAAGGATAACCTCACTTTGGCACAGAATAGAATGAAACAACAGGCAAATGAACATCATAGCGAAATAATTTTTTATGTAGCTCACTGGGTATTTCTACAACTACAACCAAGAAAACAAATGCCCCTCAAGCAAGCTAAGAAGGATAATAAATTATCACCAAAGTATTATGGTACGTATAAGGTGTTGCAAAATATTGGTACTATGGCATACGAATTGGAGCTTCCTACATCTTCTCGAGTGCACCCAACTTTCCATGTTTCATGCTTAAAGAGGGTTATAGGTGACAAGCTCCTAGTTCAAACAATATTGGCAGAACTTGATGAGGAAGGAAAAATCGAATTCGAACATGAAGCAGTCACAGAAACAAGAACTCAAAAACAATGAAATCCATCAATTCAGGTTATCTCATTAAGTGAAAGAACTTACCCGCTGAATATTCCACATGGGAGGATGAGAATTTTATACAGAAGAATCTAGAAATACTCAAGCATTGATGACAACACTTTTTTGAAGGAGAGGGGCATGTTAGGTCCATATAATGCTAGTGTATTCACTTATTATTATTGTCATTGTAGCCCCTTATTGTTATTGTTGTGCCCATGTTGTCCCCATATTGTTATTATTGTTCCCCATAGAAGCCCATTATTGTTATTGTTGTGCCCTTATATTATTATTATTATGTCGTCTCTGATTATATTGTGACCCCTTAGACTCCTATATATAGAAAGGAGGTCTTGTCATTTGTATCATCCAACAATTGTTCATTTGTGTAATGTAAAGGAGGTTGCCCCCTTGAAGAGGCTACCTCTAATGTTGTTGATTTATCTCTTTCTTCTATTTTGTGAGCTGGTTGCATAACATAATATGGGAAGGACTTCATTCATTGGTACAATCATTTTCAATGAATGCAAATGCTTGTTTTTTTCTAGCTATGAAACTTAGGTTAAAAAAGTGAAAATTAAGTTGTGTAGGCATGAACCGTAGATGCCTTTTCAAGCTAAGTAGGAGTTATGACTCCTTAGAGGAAATTGGGAAATCATACACCAATAATATTTAGAAGAAAAATACAAGGAGAAAGTTAGGAAATAGTTGTTGAAGTCTATAATCTCTTAAAAATTGGAGGATGGGGGTCTTTAGCCGAGCACTAGGACATATGGGTCAGCAAGGCTAGGGCCATACGCTTAGCTAAAAGAGGGATAAAAGGGAAAATATCCAAAAATTCAGCGTTTCCTAAAAGGGACACTTAAGGATTTGTCTATATATGGATGTTTGAATTCATTAGCCATGCACTAGGTCACATGGCTCGACAATGCTAAGACTGTAGGCTTAGATAGAAGAGGGATAAAAGGGTGGAGCTATAGATATATAGTTTTTCCTAAAAGGAAACTTGAATATTTATCTGGATTCAGATTTTGACCATTAATGAAGCTTGTAGCACTATAAAATAGAATTTGGATCCCCATTAGATCCAGATTTTGGATGTTTCCTTTTGTTAGTATTTCTCATTTGCCAATAGATCTTGGATGGATCCAAAAGGCCCGAAATCCATCTATTCCTCTTTCGAATAGTTATTGGGAGCTTTCTCCATCATTTGACAAAATCTAGATGTTTGTTAGTACCATATTTTGGTAGTTTCCTTTGTTGGTATTTCTCATCGCTGAACAGAACCCAGATTTAGAAGTCCAAAAATTTAGAAATTTTGGTAAATGCCCATTTCTTAAGAACTTGGAGCCATATGCCAACAAGATAGATGGTGTGGCTTGCGATATGGCTATTGATGTGTGATCAATGACATGACATGATGACATGGAAAGATGATGTGCCATGATTGTCAGAAAGGAGTTAATGTGGTAGCTAAGTCTCATGGGATGGAAAATAGAGGTATCTAAAAGGTTCAAATATTAACCCTAGCGGAAGTCCCAAAATATAGAACTTTTTTTAATGAGCACATTTGGGAAACCCAACATTGATAGAATCTATATTGAAAACCATTAGTTGACATATCATCAAATGTGACAATCCCTCATTGTTATTAGACAAATTCAAGAGCGGGAATCCAAAATATATTAGCTACCATTCCTATAAGTACTTTCCCATTCTTGGACAAAATACATATCTGAGATCTACTAATTTGAGACTTTTATAAATGAGGCTTTTACAAAAAACCTAAATCCATAAGTGACTTGGTCATTGGCATGAATGTCTTGCAGAAATGACACAATATGGCGACGAAATGTGTGTGCATGACACCTATGAGCCACAAGACTTGGTGACATTGTGTAGGATGGTGGTGACACATGGCAGGACCACCATGTGATAGCCACATGTCAGTTGTATGGATGTTGATGGGACATAACTAAAAAATATTATGAGGGCCATAACTTTGTCCACATAACTCAAAATTAAGTAAAATTTATATCATTGGAAAGCTCTCAATGAGTAGAAGATGCAGAGAAGATGATGGAAACTTTAGAAAAGGGGTCTAATATAGTCATGGGAAGAGATATTTTGATACCCCACCTCCATAAAGTAACCTTGGGAGTTGCGTATGTTACAAGAATGGTGTCCTGATATCACAAACTTCTCCTCTATTAAATAAATTGTAAATTAGCCAATCACAAGTTAGGTGTGTTGCATGGCATGTTGTGAAAATACCAAGCTTACTACATTAAATTGATTGAGTTGAAGAATTTGAAATTTTGATAATTCAATCCAGTTTGACCACTATACACCAAATCTAATTTGATACTGGTCTACAAATCATTGACGATGATCTATAAATAAATATCCTACATTTTCATGAGAACGGATTTTGTGGGCATTAGTTTTGAGACTAAAATACTTTATGTAAGCATTTCTCAAGCATTCTTTCCCATCCTTCTTAAACCTCAGTACCCCTCCCTTAAACATCACTCTTGAGCACAATGAATGATATCCATTTGTTTGTTTGTAGAAATATTTGTTGGAATCCAATCCCTTACATTTGATATTTTTGTGGGAGAAATAGATCATACAGTTTCCACGCTTCTTAGACAGCTAGGAGAACACGAAAACCAACACTATGAATATTACAATTGAAATTCCTAAAGATGTCAATTATGAGCTCATTTATGATGGTGCCAATGATATGATTGATATTGTTGAATTCAAACTTGTAGTACAGATCAACAACGTTTGAATTAATCTGTCAAATGTATTATCTTATCATATGCCTATTACATATTTGACAATTCATCCACAAAAAAGAAAAAGAAAAAGGAGATGAAGCACTCCCAATCCCACCCAATCAACAATATAGCCATGTAATCCTTCTCATCAATGTATACAAAGAGATATTTATCACATAGAGGGTTTACTATGCACTACCTCCATTCCACAATCAGACTAGGTGGAAGAAGTAAGGGTAGAATGGAAGCAAGTTGAGAAGGTATGCAAGATCATTCCTTCAAGAACTAGAGGAGGAACCTAATGTAGTAGAAAAAATTACATTGGAAAAAATTATTCGTTATGATATCAATATCACTTATACTTTCTTAATAATTCTCAATTCAAACAGAATGTCGTTTTGTAATTACATACTTCTCCTATAGGAGGACAATCAAGGTTCTTGAAAAACGACCATCGGATTAAGAAATATTTTTTGGGAAGGTTGGTGGGCTCCAGTATTGTAGCAATAATGCTACAACTCCTGGAGCTTCCTATCTCTAATTTTATCAACCCGGTAGTTCGTACAAACTTGGAAGCGACGGTGCTGTATGCACAAGTACTAGCTCTTGTCGCAGCTGTCACTTGGTCAGCTGGCACAAGTCCGCTAGGGCTCAAGCCAACTTCTATATGCTCTCAGAAGAAGCTTTATGAGTGATGGACGAAAGCTATCTTGAAGGAAGCTAACCTACTTTGCAAAAAGGAAATTGAAAGCCAACAAAGCATGGAAACCCTAATAAACCCTAATTTAACTAGCTTGACCCTTACAATGCAAAAATGTGAATGAAACTTCTACCAATGATGCCATTACTTGCAGTGAGTTGAAATACATGAATCTGAGCTATTTGCATCTGAAAAGACATGTTTTTGTATTTTGTCATTAAGTGGTTGAATTTATTGTGATGTTGCTTTTGATTAGGGTTTGACTGTGCAGGAGCGGTTCAAATGGAAGGAAAGCACGGGCAAGGTCAGGATGGCTAGGGGAGGTCCCAGAGGGTCTCTAGCATCAGTCCACATAAGTCTACCACGTTCGGATTCTTAGCAACCGAGTTTGCAGGCTTCTACAGGAAGTCTGCAGGGGATCCTACAGGAAACTCAGGGGTTCTACAGGAAGTTCTGCAATTCTTCTACAAGATGTTTCGAAATGGGATGTTTGAGGATGGATGGTTGATGGGAGATGCATGGGTGGTTATGGAGGTAGGATGGGGGTCTGAAGTGACCCAGGAACTGATGGATGGAGTGGTGAGATGATGTGGAAGGCTGACTTGCATCAACGAAGGTTTAGGCAATGGAAAAGCAAGAAGGTAGGATTACGTGGCAAAAGAGCAGATGGGAGATGAGGAAACATACTTGGTGATGGAGAAGCTGATCTGGACGAGGCTTGGATGAACGAGGAGGTGATGAAGGTGCCCTGCATAGTGTTTACAACCGAACCAACAAAGACATGCAAGAAGACAAAGATCTAGTTATAAAACCTATGACCTAGTTACTTCACTCTAATCTGACCTAACAGCAAAGGAAATGAACAGAAGTTTATTTGCAGTGAAACCATGTGAAACAATTATGAAACTAAGTGATTATAAACCTAAACATGCATCCAAACTGATATCGAAGTCTGCAAATGAGATTCAAACACTAATGATTGCATGGTGAAGCAAAGAAAGTGTTTTTGTTGGCAGCAAGGTTACATTGGTCCCAGCTCATTATCCCACTGAAGGAGAGGTGAGATCCAAGGTACTTGATGGCCTTTTTGTAGAGCTTTTCCTTGTCAATATCCTATCAATATATGCTAACATAAACAGCTACTTTAACCATCAAAAGAAATCTAAATAATAAAGCAAGATGTAAGTCTAAAGAGCAGATTTTATTTTAAGAACACAGCAAACACATAAAGATAAACAAGGGAGGTACTGAGCGCTTGAGATGGGCCCAACCCCAAGAGCTACAGCCTCCCAAGAGAGATTTAGAGCTGGTGCAAAGCTGGATTCATCTTTATTAAACAAGAACGAAGAGTTACATCAAAACTGTCCACAAGGAGAGCTTGAGAATGAGCTGAAAGCAAAGCTAATCCATGGCCTAAAAATCGAACTACAAAATGACTAACTACTGGTTGAGACAAGTGACTAACCACTAGCTACAAAATGACTACCCACTAGCTAACCAAAATGAGGCCCTAAGCCTTCTTATTTATACAATTTGAGGACCCAACAGTCCTCCTAAAATTTAGGGACTTGGCTGCCCAAGACTTGTAGTTAACAGCAGTCCTACTTGACTTGCTTGGCTGCCCTTGTGCTCATTGATTTGGTGGCCTTTGAACTCCGAGCTGATGGTGGAGAATTCGAGGTAAGGGCCCATAAATGAGGGGGACACCTTCCTACAAATCCTCTAGCTTGTTCTCCCACGAATTTGGCTGCCAAGTGCTCATTAAGACCTTCAATTTTGTCTCCAAATTGACCAAAAAGGCTACACAAAGCACCCATTAGACTTGTTGGCATAATGACTAACCAAATTCACTCTATTAACATAAAAATAATCAAAAACATGCAATAAACAAATGAGAATGGTGGACTAAGCCAAATTAGGAGGTTGAATGAGCCCAAATATTTGTCCATTTTTGGGGCTCATCAAAGGTCTTATGTGTAAAAATGTGGTTGAATGGGTGATCTTCTAATTGACTAAGGCAGAGGTAATAAAGATGCTATGGCTTCTATAACTATTAGCCATACCAAGCCAATGTTGGGAAGAAGTTTCAATATATTTTATTACAAGTCTACCCAAGTCCAAAGGAAACACTGTCATCATGGTAATTGTAGATCTAGTTGACATGAAGTATGCCCATTTTTTCTCTCTTTCTCATCCTTTTAAAGCAAGTACAATAGCCACAAATTTCATGGAAATGACTCAAAAGCTACATGGAATCCCCAAGATTAGTGTAAATAATAGAGATCTAATTTCACTAAAAGTTTTTGGATTGAATTATTTTCTTGTTTGGGTATTTGATTGGTTCATAGATTCTCTTACCATTCTCAATCCATCAGGAAAACTAAGATTATGAATAAATGTCTGGAACGATATCTTCATTGCTTTGGATTTGATAAACAAACACAACTGGTCAAACGATTTCCCTTTGTAAAATGGCAGAACAACATATCCTTTCACACTTCATAAAAAATGTCCCCATTTATGGAAGTTTATGGATATCATCCTCCATCTATCACATCACCCTTGAAAGAGAATTGTTGTGAAAGAGAATTTGAAGTGGGGGATTGGGTACTTTTGAGGCTACAACCATATAAACAAATGCCCCTCAAGCAACAAAACAAGGGCAATAAATTAGCACCTAGGTGTCATGGCCCCCATAAGGTCTTGCAAATAATTTGAAGTATGGATTATGAATTGGGTTTTCATACATCTTTGCATATACATCCAGTCTTTTGTGATCCTTACTTAAAGAGGGAAGTCGACGACAAGATTCCAATACAAACTATTCTACCATAAATTAAAGAAGAAGGGAAAACCATACTATAACTAGAAACAATCCTTGAATGAGCATTTGAGTTGTGGAAGTTATAGAAGAGTTAACTCCAACCCTATTACCAAGGTGATAAAGCAGGTCAATAAAGCCATCTTGGAAACCAACCTGGAGGATAAAATAAAAAAGAAGTTGATTCCCTCCTATGAGGTTATTCCTAGAATCTATGGATTACCAAAAATCCATAAGGAAGGGGTCCCCCTTAGACCAATTGTTAACACCATTGGTTCCCCTACCTATGAATTAGCTAAGTATGTAGCTAAGATCCTAAAGCCTCTGGTTGGTAACACAGACTCTTTTATAAAAGACTCAAGTGATTTTGTAAAGCTCATTAAGAATAAAAAGGTGGATAAAGATGATATTCTAGTAAGCTTTGATGTCGTATCTTTGTTTACAAAGATTCCTCTTGATGAAGTTGTTCTTGTTATAAAGATGGCCAGCGATCCTGAAACAGTAAAGCTTGCAAAAATTTGTTTGCGGTCCACGCTTTTCAGTTTTCAAGATCACTATTATGAGCAAATTTCTAGATTCGCCATGGGTTCCCCGCTCTCACCTATTGTCGCCAACCTATACATGGAGTACTTTGAAAGAAAAGCCCTAGACTCCTTCCACTTGAAGCCAGCATGGTGGAAAAGATTTTTCGATGACACCAACCTGAATTGGACTCATGGAGAGCTTGAGAAGTTCTTCAATCATCTTAACTCTATATCTTCCGAAATCAAATTTAATATGGAGCTTGAGGAGAATGGTAAGATCCCCTTTCTAGACGTTCTGATCAGTAGAAAAGAGGATGGTACTTTGGGACACCAGGTCTACAGTGTTGGAAATAATACTGAGAGGGGGGGCGGGGGGTGAATCAGTATTATCACATCAATAAAACTTTTTCATTTCCATATTCAGATTCATATATGCTACTTCCACAACTTCTTATGATTCAGTTAGTTGATCCTTAATGAGTGCATTAGAACATTATCAACCATATTAACAGTAAACAGGTGCAGTAAAATAGAATAGATCATCACACATAAGCCACACACATGAACACCATGATATAAGGTGGAAACCCAATGTGGGAGAAAACCACCTGCTGCAAGTCATCTCAATCTTCTTCTTAATAAGAAAATCCTTTTACAATATTTCTGTACTGGTGCAGTCTTATACCACTACGCAGGCTTCTACCTGTAGAGAGCTACAACCCTCTCTCGTTCTCCAGTCTTTCTTGGAAGGGAGCTACAACCCCCATAGTTCTTGTACTAACCGATCCATTTACTAGTACGCAGGTTGCTACCTGCTACAATGCTCCAAAGTTTTCAACTGCTACTGGAAGGGAGCTGCCACCCCCTTAGCTCTTGTACTAGCTAAGATACTAGTATGTAGGCACCGGCCTACAATCTTCTCTCCTCCAGGTACCATGTTTCATACATTTTCATACTGGATACTCTTGAAGCACAACACATAATCTGAAAGGCCACGTTTCATCCAATTTTCATACTGGACCCATTAATATCATTGAAGCACATAATCAATCAATCTTCTGAATCACCCAAACACTAGATCAATACATATACAAGGATAATATATGTGTTAGCACCCAGATCTAGTCCATCAGATCACATAAATATGAGCCATTATGATCCTGATCCAATATTAGTTCTCATCCATCAATACTGAAGCTAAACACAATCAACCAAATAGGATATGCAGAATATTAACACCTTTAAACTGTCATCAGAACCCATCAACACCCAGAACCACCTATGACTTCAAATATCATAGCTCAAATTGTATACACTACTACAATGAACCAAACCTGCATACATACGCGCTTACACCAAAGCCAACCCGCGTACAGATCTATAAATATTCAAACATGACTTGCAGCGATTTCAAACTCAAGTTATACCCAGTTCAGATCATTACAAGCGTCAGTATACAGATCTAGAATAAGCATAATCAAATATATAGAGATAGTTCATTTCAAACCATTTGATCCCGATCTATCCTTAGATCTTGTTTTCCATCAACTGGTGAGATCCCTCTTTAGCTCAGATCTAGATCTGCACCATAACCCAATCACAGTATTCCAGATCTAGCACTTTATGAGATATTCAATAATTCAGATGATGCTTTGCCAAATGATCTCCTTCCTCTTTTATAGCCTTAGTCCTTTCTCAATACCACGGTCCAAAACCATAGGATCAAAAAACTGTTGGACTAATACCATGAACCAACCATGAAAGTGCGTGAGATCAACACTTTTGGATGCAATACCACGGACCAAAACCATAGGATAAAAAACTGTCGGACTAATACCATGAACCAACCATGGAAGTGTGTGAGATCAACACTTTTGGATGCAATACCACGGACTAAAACCATAAGATCAAAAACTGTCGGACTAATACCATGAACCAACCATGAAAGTGTGTGAACTTTTCTCTTGCATGAAGGGAACTTTTCTCTGCATGAAAGTGCGTAAACTTTTCTCTACATGAAATAAACTTTTCTCTGCATAAAAGTGCGTGAACATTTCTCTACATGAAATAAACTCTTCTCTGCATAAAAGTGCGTGAAATTTTCTCTACATGAAATAAACTTTTCTTTGCATAAAAGTGCGTGAACTTTTCTCTACATGGAATAAACTTTTCTCTACATAAAAGTGCGTGAACTTTTCTCTACATGGAATAAACGTTTCTCTGCATAAAAGTGCGTGAACGTTTCTCTACATGGAATAAACTTTTCTCTGCATAAAAGTGCGTGAACGTTTCTCTACATGAAGGAAACTTTGTTGCACTATAATTTATCAAATAATTTTGCCAACACTTGTCTCATAATGCCAACAATCTCCCCCTTTGGACTTGTCATACTGAGAATTGTCATCTGATTCCTTGTCACATCTGATATCTCTTCCATAGATTCATCTAGATATATATAAGTGAGTTGATCTTCTACGAGTTGGTTGCCATCAAGTACAACACATGCATCATAATGCCAACAATCTCCCCCTTTGGACTTGATGGCAACAATACCAAATCACTCTCCCCCTTTGACATCAAGGGCAAAGGGTGGACCAAGATATTCTCTTCCTTTGTTGTCCATACTCCCCCTAAGTGCCTGTTGAAATTTCTGAATGAGCTCCCCCTTTGTATATGCCAAGGTGTACCAATCTGTCCATGCTCCCCTTGAGTACATGCTGAAGTCTCTGCTCTGCTGAAGTGTGCTGTTCATGCTCCCCCTGACTATAAGCAAGGTCTGCAAAAAGATGTTTTACAAGAAGAACATGACTCTATCATAAATGACCTTCCTATCACCAAGGACTCATACATACATCCATTTCCCAACCAAGTGGGGATATACTAGAATTGACTCATCCAACCAAGTGGGGATACATCAAAAGTTTACACATGATAAAACAAGAACATTACATCTTCATCCCAGGCATAGTGGGGAAACCAAGATAGGTCGTTACATGACCTTGACACCAAAAAAAAGATACATGACATAGAGATGAAATATCTAGAGCAAGACTTATGAAAGTCACCAATAATTGATAGCAGTAGCATCTGTCAAACACTTTTCAGATCAGCAACCATGCTCTCCTTCTGTTCTCCTTCTGCACCTGTTCTAACCAAAACAGCTTGTGTACACGAACCAAGAGCTTCTAAGGTAATGCCAACAATGCATTATTAGAAGTTAATCTGCTCCCCCTGAACCTGTGCCAGATGGTCTCTGTCAGACCCATATCAGACTCTTCTCATCCAGAGTCTGGCCCACTGATTTTATTCATACCAACATATACGCGACTGTATCCACAGAAACATGCGTATATACGCGGATACTCCGTATGAAACTCGCGTACAGCCAATTCCAGATCAGCAACCTGTAAATGTCCTATGACAGGGTATGTCTGCAGATAGATAACAACTCATCATCATAAAATCACTCACATTATATCATATGTGTAAAACACCATAGCCATCAAGATCATCCATGTATCATCACTTGGGAATATCTGCATCAATCAACATATGTAAGTATCAACCTATCATCATATAGGTAGAACTCATCATCATCATGTCTCCAACAATGCAACTTTGAGTAATCATGCATGTATCCAACACTATGTATCTTGAGCTCAAGATCATTTGTCAAGGCTTCTTTATATCATCAACATCAACAATCCTCATCCACACGAGCACCAAGAACTATAGGAATCCTACATCATAACTGTATTATATGATCTTTATGCATATGACGACAGTAGCATATGAGTGACTCATCATCAAGTAATGAAGATGTGTATTCAAGCTTTGTACTTCTCCTTATCCTTATGAAGATCACCATGTAAGCATCATATATGCACCATCTAAGAATCAATCCACAAATATGATCTGAACATCAACTATGTAACCCCAAGAATCATATGAGATTTTATCATGGACAACTCATAATCATAGCAAGATATATCATTTAGCCATATAAGCATCATCACCAAGGACTATTAACCATAATGCCAACAATGCATTATTAAAGGCATATGCTCCCCCTCAACCTGTGCCATCTGTTCACTGTTAGATCTGATCATGCATATATCAACAATAAGCATCAAAACATCATCATCATTAAGTTAGGATCAAAATACTTCTAAACATCTTACAAGTATCAAGACATTTCCACACATCCTCAGCAGACTGTAACTATTAACCAATAGAGCAAATAATGGACTGAATCATATCAGACACTTTTTCTGAGCCTGTCCCCACTGCTTTTCATCAGACTGACATATACGCGACTTTGCAGTGTCTAACTCGCGTATATACGCGACTTCCCTTTATGAAACTTGCGTATGAGATTTAGGACACTGAAGTTGTACACTTTCAGCTCCCCCTGAGTCTGTTATGTCTGTGTTGTGCTGCATCTGAGTACATTGTGTGGTGCCACATCTTTCTGACTGAACTTCCTTCTTCTTCCATATCTTCAAGCGTGATGATGATGTTTTCTCCTTTTGGTATGGTGCCCATACTTTGTTCCTGCATTCCTTAGCTATATGTCCAAGCTTGTTACATGTGTAACATCTTACATGTCTCATATTTCTTCTATAGCAATCAACAACTCTGTGACCAAACATATTGCAAGCAAAGCAATATCCATTAAAGTACCTTGAATGTGATGATCTTTCTGCATGATGGTCTTGAAACCTTCTTCTTCTACATCTGGCTGCAACATGTCCAAGATTATGACATACATAACATTCAACATTATTCATAGGAGGAGTAAAAGATTTTCTTTGAAGAATTTCTTTCCTTGGTTGATGATGAGATTGACCTTTCATCTCCTTATTGAGCATTTCAGATTTTGCAGTCGAGTCCCTTGTCTTACTTTGTGAACTAGATTCACCTTCAATAGATTCATGAAAACCAAGACCAGTTTTGATAGCAGGAGACCTTTGACTATTAAGAATATCATCCAAGACTTTAGTACTATCTTGAAATCGTAACAGTTTATCCTTTTCTTCTAATTTATCTTTTAGAATATTTACCTCAACTTGATGTTGCTCTTCCTTTTCAAGATACTGCTTCTTCACGTTTTCTTCAGCATTTCTTTCTTCTTCCAACTGACGTCTTAGTTCAAGAACTTCATTTTCATGAGCTTGGAGTAGTTCTTTATTCTGCTTCTTTGATTCTTCAAGATCCTCTTTTAGTGAGCGGATCGTGGCTTCAAGACTTTCATAGTAACTAGATCTATCTCTGAGTTTCTTGATGGTTGTGCTTCTTTCATTAACTTCATCTCTTAGTGATGTTACTTCATCCTGCAACTTTTGATATTTGTCCTTGAATAACTTCCTTACCTTGTTTCCTTCCTCTAGTTGAGCTTTTAGTTTGGTAGCTTCTTCCTTAAGTCAGATTCCCTTTTGTTCAATAGATCTTGTTTATCTCTGATTTTGTCTGAAAGCCTTTTGAATTCTGCCTCTATTTGATAACTTTCTTGTTCACCCATAAGAGCAAATTCAGTTGTTTCGCTATCACTTTCATCTTTTCCAAATGGATAGATAGCTGGAACATCAGAGGATAGCAAATTCATACCTGATAGTTCATTTTCATTCTGAAATGATTCTGAATCTGAAGAGCTTCTTACACCTAATCCCCAATTGATTCTCCCACTGTCATAGTTCTTCTGAGATGTCTTCTTCTGCTTATGTGCTTTCTTCTTAAGCTTCTTTCCCATTGTTCCACGGATCTCCTTCAAGCGATCAAGCTTCTACAAAAGGACCTTCTCTGATACCAATTGTTGGAAATAATACTAAGAGGGGGGGGGGGGTGAATCAGTATTATCACATCAATAAAACTTTTTCATTTCCATATTCAGATTCATATATGCTACTTCCACAACTTCTTATGATTCAGTTAGTTGATCCTTAATGAGTGCATTAGAACATTATCAACCATATTAATAGTAAACAGGTGCAGTAAAATAGAACAGATCATCACACATAAGCCACACACATGAACACCATGATATAAGGTGGAAACCCAATGTGGGAGAAAACCACCTGCTGCAAGTCATCTCAATCTTCTTCTTAATAAGAAAATCCTTTTACAATATTTCTGTACTGGTGCAGTCTTATACCACTACGCAAGCTTCTACCTGTAGAGAGCTACAACCCTCTCTCGTTCTCCAGTCTTTCCTGGAAGGGAGCTACAACCCCCATAGTTCTTGTACTAGCCGATCCATTTACTAGTACGCAGGTTGCTACCTGCTACAATGCTCCAAAGTTTTCAACTGCTACTGGAAGGGAGCTGCCACCCCCTTAGCTCTTGTACTAGCTAAGATATTAGTACGCGCCGGCCTACAATCTTCTCTCCAACAGGTACCACGTTTCATACATTTTCATACTGGATACTCCTGAAGCACAACACATAATCTGAAAGGCCACGTTTCATCCAATTTTCATACTGGACCCATTAATATCATTGAAGCACATAATCAATCAATCTTCTGAATCACCCAAACACTAGATCAATACATATACAAGGATAATATATGTGTTAGCACCCAGATCTAGTCCATCAGATCACATAAATATGAGCCATTATGATCCTGATCCACTATTAGTTCTCATCCATCAATACTGAAGCTAAACACAATCAACCAAACAGGATATGCAGAATACTGACACCTTTAAACTGTCATCAGAACCCATCAACAACCAGAACCACCTGTGACTTCAAATATCATAGCTCAAATTGTATACGCTACTACAATGAACCAAACCTGCATACATACGCGCTTACACCAAAGCCAACCCGCGTACAGATCTATAAATATTCAAACATGACTTGCAGCGATTTCAAACTCAAGTTATACCCAGTTCAGATCATTACAAGCGTCAGTATACAGATCTAGAATAAGCATAATCAAATATATAGAGATTGTTCATTTCAAACCATTTGATCCCGATCTATCCTTAGATCTTGTTTTCCATCAACTGGTGAGATCCCTCTTTAGCTCAGATCTAGATATGCACCATAACCCAATCACAGTATTCCAGATCTAGCACTTTATGAGATATTCAATAATTCAGATGATGTTTTGCCAAATGATCTCCTTCATCTTTTATAGCCTTAGTCCTTTCTCAATACCACGGTCAAAACCATAGGATCAAAAAACTGTTGGCCTAATACCATGAACCAACAATGAAAGTTCGTGAGATCAACACTTTTGGATGCAATACCACGGACCAAAACCATAGGATCAAAAACTGTCGGACTAATACCATGAACCAACCATGAAAGTGCGTGAGATCAACACTTTTGGATGCAATACCACGGACCAAAACCATAGGATCAAAAACTATCGGACTAATACCATGAACCAACCATGAAAGTGTGTGAACTTTTCTCTTGCATGAAGGGAACTTTTCTCTGCATGAAAGTGCGTAAACTTTTCTCTACATGAAATAAACTTTTCTCTGCATAAAAGTGCGTGAACATTTCTCTACATGAAATAAACTCTTCTCTGCATAAAAGTGCGTGAACTTTTCTCTACATGAAATAAACTTTTCTCTGCATAAAAGTGCATGAACTTTTCTCTACATGGAATAAACTTTTCTCTGCATAAAAGTGCGTGAACTTTTCTCTACATGGAATAAACTTTTCTCTGCATAAAAGTGTGTGAACTTTTCTCTACATGGAATAAACTTTTCTCTACATAAAAGTGCGTGAACTTTTCTCTACATGAAGAAAACTTTGTTGCACTATAATTTATCAAATAATTTTGCCAACACTTGTCTCATAATGCCAACAATCTCCCCCTTTGGACTTGTCATACTGAGAATTGTCATCTGATTCCTTGTCACATCTGATATCTCTTCCATAGATTCATCTAGATATATATAAGTGAGTTGATCTTCTATGAGTTGGTTGCCATCAAGTACAACACATGCATCATAATGCCAACATACAGGAAGAAAACTCATACTGATAGCTATCTTCATGCTGACTCTTACCATCATCCCTCCCAAAAATCCAGCGTCTTAAACACCCTAGCTATGAGGGCTTTCAAGATTTCGGACCCTGATCACATAAAGGATGAGATTGAACACTTAACCTTTGTCTTCAAAAACATTGGATACAAGGAATAGAGTATCAAAAGAGCTATAAGAAGGGCTCAGGATAGGGCCCTCTCTGAGCGTACCCCTGGAGACAAGCAAGAAAATCAAGGGAGAGTTTACCTTCCATTCATCCAAGGGATTACAGATAATATTGCAAAAATTTTAAGGAAGAATAACATAGACACTCAATTTACAACATGTGGAACGATAAGGTAAATGATGAGGTCGGTTAAGGCTAACATTGATCGACAACAACTCAAGGGAGTGTACAAGATCGATTGTTCATGTGACAAGAGTTATATTGGGGAAACGGGTCGGTCTCTGAAAAAAAGACTTAAAGAGCATGCCGCCGACATAAAGAATGAAAGATCCTGTACATCAGCCCTTGCAGAGCACTCGTCCAAGACCAAACATCATGTGTGTTTGGAAGATGCCAAGGTAATTGCAAGAGAAGACAACTATCATAAAAGAAAAATGAGAGAGGCCATTGAAATTGTGAAATTTCCTCAGAACCTCAATAGGGACAATGGGAGTGAAATCAGTGAAAATTGGCTTCCTCTCATCAAGCAAATAAGCCCCTCCGGACTCTTGGAAGCCTAGGGGGTCTTTAATAAATTAAAATAAATAAATTTAATTAAATAAATTTAATTTAATTTAATCAATTCTAAAATAAAATAAATTAAAATAAAAAATTAAGCATATCTTCTCAAGTTATTAATAATAACCAAAAATAACTTTGATTATCATAGTAAAACTCTAATAAATATTAATCAAAATAAAAAATTTTAGAATTATATGAAATTAAAAATTTGAATTATTGTTTTAATTAAATTCAATAAGGATTAATTAATCAAAATAAATAAAATAAATAAATTTAATTTAATTTAATCAATTAATTATAGAAATTGAAATTATAAATTAATATAATAAAATAAAATTTCTTTATCAATTTTAATTGGTTTTTAATTAATTAAAATCAATTTTTTTTTGTATTATATTAATTAGTCAATTTTTTTTTAAAATCAAGTTAAATTGAATTAACAATTAATTTATAAATAAAAAATATAAATAATTAGAAATTAATAAATCGATTAATTAGATAAATTAATTAATTAATTAATCAATCAATCAATCAATTAATTAATTAATTAATTGATAATTGATTAATTAAAGGAAGGCAAAAATAATTTATAAATTAATTAAGCAATTTATTACTCAAAATTTTTTAAATCAAATTAATTGAATTAACATTTAATTTATAAATAAATATTAAAAAATATATAAATAATTAGAAAGTAATAAATCGTTTAATTAATTAATTAATCAATTAATCAATTAATTAATTGATGATTAATTAATTGATGATTAATTAATTGATAAAGAAATTAATTTTGACTAATTAATATAAATTAATTTCTTTATCAATTTTAATTGGTTTTTAATTAATTAAAATTAAAAAAAATTTGTATTATATTAATTAGTCAAAAATTTTTAAAATCAAATTAAATTGAATTAACATTTAATTTATAAATAAAAAATATAAATAATTAGAAATTAATAAATCAATTAATTAGATAAATTAATTAATTAATCAATTAATTAATCAATTAATTAATCAATTAATTAATTAATTGATAATTGATTAATTAAAGGAAGGCAAAAATAATTTATAAATTAATTTAAATTAAGTAATTTATTAGTCAATTTTTAAATCAAATTAAATTGAATTAACATTTAATTTATAAATAAATATAAAAAATATATAAATAATCAGAAATTAATAAATCGATTAATTAGATTAATTAATTAATTAATTAATTAATCAATTAATTAATTAATTAATTAATTGATGATTGATTAATTAAAGGAAGGCAAAAATTAATTTAAATTACTAATTAATTAAGTAAAAATAAAAAGAATTAATTAGTTAATAAATGAAGTTCAAAATTAATAAAATAAAATAAATTAACTTATTCGTTCATGATTAAATAACCTAATCTAATAATGAATAATTAAATGATTATTTAAAGTTTTTATAAAACTTTTATAAATAAGTAAAATTATTATATAAAAAAGAAAAATAATTAATAAAATAATATAATAATTAAGAAAAATAAAGAATCATGTGTCGACCTTTATAAAATTAGGGTTCTTGTTTATTTATATCCAGGTCGCAAGGTTCTCTTTTCTCAATAATCTTTCACTCATATTCTATATGATGTGTCCTGATGATGGACCCCCTTTGGGGTTTGAAACGTTGGCAGAATGAACTAGAAACTGTGGATAATCCGGATCATGACACTACAAAAAACTTCCACATAGGCTTAAAATCTAACAAGGATTAAGAAGGTGAAAAATTGAGCAATTACTGAGTATCTTGTCAAATGGAAAATCCTACCAGTGGAAGAGGTGACATGGAAAGATTAGTTTTTCATGTGTACACATCTACAATTAGTCCTTCATGTAGAAACACTTGTAGTTAGTCAAGTGTTGAGGAGAACACTTGTTTGAAGGGGAAGGCGTGTTAAGACCCGGACAAGTGTCATGTTAACCCTCAAACCTTTATTAAGACCTAGATATTGAGTTATTGCATTTTTATTATTATATTATTATATAGGTCACAATATTTAATTGTACACTTTCATTATAATTGTACTATTTATATTTTATTTCTATGCAAAGGAAACCTAATCTTAGGATGATCTCATCTTGTCTTATACATTGTATTCATTGTAAAAGGAAGTTTCCATCTTGAAGTGGATTGTATTCATTTACTTTTTATCACTTTCATTATAATTGTACTATTTGTACTCTATTTCTATACAAAGGAAACCTAATCTTAGGATGATCTCATCTTGTCTTATACATTGTATTCATTGTAAAAAGAAGTTTCCACCTCAAAGTGGATTGTATTCATTTACTTTTTATCATTTTCTAGACGTTTGCTACATAACAACCTTATTTATATATTTTGTTAAAAGTCTTCTACAATTTATAATAGATCATGTGATAGCCTCTATAATTTTCTTTTAATATGTCACAAATATTTTGAGTTTGATATGTATAATTTATATTTATGAATTGGTCCATTTGATTGATTGTTCAAGCATGGTTAATGGGCGATCATATTGTCATATTACTCAATTATTTCTAAAATATGGTATGAGTTTTGTAGGACTATCATTATAATTAAACTAGTCTAGATCCATCTTTACTCTAAATCTACCAAGTGTCGAGAGGGATCAAATCTCTTTTCACCCTAAAAGATGTTTGCACTTCAAGAGATTTGATCCCTCTCGGCACTCGGTAGATCCAGAGTTAAGATGGATCTACACTGGTGTCTATATACATTGGCAAAATCATGTGTTGTCAAAACCAAGGAGCCAAAAACCACAAATGGTAAATTGATTATTTTACCTCAATTTTATTTTAATTATTAATTTTTATGGAATTTGACCAAATCAAAATATTTAGATAGTCTTTTAAACAATCATATATAATTTAGCATTATTCAAATTATAAAATATAATATTTCACTTTGTAATGTGTTAAATAGTAAACACTATAAATATAAATATAAATATCAAAATTAAAAAAAAAACAATCCAACTAAAGCCAAGGGGCCAAAAACAAAAAAACCCTTATCAAATCAAAATATTTAGATAGTCTTTTAAACAATCATATATAATTTAGCATTATTCAAATTATAAAATATAATATCTCACTTTATAATGTGTTATATAATGAAGACTATAAATATAAATATGAATATCAAAATTAAAAAAAAAACAATCCAACTAAAAGCCAGGGGGCCAAAAACAAAAAAACCATTATCAAATCCAAATTTATATGCGGTGAGCGTGGATCGAACACGCGACCTTCAGATCTTCAGTCTGACGCTCTCCCAACTGAGCTATCCCCGCGCATGTGATTTAGTGTATATTTATTACACTCTCATGATTATTCCAACCCCGTATATCTCGCATGCAGAATAAGCGCTCAGAGCTACTTATTCAAACTTTTTAAATATTTTCAGTTTCATGGCACGAATATATCACAATGCTGTTACTAATTAAACGATTTTAATAAATCAAATTATCCATACCTCGAGTATATGTTTGAACAATGAAAGCAAATGATTTCAGCCGTAGATATTTTATTTCTCTAAGTCACCCTTCTTCAATATATGGTGTTGAAAGCTAATTTATAAATTTGTTGGAAAAGTGTTTAAATACTTTTTTCTCTCATCCTAAAATTTTCTAAAAAACTAAAATTCTTAATAATAACGAAGTTCAAACACATTATAATATTTAATGAAGTTTGTGGAATATATTTTTATTTATTTTGGTTAATCTAATTCATTAAAAGTTTAACAGGTCACTAATGCAATATATGTCCATTTACACAATGAAAGTTTTAGATAAACTTCATTACATACTAATGACATGAATCCACAAATCTATCCTGAAGTTTCTCAAAATTTGAAGTTTCTCAAAATTTTAAATAAATTTCGTTATAGTAATAACATGAATCCATAAATTATGAAATATAATTCTATCATTAAGTTATCCTAACTACTTTTGTCAATAAATCAAAATCAAACCAACAAAGATAACACCTTTTGTGGAATGGCAAAAAGGATACATGAGTTTGATGTTAATTTGCCATTAAATATGCTCATATGATCTTGCCAAAGATACTTGCTCATGTTGATATCTACTTCATGATATCTCCAATTGAAGCTTGCAGGGTGTTTGATTTTGAGGTTAGATGTTACTAGTTATTATAAGGAAATCTAAGAGTAATTAGCCGCTTGGATGGTGTAAGAGTGAGAAGCTTCAATGAATAGCTAAGCAAATTTTATAAGCATGTTAAAGATTTGTTGCGAGAATATGATGAAAAATAGATTTGTGTATTTTTTAAAGTATTCAAATATTATGTTTATGTATAGTATTTTAGGTGGCTATTTTGGTTTGAAAATCATATATATAGAATTTAGCCAATATTTTATATATATATATATATATATATTATTAAAACCAGTAAATTTTTAGTGAATTTTATCATATGTATTTTAAAATAAGCCATTTCTAAAATAAATGGGTGAATATTTTTTTCCAAAAAAATAGTTGTCGAAATTTTACCTTTAAAAAATTCATTGATTAGATTGGAGAAACTCAATTTGGCATTTGATGTTGTAATGTCGAGAAGTGGGTTAGTTATGTCTTTAAATATAGTTAATAGAATTGAAAGGATTTTTGCTAGGGAATGTTATACTAATCTTTGACTTGGTCAATAATACATTATAAGTGATTTAAAATGGCACGTGGTTTTGTAGTCCACTGTATTAGCTTGTAATGAAGCATATTTAAAAGGTTTAGTGTATCCCATTATAAAGACCTTCAATCGGCCAAAGTAATAAAGATATTTATTATGTTGGTTTTCTCAATTTGGGGTTTCCAATGCAACCATTGGTGTTTAGTTTTTATTCTCTCCATGTAAGATTTTAATATGGTATTAGAGCCTAGGTGGGTTGGGCCATCTAATAAGGGTGGTTGGACACATGTAAAGAGTCTCTGACTCATGCACTAGATGCCAATTTGTTGTTATGCATCAAGCACTTGGACAAAGCCATATAAGTGGAAATATTCAAGTTGGAATTATATGGATATAGTTTCTTATGCTAAAGGAAGGAATTCATTTTCCTTGAATTATGTACCTAGAGATGTGTGTCTAAATTCATAGGAAAAGTAAAATCTTTAAGCTAATACCATTGCCATTATCATCGATTCAGTTGGAGTGAAGTGAGAATTAAGATATGATCCTTGTTACCCACCAAAGTGCATAACCCCAAGGAGAAGTTTTTCCTCCTAATAGATCAACCTAATAGCCAACAAACTTATGATGATCCACATATATTTATGCTTTAGAGCTCTCCACATATGTCCAATCAACATTCACTCTTCCACGTAGCATACTTTTTGAATGTGGGTCATATATTACAAGGTAGACTAACCATTTCAGTAATCAAGTTCTTTCATTTAATGTTAAGGGTATTCTAATATGAATCACAAGTTTAGCTAGATGATTGAAAACTCTTGGTTGTATCCTTGTTCCCGCTCTTCACCTAGGAGGTTATCCCCTTTTCCCCTAGCATAGTGTGAATATACCCAAGGCCTTTCCTTTCCATTGTTGAGGAGGGACACAAATAGGATGCATTGTTTGACATAGTGTGCCCGAACTCCACAAGTATAACTTTCTATTAGTCCCTTGTGTCCACCTCCACTCTTTGGGTTGATTATCATTTGTCACTAGTACTGGAAACTTCTTACCCTCATCTTTGAGAAAGGGCCCGAAATTTTTTACCCTTAATAGGGTGATGTAGCTAAAAGAAAGATAAAAGCATTCGTATATCCACAAATAAAAGAAAAATGTAAAATGCACAAGATGACAAGGAAAAATTAAAGTGCATGGACAAAAGCCTAGCTTGAGCTCTACCTGAATCATTAGTCATCACCTACCTCCTTGCATATCATGCTCTATCTAAATAAAAGGAATTTGTGGATGTCTCAACTACTACATCTTAAGGGATATTAGAAATCATCAAGAAAACTGGTTACCCAAGATATGAAAGAAAAAAAAGAAAATTATTAAAGTAGAAGGCACACTAGAAGGATGGTAAAAATAAGGCAAGGAAAGGGGTAACTCGAGCCCCTATGATTGCTCCCTCTTTACATCATTACACTCAAGATGTTGGATTCCATTAAATTGGTGCCATGAAAATGACATCTTCCTTGAAGTCTTGCCCATTCCATGCTCATCTTTATCACATGCACTTATGTATTGATGTGAAGTCCTAGGAATTGTTCTTCCCCTTTGGGTTACAGGAACCTAATAGGGCTAATTGGATTCCCATTCCAAACATAAGTGTGGTAAATTGCTTACAGATCATCAACTAGAAAGACATTTCAAGGCAAGAGTTGTGTGAAGTATTTTGGTGCCCTTGCATTAAATATAGTCCACTATGATACTTTTATGGTTTCTTTACCTAATGATGTTGATCACACTTGATATTAAGGGTATTCTTTAGGTGATTTATCTTAAATAAATTAGATATCCCTCAAGGGATGTCTTAACACTTCTGTAAATAATTGAAGATGATGTCTAGCCCAGCATGAGAGCACTTATGACCTTCCAATCACAATGTTTCCCACACATAAATGATTATTGGGCTTTGAGGACCCTTCACATCGATGTGTGACACCTCCTGCAACTCTAGTTATTGAAACACTAAACTAGGAGGTCATGGTGTTAGCAGGATTGGTGATGTACCCAAGAGGACCCAAGACATCCTTATGTTGGCCTTTCACATTCTTGATGGACATTTCCTTGCTTCAGATCCTACATGCATATGATGATGAATTGAGACACTTTAGAGGATTGGTACACCTTCTCTTGATGATGATGTCATGCCCTAGGGTTGCAACACCACCCATGAAAACCCTAAGATGATGACATGTGACTTATTGATTGTGACATATTGGATGAGGAGTTATGATTTGGAAATGTACCCTCTCACATTGTTGATATTTCTTGAAGTGAAGAGCACTCTTTGACCCCTCTTGGTAGCTTGCTTGATGGAGTGAGGATGATGTCATGTTGGAGAGCTTCTTCTCTCATATGTGTGGAGAAAAGGGAGTCATTTGTTGTGTTCTATCTTTGTAAAGATATATTTATGTCATCTAGTGACCTATTAGCCTTGTTGAACACTTCAAGTCATGTTTTTCAAGTCTTTTAGTGTAAACTAAGGAAATTTCGCTTAGTTTCCCTCATATAAATAAAGGGATTTTTATTTTTTTTTTGGATTTTTGTCACACACATTTCTTTCTCATATAATGAGTGTGCACCAGTTCTCTCTCTTTCACTTGGAGACAATGGAAAAGTAGGGTAGTGAATTGTCTTGGGCAAGATATGTTTTGTATGGAGAGACTTTTTATGGATTGCTAAACTGACGCTTACTTAAATGGTGTAAATTTAAATTAGTGTTGCACTTATCACAATAATATCAGAATGATCACAATAATAGATTCGCCAAAACCTACATCATCAATATCAAAAATATTTATTGCGATAATTTTCCCTTTTGAATTATCGAGATAATTTTAATTTATTGCAATAATCTAGGAAATTATCACAATAATTTGAAAATTATCGCCATGTCTCTATTACTTTCAACTTAACCAAAATTTTATCGTTTTAATCCTCATTTTTTAAAAGTGAGTTAGGTGATTGACTTGTGAGGATACTTAATATTTTCCATCAAGCAACAAGGGGAAATGTATTGTTTTCATTTCACATGATTCATCCCATGAGATACATACCCTAGTAGTTAATGGCAATATTAAATTCTTAAAGTAAAAGTGACATTCTCCTTTAGGTGAAAATGAAAGATAAAGGAGAATGTCACTTTTATTTAAATTTTTAACATTACCAATAATTGTTATATGATGCTTGAGAGTGGTTCTGGCCTTATTGGATTTCATATGAAGAAAGTGAAATTTTAGATCTCATTCAAAATTTAGCAGACTTAATGGTTTTCATGAGTTCAGGATTGGTAGGATTGCAATGTTTTTATTGGATTTTGTGGTATGATTGTATGGAATTGACATCTAAGAAAGAGCACCAAGCCCTGTATGTACCTCAATGTTGATGGCATTGATTGTTGAACTAGTCATCCATCATGGCCCTAGTAAAAATGTACACTTCACTCAATCAAAACCGAGTAGGAATGTTAAGCCTTTTCTACGTTATTTAGCTATTTGTATCTATTTGTTGTAGCATCCCATTATAGGCAATGATTTTGATGTTATGTAGCTATTTTTTGTAGCATGATTTTATTTTATTTTATTTTTCCAGACTCTAGAGGCCATTTAGAGCCTCCTTGTTCGTTTATTTTGATTCAAAGATGCATTGTGTTGGTGCTATTTTGGTTATATGCACCCTTGCCATATACATGAGAAAAAATTCATATTTGTGTATAACAATTTGAATTCATATGAATGTACATGAATTATTTGTTCTTTTAGTATTTTGAATATTTTATGCATTCTTTGGTCAATGTATCTTTGGTCCAGTTACGATATCATTATCGAGGATGTTGTAACCATTTTCCATCAAGAAAAAAAGGAGCGATCCATTGTTTTCATTTCCATGATTCATCTCATGAAAACACTTATTTTTGTTTTGATATGATTTTATATCATTTTGTCAGACTTTATGATTCCAGACAAATATCATATTTCAATATCGATATCTAATGTACCACTTGACATCTTATACATCTTATATATCAATTTTATTTTCATATTTATGTAGCAATGCATTTTTTTGATTCTAATGTTGCTTTAAGGTCAAACAAATTGTAAAAATAAAAATTGATTACTTATGTATTTTTTAAGTTTCCTAATATTTTCGATATTTTCCCCAATATTGTTGATAATTTAAATTTTGGACCCCTAGTGATAAATCAATGATAACAATAAATATAACATTGGTTTAAATGATTTTTTTCTTCTATTTTTCATAAATTGTTGAAATTAGGGATTATCTTGTGTCATTTTAAAAATTGAAATATCATTTCCGAACTCTTGTTTCTTATTATGCAAAATTTGTCATCAAGTGTCCATCAAAGGAACTAGATTGCATCCTTTGACCTTAGATATACTATAGAAGAAAGTTGCTAGGGTTGGTAGGTAAAGCAAACTCTCTATCCTCCCTCTCTATCCAATATCCTCTAGCATTTGACCTCATCCTATTGACTCCATTACACCTTCGATTGAAGGAACTAGTCATTGTGTGTCGATCATCATAAATTTTAGAATTTAGGCTTCTAAGATTTTATATTGGTTGAATACTAGTTTTATTATTTATCGCATCATATTTAGGATATCTCGACGTTTCGAACCTACTTGTGCAATTCATATTCAAGAAGAAAATGAATGTGAAGAAGCATGACCATGCTAGGAAGAAATAAATATGATCTACAACATTTGAGAAATGAAAGGTCAAATTTATTCTTTGCAATTTTTAATTTCCATCATTCAAATCTATGAAATTCTTTGAATATTTCCCTTTCGTATAGGGAAAGTATTTCAAAATTTAAGCTTTTTCATTTGAGATTGGCTGAAGATTAAATTCAGGATTCATCACATTAGATTTAGGATATCTTTATGTTTCAAACGTTCTTGTGTGGTTCATCTTTAGGAAGAAAATGAATGAGAAGAAATATGTTCATGCTAGGAAGAAATAAATAAGATCGAAATGCAAGGTCAAATTTCTTCTTTGCAATTTTTAACTGGCATTGTTCAAATCTACGAAGTTCTTTGAATATTTCCCTTCTGTGTAGGTAAACTATTTCAGAATTTTGGCTTTTGCGATTTGAGATTGGTTGAAGATTAGTTTTAGGGTTCATCACATCCGATTTAGGATATCTCGACGTTTCAACCCTACCTGTGTGGTTCATCATAAATTTTCCATGTTACTTTCTTTTATGGTAAATTAGGGTTAGGGTTGGTTGAATTTGCATCTTATAACATATTGAACCTATATGTTATTGTGCTTTAAGTATACATTGCACTATTAATGTTTAAAAAGAAAAAATGATTATTTTATGCATGTTTTACCCCAAATTTTAGGGTTGGCATTTATGTCTTGTTCGATGTTATGTACATGTTCAACCATTAAAACTGCATTGTTGACCTATCTCTTGTTTACCCCCATCAATAACCTTAAGCCCATTAATGAGCATACCATAAATAGGTTATTTTCATTGTTATAAACTTTTTCATCCTATAAATTTGCATACTCTTCAAAGGCTAACTTATAATAACATTGATGGTGGCTAGAGGAAAAACTTATTTTAACGTCTATAAAAAATATCTTGACCTCCAAGTCTTTTCCAGTGCTTTCCTTCAAACCTATGTCACAAGGTTTGTCAAGCTTTAATGTTAGGGTTTGAAATTTAGCAAACCTAAGACAAATTTTGAGGTTCGGTGAACCTCATGGCCATTGACTAAGTCCATAACTCAAGCTCATGACCTCATGTCACAAATCAAGCTTGTCATCTATCCTTGCAGTTTCCAAGTCTATAATAGTATTTTCATGTTTATTTATGTTGATTTCTTACTATTTAATTCTTTATTTACTTATATATATGTATATGTATAGATATATATATATATATATATATATATATATATATATATATATATATATATATAGATAGATATACATATATATAAGTATAGATATATATAGATATATATATATATATATATATATATATATATATATATATATATATATATATATATATATAGAGAGAGAGAGAGAGAGAGAGAGAGAGAGCTAATACCAAAAATCATCAAAAAATTCAAACTCAAATTGAACCAAATCATTTGTCGAACCTAAACTCAAACTAAACCCATGTGACTTAGCTCTAAACCATCATCTCTTTAACACCTTGAGCCTCTCTTTTATTGAAGACCTTTCTTGGGTATGAGTTTGCAAGCTCCTTATAAAAGCTTTGGCTTAGGATCTGTTGACAGTGCTAGAAATCCTTCAACCAAGGGGGTCTCCCCAATGTGAAGTCCCAATTAGACCTCACACTGTTTGGAGTAGGTGCCCCATCTGGAGTAACGACCCAGTCACCATGTATTCTTATAGATTTTCCTTGGTTTTAGCTATCAGCAAGAGAGAGAAGTGTGTATGTGCCTTTGCGGAAGGCAAGTAAGTGTGGCTGGTGAATGTTTAGTTGCAAGTGTATCAAGGTTTTTTTACTACAGAGGGAGAAGAAAGTGAGCCTCTAAGAGATAGGTAATAGTACCACTTTGGTAGAAACACACACAAACAAGAGATATATGTCTAAAATCCAATAGAATAGTCCACGAATATGCGATGGGTATTGCAACCACTACAACACATTCTCAATATGATAAGCACTAAAATAACCAAAATAGTTTGCCTACTTTAGTATAGGCGAAAATAAACATGAATCATAAACATTCACAAAACAATCTTAAAAACATTCAAAATCCATGCATGAAAAGTGTGTTGGCCATTAGGCTTCATTTATTAAGTAAAAGTCCCAAGACACATGTATACAATGAACAACACTAGCTCCAATAGTGGAGCGTTGGAGCCACTACTTGCTGCCCAAAAGAAGTAGCTTGTCTCTCTGATGCCTTGTAGGAGAAGCCAAGGTGAAAATTCACTTTCTTGTACAATGAGGGTGTATATATAACTAATGGGTTGATCCTTCACCTCCCTTGTGACTCTTCGACTACCATCATGACTGTTTGACTTCCCATGACTGTTCATATTCTATTCATGTCCTTTAGACTTCCACTTTACAATACATTTCGAAGAAGAATTTACATAATCCACAAAATGATATGGAATATGATGACTCACGACATGACATGACATAATACCGATGACATGGAAATGTCAAGCCATTCTTGATGTATGTCTTTGTTGAAAATGCTACAAGAAAATCCTAATTTATTTTGTCCTTGAATTAAATTGTAATTCCACATCTCATGACAACTTGTAATAGTTTACTAATTTAATGTGACTTAGTTGGCTTAGTTAATTTGAGTTGAGGGTCTAACTAGAGTCATGTAGAGTGTCTCCTACTTTTTAGAGCCCTGGTTGAGTTTATTTTGAGTTGTAATTATTTAATTTAGTTTAACTGAGTTAAATTCAGTTAAACTAGTTCCAAATAATGGAGGAATTGGTGGGAGATCCACTAGTGGGGTGTAACCAGCAGTGGTCAACCATCAAACTGAAGATTCACTCATAATTAACTCATGCATGTCAGATCATAGAAAGACCCAGTTGAGATTGTAGTTCACAGATAATGTACTACTAGTTGTATAATCATCTGAATTGTACAGGTGTTGAATGCAATCAGAGGAAGGCCTATGAGGATTGCACAATTCATAATTGAGGAATTTCCAAATTAAATATGTGCTAATTCCCTAGGAAATTGCGTAAGGAAAAATGATCTTGGTGGGAAATAGAATTGACTAAGTATTGGCTTGAGCTTTTTCTGGGAAGCAATGAGATAGATTGAGATAGTGCAAAGGTTGCTCAGGCTTGAGAAAAGCATTGTAATCTCATATTTTGTGATTAATGAAAAATACAGATAGCAAGGGTTTTGAGCTGTGGCTTTCCCCATAAAATTATTGTGTTATGTGTGATTGGATTATTTCTCTTTTATGCTTCGTGATTTCATCGATCATTTATTGTTTCTGCTCATGAGTAGAGTAAATTCAAGTGAATTATTTTAGCATATTACAATCTGTGGTTTGAATCTACGAGGAATTTCTGCATGGTATCAGAGCTGAAATCATTATAGAAGAGGAGAATATGAGTTTTTCTTTTGCAGGATAAATCGAATTTGCAATATCATACTTCAGAGCTAGTAGGATGTCGTTCTACAGGTTGAGACTCGAATATTCCCTTGAGGGTAATTCGAATTATATTGCTTGGTAGGACAGGATGGAGGTAGTGTTGGAAGACAACATGCTTAAGGAATTCATAGACAAAGATATTCCTAAGCCAGTTGATGATCAAGATCTGGCAAAGTGGAGAAAGTGTGTAGAAAAGGTGAGAAGGGTTATCCTAGAAGGAGTTCGAGATCATATTGTCTTGAATATCCATGGTAAGGAAACTCCATTTGCAATGTGGAAGGTCTTGATAGACCTATTTCAAAACAACAGTGACCACATGAGGCTCGCACTAAAGGACAAGCTCAGAAAGATCAAGATGGAGAAGGGCGACACAATACCAAAGTACTTGAACAATTTCATCTAATGTTGGGATGAGCTTGGAAGTGTTGGTGTTATAGTTGTCGAAGACGATTTATTAATCCCAACACTTCTAGGCCTTCCTAAGTGCTGGCACATCTACTAGGACTCAATTAATGAAGGGAGAAGCTACGAGAGTAGCATTGATTGTGGCCTGACTTGGTACAAGAGGATATTCGACGAAACACTAGAGATGGATCCTCATCCAAGCATGATGAGGAGGAAAATTGTGCCTTATCTCAAAAGGCGAAGAAAGGGAAGGGGAAAACATCCCATTCCAAATCAGATTCTAGTCAGGGCAACAAGAAGAAGGACACACCGAAGATTAAATTTTTTCACTGTCATGAGACGGGACATTATGCCACAAAGTGTCTACACTAGAAGGCCGGTAAGAAGCCCTCAGGAGGAGCGGCAAATGAATCTCTTGCTTCACAATTCGAACTAGATTTCACTCTCATCGCTTGCATGGTGACATCAGTGATGGGTAGTGTGTGGTACTTGGATAGTGGAGCCTCATTCCTATAGGTTTTAACCCCATACAAAAATTATCTACATACGAATTGTAAAAATAGAAAATAAATATTAGTGAGAGCATAAAACGTAAAATAGATATACACCGAGATTTTCCCCTGGATCCCAAAACTGGGACTACCAGATTGATTTTTCATTATATTCCTTTCAATGTAAATACATATATATACATGCCAAAGGATCCATAAACCCCAATCCATTAACCCTGGATTAGAACATAATCGTAGTTCCCTTGACTAGATCTACAAAATACCATGGACAAAAACCATCATGCCCAAAACCATGTGCTAAATCCATGCACAAAACCATAGGAAGGTCTACCCACCTAATATAGGATCCAAAAAGAACATCCCCGAGGCCCTGCCACGGACCCGTGCAGGGGGGCTACTGCCCCCTGCATACCCCCCAATAGGGGGGGAAGTCGCCCCCCCTACTGCGCCCGACACAATGTACAAGGGGGCTACTTCCCCCCCTACATGCCCCCCAACAAGGGGGGAAGTTGGCCCCCCTACTGCGCCTGAAACAATGTACAGGGGGGCAGTATGAGCCCCCCACACGTGTGGTGATCATGGAAAGAATATAACACATACCCAACAATTCCATATAACCAGCAAGAAAGAGTTCTTCTGAGACTTAGAGGAGAAGGACCTTTATGTGTAAATTGAGATGGGAGATTATGGGAGGTATAACGCGACCGACATTGGTATTGTTACCTTTGAGAGAGAATATGGTTCTCCTCTCACACTAAGAGATGTCATGTATGTTCCAGGTTTGAAGAAGAATTTGGTGTCAGTTTCCATGTTGGAGGACCATGGTTACAATGTGATATTTAGAAAGGGAAAGTCTTTCCTTTGTCATAGAGCCTCAAGATAGGTAAGCAGATCAGGGTTTAGGTGAAGAACCTCTACAAACTAGATGTAGAAGATTGCGTGGCTTTGAGCACTAAAGCAGTGAAGGTGCAAAGCTGAGACATTCGTGAGTTGTGGCATAGAAGATTGGGTCACTTGCACCATAAATCTTTGAAGGCCATGCAACAAATTTCTATAGGACTTCCCAAGGGTACACTAGAGAAGAGAGACACATGCAAAGGGTGTACATTGGGGAAGTACACCAAATCTTCCTTTCAAGATAAAGATCATGTTCACTAAGATGTGTGTGGACCATTCTTAATAGCCTCCACAAAAAAGGACAGGTATTATGTAATATTTGTTGATGATTTTTCTCATAAGTGTTTGATTTTATTCATGCGGAAGAAAGATCAGACGTTTGCTAAATTTTTTGAATTTAAAGCACCTGGCGAGAAAGATACTGGTAGGAAACTTAAAGCTCTCAGAAGCGATAATGGTGGAGAATATGTGTTGAATGAATTGAAGAACTTTTGTGCATCAGAAGGCATTCGACAAGAGTTAATAACACCTCATAACCCACAATAGAATGGGGTGGCTAAAAGGGAGAACAAAAGTATTGTGGGAGTGTCATGGGCGATGTTACATGATTAGAGCTTATCGTTGCACTTGTGGGCTAAAGCATGCAACATAATTGTTTATTTGTAGAATAGAATCCCTCATCGAATTTTTGGGAATAGTACACCAGAAGAGGCTTTTTTAGGTAAGAAACTAGATGCGACACACTTCAAGATCTTTGGTTCATTAGTCTATTGTCATGTTACCAAGGATGCACGGAAAAAGCTAGAGCCAACAACTGAGTTGGGTATATTTGTGGGGTACAGTGATATACCTCACAACTATTGGGTGTACCTGTCATCCAACAGGATGACATGGTTCGTAGAGATGTGAATTTATATTAAGAGAAGGCCATGAGATGTTCCCTTGAGTGCGATCTTCAATTACATGAAAATGAGGAGCTTTTAGCTCCAGAGGAGGAAACTTAGGATGATGTGGTGTAGCCACATGTAGAGGAGAAGAGAGTGGTGTTGATTTGGAATAACATCAGATGTGCTATAGCCATGAAAATTGGTGGAGAGGCTAAAGAACATGAGATCTCCAAGACCCAGAAATGGTTTGCGCAGATTCTAAGCGGTTTGGGAGATATTAAAATAATTAATATTTTTAATGGAGTTCCTAAGTCTAAACTTAGGAAAAATAAAATATTAATGGGTATTAAAATAAAAATGGGTTAGAAGGTTCCAAAAGTCATGGATCAAGCCAAATCTAATCTTAGCCATTGATTAGAGATTTAATCTCGGCCGTTGAAAGATCAACAGGAAAAGTATAAGAGGAGGCTTGAGGGTCAGTTCGAGAACACACGAGAGTGATTAGTCATTCGATTTTCTAGAGCGGGTTTGCTAAACAAAGTCGAATTAGTGATCAACAGTGAGGGGTAGTGAGTATTGGACAAAGAGGCAGAGACAATGCCAAGAGAGCAGCGTAGAGGCAGAGAGTGAGAATAAGCAGCCAGAGTAGGCCACACAGAGCCTAGCAAAGACAACACAGAGGCCATAGGGAATGCATCGTCCACGCAAAGAGCAGCTGGAGTGATGCAGAGGGTCCCACAGGCTGCGCAGTGCCTCAGAGGGCTGACACAGAGGGGTTTAGTTCTGACGTAGAGGCTAGAAAGGCCAGCGCAGTGCTGTAGAGTTGCTGGAGAGGGTTTCGTGGGACAAGTTTTCTGAATACCTGTTTTTGAATAGAGAGGTATTACTTCCAGTTATTTTTCTCGTCAGGTGAGCTAGTTTGGCACCCAGTTGTACTCAAGGAAATAATGCATAATAATAAACCCTCAAAATAGCTGCACTCGTTTTCCCGCATTGGGTTTCTCCAGGGACATTTGTCCAAAAATAATGGTGTCACTTGTGTGTTTGTTTTCTTTCAGTTGATGATCTATAGTTGTTGAGACTGTATTGTGTTTATTTCATTATTTATATGTTTTAAATAACTTGTTCGAATTTAACAAGTAGAAGAAATAAACCAGAAGAATATAGATTAAATTTCTAATGGATAGACTTAAAAATTTCAACATAGTATCAGAGTGTGGTTATAGGTAACAAGAAAGATGAAGGCATCAGATAAGTAGAGCATCTACAACAGAATCAACGATCCCAAGTGATAGAAGCTGATCCTTGCAGAAGTGACATAAGAAGGGTTGACACAGAGGGACTGCGTCATCATTCCGGGCTAGAGAGAGGTCAGCGTAGAGGCTGAGGAGGGCAGGGAGAGGCTCATGTAGAGTCACGCAGAGACCGGGAGGGTTGACGCAATTGGTTGAGGGAGTTGTTTTCCCAATGCTGGGATTGCGCAGAGAGTAGAGGCTCATTCCTTCAGTTGCTGCGACATAGGAAGCTGTGGGCAATTTGCAGGAGCAAAGCTGGTGGGGTATTGTGGGTAGAACAATGCCTAACAGGGAAAAATCAAGGTAGAGGGATTTGCTATCGAGGAAGATTTTTGGGCAAGGAATACAGATTAGTGTTGCAGGTGCACAAAATATTGGAGAGGTTCAACTTCACGATTGGTAGGAGGATTTCCAGAAGGGAAATCGGGACTCAGAGGGAGTCTAGCAGAGAAATTCTAGGCAGGAAGTAGAGAGACTCAGCAGGAGTTGAAAGGAGAACTTTGAGAGGGAATTAGAGAGACAGAGGCATCGCATTGAGAACAATGGCTATCCTGGTTGACCCGATAGCTAATGAGAAGTACAAGGAGGAAATGGCCAAGGCAAAATGCATCATCCTTGATGGGTGTTATAAACATTTTTGTGCCCTACAAATCCAAGCATGAAATTTCCATAAACCAAGGGCTCCTAAGTCCCTAAAAGTGTTGTTCTAACCCCTAAAGGAACAAGGTCAACAGATTACAGCTTCTCCCAGAAGTTCTCCACCAGAAATTGCTCAGAATTGGTCAAAACAGGATCATTTCAGCTGCTCCACTGGCTAGGTGCGTTGCATTGCACCTAAATACACTGTGAGGGTGCGTTGCATTTCAAAATTCCCTTCTGTGGGGTGCTATGGGCGAGAAATGACAAATGGCAGTGTCATTCCGCGAGGTGGAGAGACAATGGAAGCTTCCAGAATCTTCTCCTGTGACACTTGCCTCACTGAATTCGACCAAGGATGAGTAAGAGGCCTTCAGTCTCCAAGTGGAAGCAAGAACTGACAGAGAGAAGACAGTAATCAAATCACAAGCTGACTCATCCTCCTTACAGATATCTATATATGGATCCCTCATCCCAGAGATCCAGAGGCTGGAATTTTGCATATTGTAAGGAATTGTTGTTGGTTTCTAGAGACAAACATTAGATTGTTGGGTGATTTATGCTTTGTTTGAGGTGAAGAGGGGCTTCTTTGCTGGGAGGTTGATGCTGGGTCGGAACCATTGGTTGTAACTCCTCCTGGATCTTTTCTTGTTTATCAAGAAAAACTATTTGAGTTTTCCTCCATGCTTTTGTATCATTGATGCTTGTTACATTTTGTATGGTTAACTTAAATCTGATCCTAAGTTGTTTATGAATATAGATCTATGTCTTTGTATAGTGCTCTTCTTCTGTGATCTTACAGGTACTTCGTGAAGCTGGGCAAGTAAGGGAGCAGGTAGCTGGAGACTATCAAAGAAGAGAGGGATTGGATCAAAGGATTAGCGCAAGACACAGGTTGGTTCTTTCTATTCCTCTCTATCTATAGTTCATAAAGGAAATACAAAAGTAGTTTTTCTCTGTTTGTTTCTAAGGCAGCTGTCACACCTTAGTGGGATAGAGCAGTTATAAATAGACACTTTTCCCGGTAACAAAATGGCGACTCCACTGGGGAATGTCTAATTAGTTTGTTTGTGTATCTCTTTGTTGTTTGTTTCATAAACTTATAAGTAGCTTTCGAACTGCATTTGCCATAAAAAATGCAAAGTAGATAATTGCTTCTTCAATCCATTCACTGGATCTGTTTATGATTTAAACAAATGATTCACAAACTATCTGATTGCCCTTGTGATAGCTCTTAGATCTACCCCTGATTGTTGCATTACTGATTTCTTTTTACTCGGCCAAAAACCAAGGGCTGAACTGCAAACTGTGACCCGGAACCCGAACAGAGTCTCATTTCTGGCCCAACGCAGGTACTGTTAAGAGATTCTGAATTTCAGCGCACTTCCTGAGTGGACAACCTGCGCTGCATTTCAGATTCTCTGTGTTACAGGTGTGCTGATCAGACTGACTCTGTGCAGTTGTGGTTCTTGTGCTTCATTCTTTCCAGTTCTATCCCTGGATTTTGCTGCCTGTGATCAGTATATGTCTGTTTGAAACCTCTTTTCCTTGCTGTTATTCCACCTCCTTTGTACAAAAGAACTGTAGATGTTTTTGTGTGTTTGTTGAGTCGTTTACAGTTTTCCATTGCAAAAGTAGAATAGTCGTACTGTCGTCCTTTGATTTGAATCTGTTGCAAGTGTCAATTTCGATCATAGGAGAAAGTTTGATTGTTGTTGATGGTCGATTATACTGTTACTATTGCCTTTGGTCTGAATTTGCAATTTTCTAGTGCCAAGAACGAGTGTTCATTTCAAAATCGTAAGGTGTCGTAATCATCTCTGTTTTTGATTTCGAAAAAAGAGCTTGTTTATATTTGCCGCTTGAAAAGAAATTCAGATTTGTACATCAAATTTCTTTTTAGCATCAATACTAAGAAAGTAAAAAAAAAATACATGCATGTGCATTTGCATATAGACAGTCTGTTTGGCTTGATTTAGGAAAGTGCATTTACAGTGTGCTCTTTGCTCTTTGTGAAAAGATTCTGTCTTTCTTTTCCCCTTGTAGCTAGGATTTTCATTGCACAAAAGAGATAAAAGTTTGTTTATCATCTTTAGATTGCATTTTAGGAATTACATCTACATCTCGTGGTGAACCCAAAAGGCAAACTTCATAAGCAAGATCAACTTAAAATAAATTCAATGAATCTAACAACGCTTTGGAACTTAACGCACAACATTTAGAGGTCTAGGCTAGAGACGTATTCCGGCGTCGTAAAGCCTGGTAACTGTTGTTCTCATTGATGGTTGGGTGATTCCTCCACTTTGAGATGATAAGTGCCAGTACGGACTTGTGCTCCCACGTACTGTCGAGTATATTTTGGGAGACCCCTATAGGCTTAAATCCTTTATCCATAGGAAGCCGTGTCTGCCGCCCTATCGATCGCAATGCACTGAACACAACATTCGGGAATATTGAATGCCGTACCGTAAAAAGTATTCTGCAGTTTTGCGATTGGTTTGGTACTCCCTCTACCTAGACTTCCAGAGCAGTCCCTTTCGTTCCTTTTTAGACTCCTTAACGGAAAAGGTCCATCTGAGCACTTGTCGCTTCAGGGTCACTAAAAATCGAAGGAGACTAGAGTCATCTTTTGTTTTTTCTCGACTCTTAAAAATTGAAAAAACAAGTTGCGTCAAAGCGTCTAAAATTTATTTTAAACGGAATATTCATTACCCCTTTCCTACGTTGATCTTGGGTTGAGAAAATGGAGTCCACCAACCAAGGAATTCCCCTTGGAGGAAATCCTAGTCCCTTCTCCTCTTGGGGAGATGTTGGTGCACCCCATCTGGCCACATTGTCGCTTCCAGGACTGACAATTGGTTTACCTGTATGGCTCTTCTCAACCTCTGTCATTCAGAACACCACTATTCCTGAACAATCGAATCAGCAATTAGACGAGTCCAGAGTTACCCACCAACCTTCTACTTCCTCTAATTCTTCCTCTCCTCCTTCCTCTTCGCTTGATGGGGCTACTAAAGCCAAAATTCAAGTACCAAGGAAAAGAAGGAAAAGAAGAAGAAAGAGAAGAAGAAGAAGGAGCCAAAAGCGAGTGGGGGCAAACGAGTGTCGTCTAACGAAAATCCACACACTAAACCGACCAGGCCTAAATCGCCATGTGTCATTTGCAAGGGAGACCACTATCACAGAGATTGTCCTTGCATCCCTCGGATCTTAAGGGACTGGTCTCCCCGTTTGCACAACCCGGTGTCGTCAACCTCTGATGATCATGTTGAAAACACACCGTCAACTAGTGAAAGTGAAGCCCCAGGACAAAAAGGAAAGTATAGATTTCCTTGTAAACTGTGCGAAGGCGATCATGCCGTCCACCGTTGTCCCTTCTTAGACGAGGCTAAAAGAGTTTTGGATGATCGTCTGGTTTCACTGTCACGACTTCCTCCTGGATATAAAAAACTCTTGCCGAGTCCGTCACCAGTTGAAAATCTGGCTGGCCCGCTTAGGTGGTCGGTTGAAGCACCTATCATTGAAGATAAACCATCTAAATCCATACCAGACAAAAGTCAAAAGTTCGAGGCGGCAGTTGTCCCGGTCTTTCCTTCAGAGGTTTAATCTTCAGATGATACAGTCACTGAAGAGAACAAGGATGACACCATCCAAATTCTCTTCATAAGCACAGACTCCAACGAACATGGGGGTAATTTACCCATTCCTTTACCACAGGAAGGAAGTTCTACAGAGTCGTACCCAGCCGTCTATTCGGTCCCACCTCCAAGCAACCTAGTTGTCTCCTTCGACTGGAATCAACTAGGCAAACCCCGTTTACTAGCTAGTGTACCATTCCGAATTATTGTTAAAATATATAGAATGGTTATGGCTGGTACCATCATAGATGAGGTGGCTTCTGTGAGTACCCTTTCCTCAACCGCTTGGAAAGCGCTTGGTTTGCCATCGCTTTTTCCTGAGATGAGAAATCTGACAAGCTTTGATAAAGGAACCAGTCGACAGTTAGGGATCCTTCCCAATGTGACCATAACATTGAGAGGGAAAACTGTTCATATGAACATGATGGTAGTTCAAGGACCCCTGGATTACAATCTACTCCTTGGACGAGACTATATTTATTGCATGGGAGCAATTGTCTCCTCACTCTTTAGAGTAATGTGTTTTCCGCACGAAGGAAGAGTGGTCAAGCTCGTAGACCAGCTTTCATTTCCCAGATCACGCATAGCAAATAGTCATATACCATCCCTGAATGGTCTTTTCATGCAAGAAATGTCTCAATCTCCAGTCCGTCCACCCGATGAGTGTGAGTGATTCGGGGGGACATGACTGAAACCTAGGGGGCATGCATCCTGGTCTGCTTTGGCAGGAAAACTTCGGGTATAAGGTAGGTTTCCGCGAGAGAATATGACCTCCGTACTCCCGTCCGTGATTGGAAGGGGGAGTTGGACTGGAACAAGATCCTCTTGTCAAAGTTATGTCAGGGACGGTCACGCCATACCAACTGCTCACCTTTGTTTATTTCGGTAGACATCGCCGAAGAAGTGTTTTGTTTGCGCTGTGAATAGAACAATATTTGGGTAACCTGTAAGAGGTAGCCCTCTCTCGGTAAAACAAATGTTTTAACGGATTAAAGAAGGGGTAACCTTGAAACTCTGTTTTATACCTGGGGGAATGCAAACCTTTTGGAGTGCAAGCGAAGAGCAACTAATTATTTTTTAAATTTATAGGACCTCTAACCATTTAAACTCGTAGGATTGGTCGTCTCCTAACTTGCATAAAGAAAGGATGTGGGGAAAAACTCTAAAATTTGCCGTTTTTATATGAGACATTCTTATCATACGACTGGATTAATCGAGCAATTTTAGCACATAGTTCAAGCTCGTTAAAAAATAAACATAAGACATGAGCAAATGTTTCCACCCGCATTTAAGCTCATTAAAAAATGAACTATTCCCCGGTAAATAACCATCGTGAATGTAGTACTTCAGCCGTTAAAGCCTTGGTCGTGTTTGCACCGTCACCTCCACTTTTTCATTGGCCGATCATTCACCTCCATTTGATTGTTTACCCATTTTGAGGAACAGCTGCGAAGAGTGATTTCACTAGCCATCCTTGTGACACTGCCGTGATTGGAAAATTCCAAACCTTACCTAGAATCAGCTGCTACCCGTTTTATCACTCATTCCTTAAAAGACGAGTCTCCTTTAAGCTCTTTTCAACTGACTCGTAAAATATGAAAAGATTGGCGAGTCCTTGGCCTTTCCAGCTCGTTAAAGGGACAAGAAGTGCTATCCCTCCTATAGATTTTAATCTTTTTGGACCTGAGGGATTATTACACAAAAATATCGAGCACTTGTTTTGTTCGGCTCATTAAAACTATCGAAAATTCATCCCTTCTGTATTGTTTTATACTTTTTCGGACTTAAGGGATTAGATGACGAAAAAGGAATTTTGGAGTTTCCTTTACGTTCCTTTTCAAACTCTCTAAAATTGAAAAGGACCGAGTTATCTTTGTCGTTAAACTCGTTAAAAAGATTAATAGCGACAAACTTGTCTATAGACGAGAACGAGTTTCACTATCGCTAGGCTCGTTAAAACATAGCGATGGGTTTTCCCGAAGGGAAAATTATAGAACAAGCATATGTTATCCTCCTCAAGCTTGACAAAAATAAAGAGGTACTGGTCAGCAATGATTGGGGAAAAATTGGGAAGAAAACTCAAAGAAACTTTGTTGGTAGCAAGTCGCTCTTGAACATGACACTTCCACTCCGTGTCCGAGTCGGGTTGGGTTGTTTCATTCACCGGTCACATCACCATGGTCACGCCATACCATCCACATTTGGGGTTAATGCTACCAATCCATCACATCAATGTCTCTGATATGTTCAAGAGAAGTCATTCAGAGAATTCACCTGTGTCTCACCCACTACCATACATTATACTCCATTCTTTCATGACCGCCACCCTGAACCTTATATCACCAGATCGTTTTCACCTCCATCAAAATCATTTTCTCTGTTCCGTGTCATTGATGTGGGATTCATTGAGGCCCTCCTGTGATAGATCACTTCTTGTCAACATCAGCTCATTATCCAAGAAGTTGATCTAGGAACACCCCATTCAGTACTTTGAAGCTTGCATGCCTCAATGACAAGTTTCTCACTTCCGGCGACAGGTTTACATCAATGGCCTTCGACCGAAAGATTTTGCGTGGTGTTCGACGCCAAGTCCTTTATTCACACCACGTGAATTGTACTGCAGTACCTTGAGGATCATTATCATTATCGGTGATTCCTCTCGCGCTTGTTAACAGTTTACATCATTGACTGGTAATCAAGCGATGTCTTTCCATGTTCGACTTTAGAACATTTCTCACATGGATCGACTTGTACTTTGAGTGAAGATCAAATGAGATTGAAGACCTCGGATCTAGTTTCATCCATCCGGGCTGCGATATATATTCAGGGAAATAAAGGCATTAAATGTACATCATTGCTGCATAGATAATCATCCACTCAAAAGGATGATGGCTCTACCAGAATCATCAGTCTACACTCAGACGATTGTCTGTCCTATGTACATGGAAATGAATTTACAAAGTTGAGCATGGGAATGCCCGCCTCAACTAGATCATGAAAACAGTATGAAGATAATGTATTGTATTGTATCTTATTACAGGTCTCCTCCCAACATTGAAAGAACTTCGGATCCTCATAATAAAGCATTTCACCTGACACCAAAAGGTTAACGGCCTCATACTTTAGGGGGCAACTGTTATAGAAATTTTTGTGCCCTACAACTCCAAGCATGAAATGTCCTTAAACCAAGGGCTCCTAAGTCCCTAAAAGTGTTGTTCTAACCCCTAAAGGAACAAGGTCAACAGATTACAACTTCTCCCAGAAGTTCTCCACCAGAAACTGCTCAGAATTGGTCAAAACAGGATCATTTCAGCTGCTCCACTGGCTAGGTGCGTTGCATTGCACCTAAATACACTGTGAGGGTGCGTTGCATTTCAAAAGTCCCTTCTGTGGGGTGCGATGGGAGAGAAATGACAAATGGCAGTGTCATTCCGCGAGGTGGAGAGATAATGGAAGCTTCCAGAATCTTCTCCTGTGACACTTGCCTCACTAAATTCGACCAAGGATGAGTAAGAGGCCTTCAGTCTCCAAGTGGAAGCAAGAACTGTCAGAGAGAAGACAGTAATCAAATCACAAGCTGACTCGTCCTCCTTACAGATATCTATATATGGATCCCTCATCCCAGAGATCCAGAGGCTGGAATTTTGCATATTGTAAGGAATTGTTGTTGGTTTCTAAAGACAAACATCAGATTGTTGGGTGATTTATGCTTTGTTTGAGGTGAAGAGGGGCTTCTTTGCTGGGAGGTTGATGCTGGGTCGGAACCACTGGTTGTAACTCCTCCTGGATCTTTTCTTGTTTATCAATAAAAACTATTTGAGTTTTCCTCCATGCTTTTGTATCATTGATGCTTGCTACATTTTGTATGGTTAACTTAAATCTGATCCTAAGTTGTTTATGAATATAGATCTATGTATTTGTATAGTGCTCTTCTTCTGTGATCTTACAGGTACTTCGTGAAGCTGGGCAAGTAAGGGAACAGGTAGCTGGAGACTATCAAAGAAGAGAGGGATTGGATCAAAGGATTAGCGCAAGACACAGGTTGGTTCTTTCTATTCCTCTCTATCTATAGTTCATAAAGGAAATACAAAAGTAGTTTTTCTCTGTTTGTTTCTAAGGCAGCTGTCACACCTTAGTGGGATAGAGCAGTTCTAAATAGACACTTTTCCTAGTAACAATGGGGTCAAGGATCATGTGGTCCAACATATTGCTGAGAAGGAGACGACAAAGGAAATGTGGGACACCTTGAAGAAATTGTACCAGAATACTTCCGTGCAGAGGAAGATGTTACTTGAGAATCAGTGGTGGTCATATCAGATGTAGAAGGGGGAGAAGATAGATCACTTCCTCGATTGGGTGAAGGAGATCCAAGACCAACTAATTTCCATAGGAGCCACACTGGATGAAGAGATGATGGTGAGGACCACACTTAACATAGTCTCTAAGGAGTGGGAGACATTTGTCCAGAGCATACTAGGCAGGGTGGATCTTCAAGATTGGGAATAATTGTGGGTGGCTCTTCGTCAAGAGGAGATCAGGCGTTTGAGCAAGGTAGGAAGTAGCAGCAAAGGAGTCCGCATCAAGAAGGAAGAGGCAGACGATGCAACTCTGGCATCTGCGGGAAAGTAGGAGAAGAGGAAGAAGAAGGACCTCTCCAAAGTCAAGTGCTTCCACTGTGGGGAGCCGAGTTATTATGCAAACCAGTGTCCAAGGAAGAAGAACAAGGGAGAGGCATCTGACTCTAAGGCAGGGGCAGTGAAGGCGGAGAAGTAAGTCATGGAGGATGATGATTGTGCCATGAGTGATCATGTACCTCTAGAGAAGAGGTGGGGAGACATAGAGCTGTAGTCAGGAGGACTACATGTGATGAGGGGCAGGATCCTTGAGGTACCCAACCTCTTGGATTATACCTTGCTGCAGGAGCCCTAAAGAGAGAGTAGCAGGACTAGTGAATGTCGGTAGAGACGGATGCGGATGAAGCGGTGGAGAGTGCTACAGTGAAGGAGTCCCCAGGTAGTGCAAGGCTAGCAGGCAGTAGCATTATGGGAGGCACGAAGAGTGTTGCAATAGTGCAGGATGACTTAGAGAGGTTTGCAACGGTGTGAGATGCAAGGAGTTGTTGCAGTAGCGCAGAGGCCATAGAGGGAGCACTTGATAGTGGCATATAGAGTTGTAGCATCGCGAGTGTTTCTAGCTTGACAAGGATGTCAATAGTTGGGTGGATCAGTTACTTACTTCTCATTAATTGAGTTGCAATGTAGTAGCAATATGCAGCATGATGAGAGGAGGATGTAGTGTAGATGCAGTGTTGGGAGAATGGACCAGCAATAGCACAGATGCAAAGGGAGCTACCATATGGATGCAAAAGTGGCAGTGGTAGGGACATGGGAAGTAGTACAGGATGCAACAGTGTAGAGGATGTTGTGCAGGGAGGCCTAGCATTAGCATAGGTACCAGTGCCATATAATCAAAGTAATGCTCAGTGAGGAATATTACTAGAGCACAGTCCTCGCTAAGAGGGAGTGTTGATTTGGGGTAGCATCGGATGTGCTCTAGCCATGAAAATTGGTGGAGAGGCTAAAGCACATGAGATATCCAAGACCTAGAAATGGTTTGGGCAGATTTTAACCAGTTTGGGAGATATTAAAATAATTAATATTTTTAATGGAGTTCCTAGGTCTAAACTTAGGAAAAATAAAATATTAATGGGTATTAATATAAAACTAGGTTTGAAGGTTCCAAAAGTCATTGATTAAGCCAAATCTAATCTTAGCCATTGATTAGAGATTTAATCTCAGCCGTTAAAGGACCAACAAGAAAAGTATAAGAGGAGGCTTGAGGGTCAGTTGGAGAAAACACCAGAGTGATCAGTCATTCGATTTTCTGTAACAGGGTTGCTAAGAAAATTCGAATCAGTGATCAAAAGTGAGGGGCAATGAGCATTGAATAGAGAGGTAGAGAAAGTTCCAAGAGAACAGTGCAGAGGCAAAGAGCGAGAAGTAGCAGCTAGAGCAGGCCATGCTGAGCCCAATAGAGACAGCACAGAGGCCAGAGGGACTGTGTCATCCACACAAAGAGTAGCTGGAGTGATGCAGAGGGTCCTAGAGGCTATGTAGTGCCTCAGAGGGCTGATCTAGAGGGGTTTGGGGCTGACGTAGAGGCCAGAAGGGCCAACACAGTGCTTCAAAATCGTTGGAGAGGGTTTCGTGGGACAAGTTTTCTGAATAGCTATTTCTGAATAGAGAGGTATTGCTGCCAGTTATTTTTCTCTGTCGAGTGAGCCAGTTTGGCACCCATTTTTACTCAAGGAAATACTGCATAATAATAAAACCTCAAAATAGCTGCACAGGTTTTCCCACATTGGTTCTTTCTGGGGACATTTGTCCAAAAATAATAGTGTCACTTGTGTGTATATTTTCTTTCAGCTGATGATATGTATATGTTGAGATTGTATTGTGTTTATTTCATTATTTATATGTTTTAAATAACTTGTTCGAATTTAACAAGTAGAAGAAATAAACCAGAAGAATACAGATTAAATTTCTAACGGATATACTTAGAAATTTCAACAAGTGGAAGCACCCACTCATGCAGATACTTCCAGAGATGGAAGGTGGTGGGCTCCAGTATTGTAGCAATAATGCTACAACTCCTAGGACTCCCTTCTTTAATCTTATCAACCCGGTAGTTCGTAACAAACTTGGAAGCGACGGTGCTGTATGCACAAGTACTAGCTCTTGCCGCAGCTGTCACTTGGTCAGCTGGCACAAGTCCGCTAGGAGCTTTAGCCAACTTCTATGAGCTCTAGAAGAAGCTTTTTAATTGATGGATGAAAGCTAACTCGAAGGAAGCTAATCTAGTTGCAAAAAGGAAGCTGAAAGTCAAAAAGAAACGTAAACCCTAGCAAACCCTAATTCTACCATCTAGTCCTACTGACGCAAAGGAGAGCATGCAAACTACTGAAAGAGATGGCATTACTTCTATGAAGGTAAAACACATGTGTCTAGACTACCTCTATCTGAAGAAAATGTCTTTTTGTATTTCTGATTAAGTTGTTGGGATTATCATGCATGTGCTTTTAACTAATTTTGATTGTGCAGAGGTGGATCAAGGAGGAAAAAGGCTTGAGAAAGGTTGGGAAGGTTCAGATGGGGTCTAAGGAGTCCCTGACACCCTTCCAGAGAGTTTCACAAAGTTTGGATATCAAGAAACCTCATTTGTGAGCTTCTACAGGAAGTCTGCAGGGGTTCTACAAGATGTTTCAGAATTTCTACAGGATGTTCAGCAATTCCTACAAGATGTTCTACGATTGGATATTAGATGATGGGTGAGTGGAAGAGGATGCATGGATGGATACGGAGATAGGATAGGGGTTTGTAATGACTTAGTGACAGATAGATGAGGTGATGAGAGGGTGTGGAGAGCTAGCTTGTCTTAAAGAGGGCAGAGGAAATGGAAGGCCAAGAGGGTAGGGTGACGTGTGCAAAAGAGTAGTTGTGAGACGAGGGATCTAATTTGGAGATGAGCAGTTGGCCCGGACGAAGCTTAGATGGACGAGAGTGATGGAGATGCACTGCGCAGTGTAAACTTAACCAAATCAACCATGTCCTGCACATAATCAAAATATTAACTGATCTATCCTAACTGTTAATGAAACTAATGAACAACACGTTATTTCTAAAGGGAACCATGTACAGTACTGAAGCAAAGAAACACTCCAAGAGGTCTGAACGCATGAATAACTCTTACAATTGAAAACATTGCACCAAAGATTGCATGAGTAAGCAAACTAGTGTTTTTGTTGGGTAGCACTGTCTGCAATTCCAGCCCCTAGAAAGAGGTGAAAATGAGAGTGCAGGCAACCCTTTTCTAGAACTCTTATCAATTCTTATCTCATTACTCTATTCTAGACATCTGAAGCAACTCTATCTTTCAACAATGACCTACTTAACCACACAACGAAATCTAACCCAACAAACTGCGTTTCAAATGCATGTAAAGAAAATCATAATGCTGAAAGGAAAGATATCAATACAAAGAAGGAGGCCCTAGGCTCTCAGGTTGGGCCCAACCCCGAGAGCTATGGCTCCTCTAGAAACTCAGAGCTGAGATCAAATCTGACTGCTTCTCATTAAAAAATAATAATCATAAGTCAAGAGGTATGCCAATGATGGCTACAAAAGAGCAAAAACAGAGCTGGCAGCTCGTAGTGCAGAATGTGCAATAGTTTTTCAAAAAGTCCTTTTCGAAGGTTGAAGCCTTATCATTTATACATCACGAGGCCCCAAGCTGGCCTCCTAAATCTATGGGACTTGGCTGACCAAACTGGGAGTGAACAGCTGCTTCCACAAAATCTGTTTGGCTGCCTTCTAGATTCGGTTTTGGTGGCTTTTGGAGCTCGGAGTTGGGGGTGAAGATCCCGAGGAAGGCTATTTAATGTCGTGGACAACCCCCCTACGAATCCTCAACCCCATCTTGGCTGTCTCCTAGCCCTTGTCTGCTCGGTTTTGCTCCAACATGTGTCAAAAAACCTGAAATGAGCACGTGTTAGCCACCTAGGAATAGTGACTACCCTTATTCGTACAAATGACATAAACATACTAAAAAATGATGCATAAGTTATGAAAAATGAAGGATTGAGCAAGGGTAGTTAGGCCAAATGAGCCCAAAATGTTACCAAATTTGGGGCTCATCATCACTCCCCAGCTAAAATGATTGCTCATCCCTGAGAAACTAATCCAGCTCCTCGTCCTTCATTGCTTTCACCGCCACTCTCACATCCCAGGCTTCTGAAGTAGTATCCTCCTCACTGGCATGGAACCCAGCCTTCCTTTCCACCTCTTCCCACTGCTTATGCTCTTCTTTTTCTGTGCTGCCTTCCATCAATCCTAAAAGCAAAGGTGAGCTTAGCTTGAGGCCAATCCAGTTGGCTTGGAGGTTTTGTATGGACTTCTTGTAGAGGGGCACCCGTACTAGAGCTTCCCTCATTCGAGTTGGAGTGTGATATTCCCTGATTTTGAGGCTGTGGGACAATGTGTTCCATCGGCGGGTGCAAGCATGAACACAATTGTCCCCTAATAGTCGCTCCATATCCTCGAAATGTGCTATAGCCTGAGCCTGCTGATCCATGTATTTCAATAAATCTTGAGAGTCGGTTGCTAAGTGTTGGTGGGCCGATATCAATGCAGTAGGGTCCCCTGGCTCTGCTCTAATCAGCAGGGGCTCATGTAACTCTCGGTTCATGACCTCTTTGACCTCTGCTGCTCTCTCTTCTTCATGGTTCAACCATGAGGCAAATGCCATCAACTGCATATCTCCTAGGACTGTGTTGGGATCCCATGAAGTCACATTAGGAAGGGCCAAATTATGGAGATAGAACTCTGATAGCTTAGCCTTGTCCTCTGATGAACTGCTATTGCATAACTCTGTGAACTGCTGGGGGTCTTGGATTTGGGAGATACCCCTCTGTGCCAATGCATTAATTTGGAATTGCAACCACTGCTCCTGTAGGTATAGGCCATAAGATTTGGCCGGTTGTCTACATTGTATAGCATCCATGGCCCAAGTAGCCATGCAGGCCAATTGTGCCTCTTTTTGTTGTAACTGCTGTTTGAGAGCTTGTATCTCGATTTGTGCTTGCAATTCCCTTTCCTGTAGATGTGGGGTTAGCTCTCCAAGACCAAATTGCAGTCCTTCTTTGCCTTGAGGTTCTGCTGTAGTGTCCCCTGATGCTGTGCCCCTTTCTTTCCTCTGTTCCTGTAGCTGCAGTTTGAGTTTCTCATTCTCTTCTTGTAGGAATACCCGTTGGCAGTTTCCCACGTGTTTGGCCATAGCTAATTCTCTTCATGCCTCCTTGAGTTGTTCCTCCAAGGGGCCTATATCTGCCACTCCTTTAGATTTAGCTATCTTCATCCACGTGTGGGTTCTCACTCCTTCTTCCTCCAACGCAAAGAAAAGAGGCACTGTGAATTTCTGTGGAATAATTTTTCCAGCCTCCAAAAAGTTATAATACGAGCTCAAGCTTGGCTGGGGACTAGGTTCCGGAATATGCTCTACCTCTTCTTCCCTCGGTGGCTCTACTCCGTCTTCCCTAGGTGGTGATGTGGCTGCCTCTCCCTCCACTCTTTCGGTCTCCTTGAGCCTGGCCAATGTTTCCTGTAGAACGGCCTCAACATCCTGTAGAGGGGTTTTTGAGGTCAACCATTCCATCCTCTCCTTCCAGGCAGTTGTCTTCGGGCTCCCCCGCTCATAAGTGACTGATATTTTTGAGGGGGACCTCTCCCTTGGCGAGGTAGGGGTGTCTTCTATGGTAATTGGGCTGCTGGATGGAGGTTGGGGCCTTCCTGTTTTGATTCTAACACTTCTCCTAGCTTTGAAGTACAGAGGGATCTCCCTCTTTCATTTTTCCTTCGGCTTGGGAGGGGTACTAAGGGTGGCCAACACAGCTGCTGCCTCCCTTACAAGGATTTCGGCTGTCTTCCCCTTCTGTTTTTCTTTCTCAGGACTTCCTGTAGAAAGCCCTGTAGCGGCTGATTTCTGGCTTCCTGTAGAAGCCGTTTTTGATTTTCCTGTAGAAACAGGTGGCACCGTTTTAGCCTGTTTGGCTGAGGGTGCTTTGTCTTTTGACTTTGCTGAGGCTGCCTTAGAGGTGCCTTCACTGACATGGACTTGTTCAATCCTTTCCACCCTGCTCTGTAACCTTTTCTCCCTGGGTGTTAATGTGGGTTTGTCATCCTCTGTTTTGGCAACCTGGTGTTTCTCTTGTTTCCCCTTTTGTTCTTTCTTTGGTTCTTTGGCCATGGTTTCTTGGCCTTTTCCTTTCTTCTCTGTCTGAATTGGTTCCTTCTCCTCGCTGCTGGAGGAGGTGAGCTCCTCATCCAACATTTTGATGTCACCATCCTTAGTCAAATTTCAAAAGGCTTCCCACGAGAGAGGGACGGTGTATGTGTGGAGTGCATCCTCCACGAGGAGCTTAATGAGCCCATGATGGGCTACCTGGTTTGGCATTCCCTCTCGTAATTTGGTGGCACATTCAGTCATGGACTGCAGGAGGAAGTAAGGAATACTTAACTTGTTTTCTGAGGGTAGGTCCATTTGGTGCCTAAGTTCTGTGAGCAGCCGGAAATGGTACCCATATACGATGCTGAATCGTCCCTCGCACGTGAGCTATTTCATAATTTGGAGGCTGACCTCACTCCAGAGCGGCTGTAGGCTAGCTCTTCGAACTCCGTTCTTATCCTCTAAGAATTGCTCCTCCGATAGAAAGAACTCCTTCTTAGCCTTCTAGCCTAGTTTTCTCTCCTCCTTATCCCACGGTACCCCCATCGGGAGATCAGTGACTCTGCTGATGAACTGTGGGGTGAGTTTGAGATTCAAACCTCTGAAATTGACAACGGCCAGTGTTTTTGATTTTGGCTTCAAAGCTTGCAGGAATTCCTCTGCCACCTCGTCATCATAACCTTGAAGCTTGTCGCAGAACGACATCCATCGTGCACGAGAAAACAGGTCTACCACCTCAGGGTTTTCCTGAAGCTTCTTTGAGTCTGTCGGTTCTTTCCTAATGAACCCACCCAGCATGGTGAAAGCTTGCTTTGTTAGCCGGAGCTGGCTGGCGCGTATCAGAAGTTGGACCTTTGGGATTTCCTTAGACAGAGCGCAGAATTACGCCTCTTGTCAAGCACGCAGTTTGTGAATTCACGGCTATCTACAGGTGAGCCGTGACAGTGGCTCAATTATGAACCAAATCCTGTAGAAAACCTTGCATATCCACTACGACGATAATTCTCATGCAGAAGTAAAATGACGCTTGCAAATTCATGCGCAGACTGCAATTCTACGTTTTTTTTTTTTTTTTAGGACGTCGACTTCGCCACCCTTCGAACCAATTGCATGGGAGGACTAGGTTTAGGCTTACCTCATTCCAACTTGCCACCTTTGACGTGAATATATTAATTTCCTCCGTAGCGTTGAGCTTCCTGTAGAAGTCGCGCACGGGTTTTGGAGAGCGCGTCAGTGGTTCTGGGCCTTTTGTGTAGCCACCAGGCATTTGAACAAGCCGAGGACTCGGAGTAACAGTCTTCAGGGAATTTCGGATGCTTACTCGACTGCAAAGCGGTTGATGATAAATGAGTGGAGTGCCATACGCGATCTAACCGGTGGATTTGAATCCCTGCGGAACTCGTGGCATGGGGGTCAGTTGTCTCTGCCGGACCGTTGGATGACGTCACCTGTTATCATTCCACTGTAAGTCTGCCTGACCACCGAATCATTCCCTGCATATCTACCGCCGCCATTTCTGTTAGATCGCCGCTTCTCCCCGACTGGACGCTTCCCACGTGTCCATTTCCTGTCTTGTTTGACACAACCAACACTTTCCGAATCGGACGAGACCATCGGACTGGTCGTGGTGGCCAGTTGAATGGCTACCTGACTGGCTCAACCCATTCATTTCCATACTCACACACATTCTAGAGCATTGTTCATGTAATTTGACGAAAAAGGGTGAGGCACTTACCTGTGTGGCCGCGACGTTGTTTTCAGGCTTCAGGATGAGGGTGACGGATCCGCTTGCTGCTGCTTCATGCACAGGCACGGGAGTTCCTTCTTGCTGCTGCTGGTTACGAGACCGGTTACCTGGCTGCGGATGGTGCATGTGCCCGCTCTATGCGTTGCAGGTGCCTTCACGGTGTATGCTCTAGCCGGATCAACTGCTACAGGATTCCTGTAGGATATCCTGTAGCCGTTTCTCCTCCTCGGGTGCATGCCGAAACGGTGGAAACGGTGGAATCACGGTCACGATCGCAGGGTCCTCGGATGGCTTTGATAAGTAGCGCATGGGGCCTCTACATACTTTATTCCATTTGAGAATTGTTTCTTCTGAGAATCCAATGTTATGATTTGACTGTGCAGGTATTTCCATTGCACGGCAACAGGGGTGGTAGAAGGAGGCGACAACAGTGGGTGATGGAGAAAAACATTGGTTTGCATGCCTCCGTATTAGACTTCGGGCTTCAAATTATTCCACACAGTCGGTCCTGTGCTGTACAAAGATTCTACAGGAAGTTTCCTGTAGAAATACAGAACTTCCTGTAGAAAGTCCTGTAGCTTCCTGTAGAAGGCTAAACTGTGATCAAATCGTGCCCAGACTTGGGAAGGGATGAGTGTTTCTGGAGGGAGTGCTGGTGAGGTCACCTGGTAGCATAGTAGGAACCCTTGTCCTTGAGTAGAGAGACCTCCTTTTCTGCATGGAATGCCTGCAACCTGCATGAATTGTCAAATCTTGAGCCTGTTTTCCTGTTTCTGCTTCCTTCTTTTCTGTCTTCTTTTTCTTTGCTTGTTTTTTCTTTCTTCTTTTTCTTCTTTTTTTTTTTTTTTTTTTTTTTTGAGAGACAGCAGGGGCGCCTCAGTGAGGTTTTCACCCCTACCATCTGCCTTGAGCGCCTCAGAGAGGTTTTCACCCCTACCATCTGCCTTGGGAGCCTCAAAAAGGTTTTCACCCAAGGATCTTTATTTTATATATATATATATATATATATATATATATATATATATATATATATATATTTTATGCTCAGGGTATGCCCAAAACAGAGGCAGAACCCTTCTCTATGACCAGCACTGATTTTTCCACAGTTTGGATGAATTCTTGCGGCCTTGAAAGATGTTTTCTGTAGATCTTTAGTCGATGCCCATTGACGAGCATGGGGATGGCTTCCTCATCAATGGTCCAAATAAGAACAGACCCATTGTCATTACACTTTTCCACTGCATATAGTCCCAACCATCTTGTTCTCAGCTTCCCCTTGAAATCCTTATGTCTGGAATCTTACAACAGTGCCCAATCTCCCAGCTGGAATTGCTTGTCATTGAGGTGTTGGTCATGCCATACCTTCCTCTGAAGTTGAACCACTTCTGAGTGGAGAAGGGCCTGCATTCGGTGTTCATCCAGCCCATTCAGCTGCAATAACCTTTCTTGTTGGGCATGGCTGAGATCTAGGTCCAGCTGAGCTGCCATCCTCAAGGTGTTGTACTCGAACTCAATTGACAGCAAATCTCTCTTCCCATAGACCAGCTCATAAGGTGTGAAGCTGGTTGTGGTCTTCCAAGTGGTGTTGTAAGCCCAAGTGGCTTCAACCAGGCGATCTGCCCAATCTTTTCTACTGCTGCTCACCACCTTAGTCAAGATCCCTTCCAATGCTCTATTGGTGACTTCCACCTGCCCGTTTGCTTGAGGATGATAGGGGGTGGAAGTCCTATGCTTGATTTTGTGATGAGCGAGTAGGTCTTCAATTAAGTTGGAGGTGAACTGGCTTCCTTGATCGGTGACTAGCTCTCTTGGGTAGCCAAATTTGTAGAAGATGTTTTCTCTTAAGAACTCAGCCACCTTTTCTTCTATTGCTGCTTTGATTGCCTTGGTTTCTGCCCACTTTGTCAGGTAGTCTGTGCACACAACGATGTAAGACCTCTGCCTCGAAGGAGGATTGATTGGACCCACAAAATCCATACCCCACTTCTCAAATGGCTCAAGAGTCACTTGAGGTTGGAGAGGAATTTCGTCCTTTGGAGTCGGTTTCCCCATCCTTTGGCATCGGTCACATTGGCTGATATACCTTCTAACATCTTGATGAAGCGTGGGCCAATAGTAGCCTACCTATAGGATTTTGAAGGCAGTTCTTTTGGCTGCAAAATGTCCTCCACAAGGCCCGTCATGACAGGTTAGGAGGATATCAAAGACTTCCTCCTCCCTTACACAACGCCTTAAGATCTGATCGGGGCCAAGCTTGAACAGGTTGCCCTCGATCCAAGTGAATGAGGCACTCTTCCTTACGATTCTGCTCTTCTCTCTTGAGGATAGGTGAGGAGGAAACTGTGCTGAGACAAGGTAGTTTGCTATATCAACAAACCATGGAGAGAGTACTGAGATAGCAAACAGATGTTCATCTGGCATCTGGTCATCCACTATTCCATCCTCACCTGCAGGTAAATCCAATCTAGACGAGAAGTCAGTAATAACATTTTCTTTACCTGGTTTGTCAACGATAGTCAAATCAAACTGCTGCAACAAAAGTAACCATCTAATAATACGAGCATTCACATCTGGTTTATTCATTAAATATCTAATTGCAGCATGATCAGTATGTACAAATGTTTGATAGCCAGTGATATAATGTCGGAACTTGTTCAGCGCATGGACCATGGCCAAGAATTCTTTCTCAGTTACAGTATAATTCAGTTCTGCCTTGGATAAGTTTTTGTTGACAAAGTATATGGCGTATGGAAGTTTTTGTTCAACTTGTCCTAAGGCTGCCCCTATGGCTTTGTTCGAGGCATCAGTGTGGATGGGGAAAGGTAGGGCCCAATTTGGACCTCTCAAGATTGGGGCAGACACCAACTTATCCTTTAATTCATTCAGAGCCTCCTGACAATCATCATTCCATTTAAACTCAACATCTTTTGCCAAGAGGCCAAACAATGGCGAAGCTAGCTTGCTGAAGTCTTTAATGAATCTTCTATAATATCCTGCCAAGCCTAAGAAACTTCGAACATCTCTTACCTTCTGAGGAGGTGGAACCTTTTTGATGAGAGCAATTTTTTTAGGATCCACCTGTAACCCTTGGCGAGAAATGGTATGTCCTAGCACGGTCCCTTCAGTCATCAAGAATTCACACTTTTCAGGACTAAGGGACAGGTTCATCTCAATGCACTTGGTTAGGACTTTTCCCAAATTGGACAATGCTTCCTGGAAGTTGGACCCATAAGGAGTGAATTCATCCATATAGATTTCCACCGAATCATGGACCAGCTCAGAAAAGATGCTCAAGACGACTCTATGGAAGGTGGCAGGAGCATTGCATAGTCCAAAGGGAAGAACTCGGTAAGCAAAGGTACCCCAAGGACAAGTGAAGGTGGTCTTATCTTGGTCTTCCGGGCTGATTTGGATCTGATTATACCCGCTAAACCCATCTAGGAAAGAGAAAAACTTCTTTCCCGCCAGTCCATCCAACACTTGATCTATGAAGGGTAGAGGAAAGTGGTCTTTCTTGGTGGCTTTGTTCAGTTCTTGGTAGTCCACACAGATTCTCCACTTCCCGTTTTTCTTGGGAACCAACACCAGAGGGGACACCCATTCGCTATCCGAGATGGGGTAAATGAATCCTGCATCCAACAGTTTTTGCAATTCTTCCTTGACGATGTCCTTAAGGGCTGGATTCATTCTCCTTTGGGGTTGCCTGACCGGTTTACAATCTTCCTTGATGTAGATGTGATGGGTACAGACCGAAGGATGGACTCCTTTCATCTCCTTAAAGCTCCAAGCAAAAGCATCTAGATGACTGGCCAACAGACTACAGAACTCCTTTTCCTGGGAAGGAGATAGGGAGGAGCTGATCTTTAACGTTCTCTCGGGGCCAAACTCCACATTTTTGACTCTGAGAGTGGTTGGATTGGTCACACAAAGGTCTGCTAAGGTGCTGGCTTGGGCATCCTCCACCAATTTCTCTAAGGACAATGCACTGGGAGGTGGATTCTGAATCAAGGTCTCAATCAAATCATCCTCGGTTGGGGGACCTCCCCTAGTGGTGTCCAGGGTGCACAAGGGTGCAGAGTACACCTCATCCTCTTCTCCTTCCCCCAACCAAAGTGGTAAGTCATGCTCTAATAAGGGTTGGGCAGGATGGTATAGGACTAGCTGCTTGGACATAGGACCATTTTTGATGGTCATGTTTCCTGCACGACAGCTTATGTAAGCATCCGCAGTGGCTAACCAAGGCCTTCCCAAAATAATGGGGTATCCAGTAAGCTTTGCCTTTGGTTGCAGAACTAAGGAGTCTGCAGGGTACTCCCAAGAGTCACCAGAGACCAAGACATCCTCCACAATCCATTCGGGAGTCACGGTGGAGCGATCTGCTAGCTGCAGGACTGTCGAGGTCTTTCTCAAGGAACCCTAAAGGTTGAGTTTGAGCATAGTATCTCTGGTCATCACATTAATGGCAGCCCCTAAATCAATCAAAGTGTGGGGTATGATGGTGCCATTGATGTGGACATCAACTACAGGACTCCCAGGATCCAAATACTTTAGGCAGATTACTTGCCTCAACATAAGGTCAGACAGTTGTCCTATGACATTGATGGTTGAGGCGTCTCTTTTTCGCCTGCCTGAGTGTCTGAAACACATTTCCTTAACCAGCCTGTTGTATATCGGTACATCCTTGATGGCCTGGAGAAGGGGTATTTTCACACACAACTGTTTGAGTTCTCCCGAAAGCTCGTCCTCCTCCGGGTTGGGTTGTGTGGTTGCTGTTAGTCTCTCCGGAAAGGGTGGAATGGCTTCTGGTTCACTTTCCTGTTTATCTTCCTCATCCTCTAGGGGAGGAGGTTGGCGATCCGGAAGAGTCTTTCCAGATTGCAGGTTGATCTCCTGGATCTCCACAAAATAGGTAGGGCATGATGTTTCCCCAGTATATACCTGCTGGGCCTGTCGGTTGTTGGGGTTTGGGTTTGGTTGAGCAGGCATTTGGGGTTGTCTTGGAGGAGCAAGAGGTAATGGTTGTGGTTGAGCTGGTGGTGGAGGGAAAATGGCGGGAGGCGTGTTGTACTGGGGCCTCCACCTCGGTTGAGGTGCATTCCACTGAGGCTGTGGCTGGGCATGTGAGTGAAACGAATGAGTAGTGGGCTGAGTTTGGTACTGAGGTGGGTAAGACCATGGAGGAGGCACAGACCAGGAAGGATGAGCAGGGGGACCCTAGGAAGGCATAGGAGCAGATGGGTTGGGGCTATAATAAGCTTGGGATGTCTCGTGCATTCCCTGCTGGTAAGGTCTCGGTCCATGTGGCCTCCTTTGGTTGAGGAAATAGAGAGGTTCAGTGAGCACTTCCGTTCCTTGGTACATGGCTTTAAGCCCATTTAAGGTTGGGCATTGGTTTGTGGGGTGGTCCTCCTCACAAACGAAACATGCCTCAACTACATGTAATGGGCACTCATTCTTAGGGTGCTTCCTTGTACACCTAGGGCAGAAGATAGCCAAGGCCCTCTCAGCTTCCTCTTTCTTCTGCTGGATTCGGAATGTATCAAGTTGCATGGCAATGGTCTATCTCACCTCACTCTTGAGGTCCTCTAATTGATTTGCAAACTCATGTTTGGAGAAAGGAATACTAGCTGAGAGGGGGTTTCCTCTACCTCTTTTCCGGGCTGCCCTAGAGTGGTTTCTAAACACAGTCTTTATATCCTCATAAGGTAGTTGGTAAATATCTCCTCCAGCTAGCATGTGAAGGGTATCTAAAAGGTCTTCAGGGACTCCTCGGAGCAGGACCAACTTGAGAGATTCAGGGTCAAGTGTGCACCTGGCCCGTTTATAGCTAAGTTGGAACCTTTCCTCGTAATCTTCTAAAGACTCATCATTCCCCATGGTCATCCAAAATATTTCTCCCTTGGCCTCCTTGGACCGACAGTAGTCCCGGTATTTGGTATTGAAAGCTTGCTGCATCTGAGCCCAAGTGGTGATACTGTTCCCAGGTAAACCCATGAACCAGCGTAATGCTGCATCCTTGAGGGTAGAGGGAAAGAGTTTTAGTTTTTGCTCATCTTCGGTGTAGTCATAGGTTCGACAAAGGACAACAAACTCAAACAGGAAGGTATCAGGGTCTTCAGTAGTCAGTCCATGGAAGTGAGGTAAAGCGGAGGGGCTTATGTTTTTCATTTTCATGTCTCCATTGGTCTCTCAGATGGGAAAGGCACCTTCTCTTCTCTCATCTTCTCTCCTATCGTCAGCCATGGCTTTAGATGGAGTGTTCTCTAACTCTTCTTCTGTTATAGGATCTTCGTATATCTCAGGAGGCTCGCCTATATGTTCTTCTAGATCACTGTCACCAAAGAAGAGATAAGGGTGACTTAGTGACGTGGTGGGGGTGTTGGGTAAGAATTTGCCTGTTTTATCTCGATTTCTACGAGGCATGAAATGGAAAGACTTTTGATTGTTTTTTTTTTTTTTTTTTCTCTGGTACCTGCAAAACTAAAATAGATTGAACTGCAACTAACTATCTTGCTAAAATGGAAATGCGGAATTGAAATGAAAGCATGAAAGAACTAATCTATTTTTCTCAAATGAAATTGTAGGAATGAAATGCTAGGCTACGCTTGCAGAATTGAAATGCTAATCTATGCTTGCAGAAATGAAATTGCGGAATTGAAATGCTAATCTATGAAAGCAGGAAATGAAATTGCGGAATTGAAATGCTAATCTATGAAAGCAGAAAATGTCTATGCTACTTGTGTGGAAAGGAAATTGCAGAATGGAAATGAAATAAACTACTTAGCAGAAGGCGAGAGTAGGAAAATAGAAGAAAGGCAACAATCACCAATACTCTGACGCTTCCCCGGCAACGGCGCCAAAAAGATGGTGGGCTCCAGTATTGTAGCAATAATGCTACAACTCCTGGGACTCCCTTCTTTAATCTTATCAACCCGGTAGTTCGTAACAAACTTGGAAGCGACGGTGCTGTATGCACAAGTACTAGCTCTTGCCGCAGCTGTCACTTGGTCAGCTGGCACAAGTCCACTAGGAGCTTTAGCCAACTTCTATGAGCTCTAGAAGAAGCTTTTTAATTGATGGATGAAAGCTAACTCGAAGGAAGCTAATCTAGTTGCAAAAAGGAAGCTGAAAGTCAAAAAGAAACGCAAACCCTAATTCTACCAGCTAGTCCTACTGACGCAAAGGAGAGCATGCAAACTACTGAAAGAGATGTCATTACTTCTATGAAGGTAAAATACATGTGTCTAGACTACCTCTATCTGAAGAAAATGTCTTTTTGTATTTCTGATTAAGTTGTTGGGATTATCATGCATGCGCTTTTAACTAATTTTGACTGTGCAGAGGTGGATCAAGGAGGAAAAAGGCTTGGGAAAGGTTGGGAAGGTTTAGAGGGGGTCTAAGGAGTCCCTAACACCCTTCCAGAGAGTTTCACAAAGTTTGGATATCAAGAAACCTCATTTGTGAGCTTCTACAGGAAGTCTGCAGGGGTTCTACAGGATGTTTCAGAATTTCTACAGGATGTTCAGCAATTCCTACAGGATGTTCTACGATTGGATTTTGGATGATGGGTGAGTGGAAGAGGATGCATGGATGGATAGGGAGATAGGATAGGGGTTTGTAATGGCTTAGTGACAGAGAGATGAGGTGATGAGAGGGTGTGGAGAGCTAGCTTGTCTTAAAGAGGGCAGAGGAAATGGAAGGCCAAGAAGGTAGGGTGACGTGGGCAAAAGAGTAGTTGTGAGACGAGGGATCTAATTTGGAGATGAGCAGTTGGCCTGGACGAAGCTTAGATGGACGAGAGAGTGATGGAGATGCACTGCACAGTGTAAACTTAACCAAATCAACCATGTCCTGCACATAATCAAAATATTAACTGATCTATCCTAACTGTTAATGAAACCAATGAACAACACGTTATTTCTAAAGGGAACCGTGTATAGTACTGAAGAAAAGAAACACTCCAAGAGGTCTGAATGCATGAATAACTCTTACAAATGAAAACATTGCACCAAAGATTGCATGAGTAAGCAAACTAGTGTTTTTGTTGGGTAGCACTGTCTGCAGTTCCAGCCCCTTGAAAGAGGTGAAAATGAGAGTGTAGGCAACCCTTTTCTGGAACTCTTATCAATTCTTATCTCATTACTCTATTCTAGACATCTGAAGCAACTCTATCTTTCAACAATGACCTACTTAACCACACAACGAAATCTAACCCAACAAACTGCATTTCAAATGCATGTAAAGAAAATCATAATGCTGAAAGGAAAGATATCAATACAAAGAAGGAGGCCCTAGGCTCTCAGGTTGGGCCCAACCCCGAGAGCTATGGATCCTCTAGAAACTCAGAGCTGAGATCAAATCTGATTGCTTCTCATTAAAAAATAATAATCATAAGTCAAGAGGTATGCCAATGATGGCTACAAACGAGCAAAAACAGAGCTGACAGCTCGTAGTGCAAAATGTGTAATAGTTTTTCCAAAAGTCCTTTTCGAAGGCTGAAGCCTTATCATTTATACATCATGAGACCCCAAGCTTGCCTCCTAAATCTATGGGACTTGGCTGACCAAACTGGGAGTGAACAACTGCTTCCACAAAATCTGTTTGGCTGCCTTCTAGATCCGGTTTTGGTGGCTTTTGGAGCTCAGAGTTGGGGTTGAAGATCCCGAGGAAGGCTATTTAATGCCGTGGACAACCCCCCTACAAATCCTCAACCCCATCTTGGCTGTCTCCTAGCCCTTGTCTGCTCGGTTTTGCTCCAACATGTGTCAAAAAACCTGAAATGAGCACGTGTTAGCCACCTAGGAATAGTGACTACCCTTATTCGTACAAATGACATAAACATACTAAAAAATGATGCATAAGTTATGAAAAATGAAGGATTGAGCAAGGGTAGTTAGGCCAAATGAGCCCAAAATGTTACCAAATTTGGGGCTCATCATCAAGGAAGTGCACCAGAGAGGCTAACCAGTTGATGCATGATGCTAGAAAGAATGTGGGAGCACCCACATCACAACAAAGGTAGAGGAGCTCACAAGATCGGTACATTAGCTTCATGGCATTAATGAGCAAGAGTGTAGAGGTTGAGCCATACTCATTCAAGGAAGCAGTGCAGCAATAAATATGGGTTGAAGCCATGGTTGAGGAGTATGACTCCATTATCAGAAACAATGTTTGCGAAGTGGTCCCAAGAGCAATAGACAAGTTAATGGTGGGTTCTAGATGGCTTTATAAGGTAAAGCAAGTGGCATATGGGAGTGTGGAGAAACACAAGGCCATTTTTTACAGCTAGAGGATTCTCTTAGGTGGAAGGATGTTAGGTCCCTATAATACTAGTGTAATCCCTTATTGTTATTAGTACAACCCCCTTATTGTATTGTTGTACCCATGTAGTCCCCATATTGTTATTATTTTGCCCCATAGAAGCCCACTATTGTTATTATTGTGCCCTTACATTATTATTGCTATGTCGAATCTGATTATATTATGACCCCTTAGACTCCTATATACAGAAAGGAGGTCTTGTCATTTGTATCATCCAAGAATCGTTCATTTGTGTAATGTAAAGGAGGTTTCCCCATTGAAGAAGCTGAATTCTAAGGCGTTGATCTACTTTTCTATATTTTTGAAAGCTGGTTTCATAACAAGGGAATTGATTACGATGAGATCTTTGCTCCAATAGCAAGGTACTCTTCAATTAGATCTATTCTAGCATTGCTAGCGTAGATGGGATGGAAGATACATCAGATGGATATGAAGACAACATTCCTTAATGGTATGTGTTACACAGTAATTTGTCACTATCTCTCTGTCAGTCACCCCACTGTGTCAGGAATTCACAATAATCAAGTCCATGCCCTCTGAACTGGCTAAAAACCCACTTTTTACAAAGTTTTCCTCATCAGCGCGTCTGTTTCTAAAATACCCGCGTTGACTGGCGCTTCATAACAAACCACGTGCGCTGCCAGCGCGGAAGCACACGGCTTTTCCGCGCTGATCGACCAGCACTACCTAAGCTTGTATCAACCCGCGCTGACCAAGGCTTGACTGTTATTGCCTCGCGATGTCAGCGCGCCAGCCCAGTTATGCACCCGCGCTGATCCAGTTTGGGCGAATTTGTTCCAACAGCCAGCCTTCCAGATAACTCCAGGCTTGGTTGTTAGTCTTGTGAATGTCGCCTCCCTTCTATGGCATGTCTGTTCGACCCTTTGCAACCACTTCCCTTGGAGATAAGCTCATCCTTCCACCATTCAAGGAGACTCCTTCTCCTATATAAAACTCTACCATTGCCATGAGCAGCTAGTTGGATATAGTTTGGGATAGCTTGGATTGTGTGGAGCTTATAGTGCTCAGTTTGCTGCTACTATAGGTAGTTGGTGTGATAAGTGTGGAAGTGATTGATAGCTTAGGGAAGGTTGTGTTGAGTTGCTTGTGTGAGAGAGAGAGTTTCTTGTCTTGGGAGAATCATTTCCAAAGGTGAATGCTTGAGAAGCTTGCTGACTGGCTCCTCCTGAGAAGGATATCGATGTCAGAACACTTGGTTGTACTCTTCTCTGTTTTGATTAATAATAGATGACTACTATTATTGTTCCATTCTCATTTGTCTATGCAATGTTTAATGTGAATTACATCCTTTCTGACTGATGTATAGTTGCTTTTATTAGATTTCACGCTTGTGTTTGTCTTCTCTTCGTGTGTGCAGGTATCTATTCGCGGAGATCGCGGAGGATCGTGACCAGCCAGAGCAAAGGAGCGAAGGTGGCATCTCTTCACCAAACAACAGCGTTGGACTCCAAGTAGGTGTTCTTTTCCTACCTTTTAATCGCAACTAGGAACTTGCGTAGTAGCATTGACTGATTGTTGCTAGACCCATTCTGGGCTAGTAGGGATCGCCTCTATCCGTAGAGGGGATTTGCCTCTCCAACAATTTGGCGACTCCACTGGGGATCAGCCTTTTGTCTCTTGAGTCCACTTTTGTGTTTGAATTTGATTGTTCTCTCTTTTCAAGATTTTGGGGATTGATTCTCTGCTTGTAGACTTCCTGGGTCCATCTGGGAAGTGTCTTAATTGTTAAAGGGTTTCTACCTTTGGTTTGGGAGTTTTTGCTTTGATTCTACTCGTTTTTTACCCTCAGCGCGGTTTAATTCAAAACAGACGCGCTGACGTCGCATACCTGCTTCTTTGTTTTCCCTGTCATTGCTCCTGTACGACTAACAGTCGCGCTGACCTCGTTTTTGAGACAGCGCGCTTTATCCATGTGCTTCCGCGCTGACGTCGCAAAGTTGCTACGGGCCTTCTCTTGTCAGCGCCGAGTTGCTGAAGGCTACCCGCGCTGATCCTGTAAAATTCATTTTTGTCCAAATCAGCCTCCTGAACCTCTTGCTTTGACTTTCCCCTCTTCTCTCCACTTGGTCTATGACTTGTTTTTCATTGCCTGAACTCTGAGATACTTGTTTGTGAAGTCTTGTTCCACAAGGTTTCGTTTTTGATCATTTTTTGGTTTTGCAAATACCTTCCTCTTTGCTATCGCTGCTTGGTTTGTGTTTCCGCCATCGCTTTACAATTGCTGGATTGTGTTGAACCTTCAATTGACTGGTTGTGACTCGCATCCCCCGGGTGTTTGCTCTTTTCCATTGATTTCGCACTCTAACCCTAGGGCATCTAGTGGCCGTGTGTGTGTCAAGCCTTCCGTAGGGATCTTGTTTTCTTGTTTGACCAGCCAACTTCAGATTTGTTTTTTACACTTGTTCAGTGATTGTTGAAGTAATTTTGGTTGTGTTCCGAGCGGTTTTTGCTTCCTCCTTGTTTGAATTTCTGTTTGTCTTGCCGAGCTTAGATCACATAGCTCGTGCAGAACTTGGGTTTTCCTTTTGATTTGGAGATCTTTTTGGGTGTTTTGGGAGCTTTGTGTGCTTTCATTAAGTGATTCGCTTGGTGTTCCTGTTCCTCAAAATTCATTTGGATGCTTTGTGCCATTGAAAGGAAATCAAAGTAGTAGCTTTGCTTTTGAGAATTGAAAAAGGAAAGAACATTTCATTGATTTGCGTTTTCAAAAGAAAAGTTTCCTTTCCTTGCTTTCAGCTGCATTAGGTTGTTTGATTGCACGTGTTCGTTTTGTTTGATCAAAAATCCTTTACCTTCTCATAGCTAGAATTCATCGAACAAAATGATATTCTTTGGCATGTAGTTTGCATCTAGGTAATTGTGAGAGAACACACGATAGGACCTGAAATCGAAACTTAATTCAAGATCAACCATAAAATGAACTGAATTAACTTAAAAACGCATTGGAACTAAACGCAAATATCTAGAGGTCTAGGTTAGAGACGTGTTCCGGCGTCTTTAAACATAGTCACTGTTGTTTCACATTATGGTTGGGTGATTCCTCCTTCTGTGACTCGATAGTGGTCTAACACGGACTGTGCTCCTACGTACCATCGCGTATATAGGGAGACCCCACTAGGCTTTTATCCTTGATCCATAGGAAGCCGAGTCTGCCGCCTTGTGAACCGTAACGCACCGAACACAGCATTCGGGAAGATTGACTGCAGTACGGAAAGTCCTTGGCTCTCATACGATTGCTGAGGTGTATAAGCAGTTTTACGGGTCGCTTGGTAAACCCTCTACCTAGAGTCTCCAGAGCAGTCACTTTTGATCCTTTTCGGACTCCCTAAAAGAAAAGGTGCCTGTGAGCGTCTTGTCACTTCGTGCTCATTAAACATTCGAAGGAGACTGGAGTCATCTTTTCGTCCTTTTCTCGACTCTTGAAACATGAAAAGGTCAAGTTTGGTTCCTGTGTCTTAAAATTTATTCGGCCACGATAACATTTCCTGGTTAGATCTTGTGTGCGTTAGTTTGAGTAGGGTCTTTATCGTTAGTTTTCCTTAGGTTTTCTAAAGGGTCTTGTCATCCTGGCTGACCCGTCAACTCCCGGTCCGAGTGATCAAGGTTCTCCATCTTCTGTTGCCCCTGAGACACCAGTTGTAAGCGGTACTCTTCCTGTTGTCCCGAGTATCCAGCCTATCAACGTACGTGCCCCGGGCGACGAAGATTACATAGAAGATTGGAATCCTATCTGGGAGCCTGACAGCGACCATACCCCTCGCACTCCTCGCGGTATGTCGTCTCCGATGTCCACTTCCCACATGGATGAGACATCTCCCAGCACAGGTGAGACACCCGTGGTGTCGGATATTGAATCTCCGATCCCAGCTACTTCTCCACTCCCTCCACGATATCAGTCAGTGAGGGATAGGATAGCTGCTAGAACTACTTCTACGACTATATGGGATCCTAGTCTTATTGCCACCACGGGGCCCTTCATTTCACGACCTCTTAATACACCTATTTCTTCAGTTCATAATACGCCCGTTACCTCAGTTCCTACCCAGCCAACCGTTTGTATAGCGCACTCGACTCCGGTCGTTAGTGCCGTGTCAGCATCTTCGTCTGTAAACGTCAGTGTTGGTCCTTCCCACAGTCAGGGCCAGCCACAGATTTCATCCGGAGTCGTCGATCCTGCACAAAGTGCTCAACCCTCTTCTGGTGGTGTTCCAGGAGCAGGGCCGTATGATGCTTTTGGGCAGCCCATTACGGACCCCGATTACCAAGGTCCTCTCTTTTATTACGATGCTAACGGTGAGTATCTCGAGCTCGTTCAAGCTCTGCCTCGTCAACCTTACGTCGAAGTCTGTACACCTTTCGACGTTACTTATGACCCCGTTACTCGTATTATTAGTGGACGCCAGGTCTTTCCTGGGGGGCAGCCTCAGGGACCGCCAAATCAAGGCCAGCCACCTAATGTGCAAACCCCTCAAGGGCAACCACTTTATGGCCCGCCTTACCCAGGACAATCTGGGGGCCCACAGGGACAACCCTACCCGGGACAACCCTCGGCCGTTGGAGGTCCGTCATTTTCGTATCAGAGTCAACCTTCTGGATATCCAGGGCAACCTGGTACCCAGCAAGGCTACCCAACTGGACAACCAGGGCAGCCTTACATTCAACAGGGTCAGCCCGGTTTCCAGCAGGGGTACCCATCTGGACAAGCTGGGCAAGTTTATACTCCTCAAAATCAACCAGCAGTCCAGCAGGGATATTCTCTTGGGCAGGGGGGGCAACCCTACGTACAGCAGGGCCAACCTACTGCCCAGTCTGGTCATCTTTCCGGGCAGGGTGGGCAGCCCTATGTTCAGCAGGGTCAACCCACTGCTCAATCCGTGCATCCTTCTAGGCAGCAAGGGCAGCCTGCTATACAGCAAGGCCAACCCACTGCTCAGCCTATGCACCAAGGGGGGCAGCCTGCTATACAGCAAGGCCAACCCTCTGCTCAGTCTGTGCACCCTGGGGGGCAGACGGGCCAGCCTTCTATGCAGCAAGGTCAACCCGCTGTCCGCCCTAATCATCCATCTGGACAAGCTGGCCAACCTCAGGGTCAACCAACTGTTCAGCCGGCTCAGTCATCCGTTCCGCAAGGACAACCCTCGGTGGTCCACGGACAACCTGGCACCCAGCAAGCTCATCCTGCTGGCCAGCCAGGTCCGTCTCAAATCCAACCAAGTCAACCTTCGGGCCAGATGATCCAAGCCCAGCTGGTTCAAGGACATTACTCTGGGCCTCAAACTCCTGACCGATTGGTTCACGACTTCCTTTGTCCCTAAGATTGCAAAAGACATCGCAATGGGAGCATGTGTAACTGAAGAGCAAGCAATCGCCCGAGCTCAGTATCTCGACTTAGTGTACTCTCAGTCGGGTACTTTGCATGAGTATTTGCCAGATGCCCCGAGGCCTGGACAGCCCAAGGCTCCACCAAAACCTTCTGTTGATGGAGTCATTGGTTCCGTGAATTCGTCATCAAAGAAATCGGTCGCGAATCCTGGGAAGCAGAAACATAACGCCTCTAACGAAAATGCTTCTCAGGGCCAATCAATTTCTGGGAGTACCTCCGAGGTAAACGCCATTCAGTCCACCGCGGCGGACAAATCCTCGAAAGGGAAAAAGAAAGGGAGAGCTAAAGATAAATCTGTACAGCCCAAGCAGGATCCCCCTAAGCCTCCCTCTGAGGAAGGAGCTAAGCGAAAACCTAAGTATCCTTGTCTCATCTGCGATGAGGATCACTATACCAAGGATTGCCCAAGGCGGTCCGAGGTTAGTCGACTTTTGAAAGGTGCTCCGGGGCCTCCTGCTGTGCTAAAAGAGCCTTTCCCTTCCCAGTAGACCCAAATGGTGGCAGATCCATCTCAATCCTCTTCCTCGTTCGGTTCTCAAGTGTTCATGGCTGGAACGATCCCCATCCATGTTTCAACTCGAGCGAAAGATTATCCACCTCAAGCCGGGAAAGAGCCGGAGGTTCCCTCCAGCACTCCTCCGTCTAGTTCTGGTCCCCTTCACATCGAACGGCCCAGCACTGAGACGATCCCCCGACCCCCTCCCAAAGGTGTACTCAGGAAGTCATCTTATAACCCCAATGCTCGTGCTGCCCAGCACTATAGCATTGTCGAGGACTTAGCTCAGGCTCTGTCTGCTATGTCCGCGTTAGAAGTCCTCCAGAGCTGCCCCTCCCAGAGGAAGTCCTTGCTATCAGCCATTGGTGGCATCGACCCGGAAGATTCAGATTTAATTTCTTTTGATCTCGAGGGTTTCACACAGAGACTGCCTCACCAGGTGGCTTTCCTTATACAGGTCCTCATCAATGGCAAAACGATTCATCGTACAGTTATTGATGAGGGTGCCTCGACCTGCATCATGTCAGTTGCTTGCTGGAAGGCTATTGGCTCTCCTGCTCTGAGCCAGTCTCCTACGACCCTGGAAGCTTTCGATGGAAGAGAATATCGTCCATATGGTATCCTCCCACGATTGCCTATCTCCTTAGAAGGGAAAACCGTAGAGGTAGAGGTTGAAGTTGTTGACGCTAATCTCACTTACAACCTCCTCCTTGGATGAAGCTGGATGTACGCCATGCAAGCCGTGGCTTCCTCCTTGTTCCGTGTCGTTCGCTTCCCTCACCAAGGGAGAATCGTCACGGTGGACCAGCTGTCCTTTTTTGCTTCTTCTTCTGAAGGTAATGTGCCTTTCGTGGAGCATACCTCCAAGTCATTAGTGAGTGTGGGTGCCGGACTGTTCAAAGATCCCTCATTGATGGGAGTCTTTCCCCTCCCACCTCCAAATCTCGCCCCTGTCAACATGATTTCAGTACGTTCTGATCCATGGGTTCTTCCTCCCTTGAATCAGGAAGACTCTTGGGGTGATATGATGCTGTTGAGTCCTGCCGAGCTCAACTACATCGAAATTGTCGCTGCATCGGCTCCTCCTCCAGAACCTGCTTTTCTAAGCAGTTTTCCCGATTCATATGATCATTTCCCTTGGATGGGAGATGAGGCCACTTCGGATCCCCTGAAGGAAATATTTCCCTCCGATGAGGCCATCATAGAGACTATGTCTCTCGAAGAGCTTCCTTGGTTAGATCACCACCATCGCTCTTCGTTTCTCCCTCCACTTTTGGAAATGGTCGCATGTCTCGAGCGGTTTGCTTCATGTGTCCCATCTCCACCCCTCCAAACGCCTGTTCAGCTATATCAAGTGTCTTCGGAGGGCAATATGGGTAACATCACGTAGACCCAGCCTATCGACATCTCTATCAAACCAGGGATTGTCGAGAATATTTTCATTGGAGTCACATGCACTCCTGAGGAAGTTCAACTCTATACCGCTTTATTTCGCGAATTTCGTGATGTCTTCTCATGGTCTTACGAGGAAATGCCCGGCATCGACCCTAGCATTGTGGTGCACGACATACCTACTTATCCAGGTGCTAAGCCTGTTCGTCAGCGCTTACGTCCAGTGCACCCTCGAAAGGCTGCAGCCATCAAGGCCGAAGTTGAAAAGCTTCTTCGAGCTGGTTTCATTTACGCCATCCCCCTCACGGAGTGGGTGTCCAATATAGTCCCTGTGAATAAAAAGCAGGGCACTATCCGGGTCTGTGTTGACTACCGCGACATCAATCGTGCCTGTCCAAAAGATAACTTTCCTACGCCTTTCATTGATCAGCTCATTGATGACTACGCAGGAAGTGAGATTTATTCGTTTATGGATGGCTTCTCTGGCTATAACCAGATCAACATAGACCCTGCCAACCAGCATAAGACAACTTTCATTTGTCCTTGGGGCACCTTCGCTTATAAGAAGCTTCCTTTCGGTCTCAAAAACGCCGGTGCCACCTTCCAGCGTGCGATGTCATATGCTTTTCATGATATTCGACACATCGTACAGCCTTACCTGGATGACCTCCCAACTCATTCAGCTAAGTGTCAAGACCATCCATCTCATCTACGCGAAATTTTTCTCCGCTGTCGACACTACCGTATTCGACTCAATCCGCATAAGTGTGTCTTCTGCGTAGAATCCGGCCGACTACTCGGGTTCATCGTCTCCGAGAAGGCATCCGTTTGGATCCCCTCAAAGTCGAGGCCATTTTGAATCTTCCTCCCCCTGCCTCTTTGCAGCAATTGCAGAGCTTGCAGGGTAAAGCTAATTTTCTCAGACGATTCATTCCGAATTATGCCGAGGTGGCTAAGGGTTTCACACGGTTATTAAAGCGAGACACACCCTTTCGTTGGGATGCTATCGCCCAGGAATCTTTCGAGCGCCTTAAAGACCTTCTTGTCTCAGCTCCGCTCTTAAGACCCCCGAACTATCACCGTGATTACACTCTCTATCTTGCTGCCGCTGACACCACCATCGGCATGGTTCTAGTGCAGGATGATGATGCCGGCACCAAGCACGTTATCTATTATCTCAGTCGCAACCTTCTGGATACGGAAACTCGCTACGCATATGTCGAGAAGTTGGCATTGGCAGCTATCTGCGCCGTCCAACGATTCCGGCATTATATCCTGTTGCGCACAACGACCGTGATCTCTGACTGCAACCCCATGACCTACATTTTGTCACGTCAACTGCTAGGGGGCAAATACTCGAAGTGGATTGTAATCCTCCAAGAGTTCGACTTGGAATTCACTGCGGCCAAGTCTAAGAAATCTCTGGTCTTTGCTGAACTGCTCTGTTCCTTACCATCTCACTCTGCACCATCTCGTTCGGAGGAGCATATCCCGGATGAAACATTGTTTCTCATCAGCACCCTCGACCCGTGGTACGGGGACATTATCGTATATTTGCAGACATCTTCCTTCCGTCCAAATGTATCGAAAGATGCTCGACGGCGAATTCGTCACCAAGCTCAACCCTATCGCATTTTGGGCGATACCCTGTACCGCCTCGGCGTTGATTCTGTTCTCCGCCGCTGCTTGACTCTCGAGGAGGCTGAGCGGGTGTTGAATGACTGCCACTCTGGTGCTTGTCGCGGTCACATGTCCGGATATGCTACCGCCCAGAAAATTCTCCGTGCTGGTTACTTCTGGCCTTCTATTTTCAAAGATTGCATTCTTGCCGTTCGGGCATGCCATGAATGCCAGGTATACCACTGGAAAATGCGTGTACCTCCTGCACCACTGCACCCTATTGTTACCGTAGGTCCATTTGCCAAATGGGGCATCGATTATACGTCCTGTAACCCTCGTTCGGCCGGGGGGCATGGGTATATCATCGTTGCCGTGGATTATTTCACCAAATGGGCCGAAGCGATGCCTACATTAAACGAAGATGGTTACACAGCGGTGCAGTTCTTATTTAATCATGTCATTACTCGTTTCGGAGTCCCTCAGGCCATTGTCACGGATCACGGAAAGCATTTCCGTAATCACATGATGACGGAACTAACGACCCAACTAGGCTTGCATCAAGATAGTTCGACACCGTACTATCCACAATCCAACAGTCAAGTCGAAGCCGTGAACAAAGTTTTGATCACCATGCTTCAACGCACCGTCAATACACACAAGTCTAATTGGCATCTGATGCTGTTCCCTGCCTTGTGGGCCTACCGGACTTCTGTGAAGGACGCCACCGGTTTTACACCATTTCAATTGGTTTATGGACTGGAGGCCACCCTTCCCGTTGAGTGTGAAATTCCTTCGTTGAAATTAGCTGTCGAGTTGCTTCCCAACACCACTCCGGTGGAGGAACGGCTTCTGTACCTAGAACGGTTAGACGAGACCCGTCGTTTGGCTTCTCTAGCTATCGAAGCGCAAAAGAAGAGAGTCAAGGCTCACTTCGATCAGAATATTCATCCTCGTTCCTTCGTTGAGGGAGATCTAGTACTGCTCTATGATCAAGCTAAAGATAAGCTGGGGGCAGGGAAACTCGAATCCATGTGGCTAGGTCCCTATATAGTGAAAAGAGTTTTACAGAAGGGCGCATATGAGTTAATTGATTACGAAGGAAATCCTCTTGACAAGCCCCGCAACGGGCTTTATTTGAAAAAATATTATGCATGATTTCATGCACTCAGCTTGTACATACGCGTGTTTAGTGTGTTTTGTGTGCATGATTTCACTTTTTGCTTTGGTATGAAGGCATGTTTGCCTCTTATTATGTTTTCTCCTTCTTGTGCAGATGTCTAGTGCACCTTATGTTGGTTTCGCTGATGGCGCCTGCCGTAGTACTTGCAATTTGTCCTCTACGGCATGGGCAATCTATAATCCTCACGGTGAATTGCTGGACCTCCAAGGAGTTTGCCTCGGTCACACCACTAATAATGTCACCGAATACAGTGCCGTAATTGAGTTACTAGCCGAAGCAGTTGATCTCGGCATTCATGCAATGATGGTGAACCTAGACTCCCAGCTTGTCGTCCATCAACTCAACGGGCGATATTCCGTCAGAGACCAACGCATCCTAAGGTTGTACCTACGTGTCAGATTGTTAGAAAGGAATTTTGATTATATCACATATCAACATATCCCGAGATGATTAAACGCGTTGACTGATGCATTGGCAAATCATGTGTTAGATAGGCATTTGCGAAACAGATAAACATCATACAAGTAAACGTAGAAAGCATAATAAGACCATAGAGTAAAGCATATGTAAATAAAGTCATTTTTTCCAAGCATAGTTTGCATGCGTGTCATGTGTGCTTTTAAGCTTGCATTCAAAAATTAAAATACATGGGTCATGTGTTGTGCAAATTCATACATAAGATCACATTTGTACTGAACATTTGCATAGCATAAACAAAAACATCATCACATGTAACAAGATCCATCCAAAAAATCGGTATGTATATATATATATATATATATATATATATATATATATATATATATATCGTGTGGCGCACTGAGGCGCTCAAAAATAAGTGTATGTGTCAAAAATAAGAGTCACTGTTCAATACATCCGAGACATACGTCTCTCAAAACATCAAGGGAAGTAAACCTAGGCGACTATTGTGCTGGGTTATGCTCTCTGTAGCATACAGCCGCTCGTGCCACCCGCCTCAACAGGCGGTGCATCCTGGGTACCACCCCCATGGTGTGGATCTGGTGCTCTATAGGGACCTCCTCGACCCCCTGATAGTCCGGCACACCCTCCAGCAACCCCTCAAGGTTGCGAGCTATAGTCTCTGTAGTGTCAACTCCTGGAGGAACTAAGGCCAGGGCTCCGGCTCCTTGCCCCTCCCTCCGTGCTGACGGTGCCAAACCTATGGGTCTCGTGGGTCCCACATCTACACACAGTGACATCTGTCAAGGCATGTACATGGAAAACCAAAAACATCAAAAAATATTAAAATGAGATCAAGTGACATACCTCCATCATCCCAATGCTCTCCTGTGGGCAGTGGCATGTCAGGATCGTTGCGGAAGTCCATGCCCGCATACGGCCAATCCTCGACAAAGATGACCTGTCGCTCCAACCACTCTCTGAAGTACACCCCCCAAGCCACTGGGCGACCACCACCTCCGCGTGGCATGACGCGGGCCCATCGACTGGCCCTCGTCTCCCGAGGACCTCTAGGTGGATCCATAGCCATGGTCTGTAGCTGTAGAGCCGGCACTCGCTCCAGCATGAGCGGCAGAAGAAGCGACCCATACGCAAACTGCTTCGTCTCTCCACGACGGCAGTTGCTTAGTTGCCTCTTCATGCTAGTGGTCACAATAGTCGCCCAGTCAAAGATGGTGGGCTGTAGGCACTCCAGAGCTAACAACAGTTGGTTCTTCGAGGCCTCATGGTTGGCCAAGGAACCCGCTGCCCGTGTCACTAGGAAGAGTATCGTGCGGAGAGGCATGTCCCGCACTGTCGGGATACCAACCTTCCCGCTCCGTGTCTTTTCAGCTCCTGGGCATACTCTAGCCATCAGCTGGTCCAGAGTCTCACCGCTGGGTCGCTGCCCCTCCAGGATGGGCCTCTGGCCCCGGCGCGACAAACCAGTCAAGAAATAGATATCCGAGGCGTCGAACTCGATGTCTTGGCCGCGGATGGTGAATTTCCCGTCTATTGGGTTCCAAGCTCTGATCAGGAACTCCAGCAAGTCAGGTTGCGCTCTCAGGCGCGGAGTCAGGAAGAACTTCAGGAAACCGCACGCCCGCATTGCGTTCTGGCATTCGGCAAGTGCATATGCGGCTATGTCTTCGTTGTCATGGGCTCTCTCTTGCCATACAAAAGCCATTTTGCCCTGCAAAGCCGTGAAGAAACATTAGAATGCTGTTTGTGGAAAATTGTACGTTCATTTTATAAAAAATCAAATTTTTCCGCGCCAGCGAAACAGTCGCGCTGAAAATGGCGCCCCTGTGTTTTTTCATTGGGTCAGCGGGGAAGCACACGTGTTTTCCGCGCTGACCCAAAAGGTGGTACGTGTATTTTTAATTCGATCAGCGCGGACCCGCGCGGGAAATCCGCGCTGACCGAGAGCGCACCAACGCTCAAAGAATTCGGCCAAACGGCCAATTCCCACCGTTAAAATGCTCAAAAAGGGACTCAAAATAGAGCGCATGGCAATGGGAACCTACCTGGAGCAAGCCGTTCGATGAATGGTGTCCGCACGGGGGAGAATTCGCTCCGTCAACTTCACAGCTTCACAACGTTCTCAAAGGCTCAATATGGTAACAATGGTAAAAATGACTATTTACCCTTCTATTTATAGTAAAAATGGCTTAATTAACTATAGATTTTACGAATGTGGGTTTTTATCATGCTTTTACCATGGATTTAGCACTTCTGTCAATGTCTTATGCCTTTATGCATGTTTCACTATGTTTTTAAACATGTCGAACGGATTTATGCGGGTATTTTTACTGTGCAGGTCCTCAGAAACGGTGAAGTCATAATAGTCCTAAATGCACTTGGTCCCAAAAAATGTCGTCTTTGAGCTCTTTTCCGACATAAATCAAGAAAAGATTGCCGAGCTTCCCCTCGGCTCGTTAAAGGGAATGAGAGGCGGTCGTTTTAAGCTCTTTTTCCGACCGTGTAACTTAAAAAGATTGCCGGGTGTTTGTCGTTTCGCACTCGTTATTGGCTCTAAAACGACGTGTTTTCGACTGCTTTTTTACTTTTTCGGGTCGAAGGCACTATTTACGAAAAGTACTCCTCGATCGTAATGGTCGGGCGGTTCTTTCGAGCATTGTTTTATACTTTTTCGGGCTCGAGAGACACAACTTTACGAAAAAGGACCCCCCTGGAGTTTCCTTTTCCGCTGTCTTTTCAGACTCTCTAAACAAGAAAAGATGCCGAGTTTTTCCTTTGTCAGGCTCGTTAAACACTTGATGACATCGGGCATCGTCGAAATGACACTCTTTCAAGCATATGTTATCCCCGTCAAGCTTGTCATCCAAAAATAACCGGGGTACCTGCCAGAAATGGTGGGGAAAATGGAACTGCAATTGTCGCGTCGGCAGTATGTCGCTCTTGAACATGGCACTGGTCTGCATTCGTGTCGGGTGGGAATTTCTCATTTTGTTTCAAAACTGGCCTCCGTGGGTATGGGTTATCCTATTTGACCTCTCATTTGCTCATTGTCGTCATCATCATACTCTCTGCTCATTTGATGTCAAATACTGCCCAATCCACTGTCGTGCCGCCAATATGTTCAAGAGAAGTTGACCTCTGCAATAATACAACCTCATCTGCTATCTCACACAAATCATTTTACCTCTGTCTCGTGTCGATGATGTGGGAAACATTATGGCCCACCTTCGATCAAGGTCACTTCCCGTCGACTTCAGCTCATTATCCGGGAAGGTGCCTTAGAGACTCCCTTCAGGTGCCTTAGAGCCTGCATGCCTCAATGGCAGGTTCTTCGTGTTCGACGCGAGGTTTTCATTATTGGCCTCCGATCGGATGATTCTGCGGGTGTTCGACACCAGCTCATTGTTTCACACGCCGCAGATTGTACCTATAGTACCTTGAGGACCATTGTCATTATTGGTGGTACCTCTCGCGTCTGTTAACAATTTTCATCACTGAATGGTAATCAGACGATGTTCATGCATGTTCGACTTCAGCTCATGTATTCACATGCTTGGACTTGTACTTTATTCGGATCGGGACGGAGCGCAAGACCCTGGATCTCTGTCTGTTATGGTCCAGGTTGCGATTTTGTGGATGATCATTACATGACTCATTGATGGATGGCTGCGCCCATACCTGAGTCTTCATGGATGGCTGCGACCATACCTTATCACTATCATGGTCTCTTTAGCTGGGTGGCTGCGTCCATTCCACAGACCTTTCGCATGTCTTTCGGATGGCTGCGCCCATGCCTAGACTGCATGTACTTGATTGTCAGAGATATTCGGTCCTTCCTGGTGGTGTTCCAGTTCGGCGAGTTTTGTAAAGCATTTCACCCCTCCCACTCTCTCGGTCTTCATGCTTTAGGGGGCATCTGTTACACAGTAATTTGTCACTGTCTCTCTGTCAGTCACCCCACTGTGTCAGGAATTCACAATAATCAAGTCCATGCCCTCTGAACTGGCCAAAAACCCACTTTTTCCAAAGTTTTCCTCATCAGCGCGTCTGTTTCTAAAATATCCGCGCTGACTGGCGCTTCATAACAAGCCACGTGCGCTGCCAGCGCGGAAGCACACGGCTTTTCCGCGCTGATTGACCAGCGCTACCTACGCTTGTATCAACCCGCGCTGACCACGGCTTGACTGTTATTGCCTCGCGCTGTCAGCGCGCCAGGCCAGTTATGCACCCGCGCTGATCCAGTTTGGGCGAATTTGTTCCAACAGCCAGCCTTCCAGATAACTACAGGCTTGGTTGTTAGTCTTGTGAATGTCGCCTCCCTTCTATGGCATGTCTGTTCGACCCTTTGCAACCACTTCCCTTGGAGATAAGCTCATCCTTCCACCATTCAAGGAGACTCCTTCTCCTATATAAACCTCTACCATTACCATGAGCAGCTAGTTGGATATAGTTTGGAATAGCTTGGATTGTGTGGAGCTTATAGTGCTCAGTTTGCTGCTACTATAGGTAGTTGGTGTGATAAGTGTGGAAGTGATTGATAGCTTAGGGAAGGTTGTGTTGAGTTGCTTGTGTGAGAGAGAGAGTTTCTTGTCATGGGAGAATCATTTCCAAAGGTGAATGCTTGAGAAGCTTGCTGACTGGCTCCTCCTGAGAAGGATATCGACGTCAGAACACTTGGTTGTACTCTTCTATGTTTTGATTAATAATAGATGACTACTATTATTGTTCCATTCTCATTTGTCTATGCAATGTTTAATGTGAATTACATCCTTTCTGACTGATGTATAGTTGCTTTTATTAGATTTCACGCTTGTGTTTGTCTTCTCTTCGTGTGTGCAGGTATCTATTCGCGGAGATCACGGAGGATCGTGACCAGCCAGAGCGAAGGAACGAAGGTGGCATCCCTTCACCAAACAACAGCGTTGGACTCCAAGTAGGTGTTCTTTTCCTACCTTTTAATCGCAACTAGGAACTTGCGTAGTAGCATTGACTGATTGCTGCTAGACCCATTCTGGGCTAGTAGGGATCGCCTCTATCCGTAGAGGGGATTTGCCTCTCCAATAGTATGATTGAGGAAGAGGTGTATATTGAGTAGCCGGAAGGATTTGATACCTTCAACAGAGATTCGCATGTGTGTGGACTCAAGCGAGTGTTGCATGGACTAAACAAGCACCCCGCGTTTGGTACACCAGCATTGACAACTATTTCATTGGGTTGGGCTTCACCAAAAGTGAAGCAGATGCAAGCCTTTACCATATTGTGGTTGAAGGTAAATTGTTTATTATAGTATTATATGTCGATGATTTGATTCTAACAGGTGACAAGGAGCTGATAAAATCTTACAAAGAGGACCTTGCAAGAGAATTCAAGATGAAGGACCTAGGGCTCATGCATTACTTTCTTGGTCTCGAAGTATGGAAAGGATATGGGGAACTATTTTCTCTCAGGGAAAGTATGCCAATGAGATACTGAAGAAGTTCCAAATGGAGAGTAGAAAACCCATGGAGACTCCTCTAAATGAAAACTATAGGAAGGAAGATGCTACTTCAAGTGAAGTAGTGGAGGCTACTATTTATAGACAGCTTGCAAGTTCACTCATGTATTTGGTGAAAACATGACCAGACATGTGTATTATAGTTAACCAACTTAGTCAAGCCATGGTTAAGCCAATCAAACTTTATTGGAAGTTAGCTAAACATGTGTTGAGATACCTCATAGACACCACTTAGTTTGGTCTTTGGTATAGACGGATGGTCTAAAGTTAAGTGATACCTGGAAACCCCTATTAAATAAAATAAAAAAGCAATAATCATAATAATTAATAAATATATAATAATAATAATAATAATAATAATAATAATAAAAATGATAAATAGATTTATTTATTTGAAATTTAAATAACAAATTATATATATATATACATATAAACAATAATATAATAAAATTATAACCAAATAAACAAACAATAATAATATATAATAAATATAATTAAAACCTATCTGAATAAATAGGTATTTATTAATTTATTTTTATTCACCTATAATAAATAAATAAAAATAATTAATAAATTAATAAATAATAATAATAATAGTAATAATAATAATAAAAATAATAACAAATAAATAAAAAATTTATTTTATTTGTAATTTAAATAACAATAAATATATATCTATATATCTATATATATATATATATAAACAATAATATAATAAAATTATAACTAAATATATAAATAATAATAATATATAATAAGTAGAATAAATCCCTATCTAAACAAATAGGTACTCATTATAAATAATAATATATAAATATTAGATTTATTTTATTAAAAATAAAAATAATAAATTATATATATAAATAAACAATTATATAATAAAATTATAACCAAATAAATAAGCAATAATAATATATAATAAATACCTATCTAAATAAATAGGTATTTATTAAATTATTTTTATTTATTTATAATAAATAAATAAAAATAAATAAACAATAATATAATAAAATTATAACCAAACAAATAAACAATAATAATATATAATAAATATAATAAAAAAGATAGGTATTTATTAATTTATTTTTATTCATTTATAATAAATAAATAAAAATAATTAATAAAGTAATAAATAATAACAATGATAATAATAAAAAATAATAATAAATAAATAATAGATTTATTTTATTTGAAATTTAAATAATAAACTCTATATATATAAATAAACAATAATATAATAAAATTATAACTAAATATATATATAAATAATAATAATATATAATAAATACCTATCTAAATAAATATGTACCTATTAAAAATAATAATATACAAGTAATAGATTTATTTTATTAAAAATATAAATAATAAATTATATATACATAAATAAACAATAATATAATAAAATTATAACCAAGTAAATTAACAATAATAATATATAATCAATAAAATAAATACCTATCTAAATAAATAGGTATTTATTAAATTATTTTTTATTTATAATAAATAAATAAAAATAAATCAATAAATAAATAAATAATAATGATAATAATAATAATAAAAATAATAATAAATAGATAATAGAGTTATTTTATTTGAAATTTAAATAATAAATTATATATATATATATATATAAATAAAGAATAATATAATAAAATTATAACTAAATAAATAAATATTAATAAATATAATAAATAGCTATCTAATTAAATAAATATTAATGAAAATACCATTCATAAGCCGATTACTAATGAAGACACAACAATATTTTTCAAATAACTATTAATAAGCTCCGTAATTTTCACGCTCTCTCTTCTCAAAAACAAATCTCATTGCCCTGATGATGGACTCACTAAGCTAGTCCGAAACGTTGGTTTCAAATTTGTTCACAGGTTTTTCCTCAAAGTAAAAAAAAAAGGAGTGAAGCTTCAAGGCTTCACAGATGCAGATTTGGTAGGGAGTCCATCTGACAGGAAGAGCACATTAGGGGGAATCTTCAGTATTGGGTCAACAACAATTTCTTGGTACAACATGAAGCAGAGATTAGTTGCACCTAGTTCAATAGAAGAAGAGTACATCATTTTTAGTCAAGCATATTGTAAGGCTATCTAGATGAGGAAGATACTTGTTGGGTTATTTGGTTAGCAGATGGATCCTACTGTGATTTACTATGACAGTTAGAGTTGTATCAGGCTCTCTTATAATCCAATTTTTCATGATCGGTCCAAGCATATTGACATTCAGTATCACCATCTCCGAGATTGTGTGCAGAGGATAATCATGTTGCTAGAGTACATTCCTACAGAGGAGCAGGATGCAAATATTTTGACAATGGAATTTTCAAGATGCAAATTTGAGTTTCACAGAGGCAGGATGGGGGTAGCAGATAATCCCTTTCTTTTTGAGAGGGAGTTTTGAAAATGCAACAAGAAAATCCTAGTTTAATTTTTTCCTTGAATTAAATTGTAATTCCACATCTAACTAGTTGAGGGTCTAATTGTAATTTTTTGCATTGACATAAATTAAATTAAATTTAGGTTTTGTCCATGAATAAAGTTGAGGGTCTAACTAGAGTCATGTAGAGTGTCTCCTACTTTTAAGGAGTCCTGGTTGAGTTTATTTTGAGTTGTAATTATTAATTCAATTTAATTGAGTTAAATTCAGTTAAACTAGTTTCAAGTGATGGAGGAATAAGTGGGAGATCTAGTAGTGGGGTGTAACCAACACAGATCAACCACTAAACTGAAGATTCACTCATAATTAAGTCATACATGTCAAATCATAGAAAGACCCAGTTGAGATTGGAGTTCAGGGATAAGTACTATCAGTTGTATAATCATCTAAATTGTACAGGTGGTGCATGCAATCAGAGGAAGGCCTATGAGGATTGCAAAAATCATAATTTAGAAATTTCCCAATTAAATATGGGCTAATTCCCTAGGAACCTGCAAAAGGAAATCAGAGCTTTGCAAGCAGCAGAATTGGCTAACTATTGGCTTGAGCTTGTCTAGGAAGTAGTGAGATAGATTGAGATAGTGCAGAGGTTGCTTGGGCTTGAGCAAATCATTGTAATCTTCTCATATTTTTTAATTAATGCAATATATAGTTAGCAGGGGTTTTTAGATATGGCTTTCCCCAGAAAATTATTATGTTATATGTGATTGAATTCTTTCTCTTTTATGCTTCGTGATTTCATCAATCATTTATTGCTTCTGCTAATGAGTAGATTAGATTCAAGTCAATTGTTTTAGCATATTACAATCTACAGTTTGAATTTACGAGGAATTTTTGCATCGTATTAGAGCTGAAATCACTATAGAAGAGGAGAATACAATTTTGTCTTTTGCAAGAGAAATCGAATTTGCAATATCATACTTCAGAGCCAGCAGGATGTTGTTGAGACTCGAATATGCCCTTGAGGGTAGTTCAAACTATATTTCTTGGAAGGACAGGATGGAGACAATGTTAGAAGACAACATGCGTAAGGAATTCATAGAAAAAGTTATTCCTAAGCGAGTTGATGCTCAGGATCTGGCAGAGTGGAGAAGTGTGTGAAAAATTCAAGAAGGATTATCCTAGAAGGAGTTCGAGATCATATTGTCTCAAATTTCCATGGTAAGGAAACTCCATTTGTAATGTGGAAGGCGTTGATAGACATGTTTCAAAACAACAATGATCATAGGAAGTTGGCACTGAAGGACAAGCTCAGAAAGATCAAGATAGAGAAGGGTGACACAATACCAAAGTACTTGACTAAGTTCAACCAATGTCGGGATGAGCTTGGAAGTGTCAGTGTTATTGTTTCTGAAGATTATTTGGTGAGCCTAACATTTCTAGGCCTTCCTAAGAGCTAGCACAACTACCAGGACTCAGTTAATGGGAGGCATAAGCTACCAGAGTGGGAGCAATTATCGTCTGACTTGGTACAAGAAGAGATTCAACGGAACACCAGAGATGGATCCTCATGCAAGCATGATGATGAGTAGAACTGTGCCTTAGCTAGAAGGGTGAAGAAAGGAGGGGGCAAACATCCCATTCCAAATCATATTCTAGTCAGGGAGGCAAGAAGGACATGTCGAACATTAAATGCTTTCACTGACACGAGCTGGGACAATATGCCACAAAGTGTCTGCATAAGAAGGCCAGTAAGAAGCCCTCAGGAGGAGCAGAAGGTGAAGCTCTTTCTTCACAATTCGAACTAGATTTCACCCTCATCGCTTGCATGGTGACATCGGTGATGGGTAGTGTGTGGTACCTAGATAGTGGAGCCTCATTCCATATGACCGACAACAAAGAGTTCTTTAGTGACTTGGAGGAGAAAGACCTCCATATGCACATCGAGATGGGAGATGATGGGAGGTATAGCGCAACTAGCATCGGTACTGTTACCTTTCAGAGGGATTCTGGTTCTCCTCTCACATTAAAAAATGTCATGTATTTTCCGGGTTTGAAGAAGAATTTGGTTTCAGTTTCCATGTTCGAGGACCATGGCTACAATGTGATATTTAGCAAGGGAAAGGCTTTCCTTCATCACATAGATTGAGGACAGGTGAAGAACCTCTACAAATTGGATGTAGAAGACTACATCGTTTTGAGTACTAAAGAAGAGAAATAGCAGAACCGAGACATTGGTGAGTTGTGGCATAGACAATTGGGTCAATTGCACAACAAAGCTTTGAATATTATGAAAAAAATTCTACAAGACTTCCCAAGGTACACTAGAGAAGAGAGACACATGCAAAGAGTGTACAATGGGGGATTACACCAAATCTTCCTTTCATGATAAAGGCAGTCAAGTGCAAGAAATCCTTGATCATTTCACTTAGATGTGTGTGGATCGTTCTTGACAGCTTGCACGGCCAAGCAAAAATATTATGTAATATTTGTTGATGATTTTTCTCATAAGTGATGGATTTTCTTCATGCAGAAGAAAGATCATATGTTCACTAAATTTTGTGAATTTAAAGCACTTGTCAAGAATATATTAACATGAAACTTAAATCTCTTAGAAGCAATAACCATGGAGAATATGTGTCGAATGAATTCAAGAACTTTTGTGCATCAAAATGAATTCGATGAGAGTTAATAACACCTCATAAGCCACAAGAGAATGGGGTGGTTGAAAGGAAGAACATAAGTATTGTGGGAGCGACGTGGGCGATGTTACTTGATTAGGGCATACAGTTGCACTTGTGGGTTGAAGCATGCAAAACAACTGTTTATTTACATAACTTAATCCCTCATTGAATTCTAGGGATGAGTACACCAAAATAAGGTTTTTTAGGTAAGAAACCAGATTTGCACACTTCAGGATCTCTGGTTCATCATTTTACTGACATGTTACCAAGGATGAACAGAAAAGCTAGAGCCAACAACTGAGTTGAGTATATTTGTGGGGTACACTGATACACCTCACAACTATTAGGTGTACTTGTCGTCCAATAGGATGACATTGGTTTGTAGAGATGTGAAGTTCGATGAAGAGAAGGCCACAATATTTTCCCTTGAGAGGGAGCTTCAGTTACATGTAGATGAGGATATTTTAGGTCCAGAGGAGGAACCTCAGGATGATGTGGAGCCACCACATGCAGAGGAGAAGAAAGTGCATGTAGAGGAGCAGAAAGTGGAAACACCCATTCATGAAGAGACTCCCAAAGATGGAAGGAAGTGCACCAGAGAGGCTTACAGGTTGATGCATGATGTTAGAGAGAATGTGGGAGCACCCACATCACAACGCAGATAGAGGAGGTCACCAGATCGGTGCACTGGCTACATGGCTCTGATGAGCTAGAGTGTAGAGGTTGAGCCATCCTCATTCAAGGAAGCAGTGTAGAAACCAATATGGGTTGATGCCATGGTTGAGGAGTATGACTCCATTATCAGAAACAATGTTTGGGAAGTGGTCCTAAGACTAACAAACAAGTCAGTGGTGAGTTCCAGATGACTTTACAAGGCAAAGCAAGCAGCAGATGGGAGTGTGGAGAAACACAAGGCTAGATTTGTGGCCAGATTATTCACTTAGTTGGAGGGAATTGATTACAATGAGAAATTTTCTCCAGTAGAAAGGCACTCTTTAATAAGATCTATTCTAGCACTATCAATGCAGATGGGATGCAAGATACATCAGATGGATGTGAAGGCAACATTCCTCAATGGTATGATTGAGGAAGATGTGTATATTGAGCACCCGGAAGGATTTGAGACCTTCAACAAAGAGTCTCATGTGTGCAGACTCAAGTGAGTGTTGTATGGACTAAAACAAGCACCCCGTGCTTGGTAGGTTGGGCTTCACCAAAGGTGAAGTAGATGCGAACAATTACAATATTGTGGTTGAAGTTAAATTATTGAGTATAGTATTATATGTCGATGATTTGATTCTAACAGGTGATGAGAAGTTGATAAAATCTTGCAAAGAGGATATTGCAAGAGAATTCGAGATGAAGGACCTAGGGCTCATGCATTACTTTCTTGGTATGGAAGTATGGCAAAGAGATGGGGAATTTTTTGTCTCTCAGGGGAAGTATGCCAACAATATATTGAAGAAGTTCCACATAGAGAGCAACAAACCCCTGAAGACTCCTCTAACGGGTAATTGGAGGAAGGAAGATGCTACTTTAGGTGAAGTAGTGGAGGCTAATACTTATAGACAACTTGTGGGTTCACTCATGTATTTGGTGAACACACGACTGGACATGTGTTTTACAGTTAACCTCCTTAGTCAAGTAAGGGTTAAGCCAACTAAAATTTATTGGAAGGCAGCTAAACACGTGTTGAGATACCTTAGAGGCACCACTCAGTTTGGTCTTTGGTATAGATGAACAGAGGGAGTGAAGCTTCAAGGATTTGTAGATGCAATTGGGCAGGGAGTCCATCTTATAGGAAGAGCACATCAAGGGGAATCTTTAGTATTGGGTCAACAGTAGTTTCTTAGTAAAGCAAAAGGCAGAGATGAGTTACACTTAGTTCAATAGAAGCAGAGTACATGGTTGTTGGTCAAGAATCTTATGAGGCTATCTAGATGAGGAAGATCCTTATTGGGTTATTTGGTTACTAGATGGACCCTAATGTTATTTATTATGATAATTAGAGCTGTACCAAACTCTCTTAGAATCCATTTTTTCATGATCGGTCCAAGCACATCAACATCCAGTATCACCATCTTAGAGGTTGTGTGTAAAGGAGAATCACGTTGATAGAGTACATTCCTACAGAGGAGCAGGATGCAGATATTTTGACAAAGGCATTGCGGAATCTTGTCACTTTCCACAGCCAGCTCAACTTTCCGCAGCCTTTTTGTTGAAGTCTATGTTACAGGTGTCTACAGGAGAATCCGGCCACATGGGAAAGTTGCAAATGATGTGTACATGGACCGTGTCCTCTTGGTTTAGCCGAATCCCTCACAGAAGGCCGTGGTCAAAGACAGTCAAGCGATGGTCAACCTAAGAGTTTTACGGTGGCAGAAATTTGTTTTTCACCATGTGAAGACTTGCGTGGTAAATTCCTAAATCTCAGGAGACATGCTAACACCTATGGACTACTCCATGAACCGAATCTAACAGCCACCCTCCTTGGATTTAATTTTCACGGATACCATAATGCTAGATTTCTGGACGTGGTTATTCACGTGTCTTTTTATTAGCACAGATTTTAGGATAGTAATTGTGTCATCCGCTGTTATAAATAAAGAGTTCTCATATGCATATTAGCTAGCTTTTTGAATGTAATTTTGACTGTTTACGAGCCCACTGTGCCGTGACTTTATCCTTATGTTATGACTGCATTTTAATACATGAGAAGACACTGTTTATAAGCTCAATTCGTGGTTGATTGCTGATTGGCCGAGGTTGTGCAGAGGGCCCCTATACACACCAAGGTTTTGTAATTGCTGTATAGTTTCATGCTTTATTCCTTTACGTTCCTGATGCCATAATTGTTTGCTTGTATATATTACACTACTTATGGTATTCATGTTGGTTACTGTCCATAGTTTTTTATGCTTTCTAATGCTATTAACCGATCAGTGTCTTTATTTCAGGTTTTAATAGACATCCCGGGCATTTGCACGTAGCTTTATAATGACTAATGACATGAAATTATCTTGTCCTTCTACTGATTTATTTTCTTAGTTCTAATTCCAACACTATTTATTTCTTTCAGTTTTGTTCATTTACTTTTCTGCAAGATAGATATTAGATTACTCAAGTCATTTTCAGTTACCTCCTATAGCCAGAGCAAGTCAAATGGTGAGGGATTGAAGTATGAATGTGTAGTTTGATACTAGTTTATTTTTCTGCAAGTTAGTTATTGAATTGCTCATGTCATTTTCGGTTACTTCCTATAGCCAGAGCGAGTCAAATGGTGAGGGATTAAAGTATGAATGCGTAGTTTGATCTTAGTTTCATTTTATGCAAATTAGATATCAGATTGCTCAATTTGTTTATGATTACCTCCTATAGCCAGAGCAAGTCGAATGTTGAGGTGTTAGAATATGAGTTGATGTAATATGATTTAGTTTATTTTGTTTGCAGTTTTTGAATTTCTTTGAGTTCAGTTTCTTTTTATACAGCAGCAAGGATACTGGGTTTCATAGTCACTAGCTCACTGTTTGGTTTAATTAGAATATAGGTACATTTTTATTTTCTATTAGGAATTGATTTCATCATTGCAAGTTTTAAAACCTTTTTGAAAACTTTGAAGTTTGGAAATCCTTTTAAAGGTCACCATTTCCTTGAACACTTATATCCATACTTGACTTTTAGAATTGCCATCTCACATTAGGGAATCAACAAAAGATAAACCCAAAAACAAACCAAAAATAAAAAACAACAAAGAAGTAAGAAATCGGTTATCTTGCATATATAGTACACCTCATTTCAGCAGTTTATGACTCCCGGATTGACAATTTATATAGCAATTTAGGACACACCAAATTAACCAAACATTTTGGCACCATTGCCGGGGAAGTGAAACTAGGTAGCCAATTTCTTAAAAAAAATAAAAAATTCAAGGAAGGTAAAAATTGATAACTTCTCAAAGTATGCTCTCCTCTTGCACCTAGTGTGACGTGGAGGATCAGAAAAGAGAGTTATCGGTTCAATAATTTCTTGAGTATGCTCTCTTCTTGCACCTAGAGTGATTTCGAAGATCAGAAAGAGAATTATTAGCCCGACTTGAAGAAAAAAAAAATGACATGCATAGAGCAAGAGATTCTAGGAGAAGGTTTATAGCTAGGGCCAAGAGTTCGATTTTTACAACTCCATCTACTTCAAGGTATAGACAAGATACACCTCCATCATCTCCAACTAACACTCCTAGCCTTAGGATTCTTGTAATTCAAGGGGCAGCAGCTGAATTGGGAGACTCTCCCACACTATCCACCGAATCTGAGTTAGGAAAAGACCCTTTCTTTAATTCTACAGGAAAACACATTGTAATCGAGGAAGTAGAATCACCTAAAGAAGAAGAGGGAAAAATTCCTCCTCATTCGCCATTAGTAGGAGAACCAGACGACTCTGAAATCTTTGAGGAAACTATCATGAAAGAGGAAGTAGTAAAAGGATTTGGAGGAGGTAGAGGTAGAGGTAGAGGGGGAGGAAACAATGGAGGAGGTAGAGGTAAAAACGGGGGAAATAGGGATGGAGATAACTAATTTGGATTTCCTATACTTGATAAGGAATCTCGAACAACAATGAATAACATCTCACCATTTTTCCTCCCAAAATTTTATGGGTTGCGAAGTGAGGATCCTGAAACATTTCTAATTGAGTTTGAAGTCATGTGCCGAACTTATGATTATATGGAAGACTCTCAAAAACTCAAATTGTTTCCTTCAACATTGAAGGGAGCTGCTCTAAAATGGTTCATGGGATTAGTCACTCAATCTATTAGGACTTGGAATGATATGAAACAAACATTTTTGGATAGATACCTGGACTATTGTATGCCCACCAATCGTAAGGATGAGGTATTCAAAATGGTGCAAAAAGAAGATGAAAAATAGGAGGATTTACTTGAAAGATTTAAATAAAACCTAAAAAGAGCAAAAATGAATAACCTAGATGAGGAAACCTTGAAAGCCCTTCTATTAAAAGCCATTAGAGATGAATGGATATATATTTTGAACATGATGGGAAAAGGAGATATATCTCAACTTCCACTTCATGATATAGCAGAGCTATGTGTCCATCTCTCAAGGGGAAAATCTAAAACTGGAAAAGGGCCTAGAGATCCTTCTCTCATTAGAGCAAACAAATCTGCAACTGGATCAGTAAGTAGGGCTGAGATTGGCAACGTGCTTGATGAGTTCAAAAATGATATTTTAGGGAGCCTTAGTGAGCAACTAGACACCCTTAAGATACAAAACGAGCAGAAAGCAGAAGCTAAAGCTTTGGCCATCTTTTGTCCAAAATGTAGGAAGAAACATGCTCTAAGAGAATGCCCCTTAGATGCAAAAATTGTAGAAACATGTATGATTTGTTCAGAAAGCCATGAGACCAAGGATTGTCCTTCAATTCCTGGGCTCAAAGCTATCTTTCAAGAAGACCCAAATTCAATTGACTCTCTCTGTTTTGTTTCAAGGAGACCTTGGCAGGGGCAAAAAAATCAAGGGTTTAACAACCCCACGAACTTTCAACCCCCAACAAATTGGAATCCTTGGCAACAATGTTGGTCCCAAACTCAAAATCCGTTTCAATCATGGGTATAAGGTATGCAAAATCCTTATGGGATATTTTCTCAATTATATCAATATCCTCCATCTTTTCAAAATCAACAAGCTCCACAACTTCCAAATCAAAATCCACAACTTTCATTTCCATTTCCACAACAAAATCCAAATTCCCAACTCTTGCTTCCATTCCAACAAAAGACAAATCAAATACCTTCCCAGCCATTGCCAAATCCCAATAATAAAAACCCTCAAAATGCTTACATGGTAGAAGGACAACAATTTCCTACCTATATGATTGTTCCTCTCAATGATGTACAACTCAGATCTGGTATAGTTTTAGAAAAGCCTTCTATAGATACTCAAAAGCAAAGCATTTCTGAGGAAGATTCTCTTGAAGCCAATAAAGGTTCTGAAGCAACTCTTCAAAACCCAAGCACTCAAAAAGAAAAAGAAAAAGACTCAACCCCCACAACTCCTATAGTTGAGCAACCTGCATCTTCATCCACACCTCCTTTTCCTGAAAGATTACAAATTAACAAAGGAGTAGAAAAACAAATCTTGTTGCCTGACTATGATTTTCTAGATGAATTAAAGAATGTCTGTATCAAGATTCCCTTGCTACAAGCCATTAGAGAGATTCCTATTCTAGCAAAAACAATAAAGGAGTTGAGTCTCAAAAGACTAGGAAGGAAACCAAGAGATACAAGAAGAATCCACCTAGTAGGGAAAATTGCAGATATCATGATGGGAAAAATTACCATGCAGAAGTATGTAGATCCCGGTAGTCCAATTGTCAAAACACATATCAATGGGGTAGAAATTCCAAATACCTTGATTGATTTAGGGGTTGCTATCAACATTGTGAGTAGACAGACTATGGAACAGCTAAAACTTCCTAATCTTCTTTTTACACCTACTCTACTGCAACTTGTAGATCAATCAATTATCAAGCCAAATGGTGTATTAGAAGACATTTCGGTCTCCTTAGATTCTTTGGAATATCCAGTAGATTTCATGATTTTAACTCCCAAGAGTAATCTAGGAGGACACCCACTCATCTTAGGAAGACCTTGGCTAGCCACAGCTGATGCTTCTATCAGTTGTAGATCTGGGGATATGTATATTTCTGATGGTAATTCGACAAAGAAATTCAATCTGTATCCTCCAGCAAAAGAAATTACATAAGTGGGAGATAATGAATGGGTAGACGATGAGGACACTATACAACCTATCTTTACCATTTCTGAAATCAGTGAAGATAGTCAAATTCTGAACACATTAGAAAAATTTGAAACATCTTTAGAATATGACCACACAATTTTAGTTAGGTTCTGACAGTGAGTATCTATCATCTAGACAAATGTCTCTTTACTCTATGGAGGAGTTTGGTAGTTCTGCCATTGAGATTTTTCCAGGTAAAACATTGAATATCAACAAAAACTTGGGAAAATCACAACAGGAAGAGCTAACCAAAATCTTGCAAAAACATTCTACTGCATTTGCATGGGAGTATACTGATATGAAAGGTATTGACCCCAAGAATTGCATTCATCACATCTACATCGAGGAAAACAGTAGACCAATCAGACAACCTCAGAGAAGGATGAATCCAAACCTTAGGGAGATAGTGAAAGAAGAGCTCCAAAAACTACTCAATGTAAACTTCATTTATCCAATTTCAGATAGTCGATGGGTTTCTCCTTTGGTCATAGTACCTAAAAAGAATGGTAAATGGAGGGTATGCATTGATTACAGGGAATTGAATAAAGCAACTTTGAAGGATCACTTTCCTTTACCCTTTATCGATCAGGTATTAGATACTCTATCAGGCAAAAAGTACTTTTCATTTTTGGATGGTTTTAGTGGCTATAATCAAATTCAGGTAGCACCTGAAGATCAAGATAAGACCACCTTTACCTATCCATGGGGAACTTTTGCTTACCGAGTGCTTCCTTTTGGATTATGTAACGCACCCGCAACATTTCAAAGGGTAGTACTAGGAATATTTTCTGATCTAATCCATGATTGTGTAGAGGTCTATGTGGATGATTTTACAGTTTATGGTGATTCATTTGAAGAGGCATTAGAGAATTTGAAAAAAGTCCTTATAATATGTAAAGAAGCAAACTTTTCATTGAGTCATGAAAAATGCTTTATGATGTTTCTTGAAGGTATTGTTTTGGGACATCACATTTCAGGGATGGGATTAAAGTTGATAGACAAAAATTTGAAGTCATCTCCAAGTTGCCTATTCCAAATTGTCAAAAAGATGTTAGAAGTTTTCTGGGATTTACTGGGTACTATAGAATATTTATAGAAAACTTCACCAAAATAGTATCTCCACTCTTCAAATTGCTTACAAAAGACTGTGAATTCAAATGGGATCCTAATTGTCAATCAGCATTTGAAACTTTGAAAACAAGAATATCTGAAGCACCCATCTTGAGAGGGCCAAATTGGAAACTTCCTTTCCATATTTCTACAGATGCTTCAGATACAGCTCTAGGAGCTGTGTTGGGTCAAAAGGATTTAGTTCCTTATGCCATTTACTATACCAGTAAAAATTTGACTCCCACTGAGTTGAACTATACTGTGACTGAAAAAGAGTTCTTAGCTATTGTTCATGCAATCAATAAGTTTAGACATTATATAACAGGCTATGAAACTTTTGTCCATACTGATCATTCTGCGATTAGATATCTAATGAACAAACTTGTTACTAATGGCAGAGTTACAAGATGGCTCTTACTTTTACAGGAATTCAATATTACTGTGTTGGATAGACCAGGGAAACAAAATACAGTAGCTGATTTCTTGTCTAGGATCCAAAATACTAAAGAAGATTCTCCTGTAGAGGATAAGTTTCCAGATGAATATTTATTTGCAGTAACTACTAAGACTCCTTGGTATGCAGATATTGCTAACTATTTGGTTACAGGGAAATTACCTCCACATCTATTTCCTAGTGAAAGAAGAAGAATTATTCAGGAGAGTTCAAAATATTCATGTATTTGTAACGAATTGTTTAAAACAGGGCCAGATTGTGTGATCAGAAGATGTGTTAGGGAAGATGAAATGCCTAACATCCTCAAGGCATGTCATGATGAACCATGCGGTGGACACTTTGCTGACAAAAGGACGGCCTATAAAATCCTTTCTTTAGGATATTATTGGCGTTCCCTCTTCAAAGATACAAAAGAATATGTCAAAAGGTGTGATAGCTGCCAAAGAGTAGGGAAACCGACTCTTTCAAATGAAATTCCATTACAACCACAAGTACTCATCGAACCCTTTGAAAAATGGGCTTTAGATTTCATTGGACCCATTAATCCACCATCTAAACAAAAGAAGTATATATTGGTATGCACTGATTATGTCACTAAATGGGTAGAAGCCAAAGCATTACTTTTTGCTACTGAAAATTCAATTGTTAGTTTTCTTTATGAGGATATTTTTACTTGCTTTGGTGTCCCAAGAGAAATTGTGACAGATCAGGGAAGTCAATTTGCATCCAACATGATGGAGAAGTTGATGGAAGAATACAAAATCAAGCACATAAAATCTACTCCTTACCATCCGCAAGCAAATGGCCAAGTGGAGTCTACAAAGAAAGTTATTGAAAGCATCATCACGAAAACTGTTCATCTACATAGAAGAGATTGGGAAGAAAGGATTCCTGAAGCCTTATGGGCCTAAAGAACTACATGGAGGAATACAACAGGACATTCTCCCTATGAACTTGTTTATGGGAAAGAAGTCCTGCTCCCCATTGAGTTTCAAGTCAAAACTTTCAAGATGGCAGTTCAATTGGGTATGGATCTATCAGAAGCCCAAAAGCATAGAATGGAGCAGTTGAATGAGCTGGATGAATTCAAACAAGAAGAAATCCTAAGAACTGATCTTGTTCAACATAAAAGAGCTAAGTGGCATGACAGATACATCAAAGAGAAAAAGTTTCAAGAGGGAGATTGGGCATTACTATTTGATTCCAAGTTTAAAGACTTCAAAGGTAAATTTCAGACCCATTGGCTTGGGCCATATGAGATTGAAAAAGTCTTTAGTAATGGAGCGGTAAGAATGAAGACCATTGATGAATTTCAAACCCCTCTTATTGTGAATGGCCATAGATTAAAGATTTATCATAAGCCACTCTCAAAAGAGGAATTTGTCAAAATGTTTCAAGAGAATTCTGCAATAAGGCTGGTGAAGAAGAATCCTTCTTCTCCACTAGCCTAGCCTTTGTTCCTTTCTGTTAAAAAAAAAAAAAAAAAAAATTGTATAAGCCTGAAAACCAATCATTGATTGGCAGTCTTATACAGAAAATGTAGAGTGAAAATCAGGAACACCTGACACACTATATTTTCCAAAAAAATAAAAATCTCTCTTTCTTTCCCATTTTCACTTCATTTCCATCCCACTCCATTTCATCCCACTCCATTTCATTCCATTTCATCAATAAAAGTCTTTTTCATGACCATTTACATTCAGTTAGTTATTATCTAACTATCTTTATTCAACCAAGTGGTTGCTATGTCAGTTTCCGCAGCCAGAAGCAGTTTCCGCAGCCACCACTCTGTTTTTCAAATTAACAGTCAATATGTTAGTTCAATAATCATGAAAATGTAGGTATGACTGAGCATATGTTATGAAGACATGGAGCGTCTAAAGACATCAATAAGGAGCAGTTGATTAAGGGCTAATGGACAACAAATGGCGAAGGTTCCAAGGTATGAGTAAAAATTTCTTTCAAATAGCAATCAAAGGCACAATTTTGCATATTTATTAAACCTTAAAGCTCCACTATATGCAATGATTACCACGATAGCTCCATTACCATTCCACGACATTCCTCCATGAACCATGCATTTATTCCCTAAACGGTCTCATGATTAATTTTTGGGTTTAACTCGTAGTTGACTGCACTTTCACACTCCACTTGTAATCACGAGATGTGACCCATTTAATTACGGCTCCTCTCCACTGCACTTTTCGCAGCCATTTCATAAACGTGTAACATCTCCTACGCAGTCGTTTAGTGAAAAAATTCTGGCTTCATTTCACTACCCTGCCATTTTGTTAAAGCCAAGGCTACATTACCACCTCATTCACATACGTCTCCACTCCATTTCGTGAACTCACCTCGGTTGCCTATCCTCTGTTTCCGCTTACAGTTCCTGAACACTCCCACTACCTATTCTCCATCTTCCATTTTCAGCCACTGTTTTGTCCTCCATAAACCCTGCAACCTAGCCATCTTACCTTTGCTAAACCCTCACACGCAGTTGAATTTCAAACAAAGGAAAGGATGGAACGGTTATTGTGTTGGCATTATGATACATATGTTGTACTTGATGGCAACCCACTCATCTCAGATAATAAATTATAGTGTAGAGAAAAGTTCACGCACTTTTATGCAGAGAAAAATTTATTTCATGTAGAGAAAAGTTCACGCACTTTTATGCAGAGAAAAGTTTATTTCATGTAGAGAAAAAGTTCACGCACTTTCATGTTGGAGAACTTACCTTTGGTCCATGGTAGTTAGTCCTTGGTATTTGAACCTATGAGGAAAAGCGCGTATATGTTGGAGAACTTACCTTTGGTCCATGGTAGTTAGTCCTTGGTATTTGAACCTATGAGGAAGAGCGTGTATATGTTGGAGAACTTACCTTTGGTCCATGGTAGTTGGTCCTTGGTATTTGAACCTATGAGGAAAAGCGCATATATGTTGGAGAACTTACCTTTGGTCCATGGTAGTTAGTCCTTGGTATTTGAACCTATGGTTTTGGACCATGGTACCTTGTCAAAAGTGTTGATCTCATGCACTTTCATGGTTGGTTCATGGTATTAGTCCGACAGTTTTTGATCCTATGATCTCACGCACTTTCATGGTTGGTTCATGGTATTAGTCCAACAGTTTTTTGATACTATGGTTTTGGCCCGTGGTATTGTGAAAGGCCTAAGACTATAAAAGAGGAAGGAGATCATTTGGCAAAGCATCTTCTGAATTATCAAATATCTGATAAAGTGCTAGATCTAGAATATTGTGATTGGGTTTTGGTGCAGATCTGGATCTGAATGAAGAAGGAACCTGAGCGTAAGGAGAAGGATAAGTTCTATTGATGGGTCAAAATCTTAAGGCTAGAATAGTGGTATCTCTATATGATTTTGATCTGTGATATGTGACATACGCTTGATCTATAAATCTAATAATCTGGGTCTGAATTATTGATGCATGTTTTATTTTACACATGTTATGATTTGGGTATGTCTGATGTAACAACTGCAAAGTTATAAGGAAATATTTGCAGATCTGTATGCGGGTTGGCTTTGGTGAAATCAGAGATTGATGATGCAAGTGTAGTTGATGGGTTTTTGATGTTCTTGGATCCAGTTTGAAAATTTATGAAAAGTGGTCCTTGAAAGAAAAGAAGTAGGGGGTTGTAGCTCCCTTCCAGGAGAGACTGGAAAACGAAAGAGAGAGTTGTAGCTCTCTGCAGGTTGTAGCCTGCGTACTGGTAAAGGACTGCACCAGTAAAAAATCATTGTAAAAGGAGTTTCTTATTAAAAGAAGATAGATACATATTGCAGCAGGTGGTTTTCTCCCACATTGGGTTTCCACCTTATATCATGGTGTTCATGTGTGTGGCTTATGTGTGATGATCTGTTCTATTTTACTGCACCTGTTTACTGTTAATATGGTTGATAATGTTCTAATGCACTCATTAAGGATCAACTAACTGAATCATAAGAAGTTGTGGAAGTAGCATATATGAATCTGAATATGGAAATGAAAAAGTTTTATTGATGTGATAATACTGATTCACCCCCCCCTCTCAGTATTATTTCCAACATATTGAGGGCAGAACCGAAAGGGCCTAAGTTCTTAGAAGGATACCCTCAAGTAAAAGACTTGCGAAGAAGGCAAAATGGCTACGTTTCATTCAAAAATTTAAGGGCCACAATAAGGAGATAACAAAAGCTTTTGCAAGGACTTTCAATGGCGAGGTGGTGGAAATTGGAGACCTTAAGTTCACGGTCACTGAAGCATCCATAGCAACTGCTACAGACCTGTCCTAGGAAGGTGAACTTTGGTTTAAAAACAAAGGTTTGGACGAGTAGGCATGGAGAGTCATATTACGTAACCCAAGTATGGATGTTATTGTATTCACAAAAGGAATTCATGTTCATGCATTAAAATAAGAGTGGGCCAGCTTACTGTTAATCATTCAAAATTTCATTACTTGTGAAGGCCGTTTTGGAGCAATGTACATGTATCATACTCAGTTATTGATGAACTTCTTAGAGAACCAAACCCTTAATCTGCCCTATTTATTATTGCTGAGCTTCAAAAAAATGTGCACAACAGTCCAAAAGAACATAGAAGACATAAAACCTCATTTATATCATCATGGGCTTGTGAGGATTCTAATCGAAGACCAATTGAAGAAAAACAAAGATACTGGGAACGGTTTTTAGTAAGAAACTACTTTCAAGAGCCATCTGAGGAACCTGAAAGAAGTACACCAAAAACATTAAGAAGGAGTAGGAGAAAAGAAAAAAATGCAGTAATTCAAGACTCTCCTATTAGCAAAACTAAAGAAGTTGGTCAAAAAGAGGAGGAAAGAACTAAGGATAGAAAACAGAGGAAATTGAAAGGAAAAAGGAGCATAGACGATGTCTACCAATTACCAGAACCATCTGTAGAGGAAGACTATCAAGTGTTGTCTGAGAGACTAGTGCATCTTCGAAAACAAGCTGTTACAGCCAAGAAGAAAGAGAAAGGAAAACAAAGCATGGAAGAAGAGAGTACTAGCCCACAATATTTAAGAAGAAGCAGCAGGCTTAGAGGAAAGTGGAGGAAAACACAAGTAAAAGGACCCCACTTCATTGACTTGGGTGGGGAAACACCCAAGAAACCTCCAACTGGCTGTAGCCCACCTCATCCTCAGCAAAATATTGAAACCAGTCCTCCAGATGTTGATGTAAGTCCTTCTCGGCCAAAATTAGAAATCAGTCCTCCTCCTCAACAGGAATTTGAGGTCAGCCCAAGGAAAACACCCGAAGTAGATCCAAATCAGCAAGAGGTGTATGATTATCTCGAATCCTTAGAGAAGACATCTATAGGCCTGACCACGTCATCCACTCTACCTCATATAGCACAAGAAGCACAAGTCCAATCATTGAAACAATAAGTGTTTGAATTGGATGTTCTAAACATGCACATTAAACAAGAAAATGAAGCAATAAAGGAGCAAAGAAAAGTGGACAAAATCATTCATGATAATACTATGTTACATCTGGGACTGTGGCAAAAAAAGAACAAGAAATTAAAGAAAAAGTGCGGGAAGTTGAGTAGGGAATTAATCAATCTCAAATTCAAATGTTTGATAAGGAAGCCTAGGATGGTAGTAGCACCAAGAAAGAAGAGAAGAGGACTAGATGTACTAGCAGAGGCTTCAGAACACATGGACTAAAGGGGGATGACCAAAATTTTGGTTGCATGAGGACATGCAACACCTTCACAGTGGGGGTATGTTGAGTCCCAAACTTGCATCTCCCCTATACACCTTATTAGCATTTTTTCATTTACCTGGACCTCCTAAGATGTCAAATCATTGCATATTAGTTTAAAAAGAGCATATAAAATGGTTTCCTAACTATGTCTTGTGACTGCTGTTTGATCTAGATTTTTGCGCAGTCAGCTACGGAATCTTGTCACTTTCCACAGCCAACTCAACTTTCTGCAGCCTTTTTGTTGAATTCTATGTTACAGGTGTCTACAGGATAATCCGGCCACATGGGTAGGTTGCAAATGATGTGGACATGGACCGTGTCCTCTTGGTTCAGCCGAATCCCTCACAGAAGGCCATGCGGTGGTCAACCTAAGAGTTTTACGGTGCCAAAACTCTGTTTTTCACCACGTGAAGACTTGCGTGGAAAATTCCTAAATCTCAGGAGATGTGCTAACACCTATGGACTGCTCCATGAACCGAATCTAACAGCCACCCTCAGATTTAATTTTCACGGCTACCATAATGCTATATTTCTGGATGTGGTTATTCACGTGTCTTTTTATCAACGCAGATTTTAGGAAAGTAGTTGTGTCATCTTCTGTTATAAATAAAGTGTTCTCATACGCATATTAGCTAGCTTTTTGAATGTAATTTTGACTTTTTACGAGCCCACTATGCCGTGACTTTATCCTTATGTTATGACTGCATTTTAATACATGAGAAGACACTGTTTATAAGCTCAATTCGTGGTTGATTGCTGATTGGCTGAGGTTGTGCAGAGGGCCCCTGTACACACCAAGGTTTTGTAATTGCTGTATAGTTTCATGCTTTATTCCTTTACGTTCCTAATGCCATAATTGTTTGCTTGTATATATTACACTGCTTATGGTATTCATGTTGATTGTTGTCCATAGTTTTTTTATGCTTTCTAATGCTGTTAACTGATCAATGTCTTTATTTCAGGTTCTAATAGACAGCCCGGGCATTTGCACATAGCTTTATAATGACTAATGACATGAAATTATCTTGTCCTTCTGCTGATTTATTTTCTTAGTTCTAATTCCAGCACTATTTATTTCTTTCAGTTTTGTTCATTTAATTTTCTGCAAGATAGATATTAGATTTCTCATGTCATTTTCAGTTACCTCCTATAGCCAGAGCGAGTCAAACGGTGAGGGATTGAAGTATGAATGCGTAGTTTGATCTTAGTTTCATTTTATGCAAATTAGATATCAGATTGCTCAATTTGTTTATTATTACCTCCTATAGCCAGAGTGAGTCGATTGGTGAGGGGTCAGAATATGAGTTGATGTAATATGATTTAGTTTACTTTGTTTGCAGTTTTTGAATTTCTTTGAGTTCAGTTTCTTTTTATACAGCAGCAAGGATACTGGGTTTCATAGTCACTAGCTCACTATTTGGTTTAATTAGAATATAGGTACATTTTTATTTTCTCTTAGGAATTGATTTCATCATTGCAAGTTTTAAAACCTTTTTGAAAACTTTGAAGTTTGGAAATCATTTTTAAAGGTCATCATTGCGTTGAAAACTTATATCCATACTTGACTTTTAGAATTGCCATCTCACATTAGGGAATCAACAAAAGATAAACCCAAAAACAAATCAAAAATCAAAAACAACAAAGAAGTAAGAAATCGATTATCTTGCATATATAGTGCACCCCACTTCAGTAGTTTACGACTCCTGGATTGACCATTTATATAGCAATTTAGGACACACTAAATTGACCAAACAGAGTGTTGAAAATGCAACAAAAAAACCCTAATTTAATTTTGTCCTTGAATTAAATTAGGAATTGAATTGTAATTCCACATGTCATGACAACTTGTAATAGTTAACCAAGTTAATTTGACTTAGTTGGCTCAGTTAATTTGAGACAAGGGTTTAAGTAGAGTCATGTAGAGTGTCTCATACTTTTTAGGAGCCCTGGTTGAATTTATTTTGAGTTGTAATTATTTAATTCAGTTTAACTGAGTTAAATTCAGTTAAACTAGTTTTAACTGATGGAGGAATTAGTGGAAGATCCAATAGTGGGGTGTAACATGTAGTAGTGGGGTATAACTAGCACTGATTAACCAATAAATTGAATATTCTCTCATAATTAACTCATGCATGTCAGATCAGAGAATGACCCAATTAATATTGGAGTTTAGGGACATTGTACTATCAGTTATATAATCATCCAAAGTGTACAAGTGGTTCTTAAAATCAGAGGAACGCCTATGAAAATCGCACAATTCATATATGAGGAATTTACCAATTAAATATGGGCTAATTCCCTAGGAAATTCTGCAAGGAAATAGGATCTTGGCAAGCAACAAGATTGGTTAAATATTGGCTTGAGCTTGTCCAGGAAACAGTGAGATAGATTGAGATAGTGCAAAGGTTTCTCAAGCTTGAGCAAAGCATTGTAATATTGTCATATTTTATGATTAATGAAATATATAGATAGCAAGGGTTTTTAGTTGTGGCTTTCCCCAGAAAATTATTGTGTTATGTGTGATTGAATTCTTTCTCTTTTATGCTTCATGATTTTATCGATTGTTTATTGTTTTCGCTGATGAGTAGAGTAGTTTCAAGTAAATTGTTTTAGCATATTACAATATGCAATTTGAATCTACAAGGAATTTCTATAGTCTTCTTGAGAATCATATTTCTTCCACCTCCATATGGCTTGGAGATCAGGAGATTTCAGTGTTATCAGGTCTTGAGTGGTGGTCGCAAACTATTGTCCCTTTTCTTTCTCCTGATCAATCAACTTGCATTCCCAACTACATAGGTGTCTTCTAGCATGTTCTCCTTTTGCATCTCCTTCTTCATCATCATGTCATAACATGATAGTGTACTTGCATCTGTAATTCACTCATGAAAAGATGACATCAATGTGATAAACCCCTAGTCTAAGATGTTACATGATAATCCATTGATTGAGTCAGAACCGGGTGGTAGGCTGGGGTAGAGGCTTAGTGGTTGCACAATTATGTAGCTCAGGAAGTTAAGGGTTGGGCTTGAGCCTTGAGACTGCACAATGCACAATTTAGGTTGGACTGTGAAAGAAGATTACGCATTTGGGGAGCTCAGGGAGCCAGACTGAGGGCTTGAGCACTGATTTGTTCTAGAAGGAAAAATAAGCTAGGTTATTTCAAAATTTTGCAATTAAGGAGGTCAAGGTTGAGGCTTGAGCCTTGAGATTGTGTAATGTGTAGTTTTGACTTGGTAGGAGAGTGAAATTACACAATTTTTGAGGTGAGAGTTTGAGCTTGGACACTATGATTGTGCAATTGGGGAAATGAGGGAAGCATGAACTATGTATTGCATACTGCTGAGAGGTAGGGTTGCAACTTGAGGGCTAAGACTACATAATGCATAGTTCAGGTGGGTTGGATGAGGCTAGGTTTCCCAGTTGGGAAGTTTTCCTGTTTTGAGTAAGTGTGGGAATTAGGAAGTTGATGTGAACAATAATAACACTTGATTGTGATCACACAATTAGACAGTTGATGACACAACATATATCATCCAAAATGTGAAAATTCCTGGATCTAACAATCTCAGGAATCCTACTGCAACCAACTGAATCTACTTCACCTAGATTGTATATTACATTACAAACTTATTTAATATTTCTTCATGAAATATTGAAGTAAATTACTGAAGCAGCCTACACCAAATTCAATATGATTCTGAAACATAGAAATCAAGCAAGGAAAATAGAAACACATAGGACACCGTTATTTTTGGAAAAATGTCCCTAGAAAAACCCAATGCAGGAAAATAGTGCAATAGCTCTAAGGGTTTTATTAGGAGAAAATCTGAGTACAATTCTAGGATGCTCAACTAGCAATCCGATAGAGAGAGAATAATGAACAAAAGACTGGTGAAATGATCTCATCCTGTCATTGGAGAATCAATGACTGATCCTGTTGAATTAGAGGCTTTGCATTACCCTCTATGTGGCCTCTACGTAGAACTGCATCACTACCGATAATTTCTACGTCACCCTTGTTGGGTATTATGTTTTCCCTCTTCCAGATCCTCTGCTGGCTGAGAAAATCAAACTTTTGCCTCCTGGACTCAGACCCCGACTTTCGACAATTGAAACTTGACTTCCCTTAGCAAGAAACTCGACTTCCCCTCAAGGACCACGTTGCCTCTACATGGGCTAGCGTCAAACTTCCTCTGGGCATCTTTCTATTCTCCCTTTGCCTCATACTCTTTGGAAATTCCTTCTTCTAGATTCTCACTACTGCTATGCTAGAAGAAATCTTTTCAATCCATTCTTGTTCCTAAGAACTTCTCACTTCAGAAAGTTGATTTTCTTGACCTCTCGGTGTGTCTTCCAAATGACCCTCAAGCCCCTTTTTATATCTTTCTCTTGGACAACCAACGACCTAGAATAAATCTTAATCAAAGGTTCAGATAGTTTTGGCTTGATCAATGTCCTTTTCTAGAAATTTCACCCATGATTAGATTAATACCCATTAATATTATAATTTTCCTAAGTTTAGACTTAGGAACCCCATTAAAAATATTAATTATTTTAATAAAGTCACTTCTGTGTGGAATTTCCCAAAACGCTTTCTAGGTTCTTTGGAATACACGCGCCCAAGCCTCCCCACAAAATTTGAGGCTTAGAGCACATTTGATGCTACCCCAAATCAACACTCCCTCTTAGTGATGAATGTGATCTAGCAATATATTGTTGCTGCATACTGCTCCGACTCTGAAGCATCGCCATCTGCATTGCTGATGTCTGACATGATGTCCACCAACTACTATGTTGTTCCTGCTACTATAGTGTTACCTTTGACACTGCCACTTCCAATGCTTCATTTGTACTACATCTCCCTCTCAAACGTTGCATCTGCTATGCTGCTAGAACTATCACTGCTAACACTGCATCTGTACTCAAACTCAGTTGCTGAGAGAAGCAATTGAAAACACCCAAAAACTAGACAAGTATCTAGTGGATACACCTTGGTTCTGAAACCATAACTACTGCTAGTACCACATTTCCTTATGAAGCCACTACGTTGCTGAAGCTCTGTACTATGCCTCCTCACATTGATTCCTTTCTGCTCTGTACTGCTCACATTTTGGCACTACTAACTACTGCATCTGTCGAATGAACACTCCATGGCACTAACTAAAAACTCCTCCATTCCACTACTATTGATCATGGGCTCCCATAGCAAGGTGATGATCCAAGAGGTGGGATCCTCAAGGATCTTGCTCATCTGTAGCTCTATCTAACTACAGTTCTATATCATCCCTCCTCCCTCCTAGAGGTGTCTTGGCTATCATGGTGAACTCCTCCTCCTATTCAATCTTTGCGGATGCAACCTTAGGATCATGTTTCTCATCCTTGTCATTTTTCTTCAAAGGACACTGGGATGCATAGTGGCCATCTCACCACATCTCAAACATTTCACCTTGGAGACGTCCTTCCTTCATCTCTATTTCCTCTGTTATCCCTTCGATGCAAGGGTTGTGTTATCGTCCTCCTCTACTTTGGGCTTCGACCCACTGCTGCTTCTACTTCCATCAAGTTTGACCTTGAGCATGTTTCTCCTCACCTCTTCTTGTTTCAGAAACGCTCACATCTTGTCTCAATTTGGAAATTCTGCTTTGCCCAGGATACTTTGGACAAAGAATTGCCATTCATCCAAGATAGAGTTTAGAGACAATCACACTAACTCTAAATCCTAAAGTGTGTGCCCCGCAACCGAAAACTCATCATGAGTCTCCTTTAGTTTTGCGAGGAATGGATCCACACTTTCTCCCTTATCCGTGTGAGTAGATCTCAGCTTCTGCTCTAAGTACATCATCTGTTTCTCAGAAGACCCCTGATACAATGTGGCCAAGGCATCCCACATCTCCTTAGCAATCCCTTTTCTAGCAAAATGGCACAACACGCGATCCTTGAATCCATCAAGGATCATCCTCTTGGCCTTTTCCATCTCAGTTCTATACTTCTTCAGCAGATCTGCATCTGCTGGGAAAACTACCACACTATCAAGAAACATCTTGAGGGAATGCTCATCTATAAGGAAATACATTCTAGCCTTCAATATGATGTAGTTGGAAGCTCCGTCCAACCTGTCCTGATCCCTCAAGCCACTGGTTTCCATATCCTCCAAAAAATTTCAAGCAACTCCCTCTTTCTCCCTACTGCATAGCTTCTAGGTTAGCTTACACACTCCCTAATGGACTTGGTAAGCTACTTCTCCTTTGCTAGTCAGCAAATGAGAAATATTGATTTCCTCGACAAGAAATCACTCAGGAAGTATTCCCTCACTATGCGATCTTCTTCCTCCTTCTGACGACTTTTCTGCCCATCACTCAGCTTGCAGAAAGCTACATCCCTCTAGCTCAGTGTGGCTCTTCATAGCTTCCTCTACTTTAGAAAATTATTAATTTGGTAGTCTTACCTATCTGCCGGCTCACTCAGAGAGAGACACCCACGAAAATATAGCCCTCCTCGCTAGAACTATGCAATCCCTTAGGGGATTCTATTGCTGCGACAAGTTGGCCCTTTCTTAAGTGTTAGATCTACTCTTCCTATTTCACATCAACAACTTCAATACCATGTGACAATTCCTAGATCTAACAATCTCAGGAGTCCACTACGACCAACTAAATCTACTTCACCTAGATTGTAAATTACATTATAAACTTATTTTAGATTTCTTCATGAAATATTGAAGTAAATTACTGAAGCAACCTACACCAAATTAAATATGATTCTGAAACACAGAAACTAAGTAAGGAAAATAGAAACACATAGGAAATCATTATTTTTGGACAAATGTCCCTAGAAAAACCCAATGCGGGAAAACATATGCAACAACTCTAAGGGTTTTATTAGGAGAAAACATGATTACAATTCTAGGATGCTCAACTAGCAATCTGATACAAAGAGAATATTGAACAAAATAATGGTGAAACTCACCCTATTGCTGGAGAATCGGTGATTGATCCTACTAAACTGGAGGCTTTGCGTCACCCTCTGTGTGGCCTCTGCACAGAACTTTGCCATTCCTAACAGTTTTTGCATCAGCCTTGCTAGGTATTATGTTGCCCCTCTTCCAGATCCTATGCTAGTTGAGAAAATGGAACTTCTGCCTCCCAGAATCACACCCTGACTTCCAGCAACTGAAACTTGACTTCCCTTAGTAGGAAACTTGACTTCCCCTCAAGGACCATGCTGCCTCTGCGTCAACACTGTGTGGGCCAGTGTCAGCCTTCCTTTGGGCATCTTTCCATTCTCCCTTTGCCTCATACTCTTCGGAAATTCCTTCTTCTGGATTCTCATTGCCCCTATGCTACAAGAAATCTCTTCAATCGATTTTTCCTCCTGAGAACTTCTCACTTCAGAAAATTGATTTCCTTGATCTCTGAGTGTGTCTTCCAAATGACCCTAAATCCCCTTCTTATATCTTCCTATTGGACAACCAATGGCCTAGATTAAATCTTAATCAAAGGCTCAGATAGTTTTGGCTTGATCCGTGTCTTTTTCTAGAAGTTTCACCCATGATTATATTAATTACCATTAATATTTTAATTTTCCTAAGTTTAGACTTAGGAACCCCATTAAAAATATTAATTATTTTAATAATATCACTTCTAGGTGGAATTTCCCAAAACAGTTTCTGGGTTCTTTGGAATACATGTGCCCAATCCTCCCTCCAAAAGTTGAGGCTAAGATCACATCTGATGCTACCCCAAATAAACACAAAACACTTTAGCAACATACTTCCCTCAGTGTGACAACTTTGTGATGACTTACGACAAGTGTGATGCCAAATATACACTTTGAGACGACCATGATGACACTTCTGCGCCTGTGCTTAAAACTTTGGAAATGAGTGTGATACATGTATACATGATAAGAATAACTCAATATCGCAAATATCAATTCTTTCATGCAGGTTCTAGTTCTTCAGGGAGTATTGATTCATCATTCAAATTACCATGGCTTTTACACTTACCTCATGCATAAACATAGTCCCCTTCATTCCTTTACTCCATTAAACAAAACCACAAGATCAACGATCACACAATTTTTCGAATTAGAAGAGGGTAATGAAGTCCGCGAGCTTTAGATTTTCAGTGTATAGTTCTCTATCTTTGATGTTTCTCTCCTACTAGCTAGCCTAGATAGTACCCAGACGAAGTCACTTCAAGGACGCAAATATTGCTATGCTTCCAGTAGGTCTGGACAGTACCCCCATGGAGTTGCTTGCTTCACCTCTCTGTGCAGGAATTCTTTCTCTTCTTTCTCCTTTATTTATTTATTTTATATAGGAATGTGCATCGACACTTATTTATTTTATGGGTGGAAGAGGGATCTCGAATTATTGAGAGAAGAAGAGGTTTTCTCTTCAGAGAATCATATATAAGACCTTTGATATTGGTTTGATAGTTTATATTTTCCCCTTGTCCTTCTCTACTTGATTGGATAATCCTGAAAACATTGAAACATAAAGACCCGAGTGTAGGCATGAGGTTTCCAGAATAGACATGGTGATCATGGTTCAACACAAGGCTTTCATTACGTAAGGATCATATTTTCCATCAAAACATCATCGACCAAAATGTGTAACCAAGACAAGGAAGAAGGATAGAGAGTTAGCCAACTATTGCAATGTCACAAAGTCCTTTTCTATTTTGCCACATTGCCTTTTGAGCTGAAAGAGCATCTTCATGCAAGATCTTACAAAACAAAAGAAAATACAACAAACATCAAGGAAACAAAACTAGAAGAAAAAACAGAAGGAGGCTAAACGAAAACATGATGCAAAACAAAAATAAAAAAATAGAAGACAAACTATAGAAAATGAATGCAGGATGAGTATGCAGGTAAATAATATTCAACAGACCTACTCCTAACGTAACCAGCTAGAAGGTTGGGGTCAGGTATAATGAAATTTCCAATGTAGCCTTTATAGTTTTTCCTGACCTGCAATCACAAAGATATGATCGATTGAAACTAAGATAAAACAATGTGCAATAGAAAATATATGAGCGTGTTGTTGAAAATAACAACTAGAAATGCTAAAAATAACATTGCTATAGATAGCATTTCAGGATATATTCCAATTTTAATTTGTCCTTGAATTAAAATTAGAATTTAGTCTCACCAGTTGTCTGAAAAATAATTAATTAATTCATCCTCAGTTGATTAGTTGGAGAAATTCAAACATGAAGTCTTTGTGAAGTCATGCAACAGTTATCCCTTTGATTGAGGAAGTTATCCCTTAATTAAGGAGATAAGGATGATTTGTATTTGAGTTGTAATTAGCTATCTTAGTTAACTGAGTTAATTCTAGTTAGATTAGTTCCAAACAGTTTGTGGAATTGATTGTGAGTTCAGTCTAATGCATGCACGCATGAAACTAGTGTACTCCAGATAATTGAATATTCTCTCATGAATAACTCATGCATGTCAGTTCAGACAAAGGCCCAGTTGCGATTAAAGGCAGTGACAGTGTACTATCAGTTGCAAAAATTTTCTTATAAGAAAATCTCTTACATGCATAAGGAATTCATTCCTTGAGATTTGCACATTTTTATAGTGTGTTGGTGTAGTGTGTGAGACCAGTGTCACACAAGGTTACAGTAGGAGCACCTAGGGAACACAGCACAAGGAAATAGGAGGCTTGGAGGATAGAGGGAAAGGCATATGAGTTGTCTAGTATGTATATGAGTAGTGAGAGGATTTGTATTGAGAGTTGGATAGTCGTGAGAGCTAAAGCTTTGTGTAATCCTGAGATATTTCCACTTGTATGATAATACAGACAGCGGGGTTTTTAGCTGAGGCTTTCCCCAAAGTATTCTTCTATGTTTCATGTGTGATTGATTCTTCTTCTCTGTTATATGTGTTCTGTTTGATCTTGCTCAAAATCAATTAAGCTTCCGCAAGTTTGATAGTAGAAGTATATCAAGTATTTTGCTTTAGTTACATTGCATTATCAGGTGATCTACAATGTGAATTTCTACACTTGAATAAATTGCACAATAGAAATAAGGTATTGCACGTCGGCAGAAAGATGTGTCACAACCACTAATTTTAACCTGTTCACATTCTTACCTTTTTGACGAAGACCATAGTTAAACAAAACTTGGAAGATTCTTGCAAATGTATCTTCATCTACACTGTACTTATTAGAAAGTATGGGGAAATATAGAAACATGTTAATCACGACGGAGCCTGCCAAGTAAGATTTCTCCAACCATTCAACGATTGGATCATGAAAGTCAGAATAGTCCTCATGAGAACCTTGAAATATTTTAAGAGATAAATTTGCAATTAAGGGTGAGGGATCATGATGATAATCTTGTGAGGGAAAATAAATATGATCACGTTTAGAAGGCTTGTCGAGATAGTGAGGGCCTCACATAACCATCAACGAAGGTTGAAGTGCCTTAGCTTCTTAACAAGTATCTGAACAGTGAGATAAATCATAGATATTAATCAATGTGAAATAATTTTCATCAAATATGCTAGTGGAAAAATGATAAAACAAATGACAGCTAATATTATGATCATATGGACCATTTGTGGCCATATATTCTTGGTTAGAATATAACAAAGATAGATCAATTTGAAGATATTTGCAAATTCATTGAACAGATGAATAACCTTCCTCGCATGATAAAATGCAAAAAATGATTACCTTATGACTGGTCGCATGTTGTATTGTCATGGTAATAATTGAAATAAGTGAAAAGGAATTCTAGTACAAAAAACACATGAGATTAGTCAAGATATAGTGAATGAAGAAAAGTTTGATTTTCACAATAACTCAGGAATACATTAGCACTCAAGAGGATTACCGGTGCAATGAAAAAAAAGATTCGTGATATAACATTCACAAGAAAAACCAAGAATTTATTATTTTGAAATGAATATGATAGGCATGATTGCTTTAGCCAAAGATGATTTTTGAAAAAATCAACTTCACAGTTCCATGATTATATGAGAGATACACATTCCAAACCCAAGTTTGATACAAGAGATTTCTGTGAAGTTGAATCAACTGAGGAAGATTCACGAATCTGATTAGAAATAAAATCTTGAAATATTGAAAGACTACATCCACAATACCAAGCATATTTCAAGAAGGAATTTACATCTAGTGAAACCATGAAAAGAGAAATATTCCGCGAGAGAAACTAGATCTGACTTAGTTCAAGGACCTTACAAGAGTCATGAGATCCTAACATAAGCATCAATGGAGGTTGAAGTGCCTCGACTTGCTGACAAGTCTCAGAACTTTTAAGGATTGTAAAATCACATTTTTAAAATTAAACCAAATCATGCATGGTGTGAGGATAGATGCTACCACGAGTTTTAGTAATACCACTACTCACCAGATGACAACTATCTTTGTCACTAATTTGACTAGACTTTTCAACTTCAACAACCAAATTACTTAAGTTGAAAGATTATTTTAATTGCAAATATGAATATGTATGAATCAGGGAAATTTCATGAGAAAGCTTGTTTGAAGATTTGTCTTCATGCAAAACAAGAGATGATGAGGGATGGAAAGAATACTCAATGATTCAAACATTTTGTTTCGTATCATGGATAACCTTACTACCTTGTGTCAATTGAGAAGTTAACTCATCAGATGAAGAATTTGAAGAGCATGGAGTGTCTCCATCTCAAGTAGATGCATCACAAACAATAGGGCACAAGGGATAGTGAGATGAAGAGGGGGTTTCGATAAGAACATATCCTTTGACTAGATCATATTCTACATCTAAATATTCTAAATTAAAATCTTCTTGAGGAACTAGAAGATCAGTTGGTGCACTTGGGCATCCATGATCATATATATCAACAAACTAAGCCTCATCAGAATGATTGTTTCCCAAGAGTTGAGATTGATTATTCAAACCGATCGCATTTGATTGACTACTAGGATTATCAGATTCAATATCAATCAAGAATAAGGAAACACCATCTTCACACGGAGGATTTTGAAAAAAGAGAAGAAATATTAAAATAATCTTCACCTTCCTACTCCTCTACCTATGTAATGTGACTACCTTGAACCTGATCACAATTTGGACCAACAACTTGAAAATCAAGAGAGTGTGAAAAACTAGTTAGTGGTGTAGATCGATCAAGAGAATCATGGTACAAAGGGTTATGGAACATAGATGATAAAGGATAATATATATTCGAATGAGATTCAAGACTAAATTTATGAGTGTTAATACCATCCTAAGGAATGGAAAAATTGGTTTTCACCATAGGGTTTGTGAACCATTCTGGGATTTCCTCTATTGAATTTGAATCATGAAAAGTGAAAGAAGGATGAGAAGATGGATTAGGAATTTGATGCACATATTTCCCAACTTTATTATCATCACACAAAGGAAACCTCATCGAAACTAGAAAAGAAGGAGGACAATGAAAAAAATGAATAGCATATTCCTCCTTTGAAATTAGGGGTGTCTCACGATTAACAAGAGTTGGGGAAGTAGAAGCATCAAGAGTTTCATATTCATTGTGCAAATAGATGTGAACCAAATGCCCAAACTTGTGCTTAAAGAAATCCCAATCTATGGCTTCTCCAGGGAGTTCATGACAAAGGTGAGGGAATCTATTAGAGAAATCTTCAACTGATTGATTAGGCTTCATTCTTAGCTGATTGATTATTTTATAAACATCTCGGTAATCATAACTACCGAAGGCTTGATAAATCTCCTCGAGGAAATGATGAAAATAATGGGTGGAAGCAGATGGTAAGGTAGGACACCATTTCTTAACATGACCTTCATGGGTGAGGAAGAAAACCACACAAGCAAAACATTCATAATTGATTTCGTAATATTCACAAAATTTAAGAAAATTAGAAATGTGCTCGGTTACGGATGTTCCATTCTCACCATCAAATTTCAACTGATACAAGTGATAAAGAGGCTCATCATGGATTAAAAGTTTACTAGGGTATAGGTTAGAAAAACATTGAGGGAGTATTATTTCGGGATGAACCATTTAAGATAAGAGATTCAAAACAGACTTAACGAGCACAATTTGTCATCTGGTCCTCCTTCTAGCACCATTTTTTTGACCTTGTTGGAAATCCGTCAACTAAGGGGGTCTCCCTGATGTGAAGTCCCAGTTAGACCTCACCATGTTTGGAGTAGGAGCCCCATCTAGAGTATCGACCTAGTTGCCATGTATTCTTATAGATTTTCCTTGGCTTTAACTGTCAGCAAGAGAGAGAAGTATGTATGTGCCTTTGCGAAAATCAAGTGTGGCCTGTGAACGTTCGGTTACAGGTGTATCAAGGTTCTTCTACTATAGAGGCAGAAGAAAGTGAGACTCTAAGATAGAGGTGATAGTATCACTCTAATAGAAACACACACAAACAAGAGATATCCATCTAACATCTAGTAGAATAGTCCACAAATATGTGATGGCTATTGAAACCACTACAACGCATTCTTAATATGATAAACACTAAAATAACCGAAATAGTTCAACTACTTTAGTACATGTGAAGACAAGCATGAATAATAAACATTCATAGAACAATCTTACAAATATTCATAATCCATGCATGAAGAACGTGTTGGCCATCAAGCTTCATATATTAAGTAAAATTCCCAAGGCACATTTATACAACGAACATCACTATCTCCAATAGTGGAGAGTTGGAGCCACTACTTGCTCCCCAAAAGAACTAGCTTTTCTCTTTGATTCCTTGCGGGAGGAGCCAGGGTGAAAAGTCCTCTACTTGTACAATTAGGGTTTCTATATAACTAATGGGGTGATCCTTCATAGCCCTTGTGATTAACATGATCTTCAAGGGTGAGTAAGAAAACCACACAAGCAAAACCTTCATCATTGATTTCGTAATATTCACAAAATTTAAGAAAATTAGAAAGGGGCTCGGTTATGGATGTTTCATCCTCACCATCAAACTTCAACTGAAAAAAGTGATAAAGAGGCTCATCAAGGATTAAAATTTTACCAGGGGATAGGTTAGAAAAACATCTCCTTAATCAATGTGAAAGTAAGACTCTAGGATAGAGGTAATAGTATCACTCTAATAGAAACAAACACAAACAAGAGATATCCATCTAACATCTAGCGGAATAGTCTACAAAGATGCGATGGGTATTTCAACCACTATAACACATTCTCAATATGACAAACACTAAAATAACCAAAATGGTTCAACTACTTTAGTACATGTGAAAACAAACATGAATCATAAACATTCAAATAATAGTCTTACAAATATTCATAATCCATGCATGAAGAATGTGTTGGCCATCAGGCTTCATATATTAAGTAAAATTCCCAAGACACATTTATACAATGAAAACCACTAGCTCCAATAGTGGAGCTTTGGAGCCATTACTTTCTCCCCAACAAAACTAGCTTGTATCTTTGATGCCCTGTGGGAGGAGGTAGGGTCAAAAGTCCTCTTCTAGTACAATGAGGGTGTATATATAACTAATGGGGTGATCCTTCACATCCCTTGTGACTCTTTGACTACCCTCATGACTATTTGACTTCCCATGACTCTTTATATTTTGTTCATGTCCTTTGGACTTCCACTTTACAATACATTTAGAATAAGAATTTACATAATCCAAAAAATGGTGTGGCATATGATGACTTATGACATGACATGACATAACACCGATGAAATGGACTTCATGATGACATGGAAATGTCAATCCATGCTTGCTACTTCTTGTTGTATGTCTTCTTGAGAATGATCTTTCTTCCACCTCCATATGGCTTATAGATCAGGAGCCTTTAGTGTTATCAGGTCTTGAGTTGTGGTTGCAAATTGATGTTCCTTTGCTTTCTCTTGATCAATCAACTTTCATTCCCAACTATAGAGGTGTCTGCTAGGATGTTCTCCTTCTCCATCTCATTCTTCATCATCTTGTCACAACATGAAAGAGTACCTGCATATGTAATTTATTCATGAAAAGATGACACAATTTGATTAACCCCTAGTCTAATATGTTGCATGATATTCCACTAACTGAGCCAGAACCGGGTGGTAGGCTAAGGGAGAGGCTTAGCGATTGTGAAATTGTGTAGCTCAGGTAGTCAAGGGTCAGACTTGATCCTTGATATTGCGCAATGCATAGTTTAGGTTGGACTATGTAATAGATTGCATAGATTGGTTGCTCAAGGAGCCAGGCTAATGGATTGAGCATTGATTTTTCCCACTACACAGTTCTGGAAGGGAGAGGAAGCCAGGTGATTGCCCAATTGCATAGTTCAGGAGCTCAGGTCTAAGGCTTGAGCCTTGAGAGTGCATAATGCATAGTTCTTATTGGCTAGGGGAAACAAATTACAGAGTTTTGAAGGTGAGAGAGTTGATCTTGGGCGTTGTGATTGCACAGTTGGGGAAATCAGGGAGGCAGAAACTCCACATTGCGGAGTTCCAAGAGGCAGGGTTGCATATTGAGGGCTAATACTATGCAATGTTCATTTCAGGAGCGATGGATGAGGCTATGTTTCTCGGTTAGGAAATTTTCCCATTTGACTAAGTGTGGGAGTCAGGAAGTTGATGTAAACAATGATAAGTATTGATTGTGATCACACACTTAGCCACTTGAAGACACAACATAGATAATATATAACACTTGAAAAATATATTTCCCTTAGTGTGATAACTTTTTGATGACTTAAGACAAGTGCGACGCCAAAGATACACTTTACGACGACCATGGCGACACTTGTGCGACAGTGATTAAAACTTTGGAAATGAGTGTGATACATGTCTACATGATAAGAATAACTCATTATCACAAATATTACCCCTTGTAATACACCATAACTAGATTTTATACATTGTGTGACACTTAACATGCTAAAAGACGACATTTTCTATATGAGCAGGAGAAGTGTGAACAACATTTGCAATGTGCGAACGATGGTGAAAGCGACAAATGCTAAAGAAAAGATAACGTGTCTGATACTAATTAAAGGGATAGCAAGCAAAAGCAATAGCCAAAAACATGAAAACAACACTTTTGAAAGTGAAGGTGTGTAAAAGCGACAATTTAAAAACTCACTGAAATATAAGCACAAACGCAACCAAAAGTGATAGATTGTCAATGAAAATGTGCACTGACTATCGAAATAGGTTGAATATTTCACATGAACTATCTTGATGGATTGTGCTATGCCTATTCAAGCTTGCAAAAAATAATGCACTCATGAACTTGTTGCAAACTGAGTATGTGTGAGCAAGTGACTTTGACTGGTCAAGAAGTGACCATGAAACGACCGATCTCAAGATCCATAGTAGGCTCCAAAATTCAAGTGTAGGTAAAATTTTGGAGGGTGTTTGTTGCAATGAAAAAAGGATCTCTTCACCTAAGCTTTATGATTTGTTAAGGAATCCTCCCTTGTGGGGATAATATCCAATGACAAAATAGTAAGGGAGAAGCCACTAAGGTGATAGTGGTGGGTGAACAGTAGGGGAGAAGCCACTAAGATGATAGTGGTGGGTGAAAAATAGGGGAGAAGCCACTAAGGTGATGATTGTGGATGATTTCATTACTTCCCTAAGACCGAGAGTGCTTAATGAGGCTTTGAACTAAGCTGCTAGATTTTGTGGTAACAAATCTCTATAATTTTCATTATATGTTCAAAAGATATGATATAGAAATAAATTGATGAGGGTCAAAAAATTGGACTTAGGAATAATTCGATGAGGGTCAACAACTTGGAAAAAATTGAAATCACTAAACAACAAATCAACAAGAAGGGAAAATAAATAAGAAAAAAGTGGATAGTTGCTAATTTCTTGGCAATCTTTTCCATACCGATTTACAAGCTTCTTATATTATACACCTTTCTTCTTTTTTGTTTGTTCATGTATTCCTATATTATACACAAGTTGAATTTTTCTTATCACCTATTTTTGGATTGTAACATGAATGTTATTATCATAATTCTATAAATCCCTATATTGATGAGTGGTTTTAGATTTCAATGCAGTGAAGAAAAGTATTAGCAATTTGAAGCAGATGTAAATTTGTATTACAGATGTGTTGCATGTAATTGATATTGTTACTAGGCTTTCCTAGTCACATGACTATGTAGGTAATTAACACAAGGCATTTTCTAATTGGCTTCAGATATACATTTGTTTCATACCTTTGGAGATTAGGTTAAGGATCTTGATGGTTTTATACAAAATTTGTGGAAGAGGAGGGATGAAATAGAGTAGGATAATATGACTAAAATCTACTACTGGACTCCTTTCACAACAAGAACTAGCTAGTACACCCTTTCCCTTTTCTAGATGACGAAGGATAATTCTTTTCCATTGAGTCAAGACAAATTAACAATGCATGCCAAAGTCCTATTTGTTATCGATCATTTTAGAAAAGATGCTAAGGTCCTAACAACCTTGCTAGATGGGCACACACAAGGCAGGGACCCATTGTCACCTCGTTTGAAGCCTTCACTATTTAGGCCCAATACCCCCTAAATAGCCAAAGGAGGAATCTCTAAATATCCCCCAACAATTATGGTTTATGTCCAGTGCCTTATATGGAGTCAAAGGGGTGGAGGTGTTCTTGACTTGTTTTATATATTTTTGTCTATTAAATTTATCATAACCAAATATGTAATTATTTATCAATTCTGATGTCTAGTTATAGGGCTACTGATGAAAATAGTTTGTTGTCTTGTATGACATATTTTTAAGCCTATGTAAAAATTCAGGCATACTTGCCTATTCTATTTAATCAACCAATACACTATGCGAAAAAAACCTCTAGGGAGTTACCCTAAAGTGTGGAATGGATAGAGGGTGATTATAGAGGCTTTGGGGCCTCCCCTCTACTAATTTTTTGTTGAAAATGCAATTTCCAACTCGAAATTGATTTTCATATTTTTGGGTTAGGTTTGTTTACCCATAATTTTTTCATAAAATTATTTGATGAATTAAACAAATGAAAAATAAAAGTAAATCAAATCTAACATAAAAATATGTACATACATTAATATAACATTGAAAATATCAAGTTCTAGTGTGGTTGAAAATGTGGGTCCAACAAAGAAAAACCCCTCTTAACCTGTTGATACGCAACGAAGAAGCTAGATACAAGTGTAAAATAAAGGGAATATGAACTTGTATCAAGATAGGGGTTAGATATAACCATTTTCTTAACTTTCCCCAAGTAATAACTTGTAAATTAATATGACAATAAAAACCAAGAAGCAAATCCTACCCTAGCTACACAAAATAAAAAGGAGAATTTGAGAATTTATGGATTTTTCTTGTTGAAGTTATGCTTGTGCCTTGGAGTCTCACTTTTTGTTGGAATGTGAAGTAGATGTCCCTCTAATTTTATATGCCAAATTCTTGTCAAGGAAGTGGGCTTGATCCTTCCAGAAATCACCTCCATTATTACTGATTTCACCTTAAAACTTTCAATTTTCCTTAGGAGTGGCCCTTTCTTTGCTGCGTCTCCAACTTTTGTCCTCTTTGTGTGGAAAAGTACAAAATACATGGAATAATAAAGCCTCCTTTCAATGAATTTTAAATTCCTTGGATTGATTCACCTACAAATCCAAAACAGACAAGTGGAAAACCCTAATTGCTTTCTTCCATGTAGTGTGTTATAGTCTTAGGATAAATTCAATTATTAGCAAGATGGAATTATATTTCAAAAAATAATGTCCAATAGCAATAGCAAGAAAAAGAACATTAAAAACCACTCCACAATTATACAAAGTGTACAAGAGTTTGCAAATAGATGAGCTCTTTTTATTAGATAACACTTGTCTCAAGTCAATAACAATGATTTAGTAAATTAATTCATAAAATATTAAAATATAATTTTTAATTCACCTAGTAGGGGATCGACTTATACAAATTTCCACAATTTACCTCAAAATTCCCTTTTCTCATGGTCCATTTCTTAACTAATTCCCTTTACGGCTAGTTTACTTCACCAATTTTGATGGCTTTATGGCAACAAGCTTTTTGACTGGACTCATATTTATAGAAGATCATTATTTATATATTATGTATAGATGGACTGATATATTAGATGTTTTGGTGGATTTGGACAATTATATACACTAAAATTTTTCAGATGATTGTTGAGTGATCAACAATCAACTTTTTGATATGCTTTACAACATCTACAACATGTAATTTTCACAAATTCCTCGGGGTAAAAAAGTTGAATTCACCAATGACTAATTTGTACTTGAATTTTACCTTTATTGATTGGACTTAGCCACCTAGAAGTTGGATCTCTAATACCCTTGACTTCCTAACAATTTTGACACTTGGGTATGTTGAAGTTTTCCTGAATCTATATTGGGTATCTATTGAAATCTTCATATCTTTCCCAACATTGCCACATTGTCACCTACCTACCACATCATCATGCCTTGCTAGAAATCTAACACTCTTGGGAATTTGGAGAAACCGAGACATGGGTTTTGATTTTCTAATTCTTTAGACTAATGTTGCTATATTAAACATCAAATAATTCAAGTTTTTCCCTCGTTAATCCTCCTAGAAACCTATCTTGCCACATCATCAACCCCAAGGGGATGATCTCTAATGCCCTTGAGGATTTTCAAAATCTAAAATGTGAGTTTTGTTCTTCTCATTGAGTAGACCAATTTTGACATTATGCATGTCACAAACGACCCAATTCTCTATCTAAAAATCCCCTTGGAAGCTTTTCATGCTCTATTGACTAGGTTTGATGAGTTGTAACTAGCTTCCACTAGTTGCTCAGATTAGAAAATCACATTGACATGGAATCCTCTCATCATGTTCTATAATATGAGTCTGGGTTGAATTTTTTACTAACTAGACCATTTTTTCGTTCACAATCATGAAATACCTTGGGAAACATGAAAGTTGTCAGAAGGGACTGTTATGTTGTGACAATTGTCATGAGTAATAGTGCACCAAAACCAATGTCACCTACATACATAATAGACACTAACCATTTGGAATAATTTAGGTGCAACTTGACGTAGTCTGGATTGACCCATAAACTGTTGTTTACCCCTACAAATGCAGTCTCTGTTAGTTTTTGTAGCATCATATGGTGTTATAGTCTCGACAGTTGTTAGAGAGGCCAAGAAACACTAGGACTCCAGAACCCATAAAATGTTTCAGGAAAATCAACCTAGAAATGCCTTAATTAAGTTAACTAATCAATTATTAAAATTTTTGAAGTTTAATTTAGGGAAGATTATTAATTAACAACATAATTGAGGAAGGTGAGATTTCTTTAGAAAATAACACAAATTGACTGGGAAATGATCTCAACCATTGATTAAGCTATATTTTTGGTCGTTGGAGTCCCAACTAGAGATTATAAGAATAATTTGATAGGTAGATGGAGGGACACACTTGAGATCAATTTCCTTGGGCAGTTCGATTTTCCAGAGAGTAGTAGCATTCTGAGGAAGGTTTCTAGTGCTAGAGAGTTAGTTATAGGAGAGCAGAGTTTCCTTAGCGAGGTTAAGCAGTGCTTTTGGAGAAGCTTTAGAGACATTGTTCAATTTGGCCAGATAGAGGGTCGATTTAATTGCTAGAGGTCGAGAGAATTTTTGGAAGGGGCCAACGAGTCATTCTCAGAGGTTGGATTGGGTAGATGGCTTGAACAATTGTAGTTTCAAGGCAGAGCATACCAATTATTGCACAATAATGGTGCAAAGGCTAATGCGGGGGTTTCGTGGAGTCTAGTATTTGCTATTTTTAAAGTTGGATCAATGCCAAGTGAGACAAAAAATTGTCTCATTAATTTTTGTGGCTAGTTTTCTTGTAGTGGATTGCCAACTTGGGCATCCTGTTGTACTCATAAGTTTCTTATTGTTGCTTAATCATAAAACCATCAACTTTTGCACTGACTTTCCCACATTGGGTTTTTCTGAGGACTTTTGTCCCAAAAAATAGTGTCATATTTTTGTGTGTGCATGCCCACATTATCTTAGTTTCCAAATTATCTTTCGCCATAATTATTTTGATGAAATTGCAGTTGTGAATTATTTGTTCTTTTTCATAGAAAATAAACTACAAAATTAATTTATTGTTAGAATAATAATTTCCAATTGTTGCAATAGTTAAAAATTTCACATGGTATCAGAGCAAATTTGATCAGAAAGGAAGCTCAGAAGCAGAAGGAAGAAATTATCTAGGTTCAGAGGGAGTTTGGTAGTTCAATTTGCGTAGAGGCTAGCAAGGCAATTCAAACTACTAGGTAGCTAGGCATAGGGTTCTCCTTTTTCCAATGTAGGTGGCAAGAAAAATTCGTGGAGCTCAGTAGTAGTTTTAGCAGGCAGCAATAAATCCATGAAGAAATTCAAGTAGAGAAGATCAGTTTTTTCGCTGAGCAGATTCCTTGTTTGGGTACAAAAGGGTTTTGCAACATTTTTACTATAGAAAAATCAAAATTGGGTGTAAGAGAAAGTTCAAACACAGAAGGAATTTCCATATTTTTCTAGAGGGTTTTTAGTCCTAGTTTTTTGGAGGAGAACCATAATTTTCAGTTGTAGAAGATCGTACAAATTTTCCAGACTAGCTAGTTCAAGTAGCTGGGGTTACACCTCGTGCACCAATTTTCTAGAAAAGGAAATTTGAAAAGGTTGAGCGAATAGTTCCATGAAGTAGTTGATGGTAGAGCGAGGCATACAGAGTAATTCCATGCATTATAGAAGGGGGTGTGAGTTTCATAATAGGAAGCCAACTAGGAAAATAGGAGGAATTTTCAAGTTTTGAGTCATTTCTGAGATGGCCACAGTCGGGCTGAGAGATCAAGATAGATTGGATGGTGTCTCGAGCCATGTCATTTGGAATGCTTGGATGTCCTTTCTCCTTGATGAGCATGGTCTAAAAATTTATGCAAAGAACGTTGTGGAACAACCTACTAATGCAGATTAGCTGAAGGAATTCAAGGAGGAGATGGCTAAGATGAAGCATATGATCCTGGATGGAGTTTGGGACCATATAGTCTCACATATATCAACCAAGAATACAACCAAGGAGACGTTGGATGCACTCGCACAATTATAGCAGAATCATTCAGAGAAACAGAAGATGTTCTTGAAAGAGAAGATGAGGAACATCAAGATGCATAAGATTGAAGGCATTGATCCATTTCTTACCAGAATTCAGGAAATTTTGGATCAACTTGCAGCCATTAGGGAAGCGCCTCAAGATACAAAGCTTGTGTGTTTGGCCTTGAATAATGTCTTAGAGGATTGGGAAATCTTCGTCCAAGGAATTTTGGGACACGATACTCTACCTAGGTGGGACAAGTTGTGTTAGACCTACAACAGGAGGAGATGAGGAAAGCACTTGTGACCTCCTCCATCAGCAGAAGCAACATCAATGGATCAAAATGTGAGAAGGAGGAAGATAATGTGGCCCTTGCATCAAAGGGTCCCAATCAGGGACAAGGTTCAAAGGGGAAGAAAAAGAAAAAAAAGAACCTATCTAAGGTCAAGTGTTTCAAGTGTGGTGAGTTTGGAAACCGCAATACTTAGTGTCCTTAAAGGAAGAAGAACAAGCAAGAGAAATAGGACTAGGCGACAAGATCCACAAAGATAGAAAGATTGTCCTCCAAGATGGAGGAGATTTTTCTATGTTTGCAGTTACACCTTTAGGATTTAAGTGGGGCAATAAGGAGCTATAGTCCCAGAGTTGTATAGATTTGGGCAGGGCCCCTTGAGGAATGCATCAGATGGTGTTTCCTCATGGATCATTACCTCGCTACAGGGCCCCACAATATTCAGCAGTAGGAGGATCAATATCATTCATGCAGTCAGATTCCAGAGTCACAGTTGAAGACTAGTAGCAGCTAGATGCTAAGGTGGCTCAATAGAAAAGTTAGTAGAAGCACAAATTCCTCAGTGGAAAGTGCAAGGGCTAGTAGCAGTCAGATTCTCAAGAGATAGTTGCAACACATAGACATAGATGATTCAATATTTTGGATGCCTCTTAATTGCAGTAGCAATAACAACAATTGAAAGGGAGTTGCAGTGTAGATGTAGAGTTGGCAACAATACAATTTGTATAGTGCAATGTCAGCAATAACACAGATGCAACATCAGAGTTGTGTAGTGGTTGGCAGGCACAGTGGCTAGACATCAGTAATATGTATGGAGTATGTTACAAAGATAGGATGTTGTAGCAATCGTGTAGCGCTAGAGTTGGAGATAACACCTTCCTCATTAAGAGGGAGTGTTAGTTTTTGTAGCATCGAATGATGTTCTAGTCTCAACAATTGTTAGAGGCCAAGAAACACTAGCAATATAAAACCCAGAAAAGGTTCAAGGAAAAGCCACCTAGAAATTCCTTAATTATGTTAATTAATTAATAAATGAAATTTTGCTATGTATAACTTAGGGAAAATGATTAATTAACAGTAACTAATTGAATAAGGTGAGATCTCTCTAGAAACTGACATTGATAGACTAGGAAATGATCTCAACCATTGATTAATATTTAATCTTTGTCGATGCATTTCGAACTAGAGATTATAAGAAGAAGATGATGAGTATATGGAGGAACACACTTGAGATTGATTTCCTTGGGAAGTTTTATTTTCCAAAGAGAAACAACATTCTGTCAGAAGAGTTCGAGCTAGAGAGGGGACACAGGAACAAAGAGGGGAAAAAATAGTGAGTCTTAATAATAAGAAGAAGATAAGTGTAGCTTCAAAAAAGGTGGATGAGTTTTCCACCAAGTTTAAGAGGGAGTTCTCCTTGTTGGTGAGACTTGCCACTAGTGGCACACCTTCTAGCATTTGGTACATTGACAGTGGAGCCTCATGCCATATGATAGGTGCCAGGGAGCACTTTACTAGTCTTACTGAGAGGGAGGTAGATATCGAGGCGTTGCTTGGTGATGATTCTATTGTGAAGGTTTCTAGTATCAGAGGGAGTCACAAACTTCCTTGAAAGTGACAAAGGGATTATATGTTTCGGGGTTTAAGAAGAACTTGATAGCAATGTCAACTAGTGAAGAAAAGGGATATGAGGTGGTGTTCCAAGATGGATATTTTCTTATGTATCTTAGGGGATCTAGTATCACTTTGGCCAAAGTGATTGGAGTCCACCATGGGAAGCTATACAGGTTCATTTTTTAACTTACGATAGCATTGGTTTCGACTACCAGTAGTAGTGATCTATGTGAGTTGTGGCATACGAGGATGGTCCACTTGCACCATGGGGCTCTGAGGATACTAAGGGAGATTGTTACAAGAATGCAAGAGTTTAGTACTAAACACCATGATGTGTGTAGGGGATGTGCTTTGGGAAATTACTCCAAGACTGCTTTTCTAAGCATTGATAGAAGGATATCAAGGATACTTGATTGTATTCACTCTAATGTGTGTGGACCTATGTCTTCGGTATCATTGAGCGAATATGAGTACTATATCACTTTTATTGATGACTTCTCTATTAGTTGATGTAGCCTAGGTAGGTGTTCTAGTATCAGATGGTGTCCATGAGGCTAAGAAACACAGTGGATTAATTTTCTCCAATACCCAGGAAATGTTTCTCAGGAAAATTGCCTTGATTAGAAATAATTAGCTAGTTTATTAATTTTCCTAAGTCTAACTTAGGGAAATGGTTTAATTAATGAGGATTAATTGAGATAAATTGATTTTCCTCTAGTGACTTCCAGAAAAGTAAGTTTTAGAAGTCAGTATGATCTTATCCATCAATTGGAGTTAGATCATGGTTGTTGATTGCTCAAAGAGATATTACAAGAGGAGATCGATGGGCATTTGGAGAATACATTTGAGACACAAATTTGTACTAACAGCAAGGGCATAGTGATAGTGTGGAGGACACCAAATAGTGAGGAATTGACAATGATTGACTATAAGATTTTTGGAGAGAATTTCTTCATTAGTTTCTTCTAGTTTTCGAGACCTATAGAGAAATGTTCAGTTTGATTTGTCTGCGGGAGGTTGAGATTTTCCTGGTGCACAAGGATTTATGGAGGTTAAGTTTGTAATCACACATGTGGGATAAAGAGGTAGTTTCTGAGCACAATTTGTTCTAGTAAAGGTTGAGAGGCCAGGTCGAGTTTTATTGCTAGAGGAGGTTGAGCTTTCTAGAGGCCATAAGGCCAAAATTTTGTTAGCCGAGAACACACATGTGAGGCTATATGCACTTGCAGAGTGAGGTTGAGTTTGCTCCAGGTATTTTTATGTGCTGGTCACTGTAGAAAATAAATTACTAAAGCTTTTATAGTTTACAACAAGCAGTTGTAAAATTTCAATCACATATTTTGTTGAAGAAGAATAATAAAAATCATAATCTACAAAATTGGTTTTCCCTTCAAAGTTTTTCCAGAGACATTTGTCCAAAAATAGTTGTGTTCATTATTTTATGTGTGTGCAATATTTTCTCAGTTCATGTGATTTAATTTCCATGAATTTACAACAATGTTCTATTCAATATTTTCCACATATAAATTGCAGAAGGCAAATAATCTTTTCAGATAGGTGAATAATAATCAGTAACTGCAATAGTATAAAAAAATTCACATGGTATGAAAGTATATCTGAGGGAAGTAGAGTTCTTCGGAGGCACAAGAAGAGAAAATATGAGGGTTTAAAACCCAGTTGGTATTCGTCATTTTATTTGGGTTTTGCTATATTTCCAAGAGTTTGAAAAATGGCCTCAATAAGTTTAAAATATTAAGACAGATTGGATGGAGCCTCAAATTTTGGTGTCTAGAAAGCCATAATTTCTTTATTGTTGGAAGAAAATGGTTTCAAGGAGTATGTGACCACATGGATTTGTTGGTAGTCATACCAACGGATCTAGCACAACTCATAACATATAGGAAGGATTATGAAAAAACGAGGAGGATAATCATTGATGGAGTCAAGGACCATATATTTTCGCATATCACTAAATGATAGAACAAAGAAAATTTGGGACGCTATTTTGAAACTGTTCCATGATGCTACCACTAATAGGAAGCTACTTAATAGAAACATTGAGGAATACCAAGATGAAAAAGGGTGAAGACGTTACAAGTTACCTCACCAGGCTTAGATTGGTAAAGGACAAGTTAGTTGCAGTGGGAGATAAACCATATGATGATGAGATGGTGTGTATAGCCCTTAATGGATTTACTAAGAAATTGAATGTATTCATTCAAGTCATTAATAGATGAGACACCTTACCAAGTTGGGATCGATTATGGAGTGATTTCTCTCAGGAGGAGATTAGAATTAGTCTTGTAAGTGGCAACAACAGTAGGAATCAGAAGAGTGAGGAGTAGTAGGAGAATGTGGCTCTAGCAGGAAAAGGAAAAGTCAATAAGGGGTCTAGTAAGGGACCAAACCCAAAAGGTGAGAAGAACAAGAAGGACCTTTCCAAGGTCAAATCGAGTTTAGCCACTATGTCATCAATTGTCCATAGAGAAAGAAGACTAAGAAGAAGAGCAAGAAGAGATGACAACTTCAACGAGTGCAGTTAAGCTCTCCAACATAATGGATCAGGAATTCACACTTATTCCTTACCTATCTAGCTCGACCTCATGGGTTGTTTGGTATATAGTCCATGGGGCATCATTTCACATGACAGGAGTTAGAGAGTAATTCTCCATATATAAGGATGAGGAAATTAGATTCCAAATGAAAATGGGGAACAAGTCCAAGTGCAATCTAGTTGCAAGAGGGATTGTTATATTTCAATGGGAGAATGGAAAGCCAATTCCTATTCATGATGTGTTACATGTCTCAGGCTTGGGCATGATCCTAATTTTTGTATCTATCCTTAAGGATAAAGGGTATGATGTACTCTTTAGAGGGGCACACGTGTTGATTAGGTACAAGGATTAGAAATCACCCATAGAAATTGGAGTTAGGAGCGACCGATTGTATAGGTTGTAGATGGATACTCCTAAGGAACTTGTTAGAAGCATTAATCCAAGGGATCAGGGGGAGCTATGGCAAAGGAGGATGGGAAATATACATCATGGAGTACTTTTATTTCTTCGTGAGATGGTGAAAGGTGTTCTAGAGGTAAGCATAGAACATGACAATGATTGCAGAGGATGTGTTTTGGGCAAGTTTGCGAAAGAAACTTTTCCAAGGAGTGACACCAAATCGAAGGGTGTTTTTTATCTAGTGCATTTAAATATATGTGGAACGATGTCAACAAAGTCGCTTAAAGGATATGAGTACTTCACTATCTTTATCAATGATTTCTCCAAGAATACCTAGATATACTTCTTGAAGACCAAATATAAGGTCTTTAGTCGCTTTTAGGAGTTCAAATCTCTAGTAGAGAATGTGACAAGCAGGAAAGTGAAGGTTCTTTGATCAGACAATGGAGTTGAGTACATGGGAAAGGAGTTCTAAGAGTTATGTACCAGGGCAGGAATCAAGTGAGAATGGACAGTTCCTTACAACCCATAGTAGAATGGGGTCACTGAGAGGAAGAATCATTATATATTGAACGAAACTAGATCTATGTTGTATGACTAGGATTTTCCACGCGACTTATGGGTAGAGGAATGCAGTATGGTAGTATACATTCATAATTGGGTTCCACATAGAGCATTGGACACGATGAAACCAAAAGAGGAATTCATAAGGAAGAGGCCAGATGTCATTCATTTCAGGATATTTGGCAGCCTATCATATTGTCACATTTCTGGAGATACATGCTTAGAGCTATATTAGACTACAGAGGGGGTACTTTGTGGAATACAGTTAGACCTCTAAGGCATATCAGATATTCATTCTAGGGGCTAGGAGGATTATAGTCAAATGACATGTTAAGTTCATGGAGTGTTGGGTTGTGTTATATTATATCCAAGACTAGCTCCCTCTTTGTTGCACTGATTGCATAGCAGGGGGTCACAGGGAGGGTGGTTAGCCCCCCTCTACGGGGTCTAGGGAATCACCCCAAGGAATTTTTTTTTGGACCCTATATTAGGTGCAATGAACCTACCTATGGTTTTGTGCATGGTTTTCTCACATGGTTTTGGGCGCAATGGTTTTCGTTCCATGGTATTAGATGCTTCAACATGTATATATATGTATTGTAACATTGAAAGGAACATAATGAAAAATCAATCTGGTAGTCCCGGTTTTGGGATCCAGGGGAAAATATCTGTGTATATTTGTTCTATGTGTATGCTCTCGCTATTGTTTATTTTCTATATTTTAGAACTCGTATGCAGGTAATTTTTGTATGGGTTAAAACCTACATTTGGTATCAGAGCTATTTTGGCTTCAAGGGGACACCTTTATTGCTTAGGGTTTTCGCTCGGGCCTGTGGTAGACCCCATTCAGTGGGAGAATTGTGGGATCGATTCTGGTGGTGAAGAAAGATGGGGAACAGTGGAAAGATAGATATCAAGAAATGTAATGGTCAGAGCTTTGAGTTATGGAAAATCAAAATGGAGGATCTATTGGTGGATAAAGATCAGTGGATCATGATAGATCCAGGTACTAAACCAACGGGAGTGTCCGACGAAGAATGGAAAAATTTAGATCAGAAGGCAAAGAGAATAATACGATTGTGTGTCTCAAATTCAGTATTGTTGAATGTATTAGGGGAATCTATGGCTAAGGCTTTGTGGGACAAGTTAGGGACTTTGTACCAATTCAAGTCTCTGGTGAATAAACTATTCCTAAGGAAAAAGCTATATAACATGAGGATGAAAGATGGAGACTCGGTGACAGAGAATATGAACGCATTTAATACTGTGGTAAGTCAGTTATTATCTATTGATATTAAAATTTCAGATGAAGATAAGTGCATCAGTTTATTGTGTTCTCTACTAGATTCGTGGGATAGTTTGGTTATTGCAATAGGTAGCTATGTAACTACCTTGTAGTTTGATGAAATAGTCTCATCCTTACTGATGGAGGAGATGAGACGGAAAAATATGGAGAGCTAGAAAGGTGATGCTTTGTTTGTACGAGGAATTTCCCAGAATAGAAACAAAAATAAGTCATCGAGTGGGAGATCTGAATCTAGAGGGAGATCTAAATCTCCAGGAAAAATTGTAAAGGTGTGCTGGAAATGCGGAAAGGAAGGGAACTACAAAAGGGACTGTAAATCTAAAGCTCCTGACAAAGGAAAGGGATTTGGTGATGCTCCTTCTGCAGTGGTGAAAACCACCTTAGATGAAGGTGGGGATGTGTACTTGGCTTCTTCAAGTATGCATGTAGATCATGAGGCATGGTTGATTGACTCAGGTGCATCCTTTCACTTCACTCCCCATAGAGAGTGGTTCTGCGAGTATGAGAAATATGATAGTGGTGATGTCTTCTTAGGGGATGACAGGAAGGCTAAAATCAATGGTTGTGGAAAAGTTAAGTTTAATTTGCAAGGTGGAAGGATTAGAACACTTTTGGGTGTTCTACATATTCTTGCATTGGCCAAAAATCTGATTTATGTAAGCAAGCTGGATGAAACGGGTGTAAAAACAGTGTTTGAGAATGATCCCTGCAAGATGGTTCAGGGAGCATTGGTATTGACGCAGGGAGTTCGAATTGGAACTCTGTACAAGTTGCAAGGTAGCACTATTGTTGATGGGTGCAACGGTTCTGTGGTTCCTGAAAGTGGAGCAGAAAATATAGTGTTCTGTGGAGAAAAGAACATGCTATGGCATCAAATGCTTGGACATATTGGAGAGAAGGGCCTTCGAATACTTCATGGTAAAGGTATGGTAGAAGGTATGACTAATAGCTCTCTGGATTTTTGATTTCTTTGAAAATTGTGTATATGGGAAGCAAAATCGGGTGAGTTTCCCTTCTGGTGGTAAGAGGGCGAAACATATATTAGAGCTTGTGCATAGTGATGTGTTTGGACCTGTGAAGGTTCCATCATTGGGTAAGTCTGTGTACTATGTATCATTTATAAATGACTTCTGAAGGAATACATGGATATATTTCCTTAAGAATAAATCTGAAGTCTTTGACAGGTTTAAAGAATTTAAGGCTCTGGTGGAAAACCAGAGAGAGAAGAAGATAAAGGTGTTGAGGATAGATAACAGTGGAGAGTTTTGTAAGAAGGAATTTGAAGAATTCTGTAAGAAATTTTTTATAGCACGACAGAAGACTACTCCATACGCACCTAAGAAAAATGGAGTTGTAGAAAGAATGAACAAGATGTTGATGGAAAGGGCAAGAAGCATTCTCAGTGGTGTCGGGTTAGGACAGGAATTCTCGGCAGAGGTGGTGGAGACAACATGTTACCTGGTCAACGAATCACCTTCATCAACATTGGAGGATAAGACTCCACAAGAGGTATGGAATGGTAAGAAACCCTCTCTTCCACATCTGAGGGTATTTGGATGTGATGCATATGTACATGTTCTAAAGGAGAAAAGAACAAAGTTGGATAGTAAATCTGAAAAGTGCATCTTTATTGGGTATAAGGATGGTTTAAAAGGCTATAAGCTTTGGAACCTTGTAACAAGGAAGGTTGTGTACAACTGAGATGTGGTGTTTAGAGAGGTGAAAGATGTTATTAAACATGAAGTCCCATCAAAGGAACATGAGGAGATAGAGTTTGAGCTAAAGGAGGAAGAATCATACTCTACAGTAGAAGAGGAATCAGAAGATGAAGAGCCACGAACTCCGGTTGTGAAAATATCAGTTCAAGAAAGAAGGCATCCAGAAAGGTATAGTCCATCTGGTTTCTATTCAAATTTTGTTTTATCTATTACTGATTATGATCCCAAAACTATGAAGGAAGCAATATATTCAAAGGATGGAAAACTCTGGAAAGCGGCCATGGTTGATGAAATGGAACCTTTGCACAAAAATGAGGCTTGGGATCTGGTGGAGTTACCAGCTGGAAAGAAACCCATTGGTAAAAAATGGGTGTTCAAGAGGAAGACAAGTGCAAAAGGAAAGGTGGAGAAATACAAAGCTCGGTTGGTAGCAAAAGGTTATTCCCAGGTGCCGGGAATTGATTTTGGTGATATTTTTTCTCCTGTTGCCAAGGTAGCTTCTATTAGAATACTTTTATTTGTTGTTGCTGCTTTTGATTTTGAGGTAGAACAGGTGGATGTGAAGACAACATTTCTTCAAGGGGATCTGGAAGAAGAGATCTACATGAAGCAACCTGAAGGATTTGCAGTGAAGGGTAAGAAAGAACTGGCATGCAAGTTAAAGAAGTGTCTGTATGGGTTAAAATAGTCACCAAGGATGTGGCATCCAAAATTTGATACATTTATACGGGGACTTGGCTTCACCAGAAGCAAAGCATATAACTCTGTGTATTTTAAATTAATTGGTGACCAAGTTATTTATCTGGTCTTGTATGTGGGTGATATGTTGCTGGTTGGAAATGACAAAGAAATTATCTAGGATTTGAAGACCCAATTGTCCTCCAAATTTGACATGAAAGATCTTGATGTTGCAAACTATATTTTGGGCATGGAAATTAAAAGAGATCGGGCAAAGAGGAAGCTCTGGTTAAACTGATGAAGGCTCCTATTCATGTAGGTGTGAAGTTATCTGCTGAACAGCGTCCCAAGACACAAGAAGAGGAAGAGGACATGTCCCGTGCAAGTGCAGTCGATAGCCTGATGTATGCAATGTTCTATACTAGACAAGAGATTGCACATGCAGTGGGAGCATTGAGCAGGTTTATGTCAAAACTAGGTAAGGAGCACTAGACAACAGTGTAGCGGGTTTTCAGGTATTTGTGTGACACTAGTGATTATGGTTTGTGCTACCAAGGAAGACCAAGATTGGACAGAGTGTTGGATATTCGTGGCTTTGTTGATGTAGACTAGGCTGGAGATATGGATCAAAGAAGATCTACAAGTGGGTATGTGTTTAACCTATTTGGAGGTGTAGTCAGTTGGATGAGTAAGAAACAATATGTAGTGGCACTATCAACTACAGAGGCAGAATACATAATAGCCACTCATGCAAGCAAGGAAGCATGGGGTTAGTACAAGGAGCTATAAGGATAGACTATGACAACCAAAGTGCCATTTTCTTGGCAAAGAACCCTGCTTATCATTTAAAGGCAACGCACATTGATGTTTAGTATCACTTTGTGAGGGATATGATAGAAGACAAAAAGGTGTTGCTGGTAAAGGTGGACATTTTGAAGAATACTGTAGATGCATTGACAAAATCTATGAGCTCTGAGAAGTTCTCTTGGTGTAGAGAAATTTTGGGCATTGCGGGGCCGGATAAATGACTAAGCACTCCTATGGCCCCCTGTGGAAAGAAAAAAACAAGTGGGAGAATGTTGGGTTGTGTTATATTATTTCCACGACTAGCTCTCCTAATTAACTAGGGGTTAGAGGGGAGGCAGAGCCCCCCCTTGATTGTGCCGATTGCGCAGCAGGGGGGTCACAGGGGGTTTGAGGGGGGCAGTTAGCCACCCTTTTCGGGGTCAGGGTAGCACCCCAGGGAAATTGTTTTTGGACCCTATATTAGGTGGGGCGAACCTACCTATGGTTTTGTGCATGGTTTTCACACATGGTTTTGGGCGCGATGCTTTTCAGTCCATGGTATTGGATGCTTCAGAAAGTATATATACGTATTGTAACATTGAAAGGAACATAATGAATAATCAATCTAGTAGTCCTAGTTTTGGGATCTAGGGGAAAATCTTTGTCTATATTTGTTTTATGTGTTATGCTCTCGCTATTATTTAATTTTTGTGTTTTAGAACTCATATGCAGGTAATTTATGTACAGGGTTAAAATATACATGGAGAACAAGGCATACAGGAGGTCTATATATTTTCCAGTAGCAAGTGATCAGAGTGACCAACCAGTAGAAGCTCCAAGGGGTGAGAAGCAAGATCAGGTGCAATAGAGCATGAGTATAGTCACTAGTACAGGCACGGGCTCAGGTACAAGAGTTTCTAAGAGTTCATAGAGTATGGAGCAAAAGATGTAGCAAATCAGGGAGATGCATTAGAAGGACATAGAGTTTGATATTACATCATCTATAGTTGGTAGGAGGAACCATGAGGTTCCATAGACACTCAAGGATGGTCAAAATTTTGTGGGAGCTCCTAGGACACTAGCTCCATGGCATTGGTTAATCAATTAGCAGATAGAGAGCCTTCTAGCTATCAGGAGGTTGCATAAAAACGTGTGTGGAGGGATGCTATGATTGAGGAGTACACCTCAATCACACTAAACAATGTGTGAGAGGTTGTTCTTAAAATGATAGATAGGACAATGGTTGGATCATGCTAGATATATAAGATCAAGCATGGTGCAGATGACAACATCAAGAAATACATGGCGAGGTTTCTGGCAAAGGGGTTCTGTCATAAAGGGGGAATAAAATATGAGGAGAAATTTGCTCCTGTGGCTAGGTATACTTATATACGAGCCATGATCTCATTAGTAGCACCAATGGGATGGCAAATCCATCAGATGGATGTCAAGACGACATTCATAAATGGTGAGTTGGAAGAGGAGGTATGCATCGATCAACCAAAGGGCTTTGTAGCACACACTAGTGAGACCCATGTGTTTATGTTGAAGAGAGATTTGTATGGGCTTAAGCAGGCTCCCAGGGCATGGTATGCGTTCATTGACAGAAACTTGTAGGGAATAGGATTTGGGAAGAGTGAGGTAGATGCCAACCTCTACTACTTGGTGGTTGGGGGCGAAGTTCTCATTCTTGTCTTGGACATGGATCACTTGTTTCTAATAGGTTCACTAGTGATCATAAATGAATGAAAGAGGGATATTGCAATAAAGTTTGAGATGAAGGATTTGGGGCTCATGCATTACTTTCTAGGCATGGAGGTGTGGTAGACAGATGGGGAGATTTTCCTTGGAAAAGGGAAATAATGCATCGCAATCCTAAGGAGGTTCAGGATGGAGGATTGCAGAGCCATGTCTACACCCATGACCATTGGAGGAAGGTAAAAAAATCCAAGGAGAAGGATGTAGACCCCACCTTATACAGACATTTGATTGGCTTTCTCATGTATTTGGTCAAAACCATGCCATATATATCTTATCTAGTAAACTCTCCGAGTTAGTTCATGGTGGAACTAAAGAGAGTGTATTGGACTGCAACAAAACACATGTTGAGATATTTGCATGGTATTATCGAGTATGGCATCAGATATGCCCAAGGTGATGGTATCAAGTTGGTGGGCTATATTGACACATACTGGGCATGTAATACAGTTGATCAAAAAAGCACTTCCGGGTGTATGTTCAACATGGGATCAGGAGTTGTTTCTTGGTACAATTGGAAGAAAAATTCTATGGCACTAAGTTATGCAGAAGCAAAGTACATAGTAGCAAGAATGGCTACATGTGAGGCCACATGGATTTGGAAGCTACTAGTAACCTTGTTTGGTCAGAGGATAGAGACCACAATGATATATTGTGACAATCAGAGTTGTATCAAGTTCTGTGAGAAACCGGTGTTTCGTGACATGTCCAAGCATATAAACATCAGGTACCACTTCGTCAAGGATTGTGTACAACACAATATTATTTAGCTACAATGTACATCTATAGATGAGTAGGTAGCGAACATTTTGACAAAGGTATTGGGGAAGGAGAGATTCATCTTCTTTGAAGATGATATGGATGTTAGTTTTTGGTAGCATTAGAAGTGCTCTAGCCTTGAATATTGGTGGAGAGGCTAAGGAACATGAGTTCTAAAGAATCCAGAAACCGTTTGGTGAAATTCCACATGGAATGTATTTTATCAAAATAATTAATATTTTTAATGGGGTTCCTATGTCTAAACTTAGGGAGATTAAAATATTAATGGGTATTAATCAAAATATGGGTGAGAATGATCTAGAAGGTAGATCAAGTCATGTTTTAATCTTAGCCATTGATAAGAGACTTAATGTCAGCCATTGAAGACTCAACAGGAAAAGTATAAAATGGAGGCTTGGGGTTCATTTGGAAATACTCACAGAGAGATTGAGGAATTCGATTTTCTGAGGTGAGAAGTTCTCAAGAGGAAAACAGATTGGGGAGATCTAGCAGTTGAGGGGCAGAGAGAATCTTGGAGAAGGAATTTCCAAAAAATATAGAATAAAGAGGTGGAGAGAACTTGTAGAGAGGCATTGCAGTAGCAGGGAGAGTTGATGATAGGCCAGTCTAGGCCCACACGGTCTTGACGCAGAGAAAAAATGGCTACTGCATAGCAGAAAATATGCTTGTCGTGCATAATCTAGAACTGTCAAAATAGCCAGAGCTGCCGAGAAATGCTGGAATATCCGGGAGAGTTCATGCATAGGCAATGCAGTAGCCAAGAGAGATGACGCAGAAAATATGCCTCACACGCAGAATCCAGAACTGCCGGAACAACCAAAACTACCAGGAACTGTCGGGAACTACCAAAAAAACCAAGAGAGCTGATGCAGATGGTAGAGAAGGTGACGTAGGGCTGACACAGAGGCATCACATAAATAGTTGGGATAGTCAGGGTTAGCTAGTATTGTGCCAAATCAACCGAAATTCTGCTGGGTGAAGTGAGGTAAAACTCCCTCAGATTTTCTGCTAGTATTTTCTTAGTAAAGGATTTCTAGATGAGCATCCTAGATTTATATTTAGATATTTCTCCTGCATAATAATAAACCCTCAGAACTACTGCGCTGGTTTTCCCACATTGGGTTTTTTCGGGGACTATTATGTCCAAAAATAAGTTTGTCCTATGTATCTTGTTCTTTGCTATGTTTTCTGTTTTATGAGATCAAATATTTAATTGGTGTAGGCTGTAGAAGTAATTTTATTCAGTGTTCGGATGAATAACTTGATGAATGTAATTTAAAATCAAGTAGGTGAAGTAGATTCAGATTTGCTGTAGTAGGGGTTCTTCGAGTCTAGGAATTTTCACATGGTATCAAAGCGTTGATTTTGAAACAGAAAGAGCAGATCTAGTGCTAAGTAGTGAGGCCGAAAGTTGCACTTGGAAGTAATTCGAATCCCGTTGAAGGGATTGCACAATCCTTATTAGGAAGAAGATTTGAGGAAATCTCTCTCAAAGTGAGACGACAGAGAGGTACGATTTCCAGTTCATGAGTTTTTAGAGGTAGAGGGAGTGATGCAGAGCCTCAATGTAGTGCTTGAAGGGTGCAATTTCTGTCACGACATAAATCACTGGAAAAGAATGAAGACACGTAGAAGGGGAATTTTCTCCTCAGAGAACTTTTTTCCAGAAGGTTTTAATTTCTTACTTGTTGAGTAGTTGAGCATTGTATAGAGGAATCAGTTCGACAGCTAGGTGAGATGGAATTGGGCTCAGAGATCAGGACAGGTTGGACGAAGCCTCTAACTATGTCATATGGAATACCAAAATATTAGTTTTTCTAGAGGAATATGATCTCGATACCTATGTCAATAGTGTTGTACTTGTTCCTACTGACAAAGATCAAAAGAAGAAGTACAAAGCTAAGCGGGGGAAGGCTAAGAGGCTCATTCTCGATGGAGTTCGAGATCATGTGGTCTCACTATTGCAGGGCAAGGTTACAACCTGAGAGATGTGGGAAGCCTTATCTTAACTGTATGAAGGCTATTCCGAACAACAAAAGATGTATTTGAAGCAGAAGTTGCAAATGAATTTGATGAAGAAAGGAGAGGGAGTGAACCTCTATATTTATCATCTTCAAGACACTAACCACTCCTCAGCTAACCACGATGGTGAGGATAGCCCTGAATGGAGTCTCGGATTAATGGAAAGTTTTCATCCAAAGCATCTTGGGCAAAGAAAAACTACCTTCATGGGAGGAAATGTGGGCGTCTCTTCAATAGGAGGAGTAAGGAGGGACCTAGTGAAAGTCAACCTCAGTGGTAGCAGTGGCAGTGGCACAAAGATGAAGGAGGAGGAGGAGAACACAACCCTAGCATCAAAGGTACAGCAGAAGCCGAAGTGAAAGGAGGACATTTCGAAGGTGAAATGTTTCAATTGTGGTGAGATGGGCCACTATGCATCCCAGTGTCCTTTGAAGAAAAAGGACAAGGATGAGAAAAATGATCCTAAGGATGCTTCAACAAATATTGACGAGGAAGAGTAGGCCATGAGTTCCCACGCATCTCCAGGAGGGAGATGGAGCTGTAGTCGAGAGGACTACATGTGGGAAGGATCCTTGAGGAGTCCACATCTTGGATCAATTCATTACTACGGGAGCCTAAGATTCAACAATAATGAGATGGACTTAGTGTTAGATGATGCAATGGATTGTTTGGAGGACAATTATAGTAGCTTGGGACCAGAGACTGATCAGTGGAGAGCAAGTTTGGCAGCAGCGCAGTTGGCACAACGTAGAAGTCAACAGCAGTGTAGAAGTTTCAGTGGGTCAGAGACTAGTAGCAGTAAGATTCCAACATTCATTATATTATGCTAAACACAGTTAAGTTCAACTAATTTTGGATGTTTTTCAATTTCTTCTCTTAGAAATTGAGTTACAGTATGGATGCAGTGTTATCAGTGGCAGTGCTAGCAACATAGCATATGTAGCGTTTGAGAAGGAATTGTAGTACAAATGCAACAATGGTAGTGGTAGTGTCATGGGTAGCAGTACAGTAGCAGCAGTAGCACAATGTTGGTGGTAGCAATAGTGCAGAAGGGAGGTGCTTCAAAAACAGAGCAACATGCACGTGGACATTGTTGCTAGAGCACTTTCCTCGCGAAGAGGGAGTGTTAGTTTTTAGTAGCATCCGAAGTGCTCTAGCCTTGAAAATTAGTGGAGAGGCTAAGGCGCATGAGTTCTAAAGAACCCATAAACCGTTTGGTGAAATCCACTAGGATTGTATTTTATTAAAATTATTAATATTTTTAATGGGTTTCCTAAGTATAAACTTAGGGAAATTAAAATATTAATGGGTATTAATCAAAATATTGGTGAGAATGATCTAGAAGGTGTATCAAGTCATGTTTTAATCTTAGATGTTGATTAGAGACTTAATCTCGATCATTGAAGACTCAACAGGAAAAGTATAAAATGGAGGCTTGGGGTTCATTTGGAAATACACACAGAGAGATTGAGGAAATCAATTTTTTGAGGTGAGAAGTTCTCAGGAGGAAAATTGATTGGGGAGATCTTGTAGCTGAGGGGTAGAGAGAATCCAAGAGAAGGAATTTCTAGAAAATATAGAATGAAGAGGTAGAGAGAGCTTGCAGAGAGGCAACGTATTAGCCGGTAGAGCTGACGTTGGGCCAATCTGGGCCCATGCAGTCCTGAGGTAGAGCTAAAAGGGCCTGCGCAGAGCAGAAAAGCTACCTGTCATGCAGAATCCAAAACTTTCGGAACAACAGGAACTATTGAGAACTACCAGAACAGTGGGGAGTGCTGACGCATATGCATTTCAGTATCCAGAAGAGATAACAAAGAAAATCTATTTGTCACGCATAATCCAGAACTGTTGGAACAACCGAAATTGCCGGGAACTACCAGAACTTCTAGGAACTGCTGAACAACTAGGAGAGCTGATGCAAAGGGCAGAGAAGGTGAAGCAGAGCCAGTGCAGAAATAACCGCTTTTAGACAATCTTGTGTCGGATCAGCCGGAATTCCGTTGGGTGAAGTGAGGTAAAACTCACTTAGCTTTTTTTTTCCAGTATTTTCTCTATAAAGGATTGCTAGATGAGCATCCTAGATTTGTATTCAAATATTTCTCCTGCATAATAGTAAACTCTTAGAATTGTTGCACCAGTTTTCCCGCATTGGGTTTTTCTGGGGACTATTGTGTCCAAAAATAAGTGTATCCTATGTATCTTGTTGTTTTCTCTATTTTATGTTTCATGAGATCAAATATTTAATTAGTGTAGGTTGCAAAAGTAATTTTCTTCAGTATTCAGAATAATAACTTGATGAATGTAATTTAAAATCAAGTCGGTGAAGTAGATTCATATTTGTTGTAGTAGGGGTTCCTACAGTGTAGGAATTTTCACAATTGGTGTTATGCAGAACACCTTGTTCGCTAAAAGGGAGTGTTAGTTTATGTAGCTCTGACATGTGTTCTAGTCTCAGATGGTGTCCATGATGGTAATGAACACAGTGGATTAATTTTCTTCAATAACTAGAAAAAAACATGTAAGGAAAATTGCCTTGATTAGAATTAATTAGCTAGTATATTAATATTCCTAAGTCTAACTTCGGGAAATGGCTTAATTAATGCAGTAAATCTATTTTCCTCTAGCGACTTCTATAAAAGTCATTTTTATAAGCCAATATGATATTATCTGTCAATTGGAGTTATATCGTGGTCATTGATTAATCAACGAGAGATTATAAGAGGAGGTCGATGGGGAATTTGGAGAACACATTCGAGACACAGATTTGAAATGAGAGAAAGGACACAATGATAGCATGGAGGACACCAAGAAATAAGGAATAAATAGTGATTTAGTAGAACATCTCTAGAGATAATTTCTTCATAAGTGTCTTCCAGTTCCTAAGATCCAGAGGGAGAAAAATTGCTAGTTCGATTTGTTTGCAAGAGGTCAAGGGTTTTTTGGTGCGCAAGAGTTTCTAGAGGTTGAGTTTGTATTTACAAAGGTAGGAGAAAGAGCCATTTTGTGAGCTTGATTTATTCTAGGGAAGGCCGAGAAGTCAAGCCAAGTTGTATTTGCAGAGGAGGCAGAGTTTGCCAGAGGCCGTGAGGCCAAAATTCCGTCAGCCAGGGCCACACATGTGAGGCCGTACACACTCGCAGAGGGATGTTGAGTTCCTTCCAGGTATTTTTATGTGCTGGTAGTTGGAGTAAATAAATTACTAGAGCTTTGACAGTTTACGTCAAGCAATTGTAAAATTTCAATCACAGATTTTGTTGAAGAAGAATAATAAAAATTCTCATCCACTGCACTGGTTTTCCCTTCGAAGTTTTTCCAGGGGCATTTGTCCAAAAATATTCATGTTCATTATTATGTAGACATGAAATATTTTTCTCAATTCCTATGATTTAATTTCCATTAGGTTGTAGTAGTGTTTTATTTAGTATTTATCACATATAAATTGTAGAAGACAAATAATATTTTTAGATAGGTGAATAATAACTAGTAACTGCAATAATATTAAAAATTTCACATTCTCCAGGAAAACCTGGATTTTCTTCATGAATATCAAGAGTGATGTCTTCAAGAGGTTCCAAGAGTTTAAGGCTCTTGTGGAGAACCAGATATGCAAGAATATTAAGGTCTTGAGGTCCAAAGATGGGGGTGAGTATACCTTTAATGAGTTGAATAACTTTTGTGTGAGAGCAAGCAAGAAGAGGGAGTGAGCAGTTCCATACAACCCACAACATAATGGGATTGCAGAGACGAAGAACAGGGCTATTGTTGGGGTGTCTAGAGCTATGTTACATGATCATGGGTTTCCCTTCTTTCTTTATACAAAGGCATGTAACACTACAATGTACCTGTAGAATAGGAGTCCACACAGAGTGTTGGGGAACAAGATTCTTGAGGAGGCCTTTCTAGGAAGAAGCTTGAGATTGGGCACTTTGGTATTTTTGGGTTCCTAACTTATTCGCATGTCCCTAAGGAGAAGAGGAAAAATCTATAACCCACAACTTAGAAGGGTTTATTTTTGGCGTATAGTGAAACCTCCAAGGCACACCACATATATATTCCTGTAAAGAGGAAGGTCATTCTGAGGCAGGATGTGAGATTGAGGAGGATAGATCCTTGAAGAGGTCACAAGACTTGGATCACGTAGAGAAACTAAGTCCATAGTAGGGGATTTCACCACAAATTAGTGGACCATAGGGATTAGGAGGATCATAGGGTTTAGGAGTGACTAATACATAGATGACTAGGTCACAAAATATGGGTTCATAGCTCAGAGGTTCATGGGGTATAAGTTCATCATCTAACATAGGTGAATCTCATTTAGGGTCACATCCTTTAGAGGGGGGTATTTCCACATCAATAAACGAGACTATTTCAGGGAAGAGGAAGCAAAGATTCCTTCAAGAGATCTTGAAGGAAGCACAAGAGTCTGTGGGTTCTCCGAAGAGGATTGATAGGGAGAATAGATCACCAGAGAGATTTTGTAGCTATTTACTATGGTAAGCAACATTGTTTAGTTTGAGCCTTCTAGCTATGAGGAGGTAGCAGGTTAGCAGGTTTAGATACCATGGTGGAAGAGTATTCTTCCATCATGAAGAATGAAGTTTGGGAGATTGTACCAAGGTTTGAGGGGAAGTCAGTAGTAACTTCCAAGTGGCTCTACAAGATCAAGTATGTTGCAAATAGTGGCATTGAGAAGTACAAATCTTGATTTGTAGTATAAGGGTTTTCATAGGTAGAGGGTGTTGATTGTGAGGAGGCATTCACTCCAGTTGCTCAATATACTTTTATTAGATTAGTGGTAATTAAAGCAGGAAATATGGGTTGGAAGATCCACCAAATGGATGTGAAGATCACATTTTTGAATGGGATCATCCATGAGTAGGTTTACATTGATAAGCCACAGGGATTTGAGGTGCACAGAAGGGATTCCCGTGTATGCAGGTTGAAGAAGGCATTATATGGCCTAAAGAAAGCTACGAGAACTTGGTATTCTCAGGTAGATGATTACTTGCAGTAGTTGGGTTTTTGAAAGAGTGATTCAGATTTGAACCTTTACTAATTGTGATTGGTGAGGATCCTCACATTCTTGTGTTATATGTGGATGATTTATGTATTACAGGAGAAGAGAGGCTCGTAGAGTATTGCAAGCATGACATTGTGTCCGAGTTTGAGATGACGAACATTGAATTGATTCACTATTTCTTGGGGTTAGAGGTGTGGTGGGAGGAGGGTCATATCTTTTGGAGAAGGGAAAGTATTTCACAGACATTTTGATGAGATTCCATATGGAGGACTATAGGACAAGGTCCACAATGATGATTAACAACTGGAACAAGCTTCCCACTTCTGAGTCTGAGTTAGTTGATCCCACAATTTATTGTCAGTTGATTGGTTCATTGATGTATCCAGTCAACACTAGGCCAAACATTCGTTTTATAGTCAACGCTCTTAGTTAGTTCATGGAGGAGCCTACAATAGTGCATTGGGTCGATAAAACATGTGCTTTGATATATGCAAGAGACAATGGATTATGGTATGGACTATGTTTAGGTGGGGTGAAGTCAAATTGACTAGCTAAGTAAACTTTTGAATGTTACTTTAGGTTGGAAGACCACTTTTTAATGTTGCTTTAGATTGTGTTTGACAATTGTGACATGGTTCAGCAAGAACAAATAGTCAATTGCACTGAGTTTTGTTGAGGTAGACTATTTGGCAGCTAGTCAGGATAGTTATGAGGCCCTTTGAATTTGTAGTTTGTTGGTGGACTTATTTGATTAGAAGTTGACGCCTACTATGATTTACCATGATAATCAGAGTCGCATCAAACTCATTGAAGAATCCAGTTTTTCATGATAGGTCAAAACACATAATAATCAGATACCACTTCACCTATGACTATATTTAGAGAGAAGCAGTTCACTTTAGTATATATCTACTTATGAGTAGGTGACCGACATTCTCACCAAGTCCTTACCAAGGGGCAAGCATGTTTATTTTAAAGACAGTATGGGAGTGGTGAGAAACACTTTCCTTGGTAAGAGGAAGTGTTAGAAAAAGTGTACGAAGGAAAAGTGTTTCCTAGGGAATGGTGTCTTTCCTTGGGAAAAGTGTCCAACATGACATCTTGACTTAGCTTTATGAGAAGTAAAGTGAAAATGACTTTATGAGTATTAAATTCATAAAGTGGCTTTTTGATATAATTAATGAAAAAGGAGATGAGGGGATAAACTGAAATTATGTGTATTAAATTCTAATCCACTTAAGTGGGTCAATGAGAGATTATATCTCCACCCTTGATCTCAATGGCCAAGATCAAATCTCAGCCATTGGAACTTAGGGTTTCTTTATGAGAAGACAAAAGGTCAAGTAAGGGGAAGAGACCCCAATTTTTTCTTCATAAGTTTTGGAGAAAATAGAAGAGTACACAAAGAGGAGTTGAGTTGAGGAGAGAGAAATCAATTAGAACAAATGAAGGAAAAGAGAAAAGTACATACAGTAATAAGAGGATGGAATGAATTTTAGGAAAAGGGTATGCATTTCTGATCAAGGAAAACACATAAATTGAGACACGCATTCTAGCATTGTATAGTAGATACACCATGAATTTTGAGGAGGATAGGGTGCATTAAATGCTTAGAATATACAACTAGAGAAGTATCACAAATTTCGAGGAGAGTGGCATAAAATTAAAGGAAGTTTCTACTGCATTAATTGCATTTTAAAGCAACACCAAATTTGAGGAAAAATCAGAATGAATTTCAAGGCAATCAAGCACAAAAATCAAGGATTTCATAGAAAATTTATTGTTATATGTTTTTACAATGAGAAACATGAATTTTTGAGTAGCTGAGAATGGTTTCCAAGGTAGCATTGGGTAGAGAAATTGAGGAGCTAAGGAAGCAAAAATATCTAGGAAATATGGGAACAATTTCCAAGGAGGATAAGTTGCATTTATTGTTGATTTCACTGTTATAATAATTTCTCAGAAGAAAAAATAATATCTCGTCTCTCTCACTAGTTTTCCCTTAGGTTTTTTTTCTAGGGTCATTTGACCAAAAACAACCGTGTCAAATTTTTATGTGAATGTTTGAGTTTTATCTCAACAAAAGTGAAAATGAAGAAGTAGATTTTGTGTTTCAATTTGTGAATTCTTCATGTTTATGACAACACCATATTAAATGTGGGTTGGGCATTAAACTTGATGAGGAATCACTAAAATTGAAACTAGGGTGGGCCTATACACCAAATATCTATAGTAGGATAAGGTGTTTCCCTAAGAGTGTGTTGATCACCATAAAAATTCATAAAAAAGCTTTTCATTTTCTCTCTCCTAGACAATTCAAGTAGCTGCTAGGGTTTTAAGTCTAATTTGTGCATAAAATTGTTGTTTTATTGCCTGTGGATGCCTTATTATTTAGGGTTGGTCTCTATGAATCATCTACAAGAAAAATATAGATAAGTAATGGCCTAGAATACCTAAACAAGGCTGACATCATCCATTTATCTTGTTGTTTAGGTGCATGACTAAAAATCGTAATAAATTTAACCTAGTCAAGCCAAAACCTCTATTTGAAGGTGTTGTATTATTCTTGTTGGAGATCATTCTGAGGCCTTTTCTGAGGATGCTATATGACATTGAATGCCATATTATTGAGATCATCCAAACCCTAACTTATAACAACCCATCTAGTGGTCTAACCTTAGAGTACTTGAACCATAGCATTGAAAAATAGGTCATATTTGGCCCTACCAAATACTATATCCATATTTATACCTTCAAACACTTATCACCATGATCCCTAGTATTAGAATACCCTTAAATGTGATTTAGATAATCCTCCCTTGTCATTTCAATCCCACTAAAGAGAAGGAGGAAGGTTTTTGAGGTGAAAATGGAAACCCTTCCTCATTGTTACCATAAGGTCTAGCCCCTCGCTTGGTGAGGCTTTACACCAAGCCTATTATATTTTGTGTCAGGATATCCATGTTGGGCATCTATACACTCAAAATGTCAGACCTCCATTAGCTGGTCACATGGGTATGACACCTTGTCCTAAAGTCTTTCCCACTACATAGCCATCATTTTCACACACACTTATGGATTAATGGGCTAACTTAGGACATGTCACTTCCTGTTGGGGCTAGAAACACTTAATAGGGTTATCCATCTAACCATCCCTAGCATAACGAGGTAATATGTTTATAAAACTAGATCTAGCTAGACATTTGAAGTTGAGCTTTGTGTGAAGTATTAGTGTTCCCCCTGTTAAATTTCACATGGCTCTATGCTAATTCAATTAATTTAGCCCAATTCAATTCTTCAATTAGTAATATTTAAACAATAATTAATATTTCCAATCATCAAGAGTAATTGAAGATAGAACAATAAATGCAATGACAAAGGAGACAATTAACACATCAACAATAGACACCATATTTTCGGTCAATGACCAGGGAAAAACCCACCATGGGGAAAACCATTTGAAATTCTTCTTGTATTAGATTGTCATAAAATGTTCAGCAGAGAATACAATGAGCCAAAGCAAAATCATCCATCAAAACTAACTCAATGAGATTTAGAAATATGTCCACAACAACAATATTAATCAGAGATAGATTTCCCAATCTACGGTCAACTGTCAAATTGTAACCATAAATCCCAACCGCATGGAGGAAACCAAAACCCTAAATACATGTGCATGATTCAAATCCTGTAATTTCAAACTTATATGAACCATCTCTGTGACCCAGCCTCAGACCTGTGCAAACCAATCAATGAAGAAGAGAAAAAGAAGATGCTTGGTGATTTCCAAATGAGCTTGAGGTCACTTGTATTTATAGGCTTCCAAGGGTTTCCGTTTTCCTATTAGGGCCGACCTGTCCTTTTGTGCACGTGTGATTTTCTTCAAAAATACACTTTCCCTCTTCCAAATTGAGTGCATCAATAGCCAAAATAGATCCTCTCGAAAAGAGGAACCTATTATCATGGTTGGGATTGGTCATTGAGTTTCCAAATTAACAATCCCTCTTAGCTAGGGAGAAATTCCAACTACATCATGTGATAATCATATGTATCCTATCATCATATCATGTTTCATATTTGATCATCTCTATTTGCTGAAACATTTCTAGAATATAAAGAAGAAGAATCATTAAGGAGCATTAGCTACCACCCTCTCAGGATAATGAGGAATGTCCTATGGGACACTCTCACCTCATGTCATCTTATGGGGAAGAAAACATCTTCTACCCTATGTTGAGCAATAGGACTCATCGCATATGGGATCAAACATCTTCCACCCAATGTTGATTTCATACATCCTAATGCCCACTAATATTCCAAATAATGACCCTCAAGAGTCATTTGGAAGGAAACCTACATCATAATCATCTTGGGTCACACACCTCCAATCTCACTCAACTCGTTGGCCAGATGGGGAGTGATAATCCCAACAACCCTGACTTGAGGGTATGATGCCAAATGGGGTATACTCTACATAAACCAAGATAGGGGAGAAAAATATTCCACCATATGGGTAACAGATATGTGTGAAACCCTACTGTCCAGAGATCCCTCAACCCCAGGAGCCCTCCATCTCAATTCGTCACCCTCAGAGCTCAGGCAAGGGCAAAGAGTCGGCTCAATGTTCTCGATCAGTGATGCCCCTTATCAGGAGAGGTAACATCCATCAATCCAAGTTGTTCTCTAAAGACCAAGAACTTCCCTTTAGACAAAGCCTTGGTGAGAATATTTGTAATCTTCTCATCTGTTGATATATGATGGAGTCTAACAACTCCTCTAATTTGAACCATGTCTCAAATGTAATGATATCATATCTCTATGTTGTTAGACTTGTCATGAAATATGGGATTCTCTATTTATCAGATCCTACTCTTGATGTCACAATATATTACTGTAATGTTTAGGACCTACTCAATAAGCTCTTTGAAGAGCTTCCTCAACCAAAATGCTTCGTAACTAGCCATGCTAGTGGCAATGTACTATGCCTTGATGTTATTTTGTGCTACAGACTTTTGCTTCCTTCTCATCCCAGATATCAAGTAAAATACAAGGGTAAAAAAACATCTAGGTGTACTCTTCCCATCGACAACATTTTCTTCCCATTCAACATTAGTATATCGATGAAGTCAATCATCTTCGGTAGAATATCTCAAACCAAGGGTGATTGTCCCATGTGAATATCTCAAAATGTGTTTGGAAGTAACCCAATGTGCATGGATAGGCTTGGTCATGAATTGACTCAACGTGTTCACTGCATAGAATATGTATGGAGGAGTGTTCACTAGGAACATTAGAGCTCCAATAAACTACCTATATCTGGATGGATTTGCCAAATCAGGTCCTGTAGCTTCTCCACATATCTTCTTGAAAATCATTTCCATTGGTGTGGGTAGGGACATGCATTCTGTCATTTCAAATCTCTCCAACAATTTCAAGACATATTTTCCTTGTGAAAGGAAAATATAACCACACCTTTGCCACACCTCGAGGCCTAGAATGTATTGCATGAGTCCAAGGTCCTTCATCATGAATTTAGAGGCTACCTCCCTCTTACACTCGATCATTTTGGGTCACTACCTGTCAAGAATAAATCAACAACATATAAAACCAAAATCAACGACATAACTTGGACTACCTCGAAGTAGAGGTTGGGAGTGACATTGCTTCTTGTGAATCCCAACTTCACTAAGTAATTGTCTATGTAGGTGTACTAAGCTCTGGGGAGGTGTATATCGAGAAACTAGAAGGCTTCGAGACTTTTGATCGGGAGTATCATGTGTGCAGACTCAAGTGAGCATTTTATGGTCTCAAGCAAGCACCCTATGCTTGGTACACTAGGATTGATAGCTATCTCAATGGTTTGGGATTCACCAAAAGTGAAATGGATGCAAACCTTTATCATATCTTGGTAGAACGTAAATTATTGATTATTGTCTTATATGTTGATGACTTGATTTTAACTATTGATGAGTAGTTGATTAGATCTTGCAAGGAGGACCTTTCAAGAGAGTTTGAAATGAAGGACATGGGTCTGATGCACTACTTCCTCGGATTGGAGGTATGGCAAGGTGATGGGGAACTGTTTGTCTCTCAGGGTAAGTATGCCAATGAGATACTTCATGGGTTCCACATGGATAGTTGGAAAGCCATGGAGACACCTGTAGTGACCAACTGGAAGAAAGGGGATGCCACTTCAGGTGAGGAAGTGGATGGTATTGTTTATAGATAGTTGGTGGGTCCATTAATGTATCTTATGAACATAAGACCAAATGTGTGCTATGTAGACAACCAGTTGAGCCAAGCTATGGCTAGGCCAACTAAGCCATTTTGGAGGGTAGCTAAGCATGTTCTATAGTACCTTATAGGCAATACCCAGTTTAGACTATGGTATAGATGGACAAAAGGAGTGAAGTTGTGTGGCTTCATAGATGTAGATTGGGTGGGGCGAGTCTATCAAACCGAAAAAGTACATCAGGTGGAATTTTTTTTTTGTTGGAACCGTAGTGGTTTCTTAGTACAACATGAAGTAAAGATCTGTGGCACTCAAATTGGTAGAAGTAGAATACATGGTCACCAATTAAGAAGCATGTGAGGAAATATGGATGAGAAAGATACTTGTTAGATTGTTTGGTTAGATGATGGATCCAACTGTGATCTATTGTGATAATCAGAGTTGCATCAAGCTCTTTGAAAATATCATTTTTCATGACTGATCCAAGAATATAGGTATTTGGTATCACCATTTACAGAATTGTGTGCAGAGGCAGATAAAGTTGTTGCAGTACATTTCAACAGAGGAAAAAGATGTTGATATTTTGACAAATGCCTTGTCAAGAGGGAAGTTCGAGTTTCACAGGTGTAGGATAAGGGTGGTTGATAATCCCTTTCTTGCTGAGAGAGAGAGAGTGTTGAAAAATGCAACAAGAAATTCTCAATTTGATTTTACCTTGATTAAATTGAGAAAACTTGAATTTCCACATCAGTGGACAACTTGGATGATGTTAACTGGTGTGACATGGCTTGTGTCACCTAGTTTACTCAATAAATTTGAGTTGGCGGAGTTAGAGTTTAGTTTTGCATGTGTGATTTCTAATTTGTAGCAATCAAGGTCAGTTATCCTAGGTTGTTTTCAGTTAAAATAGTTCCAACTTTTGGAGGAACTAGTGGAAGTTCAGTTAAGCAGTGGGGCTTCAGTCAAACTCAATGATCATCCAGTTAACTGATCAATCAACCCAAAATAACTAGTGCATGCAAAAAAATCGAGTTACCCAGATGAGGTGGAGATTCCAAGGTAGTGTAACATTAGTTGTAGATTAGTCTTAAGTGTACATGTGTTGCATGCAATTAGATGATCTACCTAAAGGAATTGTGCAATTCAATTGAGGGAATTTCCTAAATAATAGGGTTTAATTCCTCAAGGAACAATGAAAGGAAATAAGAGCTCAAACCGAGGAAATTTTTGACTAAGTCTGGGTCAGAGGCCTTTAGTGAGCAGAGAGATAGGTTGTGCACTTGCAGGGTGAGCTCAGTTGGGCAAAGCAATTGTGATACATCTCTATTTCATTTGATTAATGCAAGATGCATTGGGGTTTTCAACAGATTTCTTTCCCCAGATAAAAATACTTGTTGCATGTGTGTTATTTCTTCTTACCTTCCTGATATTTTTGTCCTAAATTGTGAATTAATGTTCGCAGAGCAGTAGTATAGATATGTGTCTTGTGATTTTGACTAAAACTTCAAGAGAAGTTGCAAATCTATAACCTAATTTCTACAAGGATCATGAAAATGAAACACCTCACTTGTATGTACATACAATATCTAATTAATTTGAATGGCCTAATTTGGACTAATAATGCCCCTAAAATAAATAATGTGCATAGTAAAAATACTTTTGGTGACAATCCCACCAAATAGCTCAATAACATAAAGATAAGCCTCTCAAGAGGGCAAAATGATCAACATAATAATTCATTAGTCTGTTGAAAAGGCCTAGTGAATTCTAAGGGTTTCCATGATGTGAAAATGTACTCCCAACATAGTAGATAAGGTGTTGGACCCTTGTTTTCCAAGCAAGAACTTGCGATGCTCCCAAGTGGGTGTGGAGGCACAAGGACATACTCATGGGTCTCCAAGTGGATCGAAAATGCTTGTAGACCATCTGTAAGGGCTAGGATGATGATGTAAGCCTTCCCTCCATAACGGGAGACATCCTCTAGACCATGGAACATCTATCAAGTGTATGGTGTAAGTATGGAGTTTTATGAGCATGGTGAACCAGGTGTATCATCCTCATCCAAAGGGTGGAACACGAGAAATCAATGAGTGGTACTGAGGATCCATGATGAACTCTCTATTATGGTGGAGGCTCATGGCTGTCAATGCTCACCCTACAAGTGCCAACATGGCTCTTTGGAGGGCTAGGACATTGTATAGGGAGACCAAGACCCAAATGGAGACCCACTTGCAAGCCTGCATAATATCCAATGCGTTCCCTTGCCATCCAATACAAAAAATCATTAGAATAGTCAGGTAAAAGAGATTACAAGTCATGGAATCAATGGGACACTGTATGGTGGCATGCCCTTCCATAGTGGTCTGTGGCATGTACAAGTGTCTTCGAGCTCAACAAGGGGGTTAACCAAGGATCATATTAGGGGATTTCATCCTTTAAAGTATGTGGTATGTCTATGGTAAATCCCTCAAGTGGAAGGTGGAATCATTTAGACCACATGTTATGGTACAAGGGTAGCTACAATAAAGGGAATCCCATGACTGGGTATATGAGTGTAGGAGGGATAAACTATTGTACATGAGTTAACCTGGCCTTTGTTTTTCCACCTTTCTTCATATGCCTTTTTCCTTTGATTGATTTTTCTTCATAAATTCTCGGGGCTCCAGAGGATGAGAGCACGATGTGTAGTATATAGCAGTGGATACCCCCTTAAGTTGGAGTGTATCATCACCCACCATGGGTTGGGGAAATCATGGGTTCCTTAATGATGGAGTGGGATCATCTAGGGCCCATAGGAACCAGGGTGATGGCCATGGATAAGGGGTAGGGATCATGTTTGGATTTTTCCCACATGCTAAATTTGTATGTACCAACCATCTTTTATGTTTTGTGGTACCTTTCCTGTTGAGAGTGGCCAAATTATGTATTTTATTTTCTTTTTAGCTGCATCAACCTCTGGGGCATTGTTTTAGACCGAACCAAAGGTGCAAACAAGGCAAGCGGAAGGTTAACCCTATGTAGACCAAATGGACACATGTAAAATCAGATGGGAAAAGAGATGAATAAGGCTAAAATGAGTGGAAGGGGGTGATGTATGTGATGTCAGGAATTGGGACCACGCAACCAAAGTTTGGATTTCCTAAGTAGTGCTAACCCTAAAGCTAGTCGCTAGTTAAGGAGATCCCAAGGGACTAGGATACAAGGCTAACCATAGAATCAAGAAGTGGAGATAATGGTAGAGACCTAGCCCACTATTTCTGCCAAATCCCCCCACCAATCCATGCCCAAAAGTTTCCACGATAAGTAAACAAAATTACTCAACTAAACTAATGAAAATTCATACCTTTGGGGTCGAGAGGCCCACCTTCAAACATGCGATCATAGCATATGGGCGAGGGACCATAAGGCTAGCTTGGGTGACAGAGAAAATGGTACAGCGAGATATCTGGTGGATGCAAGGGGTTGTTGGCTAAGGACCATCTTGGAGAAAAAAGTTCTCCTAGGGACATCACCCACAAAGTGGTGGGTAACATTTGGCTCCAACTAGTACATGATATCTCTGGAGAGTGCACAAATGTACTCGAATATGGAGGTCATGAGAACTCCAACAATCTCTTGGGTCCATAGATCTATCACCTACACATATCACAAATCAAACACATGGGTAGCATGATTTCACGGTGTCTCATGATCGCACATGCTTATATTAGGCCACTAAAAATCAACTAGTAAATAAAATTTAAATAAAATTTCAAATGCAATCTTAATCCAAATGTAGCTAATATAGCATGATAATATCCTATAATGTTGGTTCTAATGAGGAAAATCAGCATGCAATGAATCCTACCCAAACATGCATATTACATCATACAATCACTAAGTGTAATCGTAGAGCCAATGCAACCAAGAATTCATTAGATCATTATAAGAACATTTTGCCCAATTATTACTTATGTAGAAAATCCATGAGTAAGGATAGAAACAATCATATGGAGGGTCACTAGGGTAGGATGTGGGAAAATAGAATGCCCTTACATGAATGAAAATGGGAGAAGAGGGAATAAAGGGATGTAATCTAGTCCATGAGATCCTTTGCTCTAACCAAAAGATAGAGATGCCAACAATTAGGCTCATAAACTTTTGATGGATTGCAACCTCAGGAATATCACTTCTATCATGGTCCTTACCATTTATGACCTCCATAGGGTTATTATTAGTAGGAAAGTGACACTGATGAGATGGAGGAATACAACTAGGTTGCCCACGATGCTCAAACTTAGGAGGGATGGAGGATTCCTTAATATTAGTGATAATGTAAAAAGGGTAGAGGAAAGGGTCCACACGAGACTCAATACAACCCTATGATTGTGAGGAAATACAAGGGTCCTATCAATATCATTTTCATTGGTGTCATAGACAGGGTCCTTGCCGAAAGGATTTCCATGAACCTCCCATTTTCCTTCTTCAATATGTAAGTAATCATTAATATCAATGTTTGAAGGGGCTATGGTATCACATTCTCCAAGGTTTTCAAAGGGTAGATCATTCGAGATAGTATTCTTGGAAAAGGTATGGTTAACCCTGACTTCACTCTCTGCAAACTCATCCTCCCTATCACATATGCTTTTAGAATTATCATAATCCCATATTTCACCATGTGGACCCAAGGAGGGCCCCGTTTCCTTCTCATCATCTAGATTCTGAAGGTCATGATTGATGCTCAATGAAGGATTCCTCTTGAATGTTTAATGTGGGGCATAATTGAATGTGTCTAAGGAATCCATCAAATAACTCCTCAATAGGTGAGATGATCCTAGGTTTGTGATTATGAAACCATGAGTTATGACCACAGAGAGATCTCATGAACAAAAAGATAAGGACATGTTGGTGGACCAATATCTCCTTTGAAGCATGTGCATTAAATCTTTCTACATGACCAATTGCGGAGAGTGCATCACCATCAAACATGAGAACCCCATGTACCATCCTTCCTGTGACATGATTAGGGTGCCTAGGGATGCTAGTGATGTCCAAAGATGGAAAATCATAAAAGAAAGACATCCTATCCAGATATACATGTAAATTATGTAGGAGTTGCTAGGGTGAATTTAAATATGCCTAGAGAAATATTTGCTTCACCCTACAAGCATTGACTTTGAAGTTTAATGAAGAACTAGCGCTTTGTTCTTCTAATGGAGTTGCCAAGAATGATATATTGATATTGTCGTATGGGGAAAAATAAATGTGTCTCGTGTCCCTGACAACTACACCAAAATGTTACCGCTCAAACTAGCAGGAGTCCTAGGAGGGGATCCTAAAAGGCAAGTACTAGGTCGAGGGAAACAATGGAGTGATAGCCCACTATCACCTCATCAAGTATCGATGCTCTTTACAGAGGATAAGAAATGATTCCTAAGGTATATTCACAAGAGAGGCTCAATTGTGTGGTTTTCTTGCTCAAGAAGCAAGGTGATAGGCTCTCTAAGAAGGGCTAAGAGGGTCTTTGAGGTTAGGGTTTGAAAATATTTCTTATCAAGGAATCCCCAAGACTCAAATGGCCCTATCAATGCTTAGCTTCTAAGTGATCTTTGTGGAATTGGAGTCAACAAGTTGTGGGACCACAAAGGGCCAAGTGGACCAAAAATTAGGTCAAGGATATGAAGTTGATCATCCAAGGATGTACTTGACATAATTAGGGAAGAGAAGAGGATCAAAGAAAGAATATTATTTTGATGATTTAATGTTATGATCCTAATGAGGTCACTAACCAATGTAAAACCAAGGGAAAGAATCGATCTTCAAGCTAGGGCTTGAAATATCTCAAGATCCATTGTCAGAATTTCTTGAAATTTGGATGGCCTTTAGAGGACACGCCAGCACAGTTGTGGGCAAGATATTAAGTTATTTTGGTGGCTAAATCATGAGAAAAGTGATGCCCTAAGTGACCTGGAGGCTAGCGCTAGAAGAGAGAGGGGAAGGTGAGAGAAATAAGCTTTGAAAGTGATCACCTATGGAGGATTAGTGTCTTTTCCTCTAGGAGAGATGGAGTCAAAGAGAATTTATTGTGTGGAAAGAATTCACCCAATCAAGGATGCCTTCAAGTAACTTCGAATGGAATAAGGACATGAGAGCAACTACTTCAAGGACTTTATATTTCGACTTACAATAATTGTTGACTTATCGAGATGCATTTAGAAATAATTATCTCTAGGAACATTCACTCACTCGTACATGGCCCATGACATGATGCAACTCTATAAAAAATCAAAATTTTTACCCATTCATATAAGAAAGCAACAAAATTCAGACTTGCATAGTGAAAATCTCAACAACATTAATGTGAGAAAGTAAATAACAAGAATAAGCATGAAACAAGCACTTACATGTACAAAAGAGTATATCTAATCACCATAGTATGCCAATAATGAAGCTCCAAGACAAGAGACATAGATCCAAACATCAAAATTCATCCATATCATCCAAACTCGTCCTCCAAAAGGGATAGTGAAAATCTCACAAGAGCTAATAACCCAATCCAAGCAATGATCATGAAAATAAATCATCTCACTTGTATTCATACAATCTCTAATGAATTTGAATGGCCTAATTTTGACTAATAATGCCCCTAAAATAAAATAATGTGAATAATAACAATACTTTTGGTGACAAGCCAACCAAATACCTCAATAACATAAAGATAAACTTCTCAAGAGGGAAGGATGATCAACATAATGATTCGTTGGGCCTTTGAAGATGCCTAATAAAGTCCAAGCAGTGCCATGATGTGAAAATGGACTCCCAACATAGTAGACAAGTGGTTGGCCCCTTGTTTTCCAAGCAAGAACTTGTGGTGCTCCCATGTGGGTGTGGAAGCATGAGGAAATACTCATGGGTATCCAAGTGGATTGAAAATTCCTGTAGACCATCTGTAAGGTCTAGGATGATGATGTAATCCCTCCCTCTATAGCAAGATACATCCTCTAGACCCTAGAACATTTACCAAGTGTATGGTGCAAGTATGGAGCCGACTGGGCATGGTGAACTAGGTGCATCATCCTCATCCAAAAGGTGGAACACAATCAATCAATGAGTAGTACTGGGGATCCATGGAGTACTCTCTGTTATGGTGGAGGCCCAACATCTTTTGCATTTTGTGGTACATTTCCTATTAAGAGTGGCCAAATTATGATTTTTCTTTTCTTTTTATCTGCATCAACCTTTGGGGCATCATTTCAGGCCCGACCAAAGGTGTGGACAAGGGAAGGGGAAGGCTAACCCTTTTGGACCCAGTGGACATAGGTGGAACCAGGGGAAAATAGATGAATAAGGCTAAAATGAGTAGAAGGGGGCGATGTATTTGGTGTTGGGAAGCGAGACCACGCAACCAAAGTCGGGATTTCCCAAGTAGTGCCAACCCTAAAGCTAGTGGCTAGTAAAGGAGATCCCATAGGACTAGGATACAAGGCTAACCACAAAATCAGGAAATGGAGAAAATGGTACAAACCTAGCCTACTCTTTCCACCGAATCCCTCCACCAATCCATGCCCAAACGTTTCCATGACAAGTAAGATAAATTACTCAACTAAAACAATGGAAAGTCATACCTTTGGAGTTAAGAGGCCCACCTTCAAACATGAAATCATAACGGATGGGAAAGGGAAAACAAGGATTTCTTGGGTGGTGGAGAAAATGGTGCATCGAGCTATTTGGTGACTGCAAGGGGCTGTTGGCTGCCGGCTAATGACCATATTGGAGAAAAAAATTCTCCTAGGGATATCACCCACAAACTAGTGGGTAATAGGTTTTCTACTTCAAATCCCTATGGTTTCTTAGCGTAGAATTATTCCTGTAACATTCCATTAAGGAATATTTTCTTCACGTCCATCTAATGAAGGGTCCATCCTTAACCTGCAACAAGAGAAACTATTGAATGAATGGTTGTATATCGAGCCATAGGTGAAAATATATCATCATAATCTTCTCCCTCTTTCTGATATAATCCTCGAGCATGAACCTTACCTTATATTTCTCAATGCTTCCATCAGCTCCATGTTTGATCTTTAATAGCCATTTTTAAGTCACCACGGATTTCCCCTTCGGTCTTGACACAACACCCCATACATCATTCTTCATAATTGATTCATATTCTTCGCCCATAGCATCCTTCCAAACTTTTTCTTTCATGACTTATTCAAAGGTAGGAGGTTCAATTTGAATCATAATGCTTGTAGTTGCAGCATATCCCTGATACCTGCATGACATCTTGCTTGTGAACATTTCTAACTTGGCATCCCTACTGCAGCAAACTGATGTTTCTTCACCTACCTGATTAAGTCATGCAAGTTATTTATTGTCTTCTGCGTTAAACATCAAATAAAATACATTTGCAACCTTCACTTAATTAAATATTATGCGGAAACAAAATATTGACAAAGAAATAAAAATACAACACATAGGACACAATTATTTTTGGACAAATAGTCCCCAGAACAACCCAATGCGGGAAAACCAGTGCAATAGCTCTGAGGGTTTTTTATTATTAAGCAGTAGAAAAATATGAATACATCACTGAATACCTTACAAGTTTATTTAGTTACAAAGATTGGAATGTTGTAATGTAGATGTGTGTTAATATTATAGGAAATTATTATGTGAGTAATGTGTGTGAATATTTTATGTTAGCAAAATAAATGGAAAAAAATATATATTTTTATTGGGAAAATGTGAAAAAGACCATTGGGGGAGTTAAGTCTTCCCTTTTTAATCAGAAAATAATTAATGAACTAGTTATGCCCTAAGAAAAAGAGAAAAAGGGCACATTTCCTCACTTCCACCAGATCTTTGTTTTCTTTGTGGAAGGGCTCGCAAGCGCAAAGAAAGAAGAGAAAGGGGGAACAATAGAGGTAATGGCTGGGCAAAGAATTACTAAAGGAGTTCAGAAGATTAATGTTGGATGGAGATGAATGTCATCATTCTTACTCTTGATTGGGGCTACTGTAGAAGAGAAAGATAACAACCACCAATACCCTAGTTGGAGATAGATACTCGTGAAAAACTCTTGAATGTTAGGATTGGAAGATTGAAAACGTCTTTAGTTTATGAAAACACTGCTATGAAGGGAAGAAGATTGGGGGAAGTGAAGGTCTTTTTCACTCTAAAATTAGTTTCTCAGATAAGTCTATAAGCACATGACTTAAGAGAGAATAAAAAAAGGGGAAAATTAATGTGTGTATGTAGCTAGAAAAATATGGTGAGTGTGTATGGCTTGTTAGTGAATAAATGCCTCCATGCTTGTATTGTGTATCTTGAAATTGTTGTTGCGGGAAGAGAAAACACTGGGCAAGTACAAGGGAAAATGATTACATGACAAATGAGAAAAGAAGGGTGCAATAGGGCAAAGCCGAGAATAAATAGGGAATATATAGTTTTTAAAACATTTGTACACTCAGAATCTATGATTAAACTAAAAGGGCATTGTACAGTCTTTGGAAATTATAAATGTATGTAGGAGAATTGTTCCTTTGTATTTACATTTTATTTTCTTTAAAAAAAAAACTTAAGGATGTTATCATGTAGTAAATAATTAATAAAAAAGGAAGGGATAGTGTCTCATTGTGAGACAAATGTGTCACTGCTTAGCACAACCCTAGTGTGAGGTTACAAAAAGAAAAAATAAATAAAACAAAGACTGCTCGACACGGAAAATAATCCTTCCCTTTATGATATAACTACATATAACTCCTTAAATATGTATTTAATTAAATATGTGGGTAGAAAATTAAATTGCATGTAGGGGAAACAATGCCTTTTTACATTAATTGCATGGTAAAACATGAAAAAAACTATGACCTTCCTTATTGTAAGGAACAAAGGACTGGTAACAACCCTAGGAAATGGTCCTTATGGAACACTTAAACAATATATACATTGTTTGAGCAACTCAACACTCTTTTCGCTAATATCTCATTGGAAACAAAGTAGATGAGCCATTCATTTTACCTCTAACCCTAAACCCTAACCTCAACTTGCCCTTTTTTCTAGTAATTCTTCAACTACTGGTAACATTCCACTCGTGGGTGAATCTCCACACTCTTATCAACATGTTTGGATAGGATTTCTCAAAGACTTATCCCTAATGGGAACTTTTATTCTCCCTCCTCATAACATTCCCAATTTGTCTTCCCTTGTTAATATGGTTTCGTCTTGTACTATTCTATTTGATCCCTGGATAGTACCTGGAATTTCTAATATTGCTGCATTTGGTGACCGTATATCACTCAGTCTTGTTGATATTAATTCCTCGATAAATTGGGTTGATCATTCCCAATATTTCAGTTCATCTTCTAACCCTTTCACTGGCACATTCTATACCAAAAAAAGCATCATGGAACTCATGATTTCAGATGAAGAACCATGGCATGAGTATCATCATCATTCCTTATTACTTGAAACTTTTGAAAATAATCTTGGAGATATTTATTCACCAAAAATTGCTGAGACATTTAAGGATTCTATATCCATTCATGACGTAAATTCCGAGAAGAACCTAGCCAATATAAAAGATACCATTCCTCTCGATATTTTAATTAAACTTGGAGTTGTTGAAAATGTCCATATTGGTGCATCTTGTTCTCCCGATGAGATTAAGATTTATAAATCCCCTTTCCAAGAATTCCATGACATTTCCACTTGGACGTATGAAGAGATGCTATGTATTGATTCGAATATCGTGGTACATGGAATTAAAACTTATCTAAATATTAAGCCATTTAGGCAATGCCTACATTTGGTTCATCTTAAGAAAGTTGTTGTGATCAAAGAGAAAGTTGAAAAACTTTTGCGTGCTTGTTTATTTACTTGGTTCCTCTCATTGATTGGGTTTCAAACATATTCCCTGTGATAAATAAACAAGGAATAATCTAAGTATGCATCGCCTGCTAGGATGTTAACTGTGCTTGTTCGAAATACAATTATCCAACAATGTTTATTGACCAAATTGTTGATGATTGTGCTAGAAGTGAGATTTTTTCATTTATGTATGAATCTAAAAATTACAATCAAATCAACATACTCCCATTGGACCAACATAAGATTGCATTTATCTATCCATGGGGTACATTTTCCTATAATAAACTTCCTTTCGGTTTCAAGAAAGTTGGTGCAACTTTCTAGAGGACCATGAATTATGCCTTCCATGCTATCAAACATATAATACAACATTACCTGGATGATTTATCTTCCCACTCCAAACATCATGAGGATCATCCAATGCATCTGAGAGCGATTTGCCTACGTTGTTGGCATTACAACATAAGATTTAATCCACACAAATGTGTATTGTGTCCAATTTGGTAGATTTTTTGGGTTCATTCTATCAAAACAAGGAATATGTATCAATCCACTCAATATACAAACGATTATTGATTTTCATGCCCCTTCCTCACTCGACCAGTTACAACATCTCCAAGGGAAGCCTAACTTTATACGAATATTTATCCCGAACTATGCATAACTTACAAAAGGATTTAATATTTTATTGAAGAAACGGGTTTTGTTCCACTAAGATGATATAACCCAAAAGGATTTTTATCCCTTGAAATTTTTCCTAGTTCAAGCATCATTATTTTATCCCCCTGACTATCAACGAGACTATTTCTTGTATCTAGCTTCAACTATTACCACCATTGTTATGGTGTTGGTCCAAGAAGATCACCTAGCAGATGAAAATCCTATATATTATTTGATTCAAACTTTAAATGACACTAAAATAAAATATTCTCACTTCGAAAAGTTAGCTTTGGAAGTTGTGTAAGTTTTCCAATAATTTTTCCATTATATTCTACTTCAGAAGACCATGGTAGCTTCTAATTGCAATTCAATGACTTACATTCTATCACATCAATTATTGAGGAGAAAATACTCTAAATGGATCATTATTTTCCAAGAGTTTGATTTGTAATTCATCAAATCCAAATCTAAGAAGTCCTTAGTCTTCATTGAACTTATATGTGACCTTTCCTCATCTGAAGTTGAGTCAAAATATTTCATGAGTCATTATTTCTGATTGATTTCTTTGATCCCTGGAATGGAGATATTATCATCTATCTTCAAACCCAAACTTTAGTATTCCAGGGAACTAATAATACAAGTTGTGAATCAATTCTAACTACTAAATGGAAAATTCCATGAGAATACGCATCAATTCTAGGGATCCATGGAAAATTCCAATTAGCAGTCATAATTAATTCACAACTTGTAGTACTAGATCTAAACAATGTTTATTTAGTACGAAGTTCAACTATACTACGCATGTTTTTAAGGGTTCGCCTTCTAGAATGACATTTTGATTACATTCAATATCAACATAATCCTAAAAGTCTAAATACATTAATTGATGCATTAGCCAATTATGTTTTAGACAGACATTTGGAACACATGTAAATAATTCGATCAACATCAAGCATTGAATAAGAGAATAAAGTAAATAGGAAACATTGATAGATAAATGTGTGTAGAGTTTGGCTTTAAAAAAATTTGTTTGAGATAGATATGGTGACATGACCTATAATATCCAAATTCATGTAGACAAAATATGGCTCAAAGGCCTCCTAGTCAACTAATCTTGATGATGATTGTGATAACACACAACCATGTGAGTAAATTTGCACAACATCTGACTGATGCGCTCCGACACTCTAATAGTGTACTGTTGCAGTCATATAAGGATATTATTGATCTTATTCTCTGACACACTATGGATAAAATGATCAGTGTGATGCTCAAACTTGACAAGAGTCTCATCTATGTTGGGATCCTCCATCTCCTCCTCTACCCCTGCAACAACTCGAATCTGTGTAAGTTGTGGTTGTCCCCGTCGTTGAAGATACGATGAGCCTACTAGTCATACAGGCCCAATATCGACATTTTAAACCAATAGTTAGTCTATGATGCATTAAAAACATAAAAAATTGTAAAATCCAAAAAACGAAAAAATATTCAAAATGACATTATTTTACCTATATTGCCCCATTGCTCACATTTAGGTAAAACAAGCTCTTGGTCTCCTCAAAAATCAACTCCAACATATGGATAGTCCTCAATCATGATAAGTTGTACCTGTATCCATCAAAATAAATTAGGGGTAAAACTCATCGCAAGTGCATCCCCATGAGAGACATGAGATCGACCCAATGGCTCGTTCGTCAAACCCTAGGTCCCAGAAGCTCCTAAGAGATGCATTGGGGATGGAGTATTGGTATATTCTCCAGAGTGAAAGAAATCATAATAGAACCATATGCAAAGTTCTTTAAGTGTCCATCATTTTCTCTGTTGAGTTGTTCCTTCAGGTTATCCAACACCCCTTCACTCTATTTAAAGAGAGTAGGTTATATGCACTCCAATGTATATTTCATTTAAAGAGAGTAGGTGAGATAGGAGCTCCTTTCTGAGATAACCCTATAAATAAATATATATCCTCCACCTCTATTGTAACAATATGTGCTTTGATCCTAAATTTTGTCCTTGAATATCCCATGCTTTGACCAAATATTCTAGTAATTCAAGTTGAGCTCTCATGCTTGGAATCCAGAAGAACGTGAGGAGCCCACAGTTTCTTAGAGCCCATTTTTTTGTTGGATCATTTGCAGCATCCAAATCTTAAGATTCATGTTCTCTTTCTCTCCAACTTAAAACCATTTTTTCTCTAGTGAATAACTGCAAAATCACAAGAAAAATACTTAGAACTTTGAGAGAAATCTAACTCAAAAGTATAAAATTTTTACCAAAATTGCACCCATCGCGCATGCCTTTCAATGAACAGAGGGACCCAATGCACTTTGCCTTCTTGGCAGGTATACTAGTCTTCTCTTCCTAGTGCATATTAGGCAGACCTAGTGCACCTTTCGATACAAAGAGGGTGTGATGGGCCTAGGGTGAAATTTTAGACCCTAAATCACTAAGAACTCTCAATAATTTACATCAAATGAAAAATAAAAATTGTTAAAAATGAGAGAAAGAGTAGATCTTCTACATGGAATTAAAGACACTGGAAATGGTCCACCAGATTGGATACAATCACCTTTTGAAGCTTGAGGGTAAAATGCACTCAGATCTCACTCACAATAGGTAAAAATGAAAATGGTAAGAAATGTTTTTACTTTTCACTATTTATGGTCAATTATTCATTATTTTAATATATTTTTAATATTTTTACCTAATTTTTACCATATGATATATATTTTTAATCTTTTTGTGGTGTTCTGAGCAGGTTAAAAGATAATTGAAGGATCTAATGCATAGATAAAGTTGAATACAAGTCATTTTCATTAAAGAGCATACTTTTATTGCTTTTTCAAGTTGTGTAAACTTACGAAAAAGGAACCCCTTAGAGTCCTCTTTCAACTCTTTTCACACTCCCAAAACATGAAAATGTTGTCGAGCACTTGTCTTTTTTAACTCGTTAAAGGAAATAAAAATATGTATGCCCGGTATAAGATTAACCATTTTCTCGACTGGGATAGACTATTTATGAAAAATGAACACTTTAGTCGAACACGACTAAAAGGTTTTCCTGAGTATCATTTTTTGTCTTTTTAGACTCAAGAGACTAAATTTATGAAAAGGAACCAATGGACTTTTCTTTTTCGCCTATTTTTCAAACTCTATAAACATGAAAAGGAATTTGAGTTACACCTTTATTAGACTCGAAAAATCATCAAACAGTGTTGGACTTGTTAAAAGTAATGAGACCAAACCACTCCTTCTCAGGGTTCATTAAATATTCTTAGAAGGATTCACTTGAAGGATGAACTTATAAATCAAGCATATGTTATCCTCCTCAAGGTTGTAAAAAATAAAGAGTTACTAACCATAAATGGTTTGGAAATTGAGAAAATAGGGTACTAACCCTATTAATGGAAGCGAGTCACTCTTGAACATGACATTCATTCACTTCATCTCTGTGACTATTGGGTTGGGAATTTTTCTTGCCTCTTTGGTTAATCACACCATATGAAAAGTATTGGTAATTGGTTTTGGGTCAATGTTGCCAACTCCATTAGATGTCATTGATTTGTTCAAGAGAATTCATTTAGTTGACATATGCTATAATACTCTTAAGCCTTCTTTTGTGTATGTCATTCTTAAACAAGATCTTCATCAACATCATTATGTCTCAAATCTTGATACCTATTTCATGTCATTGATGAGGGATACTTCAAGGCCCTCCTGCGATGTGTCACTTCCTGTCGACATTAGCTCATTATCCATGAAGTTAAATTAAAAACTTCTTCCTATACCTTGGAGCTTGCATACCTTAATGACAGGTTTCCTCGCTTTTGACAACATCTTTTCATGATTGGCCTTCGACTGAGAGATTTTGTGTGGTGTTTGAATTTAGCTCATTCATTCACACCACTTAAACTATACTATAGTACCTTGAGGGCCATTATCATTATCGATGGTTCCTCTTGCATCTGTTAAAAACTTACATCATTGAATGGTAATCAGATGATGTTTACCTTGCTCGACTTTAGCCCATTTATTCACATGGTTAGACTCGTACTATTGATTGACGAGGTAGAAGACCCTGAATCTAGTTCCATCCATTCGGGTTGGGATTTCAGGATTCATATAAGATTACAAATTATGATGGCTATGATCATTCAGAAAGTCATCCAAGCATGGTTCCACACTCTATCATTAGTGGATGAGACGTTTGATCACTCTACATCTAATATTGGCTTATATGTTGAGAATGGGTATGCATCCCTCAAAATTGATATCTTGATGATATTATGTATTGTAATAGATGATGAACTCGAAAACAATTGATTCTTGATCCTGACTTGTCACAAGGTAAAGCACTTTATTTCTCATCCACTTCTTTTGAATTTGTACTTTAGGGTGAAATATGTTACACGTAATTTTGTCACATTCACTCAAAAGGCCTAAAAACCCATACCAACCAACATACTTAACACTGTCATTATCCCTTTGCAAATCCCTAAGAATTATTTCTCCAAAAAGTCTAAGTTTATGGGTTAATCAACTCAAAAAACTATGTTTTTGGCCCCAACACACCCTACACTTTAGTCTAGCTGCAATGGTTGCAAGTTGCATAATTGAGCACCTACACTGACTAGCATATTTTTCTCTCCTTTACAAGTGCGATGGTTCTATAATTTCGAGAAAAATAAAAAAAAATATTTACGAAACTTCTCCTTCAAGAAGCTTCTAAGGTGGTTTTAGCCATTTACAATTGATAGAGATATTGAATTCCTACTCTAGATGTCTTATCTCTTATTCTTAGATATTATCTTCCTTCATATGTTGATCTCAATCCTAGATTAGTAAATCCTAAACTACCACTTTTACCATATAAATTCACTACCTCCCATACAGTCTGGGTTGGCTTTTTGAGATTACTAGTGCGTTCATGATGCTACTTTGAGCTTAAGGAATCATAACCCATTGATGCATTAGGGTGGAGGTTGAAGGTTTTCTTTATGGCAATGAAGGACAAGACAATTGTGGAGATATCTACAAAGTCAAGCATCTATAAATGGTTGTAACTCTCTCCTTCATTTATTAATACAAAAAGAATTTTGTTTTCCTATACTTGTGTCATGTTGATGCTTATGTATTTGAATGCCTTTTGACTCATTGATTAGAGACATCCTTAATCATGGGGAACCTTAGGATATGATTCAAAAACTATAGGTTCACCTTTATAAAGGAATGAATTGTTTATAATATTTTATTTGGATCCCTCCCATATCCCTCTGTAATTAAATTCTCTACTTTGGTATATGAAGAGAAGACTAATGGGGTCAAACTTAACTAGCATCACATCTATTTCTTTAAATATAAAACCTCTAGTACCACCCCACTCTCTTCACCTAATTGTTAAAAAAAATTCTCCAAATATGCTAGTCAAAAGGGCGCCACATAAGAGACTTGAAAGCACATATGTGTGGGAAGTACAAGTAAACCCGTCAGAGCTATGGATGCTCACTCGAAGTGGGGCCATGCATGTATGGTACCAAGACACCTTCTTCGGGGCTATGGATGCTTGTGGGAAATGAAACAATGTTGGGAAAAATAGGTAACTTTATATTCAATAGATGCATGCTAATCATAAAAACCTCCTAGATAACTTTGCTATCCAATAGTAGAGAAAGGATTAAAATAATAATTACTCGCCATATTTGGATTCATTGTTTTAGAATTGTGAAATTCAAGTACTTTCATTTCTTAAGAGCTTATCTACTTTGATTATGTCTTATGTAGGACCTTTAGAAATGGTAATACACAAGAATACGTTGGACGTTTTTATTTTGATATTTGATAAATATAGAATTATTATCTAAACTTGATATAATTTTTTCATCCCCATGTGTCACCAATTGTTGAGGCCTCAACTAGCCCCCTTAATTTTTTCGAAATTATGGGGACCTCCATATGAATTTTGTTATTATAAACTTTGAATTGTTAGCTTTATTTTTTTCTCAACTTTCTTTTATTTTCATTTTGAAAACTCCATTGCTTTAGTCCCCCTGCCCACTTTCTAATGAAAGAGATTTCACCTAATTTCGATGCATCATTCAAAATATATCATTGGTCAAAGTTCAGTCAATTTTTAACGTCTAGACATTAAAATATGTAAACATGTATTTTATATTGTTTTATAAATTGTATAAGTTAAATTAATGTTAAAATGTAAATAAAATTTCATTAATTTAGCTTCTTTATTTATTTATTTAACTTTAGTTAATTATTGTTTAGTTAATTAAGTTAATTAAAGTTAACATTAATTTAATTTAATAAATTAAGTTCATTTTTACTTTAATTAATTTGTAAATATAATTTTTTATTATTTGATTCATTTTATTAATTTAATTAATTAAATATTAATTTAATTTTAATTAAACTATGTAAATATATTTAATAATTTATTAATATGTAAATATAATAATTTTATATTTAAAGGCCCAAAGCCTAGAACCACCGCAACTGAGCATTATATATAATCATCATAGCCAAGAGCAACGATTGATTTCCATTACTTACCTCTTGTCCCCAACATACATATATGTGGAACATTAATGTAAACTCTCACATCACCAACCATATACTTTCATGTGTCCTTCCATGCCACATAACCTCAGAAGTATGTCCCCGATGATTTCCTTTGATTCCCCATTCGTTTCTTCTAGGATTTTACCATCATGATGATGTGGATTGGTGGGCCCCTATTCCTCACACACTTACATGTAACCTTGCTCCTTTACCTTTCATGTCTTTCTATGCCACGTAACGTGACAATATTTCCCTAGCGATTTCGAGCAAATATCCTTTGGTTTCTTCTAGGATTTTATTTCCAATATGACTCAACCATAAAAAAAACATGCCTTGTGGGTCCTCTCACCATCCAAATTCTCTTATTCACTCCTCATGTTCTTATCTTTTCATGTCATTTCGGAGGTTTCTTTGGAGCACATTTTAAAAGGTGCCAGGGTGACAAGGAGATGCGACACATTTCCTTTGTCCACATCGATTCCCTCCTCCAATCATGACATCCATCAGCCTAGGTCCATCCTCCACGTGTCAATACCTTCGATCATTTCCCAACTCATTCTCCATGTCCTCCCAGAAGTATCTTGCAAAGAGGTTTTAAACATGAGCTCTATTTTTTTTAAATTGTCAAGACAACGTGGACTTCCAAGCTGTTATATAATAGGTCCTCATTCATGCATATGTTCCACCTTTACACATGGCATACCCCCTCCATGTCATCCACATCATCCAAATTATGTTGTTTGTGCTGAGGATTTAATCATTGGGGTGACTTGTTCACTATGCAAGGCCTCCATTTGTCCATGACAACACCATCATGGCTCAACTACCACATCACCCCAGAATTATTTCCCTGGCGACTTTTTTAAGAGCTTCACTCGTTTCTTCCAGAATTTTATTTATGGGGTGACATAGGAGCCATGATGGATGTCACATCATCAATACCAACCTATCTATGATTAACACCTATCAAAATACACTCAAATCATTTGGCATATTAACATTTATCCCTAGATTTTATTTCTGGGGTGATATGGGAGCCACATCAGACACTATGATCATTTAGCTTTGCCACATAAGCATCAGATTATTAATCAAACATGAATTTGCATTTTTTTAGATTTTTGTTTAATTTTAGCTTATTTTTCAAGTTTAACACCGTGTTTTATTTATTTTTTTGTATATATGCCACAAGTGATGAAATATCATTGAGTAAGACTAAATATCGATTATTAGAAAAAGAAATCTAAATGGAAGTGTTTATGCAAATGGTGAGGAGCGAATCAAATCAGTTGAGAAAATTTACTAACGAGAGGATGAATTAATGTCAACTTCCTACTTCTAGAAATAAAAATTAACTACCATCGGTCAATAGTGCATTCCTAGAGGTGGAAATGGAGAAATATGAGGTAATGACACTCTTATGCAGGTGAATGTGAATTTTTCCAAGGCCTACTATAACTTTGTTTATTAACGTAGAAAATTTGATCAACTGAGCACTCCAAAGCCAAAAAATTAAATCAAGAGACTTCTCTGAGCGATGATAACATACCATTTGGAAGTTAGTTTTTAATAGGAATACAATCAAGATTCAACACTCAATTGATTCAAGAGGATCTATCTATATAGCAGGTCTTATTCGTTGATCAACACTGATTGGAATCTAACATATTCATTTTGGATCAATGGGTTGTTGGTTGTTCTAATAAATTAGTTTCTTTTTTGAGAAATTTGTGGAGGAAGCCTTGATCCTCAATTATGTTGTAAAATATTGTATAAGATTATATTTTTGTCTTTGTAAGGGATCTGTATCCATAGACTATGGGGGGCAGTTCTGCAGGAGGAAACTATTGATTACACTATTATAAAAGAGAGATGTTTTTTCTTTTTCTGTAGAATAGAGAGTTTTGATTTCTATAAGGAAGAGGTCATTTCACAACTGTATAAATGATTCCTAAAATATTTTGAGAATTATAAGATTGTACAAGAGTAGAGACATTTTGGAGTTAATAATAAGTGTTCATTTCTATGCACTATTGTATGAGATTTGTAGGCTTGTTTTTATTTCTTCTGTGTAAATTCAATCTCGATTTAATTATATTCCAATTAGTTGTATCGATAATGTATGTTAGCAGTATTGTTGATTTCATTTATTTTATGGTATTTTCAATCTTGTAAAGATATTTTTGCAGTGCCAAACAAGTTTGAATCAACATTGGAAATTGAATTTGAAAGGGACTTGCTTGTAGTTGTTGATAACTAATTATCAGTTTTAGCACAATCTTGTCTTTAATTAATTTTTGTTGAATTAAAAGAACTATTTCTTTAATACGATAGTACATCTAATATTTAATTCATTCACTTATAATTGAATTCAAGTATATGCATGGGGTGTTTTAATAACTATTTATTGAGATCATTATTATTGCATATATGTCTAAATTGCTGCAAATTGTAAGAACTATTTTCATGATTTGCTAGTATATCTTAACCTTAGATTTAATTACAATCTATTCTCGTTCTAATAATTTTCTCTTGATTTGGAATAGGACCAATCCTTCTCTTAATCGAGATAAAATAGATTTTCTATTTACTATCGGCACCTAGGCTAGATTTCATTTGCGTCTATATTAATTCAATGCAATTATGAAAGTATCCTTTCATAGAAGAAAACATCTGTGCATCTTAGATGGGCCCTTGTTTCAACTAAATTAAAGGATTGCCTCTTCAATCATGATGCAAGAAGGTAATTCTTTCATTTATATATGCTCATAACAACACTGATGCAGGAGCATCTGGCTGATAGGATAAAGATAAAATGAAGGCGGTATGGTCTCTGAAGGGGACGAAGGAGTTAATTCGCTGAATGGATACGTACTTGTGTTTTTCTTTTATTAAGTTGCCTAAGTTAATTTAGTGAATTGTAATTAGGAACAGTAGGAATTAGTTAATGTCATTGCTTCCAGACAGTTAATTTATTTTTGTAAAAACATAAAAAAAAATATATGCCAACAGACAATGAACAGTTCTATACGATAAATAACTGATGTAACCAATTGAACATAACTAACAGCAGTTAGTAACAGTTTCAGAACCCTGTTCTTAAAAGAGGGACAAAACACAATGTAAAGGGTTCGACTGTCAGAGAAATAAAAAAAGAGAGAAAAGGGTAGTAGTTTACTGTGCATATATTCACCTCTTCAGTGTCCCTAATACTGTGTATATGATTTGTTGAAATTACGTTTGTGGAGATTTTGGGTAAAACCCTTACAGGTCACAACGCCATTGGAGCGATAACAACAAGCAGAGGAGGAGCATGACCGCGTAGATTGCAGGCATAATTTAAACAAACAAACAGGCTTGAAATCAATTGTGTAAACAAAGTCACGAAAACTGGAGTTAACGAAACTAGCCAACCAATTAAATTCTATAGTCACCAAGTATGTGAATAAATAGCCACACAATTTCATAACTAAATCAATATAAATGCAAGATAGCATTCTATTTCTTTATGCATATACATTCTGTTCGAAGCGAAAAGAAGGAAACCACTCCATAAAAAAATATGACTCATGCTTAAGACAAGCAGGAACCAGACCCAGTAACCCTCGGTCCATTACAACAACCAAACAACAGTGACAACCTACAGAGGAACCGAGCACCGAAGGTGACTTGAAAACCAAAAAACCACTGACCCTACAGTCATAGCATGAAGCTGAACAGAAGCAACTAATAGACAGAGAACGACACTACCCGTGCTCAGTGGGAGGAGTCAAGTGTCCATGCGCTGAAACCCTCGGGCAACCATACCTGCAACGACAAACAAAAAGAGCTGCTGGATAAGGGGCTGATCAGAGAAAGCTTGAGCCCTTGTGCGGTACCAATATTACTCGTGCCTAAGAAGGGCGGAGAATGGCAAATGTGTACAAATTCACGAGCTATCAATAAAATCACTATTAGGTACATATTTCCCTTACCGAGAATGGATGATATGATGGATTGTCTTAGCGGGGCAGCTTATTTCACGAAGATTGATCTGAAGAGTGGATATCATCGGATCAGGATCATAGAAGGAGACGAGTGGAAGACAACCTTCAAGACCAATGAAGGACTGTACGAATGGCTAGTCATGACGTTTGGTTTGAGCAACACTCCTAGTACTTTTATGAGATTGATGAATGAGATGTTAAAAGAATTTATTTCAAGTTTGTGATAGTCTATCTTGACGATATTTTGATTTTCAGCAGAACGAAGGGATAACATCTTCAGCATGTTCGAAGAGTACTAGAGAAGATACAGCAGAACAAACTGCTGATAAACTTTAAAAAATGTACTTTCTTGCTGAAGGAACTGGTTTATTTGGGGTTTGTAACCGTGGAAAATGAATTGAAAATGGATCCAGAAAAGATCGCAGTAATCATCAATTGGCCATCACCAAAGAGCTTTTTTGGGGTACGTAGCTTTCACGGATTGGCGAGTTTTTATCGAAAGTTTATTAGAAGTTTATCAAAAAAGGCCAATCAACCTTTTTGTTGGACCAGAGCAGCGAAGGATAGCTTTCAGCTTTTGAAGTGGAAGATTACAGAGAGACCAATTTTAAGGTTTCCCGACTTTAACAAGATTTTTCAAGTTCTATGTTATGCAAGTGGAACACCTATTGGTGCAGTGCTCGATCAGGAAGATAGATAGGTGGCATTCTTTAGTGAAAAATTGAACGAAAGTAGGCAGAAATATTCCTCGTATGACAAGGAATTTTATGTTGTAGTCCAAGATTTAAAGCATTGCAAACACTACCTACTGGGCAGTGAGTTTGTATTATTTTCTGATAATTCAGCACTGCAATATGTAATGCAATAGCACAAATTAAACCATAATCACGCCAAATGGGTGGAATATCTGGAAAGTTTTACATTCGTGCTAAAACACATCAGTGGGAAAGCCAATAAAGTGGCTGATGCTTTGAGTAGAAGAGCTTTGCTCTTGCAAGAAAGTACAATACAGGTGATGGGATTCGAACATCTAAAGGATTTGTACCAGACCGACACGGATTTCAAGGAAGCCTTTGAAGCTTGTCAAAATTTCATGCTGAGAAATACAAGTCCATGGTTGGATTACAATTTGCAGGAAGGACTATTATTCAGAGGTGGACAGTTGTGTATCCCGGACTGTTCGATGAGGGAAAATATTATACGGGAGAAACATAGTGGAGGTCTAGCCGGTCATTTCGGCATAGACAAAACTTTGGAGCAACTCGGACATTTTTATTACTGGCCTAGAATGCACAGGGATGTGCAGCGATATGTGAACCGGTGTAAAGTCTGTCAACTGGCAAAAGGACATAGCCAGAATACCGGACTTTACACACCACTACCTATTCCGAGCAGGCCATGGGACTCCGTCAGCATTGACTTTGTCTTGGGACTGCCTAGAATGCAGCAGGGGTATGACTCAGTGATGGTGGTGGTAGAAAGGTTTTCAAAAATGGCGCATTTTATCCCCTATCGAAAAACTAGTGATGCCACGTATATAGCTCACTTGTTTTTCACGGAGATTGTAAGATTAAAAGACCTACCGAGATCTATTGTTTCTGACAGGGACGTAAAATTCACAGGACATCTTTGGCGCACCCTGTGGAAAAATTTGGGCACACAATTGAATTTCAGCTTTGTGTATCATCCGCAGACTGATGGACAAACGAAAGTAGTGAACAGGAGTTTGGGAAATTTGTTACGGAGTTTGACTAGGGAAAATTCACGGCTATGGGATCGTGCTCTCACTCAGGTGGAATTCACTTATAACGATTCACCAAACCGTAGCACCGGACACAGCGCATTCCAAATCTTGTACGGCATGCATCCTCGGGGAATACATGAACTGCGAGATTTGGGAAAGTTGGGGCGAAGAAGCGCAGATGGCGAAGACTTTGCCGAAGCAATGAATGAACTACATGAACGGGTAAAGTTAAAGTTGCAGGACAACGTGCAGAAATATAAGTTGAAAGCAGATTCAAGATGGAGAGAAGTCCAATTTAATGTTGGAGATGAGGTCCTTGCACACTTACGCAAAGAACGATTTCCTAAGGGCACATATAATAAGTTAAAATTTAAAAAGATTGGTCCCTGCAAGATTTTGCGTAAGTTCTCAGCCAACGCCTATGAAATTCAGCTGCCACCTGATATAGGCATATCACCTATTTTCAATGTGGCAGACCTGTTCCCATATACTGCCCACACAGAGGAAGACAGTGCGGTACGGCCAGAACGAGACACCCAAATTGAAGACAGTTCTTGGATGAGGCATATGCCTTCGGCTCAGACCCATGAAATTGAAGGAATCCTCGATACCCAGGTAGCCAAGAAGACACGCAGGAAGGAGTATCTACGATACCTCGTCAAATGGAAAAACCGTCCAATTGAGGACAGTTCGTGGCTCGACGCGGCGCAGATACAGAAGGCAGGTTATTCTGTGGAGGAGCTCATGGAACGGAGCCATGATTTTTTTTCTTTACCCCGGGAGCCTGATGCAGGAGCATCTGGCTGACAGGATAAAGATAAAATGAAGGCGGTATGGTCTCTGAAGGGGATGAAGGAGTTAATTCGCTGAATGGATACGTACTTGTGTTTTTCTTTTATTAAGTTGCCTAAGTTAATTTAGTGAATTGTAATTAGGAACAGTAGGAATTAGTTAATGTCATTGCTTCCAGACAGTTAATTTATTTTTGTAAAAACATAAAAAATATATATATATATATATATATATATATATATATATATATATATATATATATATATATATATATATGCCAACAGACAATGAACAGTTCTATACGATAAATAACTGATGTAACCAATTGAACATAACTAACAACAGTTAGTAACAGTTTCAGAACCCTGTTCTTAAAAGAGGGACAGAACACAATGTAAAGGGTTTGACTGTTAGAGAAATAAAAAAAAGAGAAAAGGGTAGTAGTTTACTGTGCATATATTCACCTCTTCAGTGTCCCTAATACTGTGTATATGATTTGTTGAAATTACGTTTGTGGAGATTTTGGGTAAAACCCTTACAGGTCACAATGCCATTGGAGCGATAACAACAAGCAGAGGAGGAGCGTGACCGCGCAGATTGCAGGCGGAATTTAAACAAACAAACAGGCTTGAAATCAATTGTGTAAACAAAGTCACGAAAACTGGAGTTAACGAAACCAGCCAACCAATTAAATTCTACAGTCACCAGGTATGTGAATAAATAGCCACACAGTTTCATAACTGAATCAATATAAACGCAAGATAGCATTCTATTTCTTTATGCATATACATTATGTTCGAAGCGAAAAGAAGGAAACCACTCCATAAAAAAATATGACTCATGCTTAAGACAAGCGGGAACCAGACCCAGTAACCCTCGGTCCATTACAGCAACCAAACAGCAGTGACAACCTACAGAGGAACTGAGCACCGAAGGTGACTCGAAAACCAAAAACCCACTGACCCTACAGTCATAGCATGAAGCCAAACAGAAGAAACTAACAGACAGAGAACGACACTACCCGTGCTCAGTGGGAGGAGTCAAGTGTCCATGCGCTGAAACCCTCGGGCGACCATACCTGCAATGACAAACAAAAAGAACGAAGTGAATGCTGGTAATATCAAAGGAGGAGGACTTCAAAACTGAACAGAGTAATTAAAACAAAAATACAGTTGGTTTGCTTACCTGACGAAGGCAAGCCGCGACTGCCATAACTCCACCAGGTTGGCCCTGCTCACAAGGAGCCAAAACGTTAGGTGACTGAATAAAAAGAAACAGACATTGCTAGCATAGAACAAGCGAACTTACCCTGAGAGAGTGGCAGAGGAACTGAAGGAGCTCGTCACCATAGTTCTGTCAAACCCATGGAGAAGTCGAACTTGGAACTAGAGAACCCTACCAGAATTGACATATCCAGCAAACGACTGTAACGACCAGGAAAAGCACAAGTACCAGAAACTGTAGAACAAGTAAGAAGGAGCGCAGAGGCATAACAATTGATTACCAGCTCACAACAACAGTCGACGCTTGAAAAGGAACCAAGAAGGAGCTGAATCTTACCAGGCTTATGTAACCCTTGCCAGACCAGTGAAAGAGACTGCCAAGACGAAGCGAAGCAGGGGAATGCAACCACAAAACCCACATTGAAGCCGCAAAGAACCACCGAGAGCACACAGCATACAGGACCGGGAGAAATGACCGAATGAATAGTCTGGGCGCGAGATTGTGAACACCTATACCAAGGCGGGCTCGGGGAATCCCAAGGAGGGATAGTTGTCAAGCAAACAGAGACCATCGTACTAATCACCAGACCCATCATTTAATTCAACACCATTTACAATCGTCTGTATAGGTAAAGGAAATCCCCATTTAATTATTACTTTCCTACACACCCGTTGTGGAATACATTGGTGGCGAATCACGTGGGCTGGCCCCATCAAACACGTAATATCATACATTAGTAATCAGAAGACAAATTCAGAGTTAGTTTAGGTTAACTTTAGACTAGAGGCAAGTTTTAGACAAAGGGTAACTAAACCAATTTTAACTAGTTTGATTCACCACCTCAAATGGATAAGGGACTAATTTGGGCCCTGACCGTGTGATCTCGCTAATGTATTATGGTTAATTTTGGCCATCAATAGGCCACCAGGCCACATGAGTGCATGTATGAAGCATCACACCATGATACCTGATATCCTTTATGCAAAGAGCATGGTCACAACCAAGGTCACAAGGCACTAAGGGTTAAGCGTAGAGAGATATACCATACCAAGTTGTAGCATAATAGGACACAATAGTGCATGAATACAAGTGTGACGCGTAGTACCTAAAAATGGTTAAGACCATGGTTCTTTCTTTCAGTGGCATGGAGTAGAGCATAAATGTTGAAGAAGCTGTCGAGGCCGAAATTTGGTGTTTTTGGGCACCAAATTAAGTTAACGATTTAACATTAAAGAAGTGTAAATAGGAAAAATGGTATATATATGAGGATATAGATTTGATGAAACACAACATGAACTATGTGTTTTCCCATGCAAATCGATGAGAAGAAGTGTTGTGGACATGCAAAAACATATGAGTTTCAAGTTAATAAGAGTAGAGAGATGCACTATTGAAAATAGATAGAGGGTAAAGAAATATGAAGTAGATATAAGACATAGTGTGCAAATGTGAACTAAGTAGAGGCTGAAAGTGAAAATATGAGTTGAACAGAGGTTGAACATGTAGATTGGTTGAGATATGAAATTGTTGTGTACACAAAAATTGTAGGTATGAAGTGTTGAGGATTTAATTATAGAAAAAGAGTTGTGTTCATGAGCATATTTATGAGGGAGTTGTTATGATCTAACGTAATTTCAATTGAAATAGGGAATCAAAGGAAGAGAATTTATTGCAAAGAAAATACTAGAAAATTCAAGTACATCTAATATCAAAGTTTGTTGTATTTCAATTAAAGAGCCATGGATATGAATCTGAAAATGTACGCAAAAAGGATCTAATTGTTTGAAGAAAGTTGGTGCTTGCATATCATGAGATTGGAGCCTCCTTAAAGTTGGTGCTTTTAAATATTAGGGATATTGGTATCTCATGTACATTGGTGCCTCCAACATGTAGGTTCTTGCAAAGAAAAGAGAGTTGGTGCCTATAAAATATGATGTAAATCGAAGTTGGTACTTTTATTTACATTAAAAAAAAAAATCTCCTATAAGGGTTTCCACATATATCATGTGTTCAATTTATGTTCATTTTGATTGGTGTATGGTTTTTTCTTTAATTTTTTAAATTGTCAAAAAGTGCTTGATATTGATTCACCCCCCTTTGAGTAAAACTTAATTTATAACACTTATACCCTCTATTCAAACCCAATATTGATCCAGAAAATCTATTTGGGTTGATTGGGAAGAAAATGATGAAGAGGTAGTTGCTAATCAAGTGCTCACAATTGAACAATATCTCACTCTTAGGGATAAAATTGAGGATGAAGAAATTTATTACCTTATAGATTTGTCTTCCTCATCCATTAAACACACTCGCAACCAAATATTGGATCCAAAAATTCAAGCCTCTATTTGTTGAAATAGATGTATCACTCTCTGAATAAGAATCCTCTTCCAAAGAAGAACATGAGTCAATTGTGGAATCTATAGAAGTCATCCCCAGGAAATTCTTGAAAACTAATTGAGGGTTCACTTAACAACATAATGAATAACTAATCAAGGTTTTACAAATCTATAGTGATGCTTTTTCCTAGGGTTACACCGGGATGAAGGGAATCCATCTTGATGTGTGTGTTCATCACATTTACATCAACGAGGAGTTTTGACCCATTCTCTAACTTCGACGATGAACGAACCCTGCTATGTGGGAAATAGACAAAGAGGAACCATAGAAATTAGTTCTAGTGAATGTTATTTACCCATTTCTAATAGTAAATGGGTCTCCCCTCTTTTTTTCATACCCAAGAATAATGGAAAGTAGATATTTTTCATTGGTTATAGTGAATTAAATAAATACACTTATAAATACCATTTTCCATTACCCTTCATTGACTAAGTGCTAGACACAAAAGCAAGCAAGAGATATTTCTCTTTCATCAATGGGTTTAATATATATAACCAAATCCATATTGCTCAAGAATATCAAGGTAAAACCATGTTTACTTGTCCGTGGGGGACATTTTCATATCACGTTCTACCATTCAGAATTTGTAATACTCCCACAACCTTCCCAAAGAGTTGTGATCAAGATATTTTTTTTACTTGATTCATGATTGCGTGGAAATTTATATGAATGATTTTACAACCTATGGTAATGAATTTGGAGTAGCTTTGGATAATCTACAAAAGGTACTAATAAGTTGTAAGGAATGTCATGTAGCCCTCAAATTATAATGAAAAATGTTTGATACTACTTCAAGCATCATATTAAGGAATCATATTTCTTCTAAAGGTATCCTAATGGACCCAACAAAATTACAAGTAATAATAAGCTTACCATGTCCCCAAACACGAAAATAGGTACATGGATTCCTTGAGAATGTACGTTATTATCAATGGTTTATTGAAAATTTAACTTGAATAGCTTTTCCTTTGTTCTCTTTGCTTACTAAAAATGCTAATTTTCTATGGATATGTAACTATCAATGTGCCTCCATAGAATTGAAGTCAAAGTTGTCCAAGGCTCCCATATTAAAAGGGCCTAATTGGTCCTTCCCATTTCATATATCTATAGATGTATCATATATTGCAATTGGATTTGTTCAAGGATAAAATTAATAACAATGTCCACACACCATATATTTTATCAGTAAGAATCTCTCTCTTGCGGAATTGAATTATATTTTAACAAAAAGAGAATTTGTTGGCTATTGGATAAACCAATGCTTCCCATATGTTTCGTGCCATGGATTAACCACATCTCATGGATCCTTATCTCTAGTGATGTGATTGTTGGTTAACACCTTCAGGTTCTTGTCTAATGATAATTTTGATTCCCAACAAGTGGTATCAGAGCATAGGTCACGACTTTGATATATGCTTGGATTGTTTTGAGGGTGAGATTGCTACAAATTGGATAAACTAGTTGTCCCCATGTGTTTCGCAACATGGATTAATTGAATCTTGTTGACATTATTAGGATTTATTGAAATAATCATGTTCACATATAAACTTAATTTTTTTAAATTATTTTTTAATGAAATTTGATTTTTGTTTGAACTTTTCAAAACAAATGGTTGATGGGGAGCTAGAAACCTCTCTAAGCCCCACCAAAAACTAGAACTAAGAATTGGCATCCTCCCTACATTTTCGTGTGAATTTTTAATATAATATTCTTCAATGCTAATGTGGTAACATCACCCCTATACAGGTATAGGGAATGGTATGGCACCCCAACCCAATTTCTAATTTTTAGGGGTATATGATAATTTATGATTTAGGAGATTGTAACCTATATATCCACTTAAATTTTCTAAATATTTTGAATTGTTTTATAATATTTATCCCCTCTCACTTATATTCCTCATAACATTTCAACTTATTTTACACTATATATTCTCTCTCATCTATAGTATAATGGTGTGGAGGTGACCCTCACGGAGGTGGGTCTCTTGTCCCACAAACAATGTGTCTCATACACCAATTGGTGTCTGGCTTCGCAGTGACCTTAAAATTGGATAATAATAATAATATATTCATCTGCAAATTTTTAAAATTATTTTATAAAATTTATTTCCTCGCATTAATTAACTATTTTTTAAACTTATTTTGCAATATTCATATTTTAATTTTACAATTTTTTTTTAATTATTTTACAAGATTTTTCTTCTCACTTATAGTTATACTTTGACACAATGTTTTCTTACTTTACAATATTTAATTTTCCTATTACTTCAATTTCACGGTACCATTTAACATATTTTTTAATAATTATTTTTTAAAAGTACTATTTAATTTTAATATTAAAGTATTTTAAACTTGGACTTACCTTTAAAGTACTACGGCCTTCTAATCCCTACACAATCTTCTAAACACACACTAGAAAATATATATATAATGACCCGAGAAATTATTTTTTAAGAATACTATTTAATTTTAATACCAAAGTATTTTAATACTAAGACACAATGGTTGTGGGAGAGAATCAATCTGGCAAAGGTGCCAAGGGCCTACCGAAAGTAAAAGGCAATCAATCTATCAAAGGTGCTAAGGGCCTACTGAAAGGCAATCAATCCGTCAAAGGTGTGAACGTCCCACAGAAGGGAAAATCCACCACTGCCGCTAATGATGAAACTGAGAGGAAAAATCCCATTTCTCGCTCCTTTCATGTGGGCTTACCAGTTCTAATGTTTTTGAATATTGATATTTTTTGAGTCACGATTTCTGTTATACCAAAACCCGCAAGTGTTAGTAAACAGACACATCACTATATTTAAGCACATGCCACGAAACACATAGGGAGCGTTGGATTATCCTTCTACACCGCCGTTAACAGGGAGCCCAAGAATCTCCCCCCAACGCAAGCCAGGTGTGTTTCAAACTCGAGACCTTTGGCTCTGATACCACTTGTTGGAGTCACAATTGTCGTTACACCAAAACCCGCATCGCTAGATTTAAGCACATGCCACGAAACACAGTGGGAGCATTGGATTATCCTTCTACACTGCCATTAACGAGGAGCCCAACAAATACTGCATTGAATAGTTGTGTTACATGATTACAACAAATGCAATTTCCTATTGATTTTTTCAATGTTTATGTTGCTCATTGTTGTGAAATGATATGTGTATGTAACCTTTACTATTCAATGAGAGATCCATGTAAATGTCCATGCCCTAGGTTCATTTGTTATTAAAAACCGAATTTCACGTGGACAGTGTCAGACCCATATTGTGTATTTTATGAATTTTTGAAAACCGTTTCCTATTCCAGAAACCTCTTATGACATCTATAGGATGGTGTAGATCTTTTGGTGGATGGTGTAGATCTTTTGGTTAATGGTTGTTAAAATATCAATGATGGTGTAGATCTTATGGTTAATGGTTGTTAAAATATAAATTTGAGAGACACATGAAGAACCATTAAAATCTTATGGACATTAATGGCTTCTCGCTGTATGTAAAATTACAAAACATTGCTAAGAAATATCTTTCTCACCCACCTACAGAAACCTTAGCAATGGTAGACCAGACTTACCCCCTTGGCTGCATCCTTCTGGTTTGCGCTGGTTTTGATGTTTTCCTTGGGTCGTACGACACATCCCCACATCCGGTTGTTCCTTGCTAGTTATTATCATCTTTTATGTCCATTTGATGTTTGATTTGTGGAAGAAATGGTCTATGATAGGGTCGTGAAAAGGTAAAACAATTAGGTGAAAAGGTTTGCTAATTCTCCATTTGTAGACAAACAACATTGATTTCGAGAGCGTCTCTGGGGTCAACTCTATCGGAAGATAGAGGATCGCTATAGTCGAGGACCATGCACAAGGACAAGGTTAAGGTTCATGCCTTTAGCTCTTGATGAGATCCATGGCGCTGAGGTTATATGCTACATAGTACATAAAATGGAATTGAATGAATGAAATTATCGAACTCGAACCTGGGGATTTCGGCGAATAACAAGTGCGAAGAGTGACTCGTCGATGCGGACAAGATTGTGTTTAGGAAGAAACCTCATCAAGTCGGTATTGATATGCTAGCTCCATAGTATTATAGGCTTGCTTTGCAATTAATCCTTCCATTATCAAAGTTAAACTTGAGTTTGTTGGACATTGGATAAACCAATGCTCTCGTGTGTTTAGCGACATGAATTAACCACCTCTAGTGGATCCTTATTTTTGGCGATGCGATCCTTGACTAACACCTGTAGGTTTTGGTCTAAGGGAAATTTTGATTCCCAACAAGTGGTATCAAAGCCACATCACAACTTCTATACACACCCACCTCACTTTCGGGGGAGATTGAAGGACATTAGATAAACCAATGATCTATGTGTGTTGTGTTTTTTTTCTTCCTTATTTTTACAAGTTTAATTTTATGGAAATTAGGTTGGTTGATCATGCTCTGAGAACCCATTCTCCATAAATTCCAAAAAGTCTTCTTCGTACAAGAAGGTGTTCACTCACATACATTACATCTCATTTCTCATACATTACAACTCATATATAGTTCTTTGGAGAAGAAATTATGCTTATTTGCTTGTATTACAAAGATTTGTTTATATTACTTGTAGAGACTAGTTTTTAAATTTTTGCAATATCAAAATTTCTCTTTTTAGGAAACCCTAGTTGCTTCATTTAAAACATAACCATAATAGTCCATTTTTTTAGCTTTAGTCATTACTTTTACCAAAACTAATAATTCCAAGGGCAAATTTTATTTTATACCTTGAACACAATATCTTGACCTCTGCAATTGACCTTTGGAATAGGTGAACTGGGTGCCCATGCATCAATCATCAGAAAGTACCATCCAAAACATTATAGACAATAGTAGATATAGAGAAATTAATTGAGTGATCTTCCTCTTAGTTGTGATTTTTCTCACATCAACATTCTTTTATAGATGGATTTGTAACCATGAAGTCTCCTACTCAATTTCTTTATGGATGTGTGTTGTCAAAACTTGAGACTCAACTTTTGAAACACTAATTGTGTGGTTGGGATTCTCCTCAGCCAATAGCAGGGATATGCTCTGCACATCCATTATGAGCACATCTTTCCTCTTTTTTTGTTTTACTCTTTCTACTTTGTTGATAGTTGCTTTGATATCCTACCATTTTAAACTCACAACAAACAAAATCAATTAGAAACACATAGCCCTTGGCTCACCTTGTCACTATTAAATATTGTATTAGATAAGTGTCTTGAAAAACTATAAATATCTAACAACTTATTAAATATTATATTAGATAAGTGTCTAATATGTAACAACTAGCATAATCATATACATTAGAAATATGCCCAAAAAAAATAAACATCAGTACATTTATTTTATTTTATGATACATTTTATACTATTTATATTAAAAATTCAAAATTATTAAAACATAACTAAATTATAATTCTAAATTAATTTAAAATTTAAAAAATAAAACATGAAAATCTCAACCCCTAAGGTAGTAATTCACTAAGCAAGAACAATGTCATGCGTGGCAATCCGAATACATGCCTCGGTTACTATGTGGAGCAGGTTTTTCAGTTCTTTTACTTGCATTTGTATTTATCGATTTTCATGATTTGAATATTATTTGAATATTTTCTATAAATTTTCATGTCAAAATCTTGATTCTAATGAAGTAAGTTTAGCATGCTTTTTCCTGAGAGAAATATCATTTTTCAACCTTTGTAACAATTCAAATACTCTGACAAAGGGCTCCTGTAATATGTGGACTGAAATGTTTTTCTTATAGAGTATCTTCAAATGTAAGGGTAGGAGCTACCGCAGCCGTATATGCTCCAGGCGTTCTCAAGGTTAAACGTATCAGCCCAAGGCATTTGCAGCTGGTCTGGTGGAGGTGTCATCCGTCACTTTTTCCGCTTTGTATTGAAATCCTTGGCTCAACTTTGTGCTGGATCGGTACATACAAGTGAATTTTGGAGTGCACTATATTCTTCTTTATTTTGTTGCATCTTTTTGGTTTGAATTGTCTTGCCTTGAAACTTACTGAAAGTGGTAATATTTAACATGTTTATCATTCTTTATGTTTGAATGTTTAGATGGTTATAATCATTGTTGTGTAGTAATATTTAACATGTTTATCATTTTTATTTTGTGCGTTTATCTTATCAATTATTAGTTGTATTTGAGTATGCATTTTAAATTTTTTACAGGATATTAAAGTCATTTTCATTTTTTTAATATTGCAACAAAGTAGATTTCAGATATCTTTTATTGGAGAGACCAAAATTTGCGGAATTGCATGATCTGCATATGTGCCATGGGCCCAGGTTGGAAGTATGAGGATGTTGCCACTGCACTTCATACATTATGATACAATCATGTTGAGTCAAGCATGGATTTAAAATAATATGTGATATACATTATTATCATTTTGGGTTTAAGTTCTATTTTAAATGTTTAGATTTTTTTTTTAATTAATTTTTTATATGGATGTTGCCACTTAATACACTATGATACATGAAAATAATATGCATTTTAGGTCATTATCATTTTGTTTTCAAGTTTTATTTTAAATGTTTAGATTTTTTAATTATTTTTTTATTGGAAATAACAAAATGTTACATTATTTTATGAAATAGTAAATTTCAAGGATGTTGAATTGTTAAAAGGTGTTTTTTTTTTTTTAAGTAATATAGGTTTCATGTTTTAAATAATATAATGTAATTGTTTTATGTTATGTTTGATTAGTTATTTTTTTTTTGTAATATATTTGGTAAAAGACTCAAGTACTTTATGATTTAGGACTAGAATCTTTAATAGATATCAACAAATTAAAAAATATATACATATTTTGATTGACAAATTTGGAATATTGTAATGTAGATGTGTGTTAATGTTATAGGAAATTATTATATGAGTAATATGTGTGTGAATATTTTATGTTAGCAAAAAAAATATGTTTTTATTGGGAAAATGTGAAAAAGACCATTGGGCAGTTAAGTCTCCACTTTTCAATTAGAAATGAACTAGTTATGCCCCAGGAAAAAGAGAAAAAGGGCGCATTTCCTCACTTCCACGAGATCTTTCTTTTCTTTGCGGGAGGGCTCGCAAGCTCAAAGAAAGAAGAGAAGGTAGGAAGAGAAAGGGGGAACAATAGAGGAAATGGTTGGGCAAAGAATTACTAAAGGAGTTCAGAAGATTAATGTTGGATGGAGATGAATGCCATCATTCTGACTCTTGATTGGGGCTTCTGTAGAAGAGAAAGATAACAACCACCAATACCCTAGTTGGAGATAGATACTGGTGAAAAAAGTCTTGAATGTTAGGATTGGAATATTGAAAACATCTTTAGTTTATGAAAACATTGTTACGAAGGGAAGAATATTAGGGGAAGTCAGGAGGCCGAGAAGGTTTTTGTTACTCTAAAATTAGTTTCTGAGATAAGTCTATAACCATATGACTTAAGAGAAAGAATAAAAAAAAAACGGGAAAACTAATGTGTGTATGTAGCTAGAAAACGATGGTGAGCCTGTATGGCTTGTTAGTGAATAAATGCCTCAATGTTGTTGTTTTGTATCTTGAAATTGTTGTTGTGGGAAGAGAAAACACTAGGCAAGTGTAGGGGAGACAGAGTACATGACAAATGAGAAAAGAAGGGTGCAATAGGCCAAAGCCCAGAGTAAATAGTTAACATATAGTTTTTAAAACATTTATACACTCAGAATCTGTGATTAAACAAAAAGAGCATTGTATAGTCTCTGTAAATTATAAATGTATGCATGAGAATTGTTCCCTTGTATTTAGTATTTATTTTCTTATAAAAAATTAAGGATGTTATCATGTAGTAAATAATTAATAAAAAAGGAAGGGCTAGTGTCTCATTGTGAGACACATGTGTCACTTCTTAGCATAACCCTAGTGTAAGGTTACAAAAAGAAAAAATAAATAAAACAAAGAGTGTTCGACACGGAAAATAATCCTTTCCTTTATGATATAACTACATATAACTCCTTAAATATGTATTTAATTAAATATTTGGGTAGAAACTTAAATTGCATGCAAGGGAAACAATGCCTCTTTACATTAATTACATGGTAAAACATGAAACAAACTATGGCCTTACTTACTGTAAGGAAGGAAGGATATAGGGAGTGAAAATGACCATACAAAATGAATATAATAAATTTGTAATAAGCTGTAAAGTTTAAGTTGCAGTTACAAAGTTGATTTTACCTTCACTTAAAAAGAAAAGATGACCACTATTGTTGAAAAATAAATAAGAAAAAAAAAATTGACCTCTCTGCATTCTTCTAGCAAATTATAAATCCTGGCCATAAGCTCACATTTGAAATGACAAAGAAAATGTTTTATTAATTTTAAAAAATCTTACAAGTCTCGGATCCAAAAGGGCCATAGTTATCTTCTGTTTTTTCTAAAAAGTAACTCTAGAACAAACCGAAGGAGAAAACATTGAAGGGGTTGTCATGAGGTTAATTAACAACTATTAGTAAATGTGTGGCCTGTGGGGCATTACATTTCTAAGAAAAACATTTATCTCATGACTAGTAACAACCCTAGGAAATGGTCCTTATGGAACACTTAAACAATATACACATTGTTTGAGCAACTCAACACTCCTTGGGCTAATATCTCATTGGAAACATGTAAAGGGAAATTAGCCCATATTATGGGATAATAGCATGAGAACCTATTCTAGGTCACCAATAAATTAAGGGAAATGAAGATGAGTCTTACTATTGAGAGTGCTCTCTACTCCCTCCCTGTATGGTGCAACAACACAATAACTTTGCAATGGTTAGAGAATAAAAAGAAAAATTAATAACTTAAATAGGAATACTTTGAATAAAGAAACTTAAAATATTCCATAGAACTTGATATCTGACTTGTAGCACCAAAGGACATCATACCCATGAGGGATGAGCAACGACTTGAGGCAAAAGTTACCCTTCTCGAGAAATAAGAAAGAAAGTTACTACTTGCATAAAGAGTTAAAAAAAAATGAAACCAATGTAATAAGAGTACAAAGGAGATGAGCCATTCATTTTACCTCTAACCCTCATTGAGCGAGGATGCTAGGACCAATGACGTGTCCTATCTAAGTAAGCATAGGCTTACTTTGTTGAGTTGCTACAACTTTGGAGGAGGAAAATTGAAACAACAACCAAAAAAGAGCCAAAAGGGATGAAGGAAAGAACAAAAATTATGAAGAGAAGCATGACTATATATATATATATATATATATATATATATATACAGATATATGTATATGTATATGTGTGTGTCTGTATCTATATATATATAAACTTGATAGACCCCCTGCCTTACCGTAAATATCGCTAGATGCAAAATGACTCCATAAGAAGCTGCTTGGTGAAAAATAAAAATTCAATGACTGCCTGTAGTAGCAAAAGAAAGGAAAACCCTACCAGAGCCGAGAGCATATGGAAGAAGTATGGAGAGCCCACCGGTTAACCTTAGGGTAGTTACCCTAATGGGGAGAAATTGCAAAAGTCTACGACCAATCTCCATCAGATGAGATGTGTAAGTCCACGATCCAATCCATAGACTAAAGCAATAATTACTCCCTCATAAACTACGTCGGATGTGGAAATGCAAATTCTCTATCCATGGGCTAGAGGTAGAACTTGGCTTCCATTTTCTCTTCAAAATTCTCATCATCCTTTGAAGAGCGATCTTCGCATGTAACTTGCACCATCATCTTCAAAACATGAAATTGTTGGAGAGATGCATAGCAAAATTAATTAAACACACAGCAGAATAAATCAACAAGCACATGAGACACAGCTTTTAACGTGGTTCACCCAACCAATCTGGGCTACGTCCACCAAACATAGGCATCAGGAATATATTAATCAAATTAGGAGATTACATCATGAAATCCTCACACTCTCTTAGCAAATCATCCGAATGACTGCCTGTTATATAGCCTAGAGAATCTAACAGCCTCATTAATTCCCTCACATCAAATATAGGAAGCATTAACTCCCTCCCAACAACCTGGAGTTAATCTAGGACCTGAATTTGTATTGTTGTCATGAGCTGAGATTTTTCCTATTTCAATTACAAACAGAAAATCTCAACAATCTCCACCTTGACAACAATTCGCCTGATGCCCTGTTATTATTATTTTATCTTTTCTGCAAGCCAAGAGAAGCCAAACACCAGCGTAGCTTCTCCAACAAAACTGGTTTCGTGAACACGTCTGCACAGTTCTCCTTTGTATGCACCTTTTCAAGAGAAACTCCCCTTTCAGTGATAACCTGTCTTACAAAATGATATTTGATTGGAATATGCTTTGACTTACTATGATAGGCCGGATTCTTAGCCAAATGTATTGCACTTTGACTGTCACAAAGTAACTTGATGTTATCCTGTAACCTACCAAACTCACGAAGCAAACCTTTCAACCAAACCGCCTCTTTGCAAGCATGCGAAGCAGCAATGTATTCTGCTTCAGTAGTGGATAAAGCAACAATGTTCTGTAGCTTTGACATCCAGCTTATAGCTCCACCTGCAAGAGTAAAGACGTACCCTGAAGTTGATCTTCTCTTATCCAAATCACCTGCAAAATCAGAATCAACATATCCGCAAACAAATTCACTACTCTTATTGTAAGAAATACAATAACTACTTGTGCCTCTCAAGTACCGAAGCACCCATTTTACTGCTGACCGGTGCTCTTTACCTGGATTTTCCATGTACCTGCTGACAACCCCAACTGCATGAGAAATATCTGGTCGCGTACACACCATCGCATACATCAAACATCCTACTACATTGGCATAAGGAATTCGAGACATATAATCCTTTTCTTCATTTGTATTAGGACATAAACTCGAAGAAAGCTTAAAATGGGAAGCTAAAGGGATCGACACAGGCTTCACATTATTCATACCAAACCTCAAAAGTATTTTCTCAACATACTTTTGTTGTGATAGCCACAACTTACCATTACTCCTGTCTCTGAAAATCTCCATGCCCAAAATCTGTCTTGCGGCTCCTAGATCTTTCATATCAAACGTCCTTGCCATCTGAGTCTTCAACCTGTTGATTTCTTCAATGCTTTTTCTTGCTAAAAGCATATCATCAACATATAACACTAAGATAATGAACATGCCATTATTTAACTGCTTAAAATACACACAATGATCATATTCACTTCTTACATATTTCTGACTCAACATGAAAGAATCAAACTTCTTATACCACTGCCGAGGCGACTGCTTCAGGCCATATAATGACTTCTTGAGCCTGCAGACAAATTTCGCATTGCGATGCTGAACAAACCCTTCCTGTTGTTCCATATATATTTCCTCATCTAAATCACCATGTAGAAATGCAGTCTTAACGTCTAACTGCTGCAACTCCAAATCAAACAAAGCCACTAATGCTAACACAATTCTAATTGAAACAATTTTAACCACTGGTGAAAATATCTCATGAAAGTCTATGCCAGCTTTCTGAGAAAACCCTTTTGCAACCAGCCGAGCTTTGTACCTGTCTTCCATATCATTCACACCCCGTTTCAGCTTGAAGACCCATTTGCATCCCACAGTTTTCCTGCCTTTCGGAAGCTCAACCAGATCCCATGTACCATTCTTACCTAAGGCCATCATCTCTTCCTTCATGGCTGCTTTCCATTTGTCACTATTTGAACCTTCTACAGCTTCCTGATAACACAAAGGTTCATCATCATTAGCGATTAAAGCAACTGAAGTAACATGATCATCATACCTTCTCGGATGGCGTTTGATCCTTGTAGACCTCCTTAAGAATGTTTCTGGTGCTTCCACAATTGGCTGTCTATCAACTGTAGGAATTTCTTCATGATCGCCATCTGAGACCTGTTCATGTCCTCCATCTGAACCCTGTTCATAATCTGATTCTGAAACCTATTCATGACTAGAATCTGAACTATGGTCGTTATGACTACATTAGAAACGCTGTCAAACTGAATATGCTGGAAATCAAATACATCATCCTGTTTCAATCTTCTATCTACATCTAACTGTACAAGAGAGGATTCATTAAACTTTACATCTCTGTTGATGATGATTTTTCGGGTAGTAGGATCCCACAATCTATATCCCTTCGTTCCATCACCATACCCAACAAAGATATACCTTTTAGACTTTGGATCTAATTTAGTTCGCTGATCTTTAGGCACTAGAGCATATGCATCACAACCAAACACTCTGAGTTTATAATAGTCACAAGGGTGTCCTGTCCATACCTCTTGCGGAACCTTGCAGCCTATCGCCGTTGATGGAGATCGGTTTATCACATAACAAGCTGTTGCCACCGCTTCTGTCCACAACTCCTTCGGCAACCCGGCGTTACTCAGCATACACCTTCCTCTCTCTAGAAGAGTCTTGTTCATGCATTCAGCAACTCCATTCTACTGAGGAGTATAAACCGTGGTCTTATGTCTCTCGATCCTTGCGTCCTTGCAATAGCTGTCAAACTCCTTGGAGGAAAACTCACCACCATTGTCAGTTCTTAAACATTTTATAGTTCTACCAGTGTTGTTTTCTACCAATGCTCTAAACTGCTTGAAAACTGTAAAAACATCAAACTTCTTTTTCAACATGTAGACCCACACTTTTCTAGAAAAGTCATCAATGAATGATACAAAATAAGATGAACCACCATATGAAGCTGTAGGAGCTGGACCCCACACATCTGAATGGATATAATCAAGTATGCCTTTACTAGTATGTTTGCCTGTTTTAAACTTTTGTTTACTTTGTTTACCAAACAGACAATGTTTACAGAAATCCAATTTTCCAGATCTTAGATTAGGAAGTAACTTTCAGTCAGCCAAAATTTTCAATCCTCTTTCACTCATATGCCCCAATCTTTGATGCCATAAGTGAATGGAACTACTGTCATGTTCAGACACAGACACATGATCTGACCCAGTTCTACCTTCTAACGAAAATAGATTTCCTACTTTCTTAGCCTTCATCACTAGTAAGATACCTTTGTAAATTTTCATAACTCCACCTTCAATTACAGTTTTATATCCATTTGAATCAAGTGCACCTAATGAAATCAAATTTTTTCTTAAATCTGGTACATGCCTCACATCAGTTAATATTTTGGTTGTGCCATCAAACATTTGTAGTTGTATGCTTCCAATCCCAACAATATTACATGTTACATCATTACCCATGTACACAACACCATCATCAATTGATCTATATGTTTAAAACCAATCTTTATGTATACACATGTGGTTAGATGCCCCGGAATCTAACAACCAATGTTGATCATGTTTTGAAATATTAACTGACAATACCTCATCACTCATACCTGAACCTGATACTGAACCTGTATCCGTGGTGTTGGCTTCCTTCTTTTCTGTCGAAGAGCCTTCTTTAGCAGCTTGCTTTCGCTTCCAACAATCCTTTTTCAGATGTCCAGCCTTGCCACAATGCCAGCACTTCACCTTGGGCTTCTTTCCTTTGGATTTTGAACGAGAGTCACTATGCTTTCCCCCGAAGTGTCTCTCTCGTGAGCGACCTCTGGCCATCATTACCTCTGATGTAGAGGTGTCTGCATTCGACCTTTTCCTCGTTTCCTCAGCCAACAAGGCTCCAACAACATCGTCAAATTCAAGAATTTCTGATGTACTAAAACTTATGGAAGTAACAAAATAATCCCAGGATTCAGGCAAAGAACATAATAGAGTTATTGCCTTATCCTCTGAATCAAATTTCACATCTAGACTATTTAATTGCACCAACAAGGTATTAAAAACATTCAGGTGATCAGCAATTGAGGTACCTTCTTTCATCCGCAAACTGTAAAGCTGCCGTTTTAGGAGAGTTCGATTTGTCAAAGATTTCGTCATATAGAGCTTCTCAAGCTTCGTCCACAGGCCTGCGGCGGTTTTCTCTGACACAATGTTGAACAGAACATCGTCCGCCAGACATAACCGAATTGCGCTCAGAGCTCTATCGTCCATCTCATCCCAATCATCCTCCGTCATGGAAGGAGGTCTTTTGTTTTTCCCCAACAGTGCTTTTGCCACACCTTGTTGAACCAGCAGATCGTGCATTTTCACCTTCCAGATCTCAAAATTATTCTTGCCATTAAACTTTTCAATTTCAAAACGGGCACTTTGTGTTTTGGCCATCTTGTCAAAGAATCTCCAATTTCAATTTGAAATACCAGCAATTTAAAAAACAAAATTTCCTATGCCTTTGTTACAACAAAGAAAAACTGCCTATGCCTTTTGTACCTGTGCCTTTTTTTTTGTTTTTAAAAAACTGCCCTGCGCGACTGTTATGATAAAATCCGTGCCAAGCAACATAAATATAAAAAACACAGCGCATACGTAGTTTTTAACAAATATAACTACGCCGTTTGCCAAAACAATATATCCACGCTGATATATAACTATTTTCACACCGTTTGTACATATGTATCAACGCTTTGTGTAAAAAATATACCCACGCTGTGTTATATTAAACGCTGGCAACAGCTGCTCCAGTTTTATATGATAGATTCATGCTGTTTTGAAAACATACCCACGTCGCCGTTTTTAATTGATATATTCATGTTGTTTTGAAAACATACCCACTTACTTTTAAAAGACCCACGCTGTTTTCAAAAAACATATATACCATATATACCCACGTTGTTTTTAAAAAACCATATATCCACGCTGGTTTTAAAAAAACAATACCCACGCTGTTTATACAATATGTCCATGCCGTTTCCAAAATAGATGCATGCTGTTTTAAACGATATCCACGCCGTTTTCAATTATATATACACACCGCTTTAGATACGAATCAACCTGTTTTTCAATATATTAACGCATGCGTTATAACATATATCCAGGCAGGTTCAAGATGTACCTCTGTCAACGCAGTTTACCAGCGTACCAGGCAGTTCCCGCAAACGATTCACGCAGTAGTAAACTCCACGCAATCTCCAGCACGCACCAGCGCTCCACCTCCAGCACGCATTTCAACTTGCCTCCAACTGCTCTGATACCATTTGTTGGAGAGATGCATAGCAAAATTAATTAAACACACAGCAGAATAAATCAACAAGCACATGAGACACAGCTTTAAACGTGGTTCACCCAACCAATCTGGGCTACGTCCACCAAACATAGGCATGAGGAATATATTAATCAAATTAGGAGATTACATCATGAAATCCTCACACTCTCTTAGCAAATCATCTGAATGACTGCCTGTTATATAGCCTAGAGAATCTAACAACCTCATTAATTCCCTCACATCAAATATAGGAAGCATTAACTCCCTCCCAACAACCTGGAGTTAATCTAGGACCTGAATTCCTATTGTTGTCATCAGCTGAGATTTTTCCTATTTCAATTACAAACAGAAAATCTCAACAGAAAATGGAAATATGTGAGGCATGTATAGAATTTTTCACTAAATGCAATGCTAGGAAAATGATATGCACTATCATCATGAACTAGATAGCAGCATTCCAACCCAAGGGTACGTTCTTTATGTTGTCATGTTGTCAGGATTTGGAATTTAGATTTGTTAGTTTCATTTATCGGGGTCATCTCCAAGATTATAGATATATATATATATATATATATATATATATATATATATATATATATATATATATATATATATATATATATATATATATGTATATGTATTTTATAAGCTTATTTCATGGATTTGAAGATTATATCTGTGAGGTAAATTGACTAGATTGAAACCCTTTGCATTTTTTTATTTTCTTGGTCAATTTATTTGCATATGTAATTGATTCTTGGAAATATTTTGTATATTTTTAGTGCATGGCTCTACTTTAAAACAATTTACCATTTCTTTCATCTGAAGCACAATCTTTCCTTTCATGTGCATTGCATAATTGTCATACCATTGATACATACTGTGAAATGCAGAGGAAGAAGCTTAATTTTGCATTTCCATACTTCCGTAATAGACATGTAGAATTGTACATATCATACAATGCCAACGACTATATTTTATAGCTTATTCATCGACCATCCTAATTGTACTTACAGGTATTAATGAATGGATACTTTTTAATACAACTGAAAACTGAAGGGTAATATCATAAATGATTGTGAAAGGCTTGCACCTATGAAAATGTAAGTTCTATGTGGGGGCTTTTATCATGTGGACATAAGTTTTGTGTGGAGGTATGAGGTAAGAACTATCACAATCAAAACCTGTGCACAATGAAAATCTCTTCATAATGGTTATAATATCCACCTACCAGGAACTAGTAATGAACTTTACATAGTTATACATTTTAACTTATCATTTATTATGCTAATGTTTAACTCTAAAAATAGTTCCCTTGTGATATTATTTAACTTTGAAAACATAAATAAAACTACATATTAAAATTATTAAAAAATGTAGTTGTACAAATTAAGTGAATCTAGCTTTAAAATATATATTATAATTATTTAAAACTTAATTACACAAAGTGATTGAATGGTTGTGTAGGAGTGCTGGGAAAACACATTTCTCTGCACAATCAACTTCCCTGCAAAACTACTGTAAACGATATCTATAAAAATATCACAATTTCCAAAGGCATACCACTCTTCAAAAAATTCATAGAACTTTTCATGTCAATTAAACTATTGTTGAAGCTTGTGCAGAGAACTTTGTGCATAAAGCATTTGTTGTGAGGAGTGCTTTCATTATGAGAAGATATTTTTTCTTTCAATGTAAAAAAAAGTTCTCACACTATCCACAACCTTTAATAAATTAAATAACTATAGCAATAGAGGTAGGGACTATGTAACATAACTACTATTAGCCTTGTTATTTTTAATGTAGTTTGAATTTTTTTTTTCAAAAAAATGGTTGCAACCTTCCCACACATATGAAACATACTGGAAGCAACCTCAATTAGAAACTCATATTTCATGTAAGATTGATATGTCTAAAGGCCACAAGAAACGAGAACCGAGAATTGACAATCTCGCTATATTTTCATTTGAATTCTTAATATAATGTTGTTTAATGCTAATGTGGCATCATCTCCCCTATACCCATATAATAAGAGGTATAACACTCTCAACCCAATTATTAACTCTTAGGAACAACTTTTAAGATGACAAATAATTATTAATTATTAGAGGCAAATGAACAATTATTCTTTAGGATGTTGTAATATATATATTCACATAAATTCTCTAGATATCTTGTCTTGTTTTATAAGATTTAAAATTTTTCTATATAACTTTAAATTTTATGGTTGGAAAAAATCAATTTCTAATTGGATTTATCACGTTGTACTAAATATGGGGAAACTTGTTCACATGATTATGTTTCATTGAAAAAATAATGTCCAAACATAAACTTACATAATTTTGTTACTATTATTTTTAATACAGTTTGATTTATGTTTGAATTTTCAAAATAAATGGTTGATCAAGAGCTAACAACTTCTCGATATATATGAAACATCCTGAAAGACGCATCTATTAAAAACTCATAGTTCATCCTATGACCCCTAACGACCACCAGAGAAGAGAATATAAAACTGTCAAGCTCCCCATACTTTTGTTTGAATTTTAGTTATAATATTATTTAATGCTAATGCGGCAACATCTCCCTTGGTCCTATATATTGAGGGGTACAACACTTATCAACCCAATTATTCATTATTAGGTGCAAATTTTAAGATGACAAATAAGTGTTAATTATTAGACATAAATGACAAATTATTAGTTAAGACATTGTAATCTATATATTCAAAAAAGGGGGATGGAGGGCTTGAGGGTGCGCACATTCGAAACCCTGATTGAGAAAGGTTAGGTTTTTACTACATTTAACTGTAAACATTGTTGCACCACAACATCCCTACAGTGATGGTATCCTCACCATCAGGGTCGGCAGGTAAACCTCTTCTTTTTTGTTGTCACCAGGATCCACTTCCTGTCTCTCATTGTCACTGGTTTGACTGCAGAATGTCTGACATGGATGAAGACATGGTCAACTACATGGTAGATCCTAACCCCTATGAGTCTATCTAGATGATCCCTAGAAATTCGACGAAGGTGTTCGTTTTTTGGTCTCTCGGAACGATCCATCCATTACAACTGTGTTTCCTTATCTCCCGTTCCGATACCAGCCCATCCGCTCACACTATACCATTCATCGATCTCTATATAGGTTTTCCAGATCTTGAATACCCTCTCCTGTTTGGATACCCTCCATCTCCTCGCTACCTGCATACCTTCGTCCACTACTTTTGATTCTATGCTGCCAAAATTTACCCATCTAACACCATCCTCTGCTATCCCTACTAAGGTAAGGTTGGTCTTTGTAGATGATTCCATTCCACTCTCGTCTAATCCTCCACATATCCTGCATTCATCAACTATATCTGGACTCTCTACCTCATCGTCTCGTTGTTTTTAAATTCCTGCAGCGAACCCCTGCACTGACATTTCATAATCTGAGCAACATGCTCCAAGCACTTGAACTTCTCTCCAGGACCACCTGACTACTCCGCATTCCAGCAAACATAAGAAGTTGAAGTGTGTAAAAGCCTCCTGAAATAATCTGGAACTCTGCTTTGGTGAAGGAGTGCAAATGGGGGAGGTGGTGGACACTGCCAATAAGGTCTTGGTTGGAAGATTCAGAGGGAGAGGGTACTCTGATGCTCGTTTATGTCTATGGGTTATGGAAATATGGGGGCACATTCTCACGGAACTCTTGACTGTAACTAATTTGGCTTGGGGTTGGTTTATACTAAGCTTTCTAAGGGAGGATTACACCACTTGGGTCCTTTCGTGCTATTGGCACATTGAGATGACCCCTGTACTGCTCAAGCATTAGAGCCCTCTATTCAACCCTGAGCATGAATAGTTGGGTGCAGTTCCACTTTGGGTGAACCTACTTGGCCTCCCCCTTTATTTTTTGCGAGAGGATATTTTTGCACACATTGGAAATGCACTTGGTACATTCCTTGACTATGAAAAGTCTTATCAAACATCTGGAAACAAATCCATTGCTCGTATACTAGTGTATTTGGATACCAGAGAGGGACTGGAAGAACATATTACACTGTATTGGTGAAGATTCACCTGCATCCTGCTCCTAGAATATGAAGGTATGCCTTTTAGGTGCAGAAGGTGTCACAAGGTGGGTCACCTTTACAAAGAGTTCCCATTGGTTACCCCCGTTGCTTCTCCCATCGAAGATTTGGCTGTAGTGGCTTAGGATGCACCTCCATCTACTGAAGGTCTGACTTCTCGATCATAGGGATGAAATCCACATACTGTAGGATGACTCATATGCTAGAAATGTCCTCTCCAGGCCACCCTCCCCACCTATGACAAGATCCCACGCTGCTGCAATGACAACTCACTCATCGGGTACTTCTTCTCCCTTTTTCTCTTCATCTTATTTTATTTCATTTGTTTCTGTAGAACACCTACATGTTGCATATGCATCCACCCTTGACATTTCTTCGTCCCCCTTATCATACCCTCTAGATGTCCACACTCAATCTATATCCACCACTCTGCCGTATATCCCTGGCCTAGATACTCTTCCTTCTCTAGAGCTCTCAGCCACCTCTAATCACTACCAATCTTATAACCTCTGCTCCCAAGTATCTTACCCCCTATACATGCTGGGATCAAGTTGATCTCTCCTCCCAAATCTACCAAGATTTTCAGGGGTAGGCACTTCTATATATCCAAGGCAATCATACAAGCAAGGGTGGATGTGGCTATGGGCTGGAAAACCACACTCGAGAGGGTACTTAGAGCATCAAACACCCTCCCCCATTTTTTATCATTAAATGGCTCTCTTTCAACTTTAGGGGTTTGGCTAGCCCTTAGAAGATTATCAAACTCTGGGCCCATTGACATTACATATATGCAAGAAACCCTGGCAAAGGCTCATCGAATTATCCCTATTCTACAAGCTCTAAAGCCAGTTTGGATATTCCATGCACATGATGTCATTGAAAGATCTAGAGGCATTGCATTGGGTATCAACCCTCTCTCTATTAATATTATTTCAACCTAGGGGGAACAAGGTTTATTGGCATGGATATCTACTCCTTAGAACTAGGGATGAATTTCATAATCATAAATGTATATGCTCCCTATGTCAACATAGTTAATTTTTGGACTCATCTAATCAATTTATCCCTGGTCAATTCAGAAAACCTCATCCTCGGAGGGGACTTGAACTTTTCTATCAAATTTGGGGAATCTTGGGGAAGCAATGCACAACTAGATCCACTATCGGTCACCATGGACCTACTTCTGGAGCAATACCAACTGATTTACATTCCCATGAACAAGTTATAACCAACTTGGTGCAACAGACGAATGGGATATGCTACCCTTGCTAGGCGATTGAATCGATTTCTTATCAAGGAACAACTGGTTCGAGCATTAACAAACTATCGATAGTGGGTCGGATCGGGTGGAACCTCTGATCACTCTCCTATCTATCTAGAATTGTTTGGCCCCTTCCCAAAGCCCAGGGCCCCTTTTAAATTTAACTCCACTTGGCTGATGCACCCTGATTACACCAAATTGTCACTGATTACTAGCATGCACACCCACCTTCACAGGGGAGATCCATTTCTGAAGTCTTCTGTCAAAACCTTCTCGAGGTCAAGAGTTTATCTATCAAATGGGTGAAGGATAAAAGAGATCAGCATGATCAGACCCTCAGGAACATAAAAGATAAGTTGGTCGATCTACTGGATGAGAAAGGCAGATAATTCACATCTCAAGAAGCTAAATCCTACCTCACTAATGTAGAGACCCAAAGATCCAAGATTCTCAAAGATCGTGAGGAAACTTGGAAACTTAGGAGTCAGGCTATATGGTTAAAGGTTGGAGATGACAATACAATTTTTTTTCATAATTATGCGAAGGGAAGAAGGGCCAGCAACACTATTTGGAAAATGCCACTAAGGATGGAAAATTTGTCTCCTCTTTTCATCATCTGACCCATCTTGGAAATTCACACTTCCAACAGTTGTTCAAGGCCCCCTCGGGTGCATCTATTGCACAAATTGTTCAGATAGCTGTGATTTTCCCTCGCTATGTTGACCAAGAGGACTCTGAACATATTATCAAACCAGTCACCATGGGGGAACTCGAGAGCACACTTAAATGGTTGGTCTATTGAATTTTATATTTCCTTTTTTGACACCATTGGACAGGATCTCCTCAATGTTGTGGAGGAATGCAGACTTACTGGTCGAATGTATGAGGCAATCAACTCCACTTTCATTGCACTAATCCCCAAAGTGGACTCCCCCAACACTTTCAATGACTTCAAACCTATCTCCCTCTTCAAATTCCTCTACAAGATCATTGCTAATATTATCACCAATCATCTTAAGCCCATACTATATAATCACATCTTTCCTGATCAATTTTCTTTCCTCTATAATCCTCAAATCCATGAAGTTGTTGGTACTACACAGGAGGCCCTCCACTCCATTAAGATCAAGCAGATTAAAGGGGCCATCCTCAAGAACGATCTATCCAAGGATTTTGATCGGGTCAGCTAGCTATACATAAGAATGCTCCTTACTCATTTAGGTTTCCCATTTTCCTTCATTAATTGCATCATGTGTTGCATCACTACAAAATCATTCAGTGTTCTCATCAATGGCTCAACCACCAACTTCTTTCATGCTGAGCATGGACTTAGACTTATAAATTAACACCCATTCTACCATATAGATTAATATAATGATTGCATAACCATATTTAAATTTAATTAAGAAGTGAATAAAAATTTAAATTTTCAATATAACAAGATTTGTAATCATGAATACTTACCATGGACATTATTAAGGGTTTTTTAGAACACCATGGGCCAATACTCAGAAGAGAAAGATAAAGAGAGGGAGGGATAGAGGGAGAGGAGGGAACAAAATCATAATAGCATGGGCTAATATCATGGTTTACCAATATTATGGGCCATCTATGCCTTTGATTATTATGTTACGGATCTAGGATTTTAATTATTCTGTTAAAATACCATGGGTCAATACCATGACTTATCAATACAACATGCCCAAAAACCATAACTTATTTCAAAATCAAAATATTTTACAAATACTTTATCTTAATTTAATTTTATAACATTCTTGAATTAAATTTAAAAGAAAAATGCTTATAATTACTTTTGAGGTATATCTAAACCCTCCATCCTCACAAGTACTAAAAATATTCCCATAGAGATTAAATCAAGGATATATGCATTATAACCAAGGATCCAAGAAAAGAGAGAAAACAAAGTGACTAACAATGATAGAGGAAATTTAGTGCATGATTCTTATTGTATTTTATTATTGACTAACAAAGTGACTAACAAAGCTTTTTATTATTGTATTTTTGTTGACATGATTGATCCAAAATATAAGTTTATTATTTTACAACCAATTATATATATTTTTAATTTGGATACTTTATTAAATACAATACAATGGGATCATATTCAATAGAGAGAGTGAGATAGAGGGGGAATAGAGTGGGGAGAGAGACATGAGAGAGAGGAAGGAAGAGAGAGAGGAGGGGGGAGTGAGGAGGGGAGAGGGAGAGAAGGAGAAGGATTTGGAGGGGGAAAGAGAGGGATGTAAGAACCAAGACATTGATATATAGTACTGAAGAGAGAGAGGGAGTGATAAGCAAGAGATGAATATGGAATCAGGGAGAGAGGACGCAAGGGAAGGGAGTGAAAATGAGAGGATAGAGATAGGGAAAGAAGGGGAAGAGAGATATAGGGAGACATTCATATGGAGGGGGGAGAGAGGCGAAGAGTGAGAGGGAGAGAGTGAGAATGGGAGAGACAAGGAGATAGTGATAGAGTTGGAGGGTGGAGAGAGAGAGTATGTGTGATGGGGGGAAGATAGAGGGAGGTGGGAGAGAGAGGAAGGAAGAGAGAGGGGACTTGAGATAGAGGGGAGAGAGTGGGTGAGAGAGAGAGATGGAGTTGGAAGGGGGAAAGAGAGTGAGGGAAGAACAAATAAATTGAGAGATCAAGCTAGAGAGAGAGGGATTGATAAGGGAGAGATGAAGTTGGAATGGGGGAGAGTGGAGATGAGGGGAGGGAGAGAAAAGGATGGGATAGAGATAGGGAAAGAAGGGGAAGAGAAAGATAGGGACACATTAATATGGAGGGAGGAGAGAGGGGGAGAGTGATAATGAAGGAAGAAAGGGAGATAGTGACACAGTTGGAGGGTGGAGAGAGAGAGTGTGTGTGATGGAGGAGAGAGACAGGGGGAGGTGGGAGAGAAAGGGGGAAGGGGAAGGAAGAGAGAGAGGAGAGAGAGGGGGGGAAGAGAGAGATGGAGTTGGAAGGGGAAGAAAAACATAGAGAGGGAAAGGTGGAGAGGGAGAGGGAGTGACAAGGGAGATATGGAGAGATGATGAGAGCGAGAGGAGAAAATACGGGGGTAGGGGGTGTGAGAGAGAGAGAAGGAGAGAGAGAGAGAGAGAGAGAGAGATGGATATCAAGGGAAGAGGGATAGAGAGGAGGGGAAGAGAGAGAGGAATGGGAATAGGGAGGGAGAGAGATTCAAAAGAAAGAGTGAAATAGAGGGAGGAAGAAAGAGATATATATATGGAGAGAGAAAGCAAGTGAGGGAGAGAGAGATAGATATATCGATATAGAGAGAGTGTGTGTATGTTTGTGGGCTTCATTAGAGATATACATGGACGGGGTACAAAGAGAGAGAGAAGGGGAAGAGATATAGAGGGAGAGGAAAAGATATATATATATATATAGAGAGAGAGAGAGAGAGAGATAGAGAGAGAGAGAGAGAGAGAGAGAGAGAGTATCCGAGATCATATAGAGAGATCTAGAAGAAGGGGGAAAGAGGGAAGAAGAGAGAGACAAATAAAGGGAGGGAGGAATACACACACACACACACAGAGCATGACATGTGTTTATGGGGATGAGATAGAGAGACAAATGAGGCAAGATGGAGGGAGGTATAGATATAGATGGGGGGGGAGAGGGAAGAAGAGAAATATAGATAAAGGTAGGGAGAGGTGGAGAGAGAGATAGATGGGGGGATATGGAGGGGGATAGAGAGAAGGAGAGAGGGATGGAGATATGCACGGAATGGAAGGTGGAGAGAGAGGGAAGAAGAAGGAGGCATGAAGAGACAAATACAGACATAGAAGTTAGATCTATAAAGTCATGAATATTTTGGTTTTTCACTAAAATAGATGTTTTGATTTTACTGTAGTTGTTGATTTCTAATCCTATTTGATTACTTGAACTAGATTAATTGATTTTGTTGTAGATGTCGATTTCTAATCCTACTTAATACCTTACACTAGATGCATTTATTTCAGTGTAGATGTTGATATCTACTACTATTTGATTGCTAGCACTAGATGCATTAGTTTCAATGTAGATATTGATTTCTAATCATATTTTATCACTTTCACTAGATGCATTTATTTTAGTGTAGATGTCAATTTCTAATCCTATTTAATGCCTTATACTAGATGCATTAATTTCAGTGTAGATGTTGATTTCTACTCCTATTTCATTGCTTGCACTAGATGCATTGGTTTTAATGTAGATATTGATTTATGATCCTATACAATCGCTTGCACTAGATGCATTGATTTTAGTGTAGATTTCAATTTCTAATCTCATTTAATACCTTACACTAGATTCAGTGATTTCAGTGTAGATGTTGATTTCTACTCCTATTTGATTGCTTGCACCGGATGTGTTAGTTTCAGTGTAGATTTTGATTTCTAATCCTATTTGATTGCTTGCACTAGATGCATTTATTTTTGTCTAGATGTTGATTTCTAATCATATTTGATTGTTTTCACTAAATGCATTGATTTTAGTGTAGATGTTGATTTCTAATCCTATTTGATTGTTTGCACCAAATGAATTGATTTTAGCATGGATGTTGATTTCTGATTTAATGAAACTAGATGTATGATGTACGTTAATTTCAAAGAAATTAGATTAATAGTGTGCATTGGTTTCACTGTAAGCACATCTCTGCCCCCTCCATATATATCTCCATCTCCCATTGTCTCTCCTTCTTTATCTTTGTATCTCACCCACCAAACATACACACTCTCTCTCCCCATAACTATATATATATATATATATATATATATATATATCTCCATCCCTTTTCCACTCCCCCTCTCTCTATTCCCCTTCTCTCTCTCTCTAACAATTCTCTCTCCATATATGTATCTCTTCCTCTCTCCATGTATTTACCTCTCTCTTCTTCCCTCTTTCCCCCAATCCATCTATATCTCTGTCTCACACCCAAAACATACAAACACTCTCTTAGTTTTCACACATAAACATTATTCACGATGTGAATTGAATTCTTTCTTACAATAATTTAACCATAAATACAATACTTGAATTTTCATCCTAAATAAAATGTTCACTTACCTGAAATGTCTTCTTCTTAAAACTATAAACTATTTGTAATTGGCTACATTCTTATTATTCCCATTTTCCATCATTCAACATTGTTAATCACTTTGCATTCAAACACGGTAATAAAAAATAACTAATAGGTGTGACTATAAGAATAGTAGAAGAAAATAATTTCATATTGATCACAGTGAAGATGTTTTCAATTCATTATATTCTTATTCTTTACATTTTCTATCATTCAACATTGTTACATTGTCACTTTGCACTTAAAATTTGTATTTCATCATTTTTCATCATTCAAATTACTAACAATCTCTCTCATCTTGACAAACTGAGGTAACTAGGCAAAGTTAAAGTTTAATTGGTTAAATTAATATTATACATATTTATCATATTTAAAATGATCAAAATAATTGTATGTTCAACAAATTTTGTATGACTGCACACGACTGAAACCAGCCTAGATAAATATTAAGCCTGGATCTATCAAGTGCTGAGAGGGATGAAATCTCTCGAGGTGCGAACCTTTCATAAGTTTTTGCACTCAAAAAATAGGTTTGCACCTCGAGATATTTGATCCCTCTCGGCGCTCGATAGATCCAGGGTTAAGAAAAACCCTTGCACTACAGGATATTTTAAGAAGTGGTTTGTTGAGTATTATCACACGCTACTTGAAGCTACTAATGATCATATAACAAGTTATTAGAGAGGTGAATAATGACCATGAAGTGGTTCTATGATACGACTAGTCACATCTCTCCTTCTCACATCTCTCCTCCAATATATTTATCAAATCTATGGGAAGTTCTTCTCCCCATTCTAGCTAATGTGATAAGGGATGTTTCTCGAACAAATTTACATTGATATGCAGGGAGGAGGACAAAAACACTTGGTAAAAATGTCTAAATATGATTGGAAATCCATGTTCTAATAACCAATTGCTCTTTATGTCTTCAAATAAAAAGATCAAGGACCTTCCAGGTTGATCTATGCTTCTCGACACCATAAGAAAAATGATTTCGGTGTTAAATGTTTGAAATGGCCCGAAAGTTTGACTATCGGTAGATATGGTGTATAAATCCATGCATGAAAGCCCTTTTTCCATCCTTTAGCTAAGTCGTTGGAGTTGACAGGCCAAATATTATATCCATTATTAAATACTATTGTAAGCCATTAAAATAGTAAAGAGATGGCTATCTTATGGTCCTTGAAGAAGCGATACTAAAGAATATCATAAACTCGAATCACCAACATGGAGTACCAACTTTGTTATATGTTGGGTATTAATGAGTGCCCTTCTTCATTCGGCATATAATACTCTTAACAACACCAGTATCACTTGAAACTAGAGTCTCCATAAGCATGTCTAGACTTTGCAACTCCATCACCTCAAATGCTCTGCATCTTCGTTGAAATGCTCACAATTCAATTCAGAATCATGAGACATGAATTGTGAGGTCACAAGTGTTCATCGATTATTCTGGTAGTGATAGGGAAACCCTGAAAAATCCAATACAACCAAAATTAGATACACATTATCAATGCCTTCATTTACCCCTTTTACCTTTTCATTTACTTCGGTGATTCGTACACAGTTTTCTGGTCTAAACACGATCACAATGCGATTTTTGGAAAGATTCTTCGATTTTGGTTGGGTTTTACACTCAATAAATGTGGTAAAGATTGAATATCGACTTTTTTTGGATTTAGTTGTTAATAAATGTGGCAAATATAGAATATCACACCACTCCAACTCCTCTCCTCAAAATTCCACAATCCTCCCCAAAATCTCAACCCAAAACACACCTAATTACTTATTGTACACAACATCTCTTAAAAACTTGTAATTTATAATACTAATAACTCCATGATACAATATTAACAACCACATATTAAGCTCAAACCTCTAATATTAACTTCATCTAAATTTATGTTTGTTAGTTGTCACATACATAAGTATCTAATCATCTTATAAGCAAGGAGATCACATGGAAGTCTATTGTATACTACATAATCAATAACATAAAGCATAAGGAGCCAAATAATCTAGAAACATCCTATGCAATTCAATCAAACCATATTAGTTGAAAGAGTGTCACTTGGAAAATTGAGCACCACCACCCAACCTAGAACTGAATTTCTCGAGTTCACCCCGAAGCCGAGAGTACTTTCCCATTTATCAACAACCTCTTGTTGATCTCCTCCATGGGTATTTAATTCCATTATTTCATGATAAGGGTTATTTAAGGGCATCCCACATTTGGGGATCTTTTATCCACTTGCGTATGCTTTTCCCATAAAAGCTCTCCTTTCTATCCCGGAAGGCTTTTTATGTTTTTTCCAAACTTAACATCTTTCTCCAACTAAGGAGCTTAATTGATATCTATCTCCCATCCATCTTATCTTATCTAGAATTTGATCTAGAATTCTTATCATGAAAGAATTATCCATTCCCATTCTCCAATGGGATTTCATTTGGCAAGAGTCTCATCTCTAGTTGTCTCATTTTCCAAGCATTTAAATTCCTTTTATCTATTTTGTAATAAATTATTTACCCCCATTTTTACTGTAATCCCAACTTTTCTTCTATAAATCCATCTAACGTTGGCTAGTATGATAGCAACGGAGGGGTATTACAGTTGATTTCTCCAAAGCGTGGACCGTAAGAAAGGTGCAAATCACCACGTCTGAAAACTCAAAACCATCCTTTAGGTATTCTAGTAGTATCGACTTTAGAATCACAACCTACTTAAATTCTCTAAAAAATTTGAATTGTTTCACAATATTTCAAATTTATCTATATAACTTTAAATTATATGGTTAACAAAAATCAATTCTTGAGAAATGGGAAGTTACTTAAATTCTTTGAGTATTTTAACTTGCTTTATACTATTTAAAATTTATCTACATAACTTTAAATTAAATGGTTAAAAAAAATCAATTTCTAATTAGGGATTTATCATGTTGTATTAAATATGGAGAAAGTTTTTCCACATAATTACGTTTTATTGAAAAATTTATCTCCACACATAAACCTACATAATTTTTTTATTATTATTTTTAATGTAGTTTTATTTTTGTGTGAATTTTTCAAAATAAATGTCTCATGGGAGCTAGCAACTTAGTGAGATATATGCAATAGCCTGAAATCCCATCTATTAGGAACTCATAGTTCATCCTAAGACCTAGACATCTAAATATTACCATAGACAAGAACTGAGAGAGAACAAAACCGAGAGCTCACAACCTCCCAAAATTTATGTTTGAATTTTTAATATAATATTATTTAATGCTAATGTTGCAACATCTCCATGTATACTAAGTGGTATAACCCAACTATTATTTATTAGGTGCAACTTTTTAGATGACAAATAAGTTTTAATTATTAGACACAAATGACAAATTATTATTTAAGACATTGTAATCTATATATTCACTTAAATTCTCTAAATATTTTAACTAGTTTTATAATATTTAAAATATATCTATATAACTCTAGATCATATGGTTAACGAAAATAAACTTATATTTTGGAATTTATGGTGTTGTACTAAATACAAAGAAATCTTCTCCATATGATTATGTTTTATGAAAATAATCATGTCCACAAATAAACCTACTTAATTTTATTATTATTATTTATGTAGTTTGATTTTTGTTTGATTTTTTCAAAATAAATGGTTGATGAGGAACTAACAACCTACTCATATATATGCAATAGCATGAAATCCACTTATCTTAGAAACTCATAGCTCATTCATCCTAAAACCGAGATGTCTAAAGACCACTGCAAATAGTAACTTAGAACCAACCCCACATTTTCATTTGAATTTTTATTATTTAATGCCAATGTGGCAACATCTCCCCTATGTCAATATAGTGGGTGATAGAGCACCTCTAAACTAATGATTAATTACTATGAGTGGCTTTTAAAATAAAAAATATTTATTTATTATTATATGTAAAAGAGAAATTATCATTTAAGACATTCTAATCTATATATTCACTTAAATGCTCTCACTTATTTTATAATATTTAAAATTTATCTATATAAAATTAAATCCTATGGTTAATGCAAATTAATTTCTAATTTGGGATTTATCATATTGTACTAAGTATGGACAAATCTTCTCCACATGATTATGCTAAGACCAAGACATCTAAGTCCCACCAAAAACTAGAACCCAAATTGACATCCTCCCTACATTTTCGTTTGAATTTTTGATATAATATTCTTTAATGCTAATGTGGCAACAACTCCCCTATACGAGTATAGGGAATGGTATAACACCCCAACCCATTTATTAATTATTAGGGGTATATGATCATTTATCATTTAAGAGATTGTAACTTATATATTTACTTAAAATTTCTAAATATTTTGACTTGTTTTATAATATTTATCCCCTCTCACTTATATTCCTCATAACATTTGAACTTATTTTACACTATATATTCTCTCTCATCTATAGTATAATGGCGTGGAGGTGGGTCTCTTGTCCCAAAAGGGTCTCATACACCAATTGGTGTGTGGCTTGGCCGTGACCTTAAAATTGGATTTTAATAATAATAATAATATATTCATCCTGAAATTTTTTAACTTATTTTATAAAATTTATTTCTTCCCATTAATTAACTAGTTTTTTAAACATATTTTACAATATTCATATTTTAATTTTACACTTTTTTTTAATTATTTTACAAGACTTTTCTTCCCTCGCTTATACTTTGACACAATCTTTTCTTACTTTACAATATTTAATTTTCCTATTACTTCAATTTCAAGATACCATTTAACATCTTTTATAATAATTATTTTTTAAAAATACTATTTAATTTTAATACAAAAGTATTTTAAACTCAATGATTGTCATACATTACCCACATTTATTGAAAACTAAGACTTAAGGTGAACACCACCCGATATCGGAAGGAGAGGGAGTGAGGATGGGAACCCTGGCATGTCCAAATCTTGACACAAGGTAGGGTTTTTGTAGTACACCTGGTGCTACACGTCTACATTAGGCTAGGCCCATTCCCATCCGACGTTTGTCTACCACTCCGTTCACACTCCTACCATCCATTGTGTGTCTACCATACTCCCCATGACTGTGACTGAACCCTACCGTTTATCATTTGTATACAACTGTTTGGTCCCCCACTGTGATGATTATTCTCAAATACGGTGACAGCTGGCGTAACCCCCGGAGCAGTAATGGAGACAGAACTTATAGATTATTCGGAAGACCCCCTCGAGGGTACTTCCATTTTTAGCAGGCATCCAAACATAGAGGGATTCTTCCCTTTCAGCAAAGACTTGACCAAAGCCATTGCTCTACTACCATCGCTCACGGGTCCATCCAGTGTGGTCATTGATCTACCTGAGGTGTCGCCCTCCTGGCTGCCCTTCAACATTCCTCCTTCGTCGCTGACCTCCCTTCAATTTGCAGCCAGATGCATCAGCCCTCATCCTGCGGCAGGATCTTCCAAACCCTCATCCCTCCAACCTTCTGCAGCCTCACATTACCCCTCTCAGTCTCTCTCTGGAGTGCCTCTGCCCTATCGGACTCCCCCCATCTCGACCCCTACTCTTGTTCCTCCTTCTGGTTGCTTCACGAACATTCCTCCACTCCTAGACACTTTTCCATCTGGCCCTAACCTAACTCCCCCAAACCCTAACCCTAATCCATCTAACCCTACCTTCGACAGAGCACAAGGGAGTGCTGAGGCTATGGAATCTAGACCCAGAAAGCGGTTAAGGTGTGTTAAATTAAAGGCACAAGAAGTAATCATCAGCTGGGAAGAGGACTTCAAGTGGGAAGAAACCATGGACACAACTGCGAGAGTACTGGTGGGAAGAGTAAGGGGAAGGAACTACTCTGTGGCAAGACTAAAATAGTGGGTCGCGGAAATATGGGGACAACATCTAGCAGAATTTCCCTTCGTTCAAAACTTCATCTGCGGTTGGTTTGCATTGCGATTTTCACGAGAAGAACATACAGATTAGGTATTTTCCTCCTTTTGGCATATTGAGTAGGCTGTTGTAATGCTAAGGAGGTGGAGTCCGCTTTTTGACCTAGACAGAGAACAGCTTGGGGATGGGCCATTATGGGTATGCCTCCCTAGCCTCCCACTTCAATTCTGGACCAAAGACATCTTTAGGCGAATCAGAAACACCCTCTGCACCTTCTTGGACTATGATAGATCATACCTCACCACTAGGGTTATGGCCTATGCATGGATCTTGGTACATCTAGACATCAGAGGAGGGTTGCAGGAGCAAGTTACCCTACACTAGAGGAACTACACTCGAACCCAGATCCTCGATTATGAGGGGGTCCCTTTTCAATGCAAATGATGCCACAGAGTTGGCCACCTCTTCAAAGACTGCCCTCTCCTAGGGAAATCGAGGACTAGGAACAAAGGGAGGACAATTCCCTCAATGATCAATCAGACACAGGCGGATCACCTGGAGGATGCAGAGCATGCAGCCACTGAAGCAGTTGGATCCAGGCTGGCCTCAGCAACACCAAAGAAACGCAGGAAAACACCTCTCCGGCCTCCTTCATCACCACTGACCAGGGCAAGGGCAACCAATGGAGCCGCGCTATCTTCGAGTATGTCTATTTCTGAACCTTGCTCTGCAACTTTTAAAATTTCTTCTGAGTATATGGATACATCTAAGGGACTTCATCAGAGCTCTGTCACCTTGCCACCTCCCCCCAACCACCTTGAAACTCCCCTGATACCCCCTCCTCCCTCAATCTCATGTACCCCCCCTTCCTTCCCGGAGGAGGTGCCACCTGATTGGATACCTGGTATTGATCCCCTTCCTCATCGTTATCACCTCCACTCTCACTCTCAGTCTTGAGCCCCTGATTCTATCGGCATTGGTCTGGTACCCTCCCCCACTCCTTCAAAGCTCCCTCGAGGAAGACCATCCTCTCTGTCAAAAGCTAAATAGTAGGCAGGGATGGAGATCGCCTCGGGGAAACAACTTAATCTTGATAAGGTCCTTAGAGCACAGAATTCCCTGGATCCATCTCCCCCATGAAGGTTCTCTCTTTCAATTGTAGAGGGATTTCTAGTCCCAATAAAAAACTAGCTCTGTAAAGGCTCCTTAAGACTGAACCGATTGATGTGGTCTTCCTACAAGAAACTCTGGGGTCTGCCGATGTCATATCCCACCTCCTAGAAACCATGCTTCTCGGATGGTACTTCCAAGCCATAGATATAAATGTCTGCTCAGAAGGCATCGCCCTTGGATATAACCCCCGCACGATAAAGCTGATCAGCACCTGGGGTGGCATTGGATTCATAGGGGCTAACACCTTCTCTACAGAACTAGGTATTGATATTAGACTAATAAATGTTTATGGGCCTTGTCACCATTGGGAGGACTTCTGGGAGCATCTTCTAGCATATGATATCCTACAACCTGACAACATCATCCTGGGTGGGGACCTAAATTTTTCTCTGGGTTATTCCAAGTCATGGGGGCACCATGCCCAGGTCGACCCTCTATCAGCCTTCTTTGAACACCTCCTAGAGACCCACAGTTATATTGACATCCCCTCTGCAAAGCTTGTCCTGACTTGGAGGAACAGAAGATGTGGGGAGAATAGCCTAGCCAGAAGGCTCGATCGCTTCCTCATCAAGGAACGATTCCTGGAGAGAGGCTTTACATACCGCCAGTGGGTTGGCTCTGGGGGATTATCTAACCACCTGCCGATATACCTTGATGTTTAGGGAGTAATAAGCAAACCTCGAGCTCCCTTCAAATTCAACTCCACCTGGTTGAAGGATGTTACCTATACCCGTTTAGTCACTGACTTTTGGAAGGCCCATCCACCTACTGATGGAAGGAACATTACTGAAGGCTTCATCAACAACCTAAAAGAACTAAAGAAGTTATCTAAGATCTGGGCTCATAACAAGAGGGTATAAGAAGAACAAAACGTAAGAGAAATTGAATCAGAAATTGCTGATATGGAGGATGAATGCGGGGGACTTTTTATATCAAATGAACATAAGGATAAGCTCACTGCATTAATAACAAAGAGGGGAAACATCCTCAAAGAGAGGGAGGAATCATGGAGATTGAGAAGTAGAGCAATATGGCTGAAGGAGGGAGATGATAACACAAAATTCTTCCACCAATTTGCAAATGGAAGAAAGGTAATCAACACTATCTAGAAATTGAAAAATGAGTAGGATATTGAGGTGGATACCTTCCCTCATCTGGCCTCTCTCGCCACCTCTCATTTTAAACAAGTCTATCAGGCTCCTCCTAATGCCACCCTTGCAGAAGTCATAAGAGTAGCACAACTCTTCCCTCGGTTTGTCGACCAGGAGAATGTTATGGACCTGAATAGAGAAGTCACTCTTGGGGAACTGGAGGCTACCCTGAAATGGTTTAAGAAGGACAAGAGCCCCAGACCAGATGGCTGGTCGGTGGAGTTTTATTTGGCATTTTTTGAAATTCTTGGAGAAGATTTACTCAAGGTCATCAAGGAATGCATGATAACTGGACGAATGCATGGGGCCATCAATTCCACCTTCATAGCCCTCATTCCTAAATCAGACAACCCATCAACCTTCAATGACTTTCGGCCCATATCCCTATGCAACTGCATATACAAAATCATCTCAAAAATCATTGCAAATCACCTCCGACCCATTCTCTCCACCCACATCTCTTGAGAACAATTTTCCTTTCTACAAGATCAACAGATACATGAAGCAATAGGAACGACCCAGGAAGTATTGCACTCAATACAGACAAAGAAGATCAAAGGGATGATCCTCAAAGATGATCTATCTAAAGCATTTGATCGGGTAAGTTGGTTATATATCAGAATGCTCCTAACACATTTAGGATTTCCTGTGGGAGTCATAAAATGGATTATGTGTTGTATCACAAATATATCCTTTAGTGTTCTGATAAATGGAGTTGCGTCTCCCTTCTTTCAATCTCAAAAGAGGACTCAGGCAAGGTTTCCCCTTTTCTCCCTTACTCTTTTTACTGGTAATGGAAGGGCTCAATGGACTTATCAAGGATATGCATCTCAGAGGTAGGCTAATGGGAATCAGAATCACGGACAGGTGCATGATAACACACCTCCTCTTTGTGGATGATGTGTTGATCTTCCTCAATGGTGGAATTGGAGATCTAATTACCATACAACACTCTATCAACCTATTTCAAATTGCAACTAGCATGGCCATTAATAACTCGAAATCCACTCTCACCGTATCTGACTGCTCCCCTCATGAGATCCAGTTTTCTCTACAAAGTTTTCCCTTCACCCTGGTACAGCTGGAAGAAGGACTCAGGTACCTGGGCTACAGACTGAAGCCACTAGGCTACAAAATAGTTGATTGGACATGGTTGATCTCAAAACTAGAAAGGAGACTTAATATATGGTATCATAAGTATCTTTCTAGGGCCGGACGACTAGTGCTCATCAAATCTATTCTTGAGGCCACTCCAGTGTACTAGATGTCTCTAGCTTGGATACCAAGAGGAATCCTAACAAGATTACAAAATCTCTGTTGCAGGTTCCTATGGAAAGGCAAACAAATAGGGAGGATTTTTACATGGGAAAAATGGGATGGAGGCTTGGGTATTAAAAAATTGGAAGATTTCTCCTCAGCACTGGCGGCCAAACTAGGATGGCAATTAATCACAACTAACAGTCTCTGGACCAAAGTAGCCTCCTCCAAATACATAGATCCACTAAGCCTGATGGATTGGCTGAGACAGACAAGCTGGAACAAAATAGGGATCTCGAATATTTGGAAAGTAGTACTAAAATCATTGTCACTAATCCGAGATGGGCTCACTTGGAGAATTCATGCTGGCACATTTGTTCGCATTGGCCTTGACCCTTGGATTGGATGTGGGAATGCACATTTATTACCAGGAGGACTAAAGCACCATCTCATAGAGTTTGGCATCACCCACATCAGCCACATTGCGGACATGGAGAGATCTACTTTCCTACATCAAGCTTGGAAATCTACCCACAGTCTACTCATACCTCATCCATGGAATCACCATTGGGCAGACTACACAACGCCTCTAACTGAATCTCATATCAGAATTTTGGAAGGGGAGGATGAGATTATATGGGCACTTGCTAAAAATGGTTGGTACTCACCCAAAGAGGGATATCTACACCTCGCAAATATACATAGACCGCAGAAAATTGATATATGGTGGAAAGGTATTGTTTTCAGGAAAACTAGTGTCTATTCGATCTACTAGTCCCACTAAGATGGGTAGCTATCTTAGAAACAAACAATTCAAAGTAACTTGTGTCTTTCTTTATGTATCATAGATAAGAGAGAAGCAGAGAGCACCAACCTTAATCTTTTGCTTGGCTCCTTGCTTGTTTCATCTCTCCTTTGATAGAGCTTGCCACTCCTTTCTCACTTGTCCTACTTCAAAGAACACCTATAGAGGCAAAGCGAAAAAACACCACCAAAGAATAGAGATCTATAATACCATAAACAATGTAGAATAAAAAGCACATTAACCATACAATTTCATTCACAAATACAAGATTCACAAATACACAAGTATATGGAGGAAAACTCAAATGACTTTATTAATGGTAGAAATAGAAGACAGGATTACAACCCAACTGTCTGATCCAGCATCATCCTCCCAGCATGAAAGCCCTCTTCACCTCATTAAAAGCAAGACCACCCAACAATACAATGTCTCAAAGAGAAACCAACAACACTTCCTTGCAAATTACAAAATTCCAGCGTCTAGATCTCTGTGATGAGGGATCCATATATAGATATTTGTATAGGGGTGAGTTAGCTTCTGGGTTTTTGATTAGTGTCATTTCACTGATAGTTCTTGGTTCCACTTGGATATTTCATGATCTCTTACTCATCCCTGGGAAAATTCAGAGAGGAAAGTGTCATATGAGAAGTTTCTAGAAGATTCTCTGGGTTTCCACTTAGAAAACTGTCTCTGCCATTTTTCTACACTCACCCATCGCACAGTACAAAAGGCTCTTTCAGTATGCATAGCACCTGGCTAGTGTTACAGTCAGTATGCATCGCACCCTTAGCATGGAGCAGTCTGTATGGTCCAATTTTGACCAGTTCTAAGTGGTTTTTCAGGGAGAACTTCTGGGAAATGATGTAATTAGTTAACCATGATCCTTTAGGGTTTGAAACAACACTTTTAGGGGTTTAAGAGCCCTTGGTTTATTGACATATGTGATTGAGGTTGCAGTGCCCAAATATGTCTATAACAGTTGCCCCCTAAAGCATGAGGTCGTAAATCTTCTGATGTTGGGTGAAATGCTTTATCATGAGGATCCGAGGTCTCTCGAACTAGAAGATGACTTGTCTAAAATAAAATACAATACATTATCTTCATATTATTTTCATGATCTAGCTGAGGTGGGCATTCCCATTCTCAACTTTATAAATTCATTTTCATGTACATAGGACAGAAAATCATCTGCTGTTGTAGACTCGTGATTCTTGTAGAGCCATCATCCCTTAGCTTGGATGATCATTTGTGTAGCTATGGAGTACATTTGATGTCTTTATTTTCCTGAATATATTGCAGCCCGGATGGATGAAACTAGATCCGGGGTCTTCATACTCATTCAATATTCACCCGATGTACAAGTAGATCCATGTGAAAAGATGTTCTGGAGTCAAACATAGAAAGACATCGCCTAATTACCAGCCAATGATGTAAGCTGTTAAAAGGCGCGAGAGGAAACACCGATAATGATAATGACCCTCAAGGTAATAGAGTACAATTCACGTGGTGTGAATATATGAGTCGATGTCGAACACCACGCAAAATCTTTCGGTCGAAGGCCATTGATGTAAACCTGTCGCCAGAAGTGAGAAACTTGCCACTGAGGCATGCAAGATTCAAAGTACTGAAAGGGTTGTTCCTAAGTCAACTTATTGCATAATGAGTTGATGTTGATAAGAAGTGACCTGTCGTAGGAGGGCTTCAATGAATCCCACATCTACGACACGAAACGAAGCAAATGATTTTGTGGAGGTGAAAAAGATCTGATGATACAAGGCTCAAGAATGGCGGTCATGAAAAATGGAGAGTGAAGGTATTATAGTGGATGAGGCGTTAGTTGGGTTGGTGAATTCCCTGAGTGACTTCTCTTGAACATATTGGCAACACTGAGATGGATTAGTAGCGTTAAACCCATGGATCGTATGGAGGAACAATGGTGATGGTGAATGGAATAACCCAACCCGACTCAATCATGGTGATGGATTAAAAGTGTCATGTTTAAGAGCGACCTGCTACCAATGAAGTTCTTCAACTTTTCTCCCCTTTTTCCCCAGTAATTGCTGACCAGTACCTCTTTATTTTTGTCAAGTTTGAGGAGGATAACATATGCTTGTTCTGTAATTTGCCCTTCGGGAAAGCCTGTCGCTATGTTTTAGCGAGCCTAGTGACAATGAAATTCGCTCTTATCCTAATGGACAAGTTTTTCGCTCTTGTTTTAACGAGTTTAACGACAAATATAACTTGGTCCTTTTCATGTTTAGAGTTTGAAAAGATACGGAAAGGAAACTGTAGTAGTCCTTTTTTCATGGAATAATCCCTTAAGTTCGAAAAAGTATAAAATATTATGAAAGGGATGACTTTTTGATAGCTTTAGCGAGCTGAAAAAGACAAGTGCTCAATCTTTTTGTGTAATGATCCCTTAGGTCAAAAAATATTAAAATGTAGAGGAGGGATGGTGCTTCCCTTTACTTTAACGAGCTGGAAAGGCCAGTAGCTCAGCAATCTTTTCATATTTTACGAGCCTAAAAAGAGCTTAAAAGAGACTCGTTTTTTAGGAACGAGTGGTATTTTTGGGTAGCAACTGGTCTCATGTAAGTTTGGGACTTCTCAAGCACGTCAGTGTAGTAAGGATGGCTAGTAGAATCACTCATTGTAGTTGTTCCTCAAAAGGGTAAACAATCAAGTGGAGGCGTATGATTGGCTAAAAGTGTGGAGGTGAAGGTAAAAACACGACCAAGGCTCAAAAGGCTGATAGCAATGCGATCACAAAGGTTATTTACCAAGGGTGGATTCCTTTTTTAATGAGCTTGAACCTTTAAAAACTATGCTCAGTGGCAGGTTTATTTTTTGACGAGCTTGAACCTTGCGATAGTATTGCTCATGCCAGTCATATTTAAAGATGTCTCTTCATTAGTAGGTTCATTTTTCAATGAGCTTTCCCCATGTGAAACTTTTCTCATTGCCTTTTGTATGCAGGCTAGAAATGACCAACTACAGAACTAAATACACTAAGAGTTAATGAACTACTGAGGTTAGGTAGGATAGTTTAGAAAAAAACATTTCCTTTGCTTTACGGGGCCACCAACAAAATGAATGGTGGATGAGACCAATCACCTAACCTAAGCAGTTGAACTAAAAGTTAGGCTAAAACCTATGGGGTTAGAGTTACGTTGGTTACTTTTCACTTGCGTAAAAAAGGTTTGCATGCCCCCATGTGTTGAGAAAATGAGAATTTCCAATTACCTTGTGAAATTTCTTGCATTTAAGAAGGATCACTTCGTCTGTGGAGCAGACAAACCACTTCCTTGGCTATATCCATTGAAATAGACAAAGGTGAATGGTGTGAACTTCCAATCACATAATTTGCGAGGAGATCCTGCTTCAGACTGATCCCATATCCTACACGGAAATGGCGTTTTAGGCTAATCATATAACCTACAAGGAAACCTGTTTTTTCATCTGGTTTTTCCTACCGAAGCAGACTAGGGTGCATACACCCTACAAAAGGCTCTTTCAATATGCATCGCACTTGGCTAGTGTTACATTCAATATGCATCACACCCTTAGCATGGAGGAGTCTGTATGGTCTAGTTTTGACCAGTTCTAAGTAGCTTTTTAGGGAGAACTTCTCAGAAATGATGTAATGAGTTGACCATGATCCTTTAGGGTTTGAAACAACCTTTTAGGGTTTTAAGAGCCCTTGGTTTATTAACGTATGTGATTGGTGTTGCAGTGCCCAAATATGTCTATAATAGTTGCCCCCTAAAGCATGAGGTCGTAAATCTTCTGATGTCGGGTGAAATGCTTTATCATGAGGATCCAAGGTCTCTCGAGCTGGAAGGTGACCTGTCTAAAATACAGTACAGTACATTATCTTCATATTATTTTCATGATCTAGCTAGGTGGGCATTCCCATGCTCATCTTTATAAATTTATTTTCATGTACATAGGATAGACAATCGTCCTCTCTTGCAGACTGGTGATTCTTGTAGAGCCTTCATCCCTTAGCTTGGATGATCATCTATGCAGCTATGGAGTACATTCGATGTCTTTATTTTCCTGAATATATCGCAGCCCAGATGGATGAAACTAGATCCAGGGCGTTCAAACTTATTCAATCTTCGCTCGATGTACAAGTCGATCCATGTCAAAAGATGTTCTGGAGTCGAACATGGAGAGACATCGCCTGATTACCAGCCAATGATGTAAGTTGTTAACAGGCGTGAGAGGAATCACCAATAATGATAATGAACCTCAAGGTACTATAATACAATTCGCGTGGTGTGAATATATGAGTTGATGTCGAACACCATGGAAAATCTTTTGGTCAAAGGCCATTGATGTAAACTTGCCACAGGAAGTGAGAAACTTTCCATTGAGGCATGCAAGCTTCAAAGTACTGAAAGGGTTGTTCCTAAGTCAACTTCTTGGATAATGAGTTGAAGTCAACAAGAAGTGACCCATCGTAGGAGGGCTTTAATGAATCCCATATCTATGGCACGAAACGAAGAAAATGATTTTGTGGAGGTGAAAAAGATCTAATGATACAAGGTTTAGGAATGGCGGCCATGAAAAATGGAGAGTGAAGGTATTGCAGTGGATGAGGCATTAGCTGGGTTGGTGAATTCTCTTAGCAACTTCTCTTGAACATATCGGTGACACTGAGATGGATTGGTAGCATTAACCCCATGGATGGTATGGAGGATCAATGGTGATGGTGAATGGAATAACCCAACCCAACTCAATCATGGTGATGGAGTGAAAGTGTCATGTTCAAAAGCAACCTACTACCAATGAAGTTCTTCAATTTTTCTTCCCTTTTTCCCCAGTCATTGTTGACCAGTACCTCTTTATTTTTTTCAACCTTGAGGAGGATAACATATGCTTGTTCTATAATTTTCCCTTCGGGCAAACTTGTCGCTATGTTATAGTGAGCCTAGCGATAGTGAAACTCGCTCTTGTCCAAATGGAAAAGTTTGTCGCTATTGTTTTAACAAGTTTAATGACAAAGATAACTTAGTCCTTTTCATGTTTAGAGAGTTTGAAAGAGATGGAAAGGAAACTCCAGTAGTCCTTTTTCATGGCATAATCCCTTAAGTCTCAAAGAGTATAAAATAATACGAAAGGGATGACTTTTCGATAGCTTTAGCGAGCCGAAAAATACAAGCACTCGATCTTTTTGTGTAATGATCCCTCAGGTCCAAGAAGATTAAAATGTAGAGGAGGGATGGTGCTTCCCTTTACTTTAACGAGCTGGAAAGGCCAATAGCTTAGCAATCTTTTCATATTTTACGAGTCTAAAAACAGCTTAAAAGAGACTCGTTTTTAAGGAACTAGTGGTATTTTTGGGTAGCAACTGGTCCCAGGTAAGTTTGGAACTTCTCAAGCAGGGCAGTGTAATGAGGGTGGCTAGTAGAATCACTCGTCACAGCTATTCCTCAAAAGGGTAAACAATCAAGTGGAGGTGTATGATTGGCTAAAAGAGTGGAGGTGATGGTAAGAACACGACTAAGACTCAAAAGGCTGATAGCAATGTGATCACAAAGGTTATTTACCGAGGATGGACTCATTTTTTAATGAGCTTGAACCCTACGGTAACATTGCTCATGTCAGTCGTCTTTAAAGATGTCTCTTCATTAGAAGGTTCATTTTTTAGTGAGCTTTCCCCATGCGAAACTTTTCTCATTGCCTTTTGTATGCAGGCTAGAAACGACCAACTAGAGAACTAACTACACTAAGAGTTAATGAACTACTGAGGTTAGGTAGGATAGTTTAGAAAAAAACATTTCCTTTGCTTTGCCGGGGCCGCCGACAAAATGAATGGTGGATCAGACCAATCACCTAACCTAAGGAGTTGAACTAAAAGTTGAGCTAAAAACTACGGGGTTAGAGTTATGCTGGTCGCTTTTCACTTGCATAAATAAGGTTTGCGTGCCCTCAGGTGTTGAGAAAATGAGTATTTCCAATTACCTTGTGAAAGTTCCTACATTTAAGCGGGATCACTTCGTCTACAGAGAAGACAAAACACTTCCTTGGTTCTGTCCATAGAAATAGAGAAAGGTGAATTGTGTGAGCTTCCAATCACATAATTTGCGAGGAGATCTTGTTTCAGACGATCCCATATCCTACACTGAAATGGAATTTCAGACTAATCATATAACCTACAAGGAAACCTGTTTTTTCATCTGGATTTGCCTATCGAAGCAGACTAGGGTGCATGCCCCCTAAGCTTCGTTACATTCACCGAATCACTCGCAGTAATTAGGTGGATGAATTGGAGGTTGAAGAGACATTCCTTTAGAAAAGAGACCATTTAGGGATGTTGTTTGACTCGTAGTCATGATTGAATCGAGAAATGAAAGCGGGTCAACAAGTTGTACCATTCTTCCTTCATACAAGAAACACATCACCCGAAATATTGAGGGAACAATAACTCCCATGCTGTAAATGTAGTCACGCCCAAGGAGTAGATTGTAATCTAGTGGCCTTTGGACTACCACCATGTTCAAATGAATGGTTTTCCTTCTCAAAATTATAGGCAAATTTGGAAGGATCCCTAACGGTCAACTGGTTCCTTTCTTGAAGCCTGACATATTTCAATTCTCAGGTAGAAGCGATGGTGAACCAACCACTTTCCAAGAGTTGAGGAAAGGATACTCACAAAAGCCCCTTCATCTATGATAGTGCTAGACATGATCATTCTGTAAACTTATACTATGATTCTGAATGGTACATTAGATGGAAAGAAGGTGTCTAGTCAATTTAATGTCTTAAATTTCTCTACATAAATTATCAATCAGGGTATCGTAAACTGATGAAGTGTGGTGCACCATATGTGCTTAGTTAACCTTTTTCTTACTTCGTTGTTTTATAGTTTATATTGTTTTGGGGGTTTTGTTCTTGTTGGTTTCCTAAAGTGTCTAATGCAAATGGAAATCCTATTCTAAGGTCTTAAGAAGACTTTTGAAGGACAAGTATGGATAGAGATTTCAAGACAAGGCCTATGTCCCTAATGATAACTTCCAAAACTTAGCACCTCAAAAGATCCTAAAACATGTTATTGATGGAATTTGTACTCAAACAAAAGTGTAAATATGCAGCTACTTCAATCAAAATGGAATGCAACAACCAATCAATGAGCTAGTGACTATGAAACCCAGTATCCTTGCTGCTGTATGAAAAAGAAAGTAAAAATTGAACTTAAAGAAACTCAAAGACTGAAAGCAAAGCAACTAATTCATCAACTACTTCAACTCTTCTGATCCTTTACCCTTCAGCTCAATCTACCTTATGGGAAGCAATCATGAACAAGTTAAGCAATATGATATCTAAATCGCAAGAAATTGAATTGCATAAAGGAAACTAATCACACCACTTCAACTCTTCTGATCCTTTACCCTTCAGCTCAATCTACCTTATGGGAAGCAATCATGAACAAGTTAAGCAATATGATATCTAAATTGCAAGAAATTAAATTGCATAAAGGAAACTAATCACACTACTTCAACTCTTCTGACCCTTTACCCTTCAGCTCAATCTACCTTATGGGAAGCAATCATGAACAAGTTAAGCAATATGATATCTAAATTGCAAGAAATTAAATTGCATAAAGGAAACTAAACACACTACTTCAACTCTTCTGATCCTTTACCCTTCAGCTCAATCTACCTTATGGGAAGCAATCATGAACAAGTTAAGCAATATGATATCTAAATTGCAGGAAAGTAAATGAGAAAAACAAAACTGATTGAAATAACAATGCTGGAATTAGAACTCAAAAAAAAAAATCAGCAGAAGGACAAGATGATTCCGTCATGTCATTAGTCATTAAAAAGCTATGTGCATTAATAACCTACAATCAACCGGTTGAACACACTTGCATGAATTAAAATTGCATGAATGAAAAATCTAATCTATCAACTTGAAAGCAATCAAATGACATAATGAAATCAAAGTAAAATTACAAAATGAAATCTACTCTACCTTACATTCTAATGTGCTCCATGACATCTACTTCACATCTCCTTCCATGTTGAGACATCAAAGCTTTATTCAAATTCTTCAAAATTACAAAGTACAACAAAGTTCTCCAAAGCTTTCAAAAGCCATCAAGTAAGAACTACAAACTCCAAGCTAAAGAACTCACAAGCTAAAAAGACTAATAAGCTAAGCTCTAAGCTAAAAAGGACTAACTAATGAAGGAGAGAGATCTACTATTTATACAAAAAGATGAGAATCCATCTCATTAATGAGAGTCCATGAATTTCTCCCTCTACCTCTAGAGTCCTAATCAAAATAGGAACTGATTAGACACATGTCTTCTTAGAGTTACAATACAATTAGGAGATGTGACACATATCATCATGATCCCATGATTCTTTCCAACCAAATTCGAATTTGGCCTTAGAGTGCCACATAAGGGTCTTCTAGAAGTCTCCTTTCAACCTACACATGTTAACAATCTCAACCCATTTGTCAGGTATAAGAATATGCACATTATTTTCTAATTTTTAACCACAAATTCACTTAAAAGGCTTAGAAATAATAAAGATTGGAAAAACATAAAGGTGGCCAAATGATAATGAAAGTGGGATGAATGTGGTGACATAGTAGTGAAATGGAGGTGAAATGGAGGTGATATAATGCACATAATAGTGAAAGTGTAATGGAAATGAATGACATTTTCAAGACTCAACAACAGGGTCCCGCTAGTAGATTCCAATCAAAGGAAATGACTAGATTGCTTAGAGGAGGGACCGAATAAATGGCCGGATGAATCTCTTGAAATGGGGAACTTCCCTCCTGCAATAAAGGAACGGGTAGATTGCCCCCATGTTCATTAGAATTTGTGTTAACAAAAAGAATTTGAATGGTGTCGTTCTCATTCTTTTTGGAGATTGTATCATCTGAAGGTGGACCTTCTGAAGGCAAGACTAGGTCGACTGCCATCTCGACCTATTGACTTTGGTCCGGTATGGACTCAGATGGTTTATCTTCAATGGTAGGCATTTTGACCGACAACTGAGGAGTGTCAGTCGGATTTTCAACTAGCGATGGACTTGGCAAGAGTTTCTTGTATCCAAGGAGAAGTCGTTGCGATGAAGCAAGATCGTTATCCAAGACACTTTTAGCTTCATCCAGAAAAGGACAATGTTGGAGAGAATGATTGCCTTCACACAACCTACAAGGAAATCTAAATCTCCCTTTTTTTCCATTAACTCTACTCCCACTAGTTGATCATGAGTTCTCAACATGATCGACAAAGGTTGATGACACCGGTTGGTGCAAGTGGGGAGACCAGTCTCTCAAGATCCGCAGAATGCAAGGGAAATCTTGATGAAAGTGGTTTCCTTTGCAAATTATGGATGGAGATTTGGCTTTGGAATGTGCGGTGTGTGGATTTTCACTGGATGATGCATGGTTGCCCCCTCGCTTGACTGGCTTCTTCTTCTTCTTATCCTTCCCTTTCTTCTTCTTCTCAGTTACTTGGTTTTTAGTATCACTATTTTCAGAAAGTGAAGAGGAAGAAGGAGAGGGAGAAATAAATGAAGTAGAAGGTGAGGGAGAAACTCCAATATCATCTAGTTGTTGATTCGATTGCTGAGGAATTACAGTGTTTTGAACGACAGAGGTTGAGAATAGCCATACTGGTAGGCCAATTGTGATTCCTGGAAGGGACAATGTAGCCATGTATGGAGCACCAATATCTTCCCAAGAAGAGAAAGGACTAGGATTCCTCCAAGGGGAAATACTTGATTGGTGGATTCCATTACCTCAACCTAAGATCAATGAGGGAATAGGGATGTTATTCCAAATTAAATGAATTTTATGATGCTTTGACACAACTTGCTTTTTCAATTTTTAAGAGTCGAGAAAAATCTAAAGGTGACTCTAGTCGCCTTTGATTTTTAATGAGCCTAAAGTGACAAGTGCTCAGATGGACCTTTTCTTTTAAGGAGTCAAAAAGGAATGAATGTGACTACTCTGGAAATATAGACAGAGGGATTACCAAACCAATCGCAAAACTGCAGTATACACCTTGGTGGTAAATTAAAGAAATATTACCAAGGACTTTACATACGGAAGTCAATCTTCCCGAATGCTGTGTTCAGTGCATTGCGATCGATAGGGCAGCAGACACGTCTTCCTAAGGATAAAGGATATTAGACTATTGTGGTCTCCCAATATATACTCGACGGTACGGGGAGCACAAGTCCATACTGGCACTTGTCGTATCAAAGAGGAGGAATCACCCAACCTTCGATGAAAACGATAGTTACAAGGTTTTGTTGGGTATACGACCAAAGTCCCACATTGACTAGAAGTGGGGAGGATCATGGGTATATAACGATGGACAAATATCTCCATTGGTATGAGGCCTTTTTGGGTTAAGCCAAAAAACAAATCCATGAGGGCTTAGGCCCAAAGTGGACAATATCATACAATTGTGGAGATATGTGGTGTCCAGAGTCCTAACAAGTGGTATCAGACCCATGCCCCAAAGTTATCCAAGTGGATGAATCCTCAAAATGCCAAAGGAAGGTGGTGGGCCTCGGAAATATCACGATGGGATCCATGGATGAGCTCGGTTTGACATGCAGTGTGCTCCAGATTCTTCATGGACACGTCCTAGTCCCAACACGGTGAAGAGGAGTTGACCTGGGATAGAGTAAGCTCTCGAGGCAGGTGGTGCTTCCATGTAAGGCATGTGCTTCCAACGCATTGGAGCGGAGAATCCTAGTTGGTAGAGAGTGGGCAGATGGATAATCGTTTGAGGGGAGGCTCGATGGTCCTTTGTTTGAGGGGAGGATTGTTGGCTATACGACCAAAGTCCCACATTGACCAGAAGTGGGGAGGATCATGGGTATATAAGGATGGAAAAATATCTCCATTGGTATGAGGCCTTTTGGGGTAAAGCCCAAAAACAAATCCATGAGGTCTTAGGCCCAAAGTGGACAATATCATACCATTATGGAGATATGTGGTGTCAAGAGTCCTAACAGGTTTTATGAAGCCAAAATACATCTGTAGCCTATACTTCTAGATGTTGCGCGTTAGGTTCCAAAGCGTTTTTATGTTCATTGAGGTTTATTTTAGAGTTGATCTTTCTTAGAAGTTTGTCTTTCAAGGTTCACGTCATGATGTAGATGTAAAATTCCTAAATATGCAATCCAAAAATGATAAACGGTCGTTTGTTTTCTTTTAGCAATGAAAATCCTAGTTGCTAAGGAAATAAGAGTGCAATTCTTTCAACAGAGAGCAGAGAGCACACACTAAATGCACTTTTCCTAAATCACTTTCCGCATGCAGTCTAAATGCAAATGCACATGCACGTATTTGTTTTTCTGCTTCCTTAATGTGAGAATGCCAAAAAGGAAAACTAAGTACATATCTGAACTATTTTCTTCAAAGCGACACTTCAACAATTTCTTTTCAAAATGAAAGGAAGACTAAGATGACACTTTCAATTTCGAATGGAAAACTGCTTTTGACACTTCAAATTTTGATAATTCAAATCAAATACAATGACAAAATTAAAATCAACTATCTAAAAGAGGAAGACTTTATGTCACTGTTTTTCTTGACTCAAAACGATAGTTACGACACTTTTGAATCTAAAGACGACAGTTTGATTAAGCTACTTTTAGAAAGGAGGACTCTAAATGATGAAAAATACATAAAAAACATTCACAATTCCTGATCAATGGAGGCTGAATAATGTAAAGGAAGAAGTCTTCAACAATGATATACTGATCATAAGCAGCAAAATTACTGAATAGAGCTGAAAATAATGAAAAAAAAAACAAATTCCAGAGAGGGAAGTAGTCTCATTCAATCATCGCACCTGTCCTTAATGTAAACAGGTATGCATCTCACCTACTACACAGGGAGGTGCAATGCATCCAGGCTACCAGTGAGAGATAGTGCGATGGACCAACTAATGAAACTGAGCTTGGTTTTTCCTCAAAATTTGCAGCTAAGTTCAGTGATTTAGGCCAAGCTATGATGGACAGTAAAAACAAAGTATAGGGGTATGATCTTATGAGGTTATTGAGCTAGCACCAGGGCACTTAGGATGTTTGTAAGTCAGATGTTCAGTTCATAAACCAACCTGGAGATTGATTGAAGTAACATTGATCTACTTTGCAGTTACATAGAAAACGGAGTTCGAAGGCTAGTCGTCTTAACTTCAGGCTCCGTCTATAGTTTATAAAGCAAACAATAATAACAAACAAACAAACTATTCACTCCCTAGTGAAGTCAACATTTTGTTTCTAGGAAAACTAGTGTCTATTCGATCTGCTAGTCCCACTAAGATGGGTAGCTATCTTAGAAACAAACAATTCAAAGTAACTTGTGTTTTCCTTTATATATGATAGATAAGAGAGAAGCAGAGAGCACCAACCTTAATCTTTTGCTTGGCTCCTTGCTTGTTTCCTCTCTCCTTTGATAGAGTTTGCCACTCCTTTCTCACTTGTCCCGCTTCAAAGAACACCTATAGAGGCAAAGCAACAGAACACCATCAAAGCATAGAGATCTATAATACCATAAACAATGTAGAATCAGAAGTACATTAACCATACAATTGCATTCACAAATAGAAGATTCACAAATACACAAGTATATGGAGGAAAACTCAAATAATTTTATTGATGGTAGAAGTAGGAGAGAGGATTACAACCCAGTTGTCTGATTGAGCATCATCCTCCTAGCATGAAAGCCCTTTTCACCTCATGAAAAGAAAGATCACCCAACAATACAATATCTCAAAGAGAAACCAACTTCCTTACAAATTAGAAAATTCCAGCCTCTAGATCTTTGTGATGAGGGATCCATATATAGATATATGTATAGGGGTGAGTGAGCTTCTAGGTTTTTGATTAGTGTCATTTCACTAATAGTTCTTGGTTCCACTTGGAGCTTTCATGATCTCTTACTCATCCTTGGGCGAATTCAAAGAGGCAAGTGTCATATGAGAAGTTTCTATAAGATTCTCTCGGTTTCCACTTAGCAAACTCTCTCTTCCATTTGTCTACTCCCGCCCATTGCACCCTACAGAAGGTTCTTTCAGTATGCATCGCACCTGGCGAGTGGTACAGTCAATATGCATCGCACCCTTAGCATGGAGCAGTCTGTATGGTCCAGCTTTGACCAGTTCTGAGTGGTTTTTTAGGGAGAACTTCTAGGAAATGATGTAATCAGTTGACCATGATCCTTTAGGGTTTGAAACAACACTTTTAGGGGTTTAAGAGCCCTTGGTTTACCGACATATCTGATTGGGGTTGCAGTTCTCAAATATGTCTATAACAGGTATGTGGAAGCTCAAAGCCCCCCTAGAACAAGACTACTCATGTGGTCAATTCTGAAACACAAAATCCCCACCAGAGACAACATGATCAAGAGAGGACAACATGGGCCCTTCTGGTGCTGTCTATGCAAAGACAGTACAGAAACGGTGGAACACCTATTTCTTACCTGCTCCATCACTATTAACCTTTGGAATGCTACTCTCTCACACACCCCTACTCTAAACACATGGAGGGGTCAATCTATGAGGGAGGTTTGGACCACTTGGTGGACAACAACATCCCCATCGAAAGCAAGGAAACTCCCCCTTCTCTTTAGCTAGGAAATCTAGATTGCCCGAAACTGCCTCATCTTCCAGGCTACTACCCCTCACTGGCCCACCATCTCAGCCTGAATCTTGTCTGATTATAGTAATATTCCTAAAGACGAAGATCATACACCTCCCAGACATATCATTCCAGAAACCATAGATCACACCCAGCCTTGGGCATATTTTGATGGATTAGCACAAGAAGTAGGGTGTGGGGGAGGTGTTGTACTTTACTTAACTGACTCCCATCACTATCATATAGAAATGGGACTTGGAGGAGGAACAAATAACTATGCAGAGCTCATCACAACAAAACATCTCATTCAATTTGCTATAGGAAAAAACTGCAGGAATTTACAAGTGTTTGGGGACTCAAAAATTGTATGCAACTAGATAAACAAAACAACAATATGTCATGCTCACACTCTGTGACACATTTGGATGAGGTCCATAGATATATAACAATATTTGACATTTTTGTATGTCATCATATCTACAGGGAACGACAAAACTCACTCGCTGACCAACTTTCCAAAGAGGCAGCGGTTTGGCCATGCGACACCTGGATGATACAAGAACAAACGGATGCGGAGCACTACCAATATTACCATCACCCTTATATGGATTATGGTGCTCCCAATATTACCATCGCCCTTATATGGATCATGGTGCTCAAGCTCAACAGGAGCCTATTACTATATGATATGCGACTTTATTTACTTTTAATTACCTTTTTACTTTTTTTATGAGAGATTCTTCGGCGTAAATCACATGAAATTTCATTTGTCGACGCGTTTCGAACCAACGAGTGCGGTTCATTTGAGAACAAAACATAAACATATCTCCCTGTGTGGAGATCTTATACATATCTCTTTCTATTTTTTGACACGCATATAACCTCTTAAATTACATATGCACACAACATTTACAACATGTAATTTTCCTTAATATTAATGAAAATTACGATTTTTCCACGGGAAAAAGAAGAGAAAAATATTTTAAACTTGGACTTACCCTTAAATACCCAATACACACTACAATATATATATATATATATGTTTTATAATAATTATTTTTTAAAAATATTACTTAATTTTAATATGAAAATATTTTAAACTTAGACTTACCTTCAAAATACTTTTACCCCACGACTCCTTACCCAATATTCTAAACACACACTCGAAATATATATATATATATATATATAATTAATGGAAAAAACTTTAACATTTTTTATAATAATTATTTTTAAAAAATACTATTTAATTTTAATAAAAAAATATTTTAAACTTGGACTTATTATTAAAATACTTTTACCCCTAGAATCCCTGCCCAATCTTAATATCTATATATAAAATCAATCTTAATATCTATATATAAAATCACACGGGAGAATCCCTGCCCAATCTTCGAAAATATATATATATATCACTGGGGAAATTATTAAATATCTATAATTAAAGAGATTTAATGGACCTATATATAATCACTGGGGAAATTATAGAGGATCTATAAATAGAGAGATAAGAAGAGCCCAACACCATTCTTGATTGCTCAGAAGAGCGGACCGAACAGTAAGAAAGGTGCACATCGCCACCTCTGAAAGCTCAAGGTACTTATTCATGTCTTTTATCTACTGTTTTTCATGCTCAAATACAAACAGTCTTTCTGCACGTTCGCACTGTTTTTTTTTCTGCATTATCCAAGAGTGGGAGATATCTGTAACCCATGTAAAGTGGGTTTTGAGAAAAAGACGGCATTTGCAGGTCTATAGATCTACTTGATTATACTGTTCTATTTAGTTGTTTTCTTTTCTACAACCCATGTAAAGTGTGTTCTGAGAAAAGGACGCCATTTGCAGGTCTATAGATCTAGTTGATTATGCTGCTCTATTTAGTTGTTTTCTTTTCTACAACCCATGTAACCCATGTAAAGTGGGTTTTGAGAAAAAGACGGCATTTGCAGGTCTATAGATCTACTTGATTATCCAAGCGTTTATACCAGGAAGACACAATGGTTGTGGGAGAGAATCAATCTGGCAAAGGTGCCGAGGGCCTACCGAAAGTAAAAGGCAATCAATCCGTCAAAGCTGCGAAGGTCCCCCAGAAGGGAAAATCCACCACAGCCGCTAATGATAAAACTGAGAGGAAAAATCCAGTTTCTCGCTCATTTCGTGCGGGCCTACAGGTTCTAATGTTTTCCAATATTGATACTGCAATTTCCTTTTGATTTTTTCAACGTTTATGTTGCTCATTGTTGTGAAATGATATATGTCTGTGACTTTTACTATTCAATGAGAGATCCGTGTAAACGGGCGTGCGCTAGGTTCATTTGTTATTAAAGACCAAATTTCAGGTGGACTGTGTGAGACCCATATTGTTTATTTTACGAATTTGTGAAAACCGTTTGCTATTCCAGACACCTCTTATGACATCTATCGGATGGTGTAGATCTTATGGTTAATGGTTGTTAAAATATCAATTCGAGACACACATGAAGAACCATTAAAATCTTATGGACATTAATGGCTTCTTGCTGTATTTAGAATTAAGAAAAAATTCTTAGAAATATCTTTTTGGACCACCTCCAGAAACCCTCTCGGCTGCATCCTTTTGGTTTGTGCTGGTTTTGATGTTTTCCTTGGGTTGTTCCTTGCTAGTTATTATCATCTTTTATGTCCATTTGATTTGTGGAAGAAATGGTCTGTGATAGGGTCGTGAAAAGGTAAAACCATTGGGTGAAAAGGTACGTCAATTCTCCATTTTTGACAGACAACATTGATTTCGAATTGAAGCGAGCAGTGGGGAGTTTTTAAGTAGAGAGTTTTCAGAGGATGAGGACCAGTTTTTAAGTAGAGAGTTTTCAGAGCCATGGGGTCGCTATAGTCGAGGACCATGCACAAGGACAAGGTTAAGGTTCATGCCTTTAGCTCTTGATGAGATCCATGGCGCTGAGGTTATATGCTACATAGTACATAAAACAGAATTGAAAGAATGAAATTATCGAACTGAAACCTGGCGAAGAGTGACTGACTGAACAGAATTGAAAGAATGAAATTCTCGAACTGAAACCTGGCGAAGAGTGACTGACTGGTTGATGTGGACAAGATTGTTTTGAGGAGGAAACATAATCAAGTCAGTATTGATATGGCATTGAGGTTATATGCTACATAGTACATAAAACAGAATTGAAAGAATGAAATTCTCGAACTGGAACCTGGCGAAGAGTGACTGACTGGTTGATGTGGACAAGATTGTTTTGAGGAGGAAACATAACCAAGTCGGTATTGATATGCTAGCTCCATAGTATTGTATGTTTTTTTTTTGCAATTAATCTTTCCATTATCAAATTTAAACTTGAGTTTGTTGGACATTGGATAAACCAATGCTCCAATGTGTTTAGCTACATGAACTAACCACCTCTAATGAATCCCTATTTTTAGCTACATGAACTAACCATTTCTAGTGGATCCTTATTTTTGACTCTGCCATCCTTAACTAACACCTGTGGGTTTTGGTCTAAAGGAAATCTGGATTCCCAACAAGTAGTATCAAAGCCACATCACAACTTGGATACACACCCACCTCACTTTCGGGGGAGATTGAAAGACATTATATAAACCAATGCTCCATTTGTGTGTGTGTGTGTTTTTTTTTCTTATTTTTACAAGTTAAATTTTATGGCCATTGAGTTGTTTGATCATGCTCTTAGAACCCATTCTCCATAAATTCCCAACATTCTTCTTCTCACAAGAAGGTGTTCACTCACATACATTACATCTCATTTCTCATACATTACAACTCATATATAGTTCTTGGGAGAAGAAATCATCCTTATTTGCTTGTATTACAAAGATTTGTTTATATTACTTGTAGAGACTAGTTTTTAATTTTTTGCAATATCAAAATTTCTCTTTTTAGGAAACCCTAGTTACTTCATCTAAAACATAACCATAATAGTCCATTTTTTTAGCTTTAGTCATTACTTTTACCAAAACTAATAATGCCAAGGGAGAATTTTATTTTATACCTCGAACACAATATCTTGACCTCTGCAATAGGTGAAATGGGTGCTGGTGAATCATCAAAAAGTACCATCCAAAACATTGTAGACAATAGTAGATATAGAGAAATTAATTGAGCGATCTCCCTCTTAGTTGTGATTTTGCTCACCTTAACATTCTTTTATGGATGAATTTGTAACAATGAAGTCTCCTGCTCAATTTCTTTATGGATGTGTGTTGTCAAAACTTGAGACCTTTATGGATGTGTGTTGTCAAAACTTGAGACTCAATTTTTGAAACACTAATTGTGTGGTTGGGATTCTCCTGAGGGAATCACCCATACAAGTCCATTATGAGCACATCTTTCCTCTTTTCTTGATTTTGCTCTTTCTACTTTGTCAATAGTTGCTTTGAGATCCTACTATATTAAACTCACAATAGACAAAATCAATTAGAAACATCTTCAATGAAGCTATGTAATATGTTGAACTCTCTAGACTTGGTTTGTATCTATTTATTTTCTATAAATTTTCATGTCAAAATCTTGATTCTGATGAATAATTTAGCATGTTTTTTTCCTTGAGAAAAATATACTTTTTTAAGCTTTGTAACAATTCAAATTTTCTATAAATTTTCATGTCAAAACTCTTGATTCTAATGAATAATTGTAGCATGTTTTAAGCTTTGTAACAATTCAAATACTCTGACAAAGGGCTCCTGTAGTATGTGGACTGAAATGTTTTGCTTATTGCAGTTTCCAGTGGGACGGATCCACCGTTTCTTGAAGTCTCGAGTATCTTCAAATGTAAGGGTAGGAGCTACCGCAGCCGTATATGCTGCAGGCGTTCTGGAGTATGTTACTGCAGAGATTTTAGAACTGGCAGGAAATGCCAGTAAAGATCTCAAGGTTAAACGTATCACCCCAAGGCATTTGCAGCTGGCCATTAGAGGAGATGAAGAACTTGATACTTTGATCAAAGGTACCATCTCTGGTGGAGGTGTCATCCCTTACATTCACCCGTCACTTTATGGCAAATCCACAAAGAAAGATTAGTTTCTCTGTTTCGGGATGGTTCCAGCTTTTTATTGAAATCCTTGGCTCAACTCTGTGCTGGATCGGTACATAAAGTGAATTTTGGAATGCACTATATTCTTCTTTATTTTGTTTTGTGTTTGGTTTGAACTTTCTTACTTTGAAAAACTAGTGATATTTCATACAATTATATCAATTTTAATTATCAGGAAAAATATAAAAGCATGTTAATGTTAATGTTTGAATGTTTAGATGGTTATAACCATTGTTATGTGGTAATATTTAACATTTTTATCATTTTTATTTTGTGTTTTTATCTTATCAATTATTAGTTGTATTTGAGTATGAATTTTAAACTTTTTAATATGATATTATAGTAATTTCCAAATTTTTAATATGGCAACAAAGTAGATTTGGGATATCTTTTATTGGGGAGACCAAAATTTACATGATGATTTGCATGTGTTTTTTACTGGAGAGACCAAAATTTGAGGAATTGCATGATCATAGATATATATATAAACTTGATGGCCCCCGCCTTATTGTAAATATGGCTAGATGCAAAATGACTCCATAAGAAGCTACTTGTGAAAAAAAAGTTTCAATCCGTGCCTATAGTAGCAAAAGAAAGGCAAACCCTACCAGAGCCGAGAGCATAGCTCTTCATCTAGAGAATATGGATGAAGTATGGAGAGCCCACCGGTTAACATTGGGAAATTTACCCTAATGGGGAGCAATTGCAAAATTCTATGACCAATCTCCGTCAGATGAAAAGCGTAAGGCCACGATCCAATCTATAGACTAATGTAATAATTACTCCCTCAGAAATTTCGTCAAATGTATATTATGAGTTCGAAAATGTTTGATAATTTTTTTTATCATTATGGGTATAATCTAAGAAAAACATAAGCGTCAAAATAAGATAAAATGCATATTATAGTTGAATGGTATAACGCAATCGAAGCCGAAAATTATTATGTAAATGCACATGGTGCTTGCAATATTCAAGGAAATGTACACATTCAAGGAAACATTGGTTCATATTTTGAAGTCTAGATTTATTAGGATATCAACACACTTCCTAAAGCTACTAATGATCACATAACAAGTCATTAGAGGGGTGAGTAATGACCATCAAGTGTTTCTATGATACCATTGGTTGCATCTATCCTTGTCACGTCTCTTCTCCAATATATTGATAAGATCTATGGGAAGTTATTCTTCCCATTCCCGTTAAAATGATAACAGACATTTCTCGAACAAATTTACTTTGGTATGAAGGACAAGAACAGTTTGAAGAAATGTCGAACTATGATTGAAAATCATTGTTCTAATAACCAATTCCTCTTTAAGTCTTCACATAAAAAGATAAAGACCCTTCAAGGCCAATCTAGGCTTTGTCGACGCCATAAGAAAAATGATTTTGGTGTTAAATGTTTGAAAGGGCCCGAAAGTTTGACTATCGTAGATATGGTGTATAAATCCATGCATGACAACCCTTTTTCCATCCCTGAGCTAAGGTGTTGGAATTTACCACTCCTAACAAAAAAGTCAACCTTGACCTCCACTCTCTTGGTGATATCTCTCATCCCGATGGGCCAAAGCTTGGCTCGGTTATTCCATACTATTATGACGCACTATAATGGTAAAGAGATGGTAAGATTATGGCACTTGAAAGAGAGATACTGAAGAAGATAATAAACTCGAATCTAGCACACAAAGTACCAACTCTGTTATATGTTGGGTATCAATGAGAGCCCTTCTTCATTCGACATATGTTGGTGTATTGCAGTATACACGACGTTACCTATGGATGGATGGTAACCTATAGGGGACTCCAAAAATATACTCAACAATATGTGGGAGTGCAGTTCGTAATAGTGTTGTCTAATGCGTAATCGTTCAATGAGAGCATTCCCATATATTTTTCATGCATGGAGCGCCAACCAATATACCTGAAGGTACACATAGTATGATCCTATAAACTTACGTATGTGGAACGAGATTTCACCCCGAGATGCAATGTTGGAAAAAAATGATAGCTCCTACGTTTAATGACACTAGAACATGTCTCTAGCCTAGACCTCTAAGTGTTTGTGTTAATGTTACAAATGTTCCTTAGGTTAATTAAGTTGAATTTTAGAGTTTATCTTGAATTATATTACGATTTCAAGGCTCAAAATTTGATGTCACCTCAACACACCTATGATGCGACTAATAGGAGAAACATAATATTCTCCTTTTCGATGAAAGCTATCTAGTCTAGGGAAGAGGTGCAAAAATTGATGCAACAAACAAGAGCTTCCTAACTATATATTTCAATTTCACTATTCCAATTCAATTCAAAGCATTAAAAGATGCCAAACCATGCAATGTAATCTATGCATGATTCCCCTGAGAACTATGGAAATGTAATCTATACACAATTTTCTTTTTTGTTGTGAACATGAGAACTCTAACTGTGCAAATCTGATCTATGCAAGATAATTCTTCAAAACAAACACAAGAGGATTCCATTGAATTCAAGCATAATCTGAGATTTCATGAACAGAGGACTCAAATTGAAATTGGCTAAATTTTTCAAAAATCAAAAGAGATGACACTTAAAGGTGATTAACACTCCTACACAATTCAGCCCCCCCTGGTGATTGAGGGAGATTTGTTTTTACAAAAATGAAAGAAAAAACACCGATTTCACATTAGGGAATTCCAATTTCACATTAGGGAAAATTAAGATGCAAAAGTTTAATCACTCATTCAAATGCACTTTTTAGAATGAGGACTAGAACAACAATTCATCCAAGCTATCAATGAATAAACGAAATCAGTTTGCATGGACCAAATGATAACAACAACAAAAAATGAAAACGAATTCTTACCAAAGGAAATCAAACATCGTTTGCAAACCAAATGGAGGATTTAGAGAGACCACAAGACACTCAAGACTAGGGGAAGGTCAGCTGGAAGTGGGATGATCAAAGAGACACTCAAAACAAGGGAAATTTTTGTGAAAAAATAGGGGCCAACAATGGTGTAGAAGAGGCACCAATGCTTTGTAACATAGGTAGAGAGTGGGCTCAGGTGAGGTGCAATGCTCTGTTAGAGGCATTGGGGAAGCGTTGGTGCAGGATAGAGGATTCTGACTCAAAATATGCAAAAGAGACTCAATGAAATCACCTCCTAAGTCTATTCTTGGTTGGTTAAAGCAGCAAAGGTCGATCATGGAGGTAATCAAACACAATGGACAAAGGAAACACTGAGGGAATACATCGTTCCCAAGTATGGTCGCCAATTTTTTGTACAAGATTTACGATTGTGAATAAAAGTATCTCCCCCAAGTTTGGTGGCTAACCTGGAACAACAAAGAGACAAGGAATATAATGCTTTCCTTAAATTAAATAGATGAAAATATGAAGCCTACCTGGAATCCATCGCAAACTTTTCTCCTTTAGCTTGAATTATACAATTCCTGCTCTGATTTCCAAATTAGAGCCTACACTGATGACATAAGCCAAAAAACTACGAGATCTATGCAATATCATATAAATATTATATTCAATAGATCAACAAAGTATTGAAATACATGAAATAACAACATCACATATAAGAAAACAGAGAATTATTTGCATTAATATAAATGGAAGGAGTTTACAACCATAAATAGGCATTGATCTTGTAGAAGAGCTCCTCCAAGGTTGACTTGTCCTTTCCTTGTCACAATGTGCACCTCCAATCACCCTAAATGCATGAAATGAAACCTCTAACCACAACATCATAAGGGTAATGTCACTATCCAAAAACCAACCCCTTGCATATGGAAGGTTCTAAATATATAGGGGAGTAGGGTAAGTTGGGATTTTTTATCTAATTATCAATCTAAGATTTTAGATCCACCTTTGATGGCAGGATGGGATCAAATGGTACTAGATGGAAACTCCAAAGTAGAGTAGGATAGGATCTAAATGTTTTATGTGAGGTAAATGGTTGTAAAAAATTTTGAAAGCTTCTAGAATAGGAGGCTTTCAGAGTTTATCTCTTTTTCCCGAATTTATAGAACCAACACAGGTGCAAAGGGGAGAAACCTATAGGTGATCAACGTAGGGCACAGTGGAGCAACCTATAGGTGAACATTTTACAATAAGAGGCCAAGGTGCGTTTGTCCTAAAATTGGCTAAGATGATATAATTTTAGGGAAAAACTATGGGGAATGAAAGATGTATGCTTAGGGATTTGTGAAAGATTATGACAAGGGGGAATAGGATGTTGATTGATCCCATTAGGAGGCCTATTAATTGGATGTGAAAAAATGGCCTATAAAAAGGATTAGTATTTGTTTGTCTCGTATTGTCTTAGCATATTTCCCAAATCTTGGAATGTCATGTTCAATGATACAAGATGATATGAATTTCTAATTGTGCTACAAAATTGTCACATTGTGAAATGATCTAACCATCCTAAATATTTTCTATGGAATCTTGTGGTTATTTGATACCTTAGATGAATTCTTATCATAAGACTTAATTTCACCGACATTAGTATTTTTTGAAACATAATTTGGTTGTTTCCATCCTATATAACGTTGATACATTGATTGATTAAGGTAGCTATTTTTATAATGAGAATGTCGATAAGGTATTTTTGTAACCTGATTTTCCCTTACCATGTTTGTGGTGATTTCTTGATTTACTTCAGGCACTGATAATGATGAGTTGATTATGGAGTCTTCACTTGGAAAATTCGTTGTATATATTTCAAGATATGAGTATGTTTTGACCTCAATTATATGAGCATATTTTAAGTTGTAATATTAATGGGATTTGCATTTATTCCCTCCTCCTCAACTTTGGCATTTTTACTCGAAGATTTCGATGTTTCTGTTTACATAAGTTATTCTACTCTATTTTCCAATGATTTATCATCAATATTAAACTTCTTAATTTGACTAAACATATTTTGGTTATAATGCCGTAAAAATGAAAGTTATTCAGTTTTTGATTCATTGACTTTACTTTTGAATGTTCTAATTCCTTCCAACAACTTTTGATTAAGGATTTTTAAGTGAAATTTTGTTTCATATTGTTCTAATAAGTTTCCATTGATTTTGTTTTCGAGAGCTTCCTTTTCTAATTTATTCTTTGTAGCTTCCTTTTCTATTGTATGAAAGAAATTTCTAACTATGACCTTTTAAGTGAGAAATTTATTTGTGTTTATTAGAAATAATTTCATGAAATTCTTTCTACATCCTTGATCTTGAGGTTTCATTTTCTTCAAGCATCACTATTGAGATATATTTAAAGTTTTCTAATGAAGGTTTTATGAATTCTAAATTCATTTTCATGTCTTGGAACATCACCATCTTCTTCTTATAGGGAAAAAAAAAAAATTGTGTTCAATGTGAAGGTACTGAATTCTTTAAATCAAGGTAAAACTAGAATTATGTCAATCTCTTCTTAAACATGTTATGACCCTGAATTGAGATACACATTCTTAATTATCAATTATTACTTGCAAGTTCTTAATTTTGTTTTAAGCTTTAAAATAAGAAAAAATATATTCTTAATTATATTTAATTCTAAAATTATTAATTGATTTAGCAAATTAATGTTAATGTAATTTTCTTCACAATTCTCATTAATAACAATATCAATCTCTTTTCTTTGAATATTCCCTTTTAATATACATAATTAGTAACATGAGATCATACAACCTTTAAAAAACACTCTTGCTTCCATAATTTTTGAAATTGACTCTTTTATAATTTTGGATCAACAAAAAGTCATTTTTATAATGTTTTTTTAAACAAAATAAATCTTTTCCCTTTTCCACTTATTAATAATACTTTTCTCTTAATTTAATTTATACTTTAGTTAAAGTAATTTAATAGTCTTTTTAACTCAACCCTTTTTTTTGCACTTTAATAAAAAAAAAAGAATATCTTACACACTAAAACTATTTATTCAATAATCTTCTAAAAATATTTAGAAAAACACCTCACATTTTTTTTTACTTAAAAGTACTTATTTGAATTATTCTCCCTTTTATGTGTATTTTTTTTTAAGTACTATTTTAAATTATTCCCCTTTTATGTGTACTTTGGACCAATTTTTTTTATTCCAATTAATTAGGATATTTCAGAAGATTGGTGTAAAAGATAAGTGTGTTGATACAAATAGTTGTTATATTGTGATTGTATAGGTTAGAATAAAATTTTACCATGTAATTTGAAAGCACGTATAAAAATTGTTGGTAATAATGAATGTATGATGGTGGAAGAGTGGTTATAGGACAACAAAGTTGTAGAATAGAATAGTGATAAAGAAAATTCAACCATTTTTTTATTTTTATTTCTTTTACAAATTGTGTACATATGCTGAAAGGTACCTAGTACAGTGTACAATTGGTAGTGACAGATTGTACTGTAGGCAATGACTGTGGTGCACGATGGTCAGTATTGTTGAGTTACATATGACTCATACAGATGATAATTGTATGAACATGGTGGGTGATAATTGTATGAACATGGTGGGTGGTTCGTATGAACGTGAATTGTTTATGGCCAGTGGAAAACTATATCACAGAGGTTGCACAACTCGTGGAATCTTGTATGGAAAAGATGGTCACATGGGGATTCAGCTTATCATAGAGTCAAATTATTAATTGAATTCTACACGAATAGGGTAGTATATGGCTAGAGATGATGGTACTTCATGTGCATAGGTTGTGGGGATGAGAACTAATATAAAACTACTATATGGATGGAGTGGTCATTGGAACATAATGATAGGGTTACTATCTTATTATTTTTATTATTTTTCATATATATATAATAGCCTTAAGGGTTAGTTCATGTGGTCTAAACGAGATAAAAAGTTTTTTGATATTGTTGTTAGTTGTTTCTCATCATGGGTTCTACTCTCTTTGATTCTTTTGAATTGATACCATACATGAAATGTGGGGAAATACTATGGGGTTTTATATGCTTTCTTTCCAAGTATATATATATATATATATAGAGAGAGAGAGAGAGAGAGAGAATTTATTTATTTATTCTATGTATCTACTTTTTTATATATAATATATGATATTTTTGTTGATTTAATTTTCCTTTGCTAATGGCTAAGAGTTTGATCATCACAAAACGTGTAGAATGGAGAAATTCAAAAAATCTCTTTGTGACTACGGTAATGAAATTTTGACCAAGGGTCAATGGCCAAAGGCTAGGATCAAAGAACGAGGCTTTGATACGGAACGTGATAATCAAACATGGTTCACAATTAAATAATCTGGAAGACTTCAAATATTAAGCAATCCATGTAGGATGTACATATATATTAAATAATATATGAATATTGATATGATTTAGCTACAAACAATGGTCGTGCATAAATACTAGTAGGGAGTGCCCTTTTGTAAGGAGTCATGTCTTTTCATAGAGACATGTCATTTCACATGTCTCTTCATCAACTATTAAGTATTATTATTATTTACTATCATTTATTGATATAGTTATGTTTATAATACAAGGGGATACTCACCCTAAAATTGTAACCTTCATATAAAACATTCCTCGTAGAGTGATATGGGTTCTATTTATCTTCATCATTTTGGACCAACTCTATTGAGTTCAAATATAACCTTTCAATCCTCTAGCGCTGGAGTGTTCTATTAAATTGCTTAAGTCTTTAAGTGATATTGTGATAACACCTCTTGAATAAGACCACAAGAATACAATTTTGACATAAGACTACAAAATTCTTCAAGAGTTAAGGTATGTTTGTTCCCCACATAGACTAAGATTTCCACACTAGAGAAGGCAAAACAAGATTTTTCTCATCCTTTAAATAGAGCCATCTAATTTTCTTCTATGATAAAGAATATTAACGAGATGAGATCTTTGGATCGATTGTTATTGAAAAGGAGTAATAGTCTATGCATTATAGAACTGTTTTGCATGAATTAGATATATGATTTTCATTCTGTTTTTTTCCTAGTAAGTAGTATCAATGTTAGGTACTCAACGCAATAAATCCATATGCAACCAACACAGGCCTCTCATCATGTTTGTGATAATGCATGAAACTTATGTCCAATTCACATTGCACTAACTTGCATGACACATCAATGCATCAAATTGCATACCACCTCAACAATGGCTCATTTATCGTTGACTTTGAGATTTCAACACTCATCATATTTCAGTTAGATTATTAACTCAATAAAAATTAAAAATTTCAAAAAAAGTCTTTAGGTTAGTTGGTGAGTATTAACAAATTTGATAATATCAGAGTAATGTCCAATTTAGGTGTCTATTATGGAAGACTCAAATCTCTCTATTTTTACCGAGCCTGTTTTTCTACTAGTCAAAATTTTACATTTTTAGGTCATTTTTTCAAATTATTAATAATTTAGATCATCTCAAATTAACCAAAAGCTTCAATTTTCATCATAAAAATGAAACTCTAACTTCCAACATAATTCCTGTAAAAAGCATCCATATCCCACATTTCCAATTTATTCAGTTCATGTTTATTTTTATTTTTTGTATAAATATGACTAAATCTATTAATGAAACAAAAAATAATAATACATGGAGGCATGGTCCTCTACAGATCTTGTCTAAGATTTTACCATGTTTAAACCAACACTAACTGAAAATGACTTCCTTCAAAGGGGAAACGAGTCCAAAATTCGAGGATTGAGCTACCCACGGAGGGGAACCAGCCATTAATAACATTGTAGTAGAGTTTTTTGACCAAAACAACAAAATTGACATCAAATTAAACAAAACTTCAAAACGGACCAGAAAAAGACCTTAGCCTGCTAGGTGTCAGTAGGTGGCAGAGGTTCCTCCACAATGAGACACCTGTAGGCATCCATATCTTCTTCACCGTGTTGTTGCTGCTTGTCATGGCCTCCATCTTCACATTGCCGTGTGGAGTGTTGTGTACCTTAGCTCAGTCTGTCTAGTTCAAAGCTTCACCATGAGTTCTGTGAGTCCCCGAGCTGCTACCATGAGTTTTCGTGCTAGTCCTTTCCTAAATGAAGCATTTCGGGCCCAAAGAGCTTTGTGGCTCCTCTCTCAAGGCAATAGAAATGGTAGCTATAATGCATGAGCACTCCAAAGTATAGCGAAAATGGAGCTGGGTAGAATGGCAGGGATGCATCATTGGGTCAAAGTCATGAGGAGGTTGCTAGGCATCTGCAGCAAGCCTATAGCAGGCCATCTAGACACGTCCCCTACCACCGTTGGTGGTGGGATACGGACCCGTGAAGTGAGAAGTTGTGGAGGGCGAGGAGGAATCCACAAGAGTGGAAGGAGAGCTGAACAACAAGGGAGGGTGAGGTGCTCTACCTCTCTGCTACCCCTTCTACATCTCATCTGGTGCCATAGTGGCCTGGTTGGAATTGGTTCGACGGGTGCTTGGAGGAGAAGGATGAGGGATGGAATGGCCAATGGCTGCAACAGAATGAGGAATTGGATTATCAAAAGAAGAGAGGTTCATGTTTATTAATAATCCTACCCAAATTTGCTTATTTATGTGAAACACACGCAATGCTACAATGTTGACCTCAAGCAATTGCATTAAATTTCATTTCTTGTTTTTTTTGGCATAATTTTTTTAGGATTTCTTTTTATCATCATAGGGATGTAGCTCAAACATTAGAGCACTCTCTTTGCATGCAAGAGGCACGGGGTTGGATACACTGCATCTCCATTTCAATTTTGTCTTTTCATGTCATTAAATGAGTGTCATTGCACGCTGAATAATACAACAATCTATGAATTGAACAGTAACAAGAAAGAATGTAGTGTTTCTAATGCACACTCATTGAACTATAGAATAATTTATTGGGGAACACTGAACGGTAACAACAGAGAATGCCATGTGTCTGACGCACACTCATTGAACTTTAGAATAGAATAATTTGTCGACGACATGAATATATTATCACGCCTAGAAGGATCAATGGGTCTGTGGTGGAATGGTAGTGTGTTTGGCTCTAGACCGAAAGGTGTTTTTCAAAAGAAAAAACACTAGAATTGTCTATTATAATGATAGAATCCATTATATAAAATAGTGAAGGAAAGACATCTCAAAGTATATGCCAGATCTAATTCTCTCATCTTTGCTGCCGAGAAATCAATATATGTGAATGTTCTGAAACATGTTCATATACTTCTTTATACTTCTAGAAAAGCATTCATAAAGTCCAAGAAATAGTGCAGGAAAAACAGTAAAAACCATGAGACAAGTCCAAAAAAGAGGCACATAGGATTGGAAGGTTGCATGTTCAATTCACATTAGGTTGAAGTTTTAAACTTGTGAGAGAAAATAACTTCACATTGTTGAAATGTTAGAATTGTTGGAGAAATAGTGTGTTGAATTATTTTTATTTTTATGTAAATTTGTTGGCAGAAAATAAATTAAACTTGTTGTATTAAATTATTTTATTTTACGTAAATTTGTTCGAGATAATAACTTAAGATTTATGATTTCATGTGCTTAATCATTTCCATTTTTATGTAAATTTATTTGAGAAAATAATTTCAAATTTATGATTTAGTGTGAAATTTATGATTAATTATTTTCATTTTTATATAAATTTATAATTAAAACATAAAATTTGCAACAAATTGTAATACATATTCAAGCTTGGAAAAAATAAAAAATCTTTTACTGAATGTTTTTACTTTTGATAAAAGACATGTTGATATTATTACATGGAAAATATATGTGTAAATTGACCCTACATATGTAGGAATTTACAGGGTAAGTTCCACAAAAAGAATACCAAAAGGACACCGCTCACAACCAGATCTCAAATCAATACACCAGTATTTTTGACGTGGCTGGGGCTGGCTTACAGTCTTCCATGTGAAAATGACGAAGAATATCACAAGCATACTTGGACTGGGAAAGGAAAATACCCTCTTGGGATTGCAAGACTTGAAGACCGAGAAAATAGTGTAAGTGTCCTAAGTCTGTCATTTCAAATTTCTTTTTAAGGCTGGACTTCACATGGTTTATAAGGTTGGGATCACTACCAGTAAGAATAAGATCATCAACATAAAGAACAAGGATGATAAGAGAGTTGCCCACTTTCTTGGTGTAGACAGTATTGTCAGAATGACACCTAGAAAAGCCAGATTCTAAAAGAAAGCTATCCATTTTGGCATACCAAGCCCGAGGAGCTTGCTTGAGGCCATAAAGGGATTTCTTAAGTCGAAAAACAAGGCTGGAGTCTGTTTGTATGAAGCCAATGGGTTGTTCCATATAGATTTCTTCCTACAAGTCCCCATGCAAGAAGGCAGATTTAACATCCATCTGATGGACTTCCCATTTTAAAGAGGCAGCAAGGGAAAGAACAAGGCGGATAGAGTTCATTTTGGCAACAGGGGAGAAGGTTTCAGTGTAGTCAATGCCTTCAACCTGTGAAAAGCCCTTAGCAACGAGACGAGCTTTATGTTTATCAACTTTCCCATCTGGTCCATACTTGGTTCTGTAAACCCATTTACATCTAACAAGTTTGCGTCCCTTTGGTAGAGGAAAAAGATCCCATGTATCATTTGTCATTAATGAATGATATTCTTCATTCATAGCTGCTTCCCAATGTGGATGGCCTGAAGCTTCTGCAAAAGTGTCAGGATCATGATTTACTGGAGCTTGAGCCAGTAAAGAAGAGGCTCTTTCAAACTGAGAACGTGTACGTCGCTGATCTGTAGGATCACCGGCAAGATCACCTGCTGCATCCCGAGTAGCACGGACCCATCTTGGAAGTTGAGGATCCTGAGAAGGTGGGGGAGGATTATCATCCTCGCTTTCATCATCTGAAGAAGAAAGGTTTTCAAAAGTAGAAGAGATAGGAAGAGGTGGCACATCTGCCGGACTAGGCTCGCAGGCCGATTTATTTTCATCAAATTTTACATCTCTTCTAATGATAACATTTTTGGACTTAAATGGAATAAGTCTATAACCTTTTACATCTTCAGAATATCCAACAAAAGTACATTTCTCACTCTTAGGTTCTAAAGCTTTATGCTTTTCATCTGGAATATGGGCCCATGCTTCACTTCCAAACACACGAAAGTGACTTACATCTGGTTTAATGGAACTCCAAGCTTCTTCTAGAGTGATATTCTCTAGAACCTTAGTAGGAGTGCGATTGATTATATAATTTGCACAATTAATTGCTTCGGCCCAAAAACTAAGACTGAGTCCTTTAGATTGCAGCATACAATTAGCCATTTCCTTTAAGGTGCGATTTTTCCTTTCAGCTACACCATTTTGTTGTGGAGTGTATGGAACAGTATGTTGCATTTGAATTCCATTTTCGGTGCAAAAGTTGATGAATGTGTTTTTAACATATTCTCCACCATTATCAGTTCTTAGCTTAAGAATTTGATGTCCAGATTGTTTTTCAACAAAGGCTTTGAAGGCCAAAAAAGTGTTAAATACTTCGCTCTTGAGTTTTAAGAAGTATACCCAAGTGCGTCTGGAGAAATCATCAATGAAAGTTAAGAAGTACTTGCAACCAGAGAATGAAGCAATAGGAAGAGGACCACATAAATCACTGTGCACAAGCTGTAAAGGGGCTGAGGCGTGCCAAGAGGCACGTTTGTCAAAACTGTCCCGATGATGTTTTCCGAGTACACATCTGGAACAAACACCATCTCTGCAAGATACCATAGGAAGACCTGTCACCATATTTTCTTTACATAGATGCTGAAGGGAGTGATAGTTTAAGTGACCAAATCGCTCATGCCAAAGTTTGCTCACTTCATCATTATGAGCAACAAATACTGAGGGAAGATTGGATGACCCAAAGTTGTGAAACTTATACAACCTTTTGGAATCATCAGCAAGACCAGTAGCTAGAATCTATTTAGGATCTTTTAGATCCTTGATTACAACATCATGAGTTGAAAATTCAACAATTTTACCTTCACCTGAGTGAGTTATCTGATAGACATATAGAAGGTTGCAGGATAAGGTTGGAACACATAATACATCATTAAACTGACCATTGTCTAGATGAACAGTTCCAGTCCCTACAACATTAAGAGATCTATCATTACCAATATATATATTTTTGGTGTTACAATCATTTAAAGAAGAAAACATGGCTTGGTTTTTGGCCATGTGACAAGAGGCTCCAGAATCAATGAGCCACTCATGAGAATGAGAAGAAGAAGAAGATACATTTAATGCATAACCAGACTGAGATGATTGACAATGAGATGCAGAAAGTTCCATTCCGGAAGTTGAAGTTGAAGTAGGCTCCACATGGATGTTATGTTTCTTCATTGCGGCTTCCAAGGCTTCCATCTTCTTAAAGCATTTAGATTCTAAGTGGCCATCTCGATTACAAAAGTTACAATGTCTATCAGTCTTCTTCCATTTGTTTTTATTGGTCTTATCATTTTGCTGAAATGATCTTTCATTTTGAGGCTGAGATGGTTTAGGACCATTCTTTTGAGGATATGACTTCTTAGGATTCTTTGAATTTGGTTGCTGCTGGGCGGCTAACGCTTTCGTGGAAGAGTTTCCAAGATTAAGAAGACCAAGGTGTAAGAGTTTTTCTTGTTCTCTTATTAAGGAATCACAAAAGGAGTCAAAGGAAGGGGCCTTGTAGTCTTGTCCTTGACAAATGAAAGCTTCCCTTGTAGAATGGAAAGTGGAAACAAATACAGAGTAGGCTGGTCCCAACTTAGTAAGGATGGAATAAATAAGGTTACCATCTTCTTTCTTAACTTTAACACATTCCAAGAGATATCTAAGGGTCTTGAATTTGGACAAGAAATCTTCAATGCAAGAAAAATTATTAGGATCCAAAGTAAGCAGTTCATTTTCAAGTTGATGGGCTCTAATTTCATTTTTAATCCCAAAAACTTTAGCAAGTTTTTCTAATGCTTCATGAGGAGTCTCAAGTCCTGCAATGTGGAATCTAAGATCAGGAGAAATAGACATCCCTATCAAACCACGTGCTTGATCTTGTCTATTTTCCCATTTTGCCGCCTTGTCTTCATCTTTTGGTTTCTTCTCTTGGTTTGTGGCTATTCTGAAGAGACCTTTACTTCTAAGTAAATCTTCCATGTATTCTACCCATTGGAAGTAGTTAGTGCTGTCAAGAATGACTTGGCATGGACTTTCCATTTTTAAAAAAAACTGAAGCTGAAGATGCTGAAAGTAAGTGTTCCAACGGATAGATCTCGAAAAAATAGGCGGTTTTAAAAAAAACGGCTCTGAAAAAGGCTTCTGGATGAAGAAGTTATGGCTTTTTAAAAAAAATTGTTGACGTTGCCGGCAAAGTGCGCGAATGTGCGGGAATGAAAAAAATCCGCCCCCACAAAATGGAGACTTGAACCCAAGACCTCTACTCTCTTAAAATAGCTTTGAACCAATTGATCTATACAAAAAATTTGAGAGAGAGAGAGAGAGAGAGAGGGGGGGGGGGCCCTTGGTTTGCGTGCTTGCCTTGAGAAAGCTCTTTTTCCCTACAAAACACAAAACACAAAACCCAACACGAATATGCAAAGAAAAATGAACCTTGCGGCTCGAAGTTAGCTTTAGCCAAAAAACTAGAAATTTTTAAAAAAAATCTCAAAGTTAGCTTTAGCCGAAAAACTAAATATTTTTCTCAATGTTTCTGATTTTCTGAGATCACACTAAGGTGCAGGGAAAAGAGCATACGCATGAGAAAAATCCTTCCTTTCTGTTTCTGATTTGCCCAGATCGCACAGAGTCGCAGGGCAAAGAGCATACGCAGAAATGAAAGGTATAGATCCGGTTAAAAAAAAGGCTAAATAAACTGAGACCGAAATAAGCAGAGAGAAAATAACAGTAAACTGCAAAAGAAACACTGTATACCTCCCGATCTGAAAAATGACGCAGCTAGGGCTACCGGAAACCTTTTCGCGTGAAACGAAAGGGGTTCCTCACTGGAACAGATGCTCCGAACGCAACAGAGCAGTCCTCTCGGCCCGAAAGCAGTCAGAAACAGCAGATCTAGGAAACGACAGCCGCATGCAGTTCTACCGGCTTCAGATTTGGATCACCAACGGACGCGGCCCTCAAATAGCTCCAATACCATGTAGGAATTTACAGGGTAAGTTCCACAGAAAGAATACCAAAAGGACACCGCTCACAACCAGATCTCAAATCAATACACCAGTATTTTTAACGTGGTTAAAACCCTCAGAGTGCAAGGAGGGAAACAGTCCACGGCCTGTCCCAACGTGGGTACTACAGGCAATTTATTAATCAAAGAATGAAAAATTTACATAAGCTTCTCTCATGCACGGATTACCCGAACAATGACCCTCCATGCGCTTTAAATAGAATTCATGGACCAATCAGGTGTCAAGCCACGGATCAAGTGTCGGTAATACCGAGGTGAGAGTGAACCGTCGGATCACTACATATCGTGACCGTCGGATTGTAAGTTACAAAATGTACAACGGTAAAGAAACACACTTTACCTAACTCTAACCTAACTCTATACTAGACCAAGTTGAACTTAACTATATCCTATGTGTCGGAATATCCTAACAACATATTCAAGCTTGAAAAAAAATAAAAAATCTTTTACTGAATGTTTTTACTTTTGATAAAAGACATGTTAATATTATTGCATGGAAATATATATGTAAATTGACATGGAATGCATGTTTTAAGTCAAATTAATACCCTGAAGTATCACATAAAAATGTTGTAAGCATCACATAAATATGCTCATGTCCACTATTGCTTCTAAAATATGCACACTATTTAATTTAAATCCGATTTGAGGATTTCTCAAAATCTACCAACGATTAAAATCAACTTTCATGGCTTGAAAGGGAATCCATGACACCTATTTTTTTAAAGATAAAAGAATTATATTGTAATTAGTTTTGCATTGATTATATATTAGTTTTTTTTTTTTTTAAATTAAAATTTATCCAAAATTAAAAATTATCAACTTAAATTTATTATTTTTAAACAATATTTAAATTGATGTATCTGAAACACTATTGGTTTACTTGTTAATGATGAAAATATGTTGGTTTACTTGTTATTTTGTAATGATGAAAGACATATTTTCATCATTAATTTGTACGGTACAATTTTTTCCTCAAAAATTGTATTATACAATTTAATCCTATAACCTCCACTAATTTATCTTCACACTATAACCTCCACTGATTTATCTTCATACTAAAATTTGGTTCAATATTCTATCAATGGAAGAGTAGTCCGGTAAAGAAATATGCAAAAACCTGACAACAGAACACATTATGTGCTTCTTTCAAATGTCCAGTCCCCAAAGCTTTATCCACATGACAAGTCATCCTTATCACCTGTTCTATATCCCGTTAATTTTGGTGGAAGAAGCTTTTCTGTGTTTTTTCCCAGCATTAAAAATAATATGTTTATCCTCCTATTGAAACATTTTTGGCTTTTGCTTAAATTTCTAGAAATATTTATATTTCTCATAAAAATGAGTTTTTTTTGTCAATTAAGTGAGATGATCATCTCTCGTTAATCATCTTTAATGTGAATAATCATGACTTATTATTATCTTTCAATTTGGGTTATATTACATCATTATTTAAACAAAACTATGGTGGGATTTTCTATATATTTTTATTTTCACTTAATTTAGTGGTTAATATTAGTGAGGTTGATCATTTAATGGACATGGGAAGTGTGTATATTTTTAAGGTAGTTGTTATAACTTTTTTAATAACTTTCATATCTGTCAAATTTTTGAATTTGTGTTATCAATTTATTTACAAAACAAATACTCCATTATTTTAATGAAACAGGGTTTTGGATTGACGGTGAATGCATGTATTATTAAGGCACTCCTTGCAAAAGGTCACGAGTTCAAATCCCCCATGGGTGCTTACCTACCAAAAAAAAAATGAAACTAAAATATCTCAATAAAAGTTGTTCAAGATGCCTTTAATGATGTTGAAATTATAAAAATATCCCCCACTTAACTTTAACTACCACTCATACTCTGGACAAAAGTTAACCAACACTAATGTCTGAATGAATTTAGGCACTACATGCCACTACATGTCCGAATGAATTTAGGCACTACAATCACCTGTCATGACCCCCACATTTTAAGTGACCATGCCTTTCACAAAGAGCAAAGAAAATATGATGCAATGTTGTAATCTAAATTTTAATCCAATCGCTTCATTTATGATGAATCCATGGCCGTCATTATTAATTAAATATGATGTAATGTTGTAATCTAAATTTTAATCCAATCGCTTCATTTATGATGAATCCATGCCCGTCATTATTATCTTAAAACCAGCCAAATGAAAAGTGTGTGGTTACATATGTAAAATGTGTAGTGAATCCTAAAACCAATCAAATGAAAAGTGTGTGGTTACATATGTAGAATGTGTAGTGAATGGCTTGATGAAAACAATAAATATTTGAATTCAAGATATCCAACGGAATTGATTCTAGGGCTCACTTTAAATATACTAATATGGATGGATCTTTCTTGCACTCCATTCGCACGTGATACATTTTGTCTTTTCTGGCTTGGCAAAGTTCCACAATCTTTCATGAGGTGTTATTATTAGCAACATAATTTTCCAACTAAACCAACTCTAGCAGAACTAGAATTTCAAAATCACTTTGACTATGGCATACAAATAGAATTGGAATTTCAAAATCACTTTGAGTATGACGTACAAATATCGAATGAGCGTCAATATCAGTATGATAATTTTCCAACAAAAGCACCTCAAACACATGTGGAATTTCACATTAACAAACCAAGCGCGACTTCAATTTCAAAGTCACATCCCAAGCACGTCTCTAAATTCAAATTCCAATTCCAAATTCACATTCATTGTAAATAAAAAATTTGATGAAAACTTTTCAATTTATGTTTTGGGTGAGTTCATAATTTATTTATTTTTTACTATTATTGTTATGTAAATTCATTAAAATATAAAATACAACACTCATTACTTATAAAGTGTACTGCGCATGATAAAATTAAAAAAAAATACATTCTATTTGAAATAAATCTTAATGTGCTATTTTTGTTTGACGATAAAAATGTTAAAAAGTTATGTTAAATGTTAAATGTTCTATTTCATAAAGTTGTAGGGATAGTACCATGATGTCATCAAATGAATCATGAATATATTGACAACACAATTTTATAATCAACACACCATAGTCATGGTACAATACAAAAATGTCAACCATCCATTAACATACAAACACATTCAATAAACAACTACCATTTAGAAACATATTCTTCAAGCCAACTATACTTTGATGACAAGAAAAAGTGGTCTAATAAAACAAAATCTTATATACAAAAAGTTGACTTTATTAAAAATTATAAATGAGTGCACTAGTTATAATTGAACATTCACACCAACTTTATTATTTATGATTGAATATTTACACGCCAACAATAAAATAAGTTAGGATGACACAAATTAGGGAAAATAATTTTGACAAATACACCATGTGATAACAAAAGTGATACAATTATATATATGTTGGGTCAATATAATATGATTGATGAAGAAGCTTTTAGGACAATTAAGGTGCCAAGCTTCATGTTACTTTATTTAATATTTCCTATGTTTATAGCATTAAGTTTTATATTGCATTATTAAAGTGTATAACTCAATGTTATTTTATTTAATATTTTCTATATTTATGGTATTTTGTTTTATGTTGTATTAAACATGTGATTGTAAGTTTTTTTCTAATTTTCTAATTTCACTTTTTTTTCTTCTAGTTTATGTTTTGGGTTTCTGCATGTATTTATATAGGCTTTTATTTTGCTAAATTTCCATAGTATTTTATTTTTATTTATATATATTTAAATTAGGCAACAAGTACTCACTATTATGTAGCTTGTTACTTTTAGAATATGCATAATTTATAATTTAAATATGATTCAAGGTTTTCTTAAAATCTATCAAAAACTAAAGTCGACCTTCCTTGTTAGAAAGGTAATCTATGACACCTATTTTTTGAATTAAAAAAATAATTCGTAAAGTACATGTCCTATGATGCCAATTATGTCACTAAAATCATTCATGCTCCCCACCATTCTCATAACCAAAAATGATATGACTATCTTGAAAAGAAAAAAGATGCACATGCTTTATGACTTCCAAAACTAAACCATTTCAAAAAGAATGAATGAATGAATGGTTTTTAATGACATCCACAAGACCTCTCGGTCTAAGGGACCACAAAACAACTTAAACCATATTCAAATTCTTTTCCATGTTAATTCCGCTGTTGTGAATCTGGAGTAAGAAATTCACTATTTTGTGAAGTATTTCCTCCTCAAAAAGCTCACTGAGATTGTTTGCCTTTAGACTGTTATCAAACTAACAAAAAATACCTTCATATGATGCCCATTCTTTGATATAATTCCACTTTGTTTCTATTGCCCTTGTGTTGCAAAAAATGCATGTTATTTCTTCACACTTTTATTTAGGGGTAACTTGCAAGACATATTTTTAATGAGTAACTTGCTCTATCAAAGAGGGAATTTAGGGAATAGCATGTGGGGTGGCTAAATCCTAGCCATCCTCACCATTGGTTCGTGCCTCCCTCCACTCCATTCCACAACATTTTTCTTCACAAGTCACTCAATTGGCATGTTCTTGTGGGTGTTTCCTTCAATGGTGTGTGGCACGTGTCTTCCAAACTGTCTGTTTGTGGTTTATGAATTTCATTTTTTTGTTTCTGTTGTTTGTCCTCCCCCTCATGGCACTCCTTTGTTCATCAGTGTGAAGGAAATCGTGGGTTTCCTTGGGCCTTGCAGCCCTTTTTGCTTGATGCTTGGTGGTCTTCTTCGTTGTTGGTGTGAGTTTCTCTTATTTCAAAGTGATTTTCATTTTTATTAAATGGGTTCCACAAACATCTCAAATTATTCACAAATACGCTCTATGTTATGCTGCGAAATGGAAACAAGAAATTCTAGTTTAATTTGTCCTTGGATTAAACTAAGAATCAAAATCGATTTCTATTCTCATAGAAATTTGTAAATAGTTAATTAAATTTAATTAACTTGATTAGCTTAGGAATTTCGATTTGGATGTCTTTCGAAAGTCATGTATATGTTCTCCCTAAGTTTTAGGGGTCCAATATAAGTTTAAATTGATTTGGAAATTAGATCACTCAGTATACTGAGTTAGGTTTAGTTAAATTATTTTCAAATTGTTTTTAGAACTAATAGAGGACTAACTGTCAGTTGGTGCACTAATGCATCCACTAGTTCTACTCCAGTTAACAGAAGATTCCCTCATGATAAACTCATGCATGTCAGTTCAGAGAAAGACCCAGTTGAGACTAGAGTGCGAGGACAATGTACTATGAGTGGTATTATTTATTGGAGCGTAAATATCATGCATGCATCAGAGATTGATCCTATGTTTGGATTACACATTTTTGGAAGCATGAATTCCCTTTAAATATGGGCTAATCGTCCTAGGAATTATGCAAGATATCAGGAGCTTGGAGAGCTATAGAATTGGCTAAGTGATGGCCAAGAGCTAGCTTGTGAGCTGAAAGAGTTGAGCATACTTGTGTGGAATTGTTCTAATGAGAACAAGCTTTGTATATTCACTCATATTTCTGATATATGTAATACAAATAGCGGAGTTTGAGTAGTGAATTTCCCCAAATACATCTTGTGTTATGTGTCATTGATTTATCTTCTTCTTGTTTATATTGTTTTCATTGATCTATTGGCTTCCGCTGGTTGAAAATAGTAGATTCTTGTCCTCTGCTTTAGTAAATTGCATGAGTGTGTGAATCTACATTATTTTCTACATGGTATTGGAGCTGAGAATAGTATACTAGAGGATATTTCAAAGTTTTGAGTTTTGGGTTACAGGTGAAATTTGGATTTGCAATACATACTTCAGGATTGGTAGATGGCATTTTATGGTTTACGGCTCAAGTATTCCTTGGAAGGAAACTAAAATTTTATAGCCCAGAGGGACAAAATGGAGGCTGTACTAGAGGATAATGGCTTGAAGGAATTCGTTGACCAAGAAATTCCTAAGCGAATATCATTGGATGCATAGAATTTGGTCGAATGGAAGACGTGTGTGGCAAAGGTGAGGTGGATAATCCTTGAGGGAGTTTGAGACCACATTGTCTCGAGTCTCCATGGCAAGGAAAATCCATATGCTATGTGGAAAACATTGATGGACTTGTATCAGAACAACAGTGACCAAAGGAAATTGGCATTGAAGGAAAAACTTCGAAAAATCAAAATGGAGAAAGGTGAGACTATTCCAAAATACTTGACCAAGTTCACTCAATGTTGTGATGTACTTGGAAGTGTTGGAATCACGGTTTCTGAGGATGATATGGTGAGTCTTTCACTTCTAGGACTCCCAAAGAGTTGTCATATTTATCAAGACTTTGTCAATGGTCAAGAGAAGCTACCGAATTGGGAATGACTATGATCAGATTTGATGGAGGAGGACATCAGGAGGAACACTAGGGATGGCTCTTCATCAAAGATTGATGATGAAGATAATCGTGCCTTAGCGATTAAGGTGAAGAAGGGAAAGAGAAAGCTTCCCATTCCAAATCGTATTCTTATCATGGAGGTAAGAAGAAAGACATGACGAAAATTAAGTGCTTTCATTGTCATGAGCTGGGCCATTTTGCTACAAATTGTCCACTTAAGAAGTCCAAGAAAAAGTCCTCAAGAGGAGTGGAGGGTGAGGCTTTGGCCTCTCAATTCAAATTGGAATTTTCCCTCATTGCCTGCATGGTGTCATCAATGATGGGAAGTGTATGGTACTTAGACAGTGGAGATTCATTCCACACGATCGGTGACAAAGTGCTATTCAATGACCTGGAGTAGAAAGACCTTCAAATGCATATTGAGATGGGTGATGACGGGAAGTATAATGTTACTGGATTGGGCATGATTACTTTTCATAGGGAGAATGGGGTCCAATCAAATTGAATAATGTTATGTATGCACTCAAGTTGAAGAAGAACTTGGTATCTGTTGCCATGCTTGAGGATAGAGGCTATGATGTGATCTTCTCAGAAGGAAAGGTGTTCCTTCGACACATAGCCATGGGTTAGATAAAGAAGATAGGGATTCGGGTTAAGAATATATATAAGATGGAGGTAGAGGAGTGTGTTTCTTTGATCACGAAAGTCGAAAGGGTGTAGATCCGAGACATTGGCGAGTTGTGGCACAGGTCATTGGGCCACTTGCATCATGGGGATTTGAAGATATTACAGAAGATCTCTATCGGTCTTCCCAAAGGTATGCTTGAAAAATTGATACATGAAAGGGGTGTACTTTGGAAAATCACACCAAGTATTCCTTTCACGATAGAGACAGTCGAGTAAAGGCTATTCTAGAGCGAATCCATTCAGATGTGTGTGGACAATTCTCGATAACATCCATGGCCAAACACAGGTATTATGTTATATTTGTTGATGACTATTCTCATAAATGTTGGATATTTTTCATGCAAAAAAAGGATCAAACTTTCACAAAGTTTTGTGAGTCTAAATCATTGGTGGAGAAAGATTCTGGAAAGAAGCTTAAATCTCTATAGAGTGATAACAGTAGTGAGTATGTCTCAAACAAGTTTAAGAACCTTTGTGTAGCAAAAAGGGATTAAACGGGAGTTGACGACACCCCATAACCCTCAGAAGAATGGGGTCGGCGATAGGAAGAATAGAAGCATAGTAGGGGAAGCCAGGGTGATGTTGCATGATCAGGGCCTACCACTACACTTGTGGGCTGAGGCATGCAAAACAACAGTTTATGTTCAGAACCGTAGCCCACATTAGATACTTGCAATGAAGACACTAGAGGAGGCTTATTCCGATAAGAGGCTAGATGGTGGTCACTTCAGGTTTTTTGGGTCATCGGTATATTGCATGTGACCAAAGATGCACGGAAGAATATTGAGCCTACAATAGAGTTGGGGATATTTGTGGGGTACACTAATACACCTCACAACTATTGAGTGTACTTTCCAACCCGCAGGATGATAGTGGTTCGCAAGGATCTTAGATTCGATGAGGAGAAGGCCATGTAAGTTTCCCTTGAGAGGGAGCTTGAGATACATGAGATTGAGGAGATTTTAGCTCCAAAGGTTGAGGAGCCTCAGATTTATGTGGATAAACCACATGCAGAGGATCCAAGAGTGGAGACATCCACTCAGGAAGAGTTTTCTGGAGAGGGAATAAAGTGCACCATAGAGGCTGACATATTATTAGACGATACATGGGAGAATGTGGGAGTACCCACTTCTCAATGTAGGTAGAGGAGGTCACCTGAGAGGTACACTAGATACATGGCTCTTATGGGTGAATGTGTTGTGACAAAGCCATCTTCATTTAAGGAAGCAGTGAAACAACTGGTTTGGGTTGATGCCATGGTGGAGGAGTATGACTCCATAGTTCATAACAGTGTTTGGGATGTCGTCTTGAGACCAAAGGAAAAGTCAGTGGTGAGCTTCCATTGGCTTTACAAGGTAAATCAAGTTGCATATGGTAGTGTGGAGAAGAAAAAGCTAGATTTGTGGCTCATGGTTTTTCACAGGAAGAGGGAATTGACTATGATGAGACCTTTGCTCCTGTTGCAAGGTACTCATCAATCAAATCCATATTGGCACTATCAATAGAGATGGGTTGGAAGATACATTAGATGGATGTGAAGATAACCTTCCTTAATGGCATGATTAAGGAAGAGGTGTACATAGTACATCCTAAAGGCTTTGAGACATTTGACCGTGAGTTTCATGTGTGCCAGCTCAAGAGAACGTTGTATGGGCTAAAGCAAGCACCTCCGTGTTTGGTACACTAGGATAGAAAGCTACTTCACCAGGTTGGGCTTCATGAAGTGTGAAGCAGATGCAAACCTATACCACATAGTGGTGGAAGGTAAATTGTTGATCATTGTACTTTATGTTAATGATCTCATACTCGCAGGTGATGATTAGTTGATCAAGTATTTCAAGGACATTGCAAGACAGTTTGAGATGAAGGACATTAGGCTCATGCATTACTTTCTTGGCATGGAGGTATGGCAGGGAGATGGGGATTTTTTTGTGTCTTAGGGAAAGTATTACAATGAGATACTTAGGATATCTTGCATGTAGAGCAACAAACCCATGGAGACTCCTCTAGAAGGTAACTAGAGGAAGGAGGATGCTACTTTGGGAGAAGTAGTGGAAGCTACTGTTTACAGGAAGCTTGTGGATTCACTCATGTACTTGGTGAACACATGACCGGATATGTTCTATGCAGTTAACCAACTTAGTCAAGCGATGGTTAGGCCTACCAAATTGTATTGGAAGGCAACAAAGCATTTGTTGACATACCTCAGGGGCACTTCTCAGTATGGATTATTGTTGTTGGGAAAAGTATCTACTCAGAACGCCCCTATCCCACTCTAAGTTGTGACAGTGCCTTAGCAACAAACAAAGAAAACTACTTTCGTATTCTTCTTTATGAAATGTAAACGAAGAGGAAGGATGAACTAACCTGTGTCTTGCGCTAGTTTGTTGATCCAATTGCTCTCCTCTTTGCTTGATTCCCGCTCCCTGCTCCCTTACTTGCCCAGCTTCACCAAGTTCCTGCAAGATCATAGAAGAGGAAAACTACACAAAGACATAGATTTACATTCATAAATAGCTTAGGATCAGATTTAAGCTAAACATGCAAATATAACAAAACATCATTGATACACAAGCATGTAGGAGAAACTCAAATAGTTTTATTGATATAATAAGAAGATCTACGAAGAGATACAACCAAGTGAGTCCCGATCCAGCATCTACCTCCGAGCAAAGGAATCCCTTCTTCACCTCCAACAAAGCATAAATCACCCAATGCACTAATCTCAATCTCAAAACCAACAGCAATTCTCTACAAAGTACAAAATTCCAGCCTCTGGATCTCTGGGATGAGGGATCCATATATAGATGTATGCAAAGAGGATGAGTCAGCTTATGTTTTGACTTGTGGCTTCTCTTTGTCAGTTCTTGCTTCCACTTGGAGACTGAGAGCCTCTTACTCATCCTTGGCCGAACTCAGTGAGGCAAGTGTCATTGGGGAAGATTCTGGAAGCTTCCATTGTCTGTCCACCTCGCGGAATGGCACTGCCATTTGTCATTTCCCGCTCAGCGCACCCTGGTAGTGTATTTAGGTGCGTTGCAACGCACCTAGCTAGTGTACTGGGGTGCTATGCAATGCAGGTAGCTAGTGGAGCAGCTGAAATGATCCTGATTTGACTGATTCTGAGTAGTTTCTGGTGGAGAACTTCTGGGAGAAGTTGTAACTGGTTGACCTTGTTCCTTTAGGGGTAGGAACAACACTTTTAGGGACTTTGGATCCCTTGGATTATGGACATTTCATGCTAAAAGTTGTAAGGCACAAAAATGTCTATAACAGTTGCCCCCTAAAGTATGAGGCCGTTTATCGGGTGAAATGCTTTATTAGGAGGATCCGAAGTTCTTTCAATGTTGGGAGGAGACCTGTAATAAGATACAATACAATACATCATCTTCATACTATCTTCATTATCTAGCTGAGGTGGGCATTCCCATGCTCAGGTTTATAAATTCATTTTTATGTACATAGGACAGACAATCGTCTGATGGTAGACTGATGATTCTGATGAAGTCATCATCCTTTAGGTAGGATGATTATCTGTGCTGCAATGCTGTACATGTCAATGTTTTTATTTTTCTTGAATATATACCGCAACCCGGATGGATGAAACTAGATTCGGGGTCTTCAATCTTGTCCGATATTCACTCTAAGTACAAGTCGATCCATGTGAGAAATGTTTTGAAGTTGAACATGGAAAGACATCGCTTGATTACCAGTCGATGACGTAAACTGTTAACAAGCGCGAGAGGAATCACCGATAAGGATGATGACCCTCAAGGTACTGCAGTACAATTCACGTGGTGTGAATAAAGGACTTGGCGTCGAACACCACGAAAAATCTTTCAATCGAAGGTCATTGATGTATACCTGTCGCCGGAAGTGAGAAACTTGCCATTGAGGTATGCAAGCTTCAAAGTACTGAATGGGGTGTTCCTAGATCAACTTCTCGGATAATGAGCTGATGTCGACAAGAAGCGATGCATCAAAGGAGGGCCTTGATGTATCCCACATCAATGACACGGAACGAAGCAAATGATTTTGATGGAGGTGAAAACAATCTGATGATATATGGTTCAGGGTGGCGGTCATGAAAGAATGAAGTATAATGTATGGTAGTGGATGGGACACGGGTGACTTCTCTGGATGACTTCTCTTGAACATGTCGACGACACTTATATGATGGATTGGTAGCATTTACCCCAAAGGTGGATGGTATGGCGAGACCATGGTGATGTGACCGGTGAATGAAACAACCCAACCCGACTCAGGCACGGAGTGGAAGTGTCATGTTCAAGAGCGACTTGCTACCAATAAAGATTCTTTGAGTTTCTTCCCAATTTTTCCCCAGTCATTGCTGACCAGTACCTCTTTATTTTTGTCAAGCTTGAGGAGGATAACATATGCTTGTTCTATAATTTTCCCTTCGGGCAAACCCATCTCTATGTTTTAACGAGCCTAGCGATAGTGAAACTCGTTCTCATCTAAAGACAAGTTTGTCGCTATTAATGTTTTTAACGAGTTTAACGACAAAGATAACTCGGTCCTTTTCATTTTTAGAGAGTCTGAAAAGGAACGTAAAGGTAACTCCGGAATTCCTTTTTCGTCATCTAATCCCTTGAGTCCGAAAAAGTATAAAACAATACAGAAGGGATGAATTTTCGATAGTTTTAACGAGCCGAACAAAACAAGCGCTCGATCTTTTTGTGCAATAATCCCTCAGGTCCAAAAAGATTAAAATCTAGAGGAGGGATAGCACTTCCGGTCGCTTTAACGAGCTGGAAGGCCAAAACTCGGCAATCTTTTCATATTTTATGAGTCAGATGAAAAGAGCTTAAAGAAGACTCGTCTTTTGAGGAACGAGTGATAAAAAGGGTAGCAGTTGATTCCAGGTAAGGTTTGGAATTTTCCAAGCACGGCAGTGTCACAAGGATGGCTATTGAAATCACTCTTCGCAGCTGTTCCTCAAAATGGGTAAACAATCAAATGGAGGTGAATGATTGGCCAATTAAAAAGTGGAGGTGATGGTGCAAACACGACCAAGGCTTTAATGGCTGAAAATGTTACATTCACAGTGGTTATTTACCGTAGGATAGTTCATTTTTTAACAAGCTTAAACGCGGATTGAAACACTTGCTCAGTCTTATGTTTATTTTTTAACGAGCATGAACTATGCGCTAAAACTGCTCGATCTTATGTTTATTTTTTAACGAGCTTGAACTATGTGCTAAAACTGCTCAATTAATCCAGTCATATGATAAGAATGTCTCATATAAAAACGGCAACTTTTAGATTTTTGCCCCACATCCTTTCTTTATGCAAGTTAGGAAACGACTAATCCAAAAAATAGATAAATAATCGCTCTTTCGCTTGCATGCCAAAAGGTTTGCATGCCCCCAAGTATAAAATATGGTTTCAAGGTTACCCCTCAATTTGCAAACAAAACATTTGTTCTATCGAGAGAGGCCTACCTCTTACAGGTCACCCAAAGATTGCTCTATTCGTGGTGCAAACAAAACACTTCTTCGGCGATGTCTACCGAGATAAACAAGGGTGAGCGACAACGAGCGCCAACTCACATAACTTTGACAAAAGAATCTTATTCTAGAATAACCCCTCTTCCACCGACGGACGGGGTACAGACTAGTCATATTCTCCCGCGGAAACCTACTCTATACCCGAAGTTTTCCTGCCGAAGCAGACCAGGATGCATGCCCCCTGGGTTTCAGTCATATCCTTCCGGATTACTCGCGCTCATCGGGAGGACAGACTGGGACTTGAGACATTTCTTGCGTGAAGAGACCATTTAGGGACGGTATATGGCTATTTGCGATGCATGATCCGGGAAATGAAAGCTGGTCCACGAGCTTCACCACTCTTCCTTCGTGCGGAAAACACATTACTCTAAAGAGTGAGGAGACGATGGCTCCCATGCAATAAATATAGTCTCGTCCAAGGAGTAGGTTATAATCCAAGGGTCCTTGAACGACCATGACGTTCATGCAAATTGTCTTCCCTCTCAATGTTATGGGCACATCGGGAAGGATCCCTAAAGGTCGACTAGTTCCTTTATCAAAGCTTGTCAGATTTCTCATTTCAGGCAACAGCAATGGCGAACCAAGCGCTTTCCAAGAAATAGAGGAAAGGATACTCACAGACGCCCCCTCATCTATGATGGTGCCAGCCATGACCATTCTGTATATTTGAACGATAATTCGGAATGGTATGCTTGCTGGAAAACGGGGTCTGCCTAGTTGGTTCCAGTCGAAGGATACAACTAGGTTGCTTGGAGGTGGGACCGAGTAGACGGCCGGGTATGGCTCTGACGAACTTCCTTCCTGTGATAAAGGAATGGGTGGATTGCCCCCATGTTCATCGGAGTCTGTGTTGATGAAGAGAATTTGGATGGTGTCATCCTTATCCTCTTCAGTGACTGTATCATTCGAAGATAAAACCTCTGAAGGCAAAACCGGGTCAACTGCCGCCTCGACCTTTTGACTTGCGTCTGGTATGGATTTAGTTAGTTTATCTTCAATGATAGACGCTTCAGCCGACCATTTGAGCGGGCCAGCTGGGTTCTCAACTAGTGACGGACTTGGCAAAAGTTTTTTATATCCAGGAGGAAGTCGTAACGGTGAGACCAGACGATCATCCAAAACACTTTTAGCCTCGTCTAAGAAGGGACTACGGTGGAGGGCATGGTCGCCTTCGCACAGTCTACAGGGAAATCTAGCTTTCCCTTTTTGTCCTGGGGCTTCACTTTCACTAGTTGACGGTGTGCTTTCAACATGATCTCCATAGGTTGATGACACCGGATTGTGCAAACGAGGAGACCAGTCCCTTAGTATCCAGGGGATGCAAGGACAATCTCTGTGAAAGTGGTCTCCTCTACAAATGACACATGGCGATTTACGCCTGGTCGGTGCTGTGTGTGGATTTTCATTAGACGACACTCGTTTTCCCTTATTCGCCTTTGGCTCCTTCTTCTTTTTCTCTTTCTTCTTCTTTTCCTTCTTCTCCTTAGGAACTTGGTTTTTAGCTTTACCAGTCCCGTCAAGCGAAGAGGAAGGAAGAGAGGAAGAATTAGAGGAAGTAGAAGGTTGGTGGGTAACTCTGGACTCGTCTAACTGCTGATTTGACTGTTCAGGAATAGTGGTGTTCTGAACGACATTGGTTGAGAAGAGCCAGACTGGAAAGCCAACTGTCAGTCCTGGAAGCGACAATGTGGCCATATGGGGTGCACCAACATCTCCCCAAGAGGAGAAAGGACTAGGATTTCCACCAAGGGGAATTCCTTGGTTGGTAGACTCCATTTTCTCAACCCAAGATCAACGTAGGAAAAGGGTATAAATATTCCGTTTAAAATAAATTTTACGACGCTTGGACACAACTTGTTTTTTCAATTTTAAAGAGTCGAGAAAAAACAAAAGATGACTCTAGTCTCCTTCGATTTTTAATGAGCCTGAAGTGACAAGTGCTCAGATGGACCTTTTCTATTAAGGAGTCTGAAAAGGAACGAAAGGGACTGCTCTGGAGATCTAGGTAGAGGGTATGCCAAACCAATCGCAAAACCGCAGAATACTTTTTAGGGTACGGGCGGTCAATCTTCCCGAATGCTGTGTTCAGTGCATTGCGATCAGTAGGGCGGCCGACACGGCTTCCTATGGATAAAGGTTTTATGCCTATAGGGGTCTCCCAATATATACTCGACGGTACGTGGGAGCACAATTCGTACTGGCACTTATCGTCTCATAGTGGAGGAATCACCCAACCAACAGTGAGGACAACAGTTACCAGGATTTACGACGCCGAAACACGTCTCTAGCCTAGACCTCTAGATGTTGTGTGTTAAGTTACAAAGCGTTGTTAAGTTCATTGAATTTATTTTAGGTTGATCTTTCTTATGAAGTTTTCCTTTTGGATCACCACGAGATGTAGATGTAATTCCTAAATGCAGTCTAAAGATGATAAGCAAGCTTTTATCTTTTCTCAACAATGAAAATCCTAGCTACAAGGGGAAAAGAAAGACACAATCTTTTCTCAAAGAGCAAAGAGCACACTGTAAATGCACTTTTCCTAAATCAAACCATAAAAACTGTCAAAATGCAAATTCACTTGTGCATGTATTTTTTTTCACTTTCTTAATATTGATGCCTAAAAAGAAAGTTGTTGTACAAATTTGAATTCGATTTCAAGTGAAAAACACAAACAAGCTTCTTTTCGAAATCAAAAAGTAGAGACGATTACGACACTTTATGATTTTGAAGTAAACACTTGTTTCGACACTAGAAATTCACAAATTCAAACCAAAGGCAAAAGTAAAAGCGTAATCAACTGTCAACAACAAACAAACTTTCTCCTAAGATCAAAACGACACTTACGACAGATCTAGATCTAAGGGCGATAGTATGACCAGTTTACTTTTGCAATGGTAAACTGTAAATGACGTAACAAATACACAAAAAAATACAGTTTCTTTTATACAACTGAGGCGGAATTAAGGCAAAGAAAAGGGGCTTTTAGACATGTACACACACTGATAACAGGCTGCAAAAATCAGTGATAAAACTGAACAAAATGAAGCAAAGAACCTCAGCTGCACAGGGCAAAGGTTGATCAGCGCACGTGTTGCACAGAGAAACTGAATTGCAGTGCAGGTAGCCCTCTCGGGACCTGCTTTGAAATGTAGAACCTCTTCACAGAGCCTGCGCTGGGGTAGAAACGAGACTTCTATCCGGGTTCTAGGTCACAGTTTGCAGTTTAATCTATGGTTTTTGTCCGAGTAAAAGCAATCAGTAAGGTACAATCAGAGGGATTATTTAAAGGAGGACTAAGAGCTATCACAAAGGGCAATTAGAGCATTTGTGGATCAGCTGTTCGAATCATAAACAAATCCTAGTGAGTGGATTGAAGTAGCAGCTACTTTGCATTTGATAATGGCAAATGCAGTTCGATTGCTACTTTTGTGTTTATGAAACAAACAACAAGAGAAACACAAACAAACTAACTAGACACGATCCCCAGCGGAGTCGCCATTTTGTTGTTGGGAAAAGTATCTACTCAGAATGCCCCTATCCCACTCTAAGGTGTGACAGTGCCTTAGCAACAAACAAAGAAAACTACTTTCGTATTCTTCTTTATGAAATGTAAACGAAGAGGAAGGATGAACTAACCTGTGTCTTGCGCTAGTTTTTTGATCCAATCGCTCTCCTCTTTGTTTGCTTCCCGCTCCTTGCTCCCTTACTTGCCTAGCTTCACCAAGTTCCTGCAAGATCACAGAAGAGGAAAACTACACAAAGACATAGATTTACATTCATAAATAGCTTAGGATCAGATTTAAGCTAAACATGCAAATATAAAAAAACATCATTGATACACAAGCATGTAGGAGAAACTAAAATAGTTTTATTGATATAATAAGAAGATCCAGGAAGAGATACAACCAAGTGAGTCCCGATCCAGCATCTACCTCCCAGCAAAGGAATCCCTTCTTCACCTCCAACAAAGAATAAATCACCCAATGCACTAATCTCAATCTCAAAACCAACAACAATTCTATGCAAAGTACAAAATTCCAGCCTCTGGATCTCTGGGATGAGGGATCCATATATAGATGTATGCAAAGAGGATGAGTCAGCTTATGTTTTGACTTCTGGCTTCTCTCTGTCAGTTCTTGCTTCCACTTGGAGACCGAGAGCCTCTTACTCATCCTTGGTTGAACTCAGTGAGGCAAGTGTCATTGGGGAAGATTCTGGAAGCTTCCATTGTCTGTCCACCTCGCAGAATGACACTGCCATTTGTCATTTCCCACTCAGCGCACCCTGGTAGTGTATTTAGGTGCGTTGCAACGCACCTAGCTAGTGTACTGAGGTGCTATGCAACGCAGGTAGCTAGTGGAGCAGTTGAAATGATCCTGATTTGACTGATTCTAAGTAGTTTCTGGTGGAGAACTTCTGGGAGAAGCTGTAATTGGTTGACCTTGTTCCTTTAGGGGTAGGAACAACACTTTTAGGGACTTTGGATCCCTTGGATTATGGACATTTCATGCTGAAAGTTGTAAGGCACAAAAATGTCTATAACAATTATGGTATAGACAGACAGAGGGAGTGAAGCTTCAAGGCTTCATCAATGTAGATTGGGGAGGGAGTCCATTCGATTGGAAAAGTACATCAGGAGGGATCTTCAGCATTGGGTCAATGACATTTTCTTGGTATAGTAGGAAACAAAGATCAGTTGCACTCAGTTCGACAGAGGCAAAGTACATGGTTGTGAGTTAGGTAGCATGTGAGGCCATCTCGATGAGGAAGATATTGGTTGGTTTGTTTAAATATGGATCCAAATGTGATTTACTATGATAAACAGAGTTGTATCAAACTCTCTAAAAATTCAGTTTTTCATGATCGATCAAAGCATATTGATATCCAACATCATCATCTTAGAGATTGTGTAATGAGGTGGATTATGTTGTTAGAGTACATTCCCATGGAGGAGCAATACGTTGTTATTTTGACAAAGGCATTGTCAATATGTAAATTCGAGTTGCACAGAGACAGGATTGGGGTGGTTGATAATCCCTTTCTTGTTGAGAGTGGAAATAATAAATTCTAGTTTAATTTCTACTTGATTTAAAGTGAGAATTAAAATCGAATGGTATTCTCATAGAAACTTTTAAATAGTTAATTAAGTTGAATTAGCTTAGGAATTTCAAGTTGGAAGTATTTCTGAAGTCATGTATATGCTCTCCCTAAGTTTTAGGGGTCCAATATGATTTTAAATTGAGTTGGCAATTAGATCACTCATTTTACTGAGTTAAGTTCAGTCACAGGGGCTTCACTGGGGGAGCAATACCATACCACGTGCATTCATATTGGGGGATATATAATGAGGAAAAAATGACATAATATATTGAGCATATAATAGGGGGTAAAGAGTTTTTATATTAGCAGGTATAAAAAATGGATCTCAAAGTTAATGAAAAAATATAAAGGGGTATAAAAAATGTTAATGAAAAAATGGATACCTACAATATCTAGTGAAAGTAGGGGTTTTTTTAATTGGGAAGGTGTATTAGGTTCATATTGGTAGGGGGTTAAATAATGTGATTTTAAGAATTATTTTCAAATATGTAGTCAAATTAAGGGTATTTTTTAGTATGCCACGAATGCACATTCTATGTCACAGGTTCATTGAGTGAAGCCCCCATGAGTTCAGTTAAATTATTTCCAAATTATTTTTGGAACTAATAGAGGATTAACAGTCAGTTGGTGCACTAATGCATCCACTAGTGCTACTCCAATTAACTGAATATTCCCTCATGAGAAACTCATGCATGTCAGTTCAGATAAAGACCTAGTTTAGACTATCGTGTAGGGACAGTGTACTATCGTTGGTATTATTTACTGAAGTGTAAATATCATGCATGCATCAGAGATTGATCCTATGTTTGGATTGCGCAGTTTCTGAAGCATGAATTCCCTTTAAATATGGGTTATTCATCCTAGGAATTACACAAGAGATTAGGAGCTTCGAGAGCTGTAGAATTGGCTAAGTGTTGTCTAAGAGCTAGCTTGTGAGTTGAGATACTTGAGCATACTTGTGCGGTATTTTTCTAGTGAGAACAAGCTTTGTATCTTCACTCGTATTTCTGATATATGCAATACAAATAGTGGGGTTTTAAGCAGTGGATTTCCACAGATAGATCTTGTGTTATGTGCCATTGGTTTATCTTATTCATTTTCATATTGTTTTCATCAATCTATTGGCTTTCGCTGCTTCAAAGTAGAAGTAGATTATTGTCCTGTGCTTTAGTAAATTGCATGAACTTGTCAATCTACAAGATTTTCTACAGGTTATTCTTCCATAGTGGCTCTCTTGTTTGGATTTGTGCCAGTTTCTTCAAGTTATTTTGTTAGGGTTTATAACCGTATTGTAATCTTTTGATGCATTTTTTGGATTTGGCAGATGCTCCCTTTGGGTGATTCTTTTTTGGGCTTTGATAGATGCTCCCTTCGGGTTTCTATTGGTAGGCCTACGTGCCATATATATATATATATATGAATCAACTCTCTAGCCTAAGGTTTTTGGCCCTTAGGTTTTATAAGTTTTATTTTGTATTTAATGCTTTATTCCATGGCCCTTGATTAGAAAATGGCTTTCAGAAATGTGCTTAATGCATATAAAAAATATAATTTTATTCCTCTCTCATGAATAAAATTACACAATAATTTTTCCATGAAAAATTATTTTTAATGAGTATCTTAATCAAACTAAACCATATGTAGTAGATATTTTTAATGAGTATGTTAATGAATTATAAGATATCAAAAATATAAGTTTCTAAAAATTAGAACCTTTTTATTGTGAGTATCAAAAAATTGAAAGTCTCAGATAACTCTTAACTAGGTGTCGAAAGTTGTAAAATGTTATTAAAAGTGATGAGTTTCTAACAATATAAACTTATTAAAAATAATAACTCAAGACCATGAAACTACCCTGTAATCATACTCAGTCTCTATGTATGTCACTCCTAGACATTACATGTTAATCAAATGCATGGGGAACTTTGCTAAAGATCAAACTAAAAAAACTAGTAAAAAAGGTGGTGAACTGATTATCTTTTTTAGGGACATCATCTTTAGGTCTCAAGGCTCCAAATGCATGCCCAACGACTTTGGAATAAGCATATATTTGGAATAATTTTTTGGAACTATGTATTAATTTAGCTATTTTTCACATGAATTTTCAATACCGAACACTATAATCAATCCATGAACCATGAGTCTTGAATTGGTTAAGATAAATTTTCATAATAAGACCAATTTTATCAATTTCTTCACCCCAAGGATATTATCCTTGTCTGGGATGTTAAGAATCCAAGAACTCAGAACTATGAGAAAATTTGTAAAGGATGGAGGAAAAAAATTGGAACAAATTAAACCCATGTGTATTAAACCTATATATTGTTCATGGGATTTGTACATGTCCAAATTTCAATCTAGAAGTTGGAAAAAACCAATATCAAGAGGGATTGTCCATGATATGATAATTATTCAAGAATACCATGGGAGAAACCACCTAGTCATATCTTTTTTATGAAAATCCTTGTTAGATGCAAGGTAACCCACCAATTTTATGATGATCACCAAGGTAGGAGTACAACCCTAACAATTTGGATAAATGAATCATTTAGTGAGAACATTGATATGCATAATTTATTGGGAAACCAATGATGGAAGGTACTTTTTAATGTAGGGTAAATCACAAATGAGAAGGACAACACCAATATACTCTACCACTAAATACATCCCCAAGTAAAATGTGTTGTGGCCAATAGGAAAGTGCTAGTTGAAATAGGGATAATGAGGAAATCTATCCAACAAGAATGAGGTAGAAAATGTGTCGATAATATATGTAATAAGAAAAACAAGTGTGATCATTTGTGACAAACACTTGGGACCAAGTTAGTCACATAAATCACCCCTTTCAAATATGATAACCGAAAGGAACCTCACCCAACTCAGTTGAATCTCCCAAGTCATTATACAACTTTTGAGTTTGAGTCTTAAAACATGTTACATGGAAAGAATGCCATTTTTTATTGGTACCATAGTGTTTTTCTCCATGCCATTAAAACCACATAATCCCCCAAACCCCATACTCTCTTGCAATACTCCCTTCATCATCTCATATTCTATGTTCAAACTCACCTAATCACCTATGGTTTTTTGTCCCTATATATGTGTCTTCTTCCATCTTATTCATTAAATCTTGGCCCTAGTTTGAATCACCAACAAACTAGTCACTTCTCCTAAAGGCACATGAGAATATGAATATGTCTCACAAAAATATGAGCCTCACCCTTTTTAATGTAGAGAAGAATCTTTATGGTGTGATATGGAACTGTCATGGTTAATATTGTGATTTCATGAGCTAAATTTTCATTCATAGTCTCGCCCCTAGTCGTTCTTATCAATCTTGTCGTCCCTTCTCCATAGATACCTGGAACCTTAGTATTGGATTAAAAGTAGAATAATAAACCAGTAGAAAAGTTAAAGAAACTTCAAACCAAACCTCAAAGTTACTTATATTTAATGTTTGTGAGATAATATTTATAATGGGAAATGTTTTTTTAATGGTTCATGTAGGGAAACTATGTACATATCACAGAAAAATGCCTATAAAGTCCCCACGATTGATGTTTTAGAGAAATAAGCACTCATTATCTCACATGATCCTAATTACATGGATGTCCTATGCTTCATTAATAGGTATATAACGTATTCATGGCCAAAGGTGTATTGGTTGTTCCAGATAGATGACCTAACTCCCAAAAACCCAAACTCAAAGATATACAAAGTTTTGAATCTATGATGTCGAAAATTGCTCCACATTAGACATTTTTTATTATCGACATTTCGAGTCTAAACCGAGGCCAATCCCCCTCTCTTTCAATGCGTAGAGGAATTGATTGGATCATAAATCGTGCTCTCCCTAAAGAAGTCATGATTAGGGACACTCACGACAAGCCTTTCTCTTCATTTACAACCTTAGAGATCGAGATGTATTACAAACTCCCGTAGAAGAAAATAACCTTGGATTCTCCCTAAGGAGGAAATAACCTTGGATAAATATTGGATAGAATATTTCAATATCTTTCCTAAAGAACCACAAAAGACATGGTGTACCAATAAAGGAAGCTTCAAATCCTGACCAAACAAGGAATATCCTACAAATCTGCTAAGGACCCCCTTTCAATTGGTGGTTTCATTGTATGGAATTTTGAAGGAAAATACCTTTATCAAGGATGGGTTCCATTGGCGTGCTCTACAAGGGTTGAAAGGAAGCATTTTCAATTTGGTTTGATATCCTCTCTTTCTCCTTAAAAGATAGCATCATAAAAGCTTAGAATCCATTCTAAACTTGGTCATACTAATAATGGGGACGCTTTTCTCAAATTTTTAATCTTAATAAGTTAAAACTCTTTAATAAAAAAATTCTTTAATAATTTCTTATTATTTATAAATAAATAAAAATTAGACCTTTTTTCAACTTAGAACCATCACAGTCGAGACTTAGTTGATTTGGGGCTTTATACTTGCTTTAATATGTTATTTTCATTTTTAAAAGGTTTAAGCACTTTCATATATTTATCACTCAACACATGGCCCAATGCCTAGACCCCATCTCTTTACTTTGTGTATGCTTTCTTTTAGGCTCCTTTGCAATAGGCCTTCCCTCTGTTACATAAGCCCACTCAATTCGTTTCATAATATAAGCACTTCAACAAAGATTTTATCATTGAGGTGACTCATTAGGCCCACCTTGCATATATGCCAACACTTATTGGTACACATTGGTACATGTGCTAGATAGGCCCACTCCACGTCAGCCCGCTCATTTTCAAAGACTAGAGATAAGCACTTAATTTTACCTTCTCGGCTTCAACATTGCAGGATGACATAATAAAACATGTCTCTTACCAACTATCAAATCAATCTGGTATAATGGCGCCATCTGTCTCAATTGATCGTCGTCGCTATGAAAAGTTAAATTTAAATTTGTGCCTTTAGTTTTAATTCACTTGCTTGTTTAAGATAATGATGTAATGAAAAAATTTAACACACATTTACTTCACTTTAGATTGATTTAACCCTTTTTTATGCATGTTTATGCTTTTTTTATGGTAACTCTCTCACCCTTGTCATTTTCTATTACAATTGAATTCTAAGCACAACACCTATCAACAGGATACTATGGAAGAAGGAAAAAAGAAAGTTTATGTACAAGCATCAACTGGGTCCTTCAAAGAAGAAGTCAATGAACAATTACCATATACATTCCTCTTCTTTGATAGAGTTGTAACCATACTCCTCCCACATTTCCCAAGTTAATCGGTCCACTGGGGTAAACATGTGAGGAGAGGCAACTATGATTTGATTCAATTCCCCAGTTAAGGAAGTTGAACTGAAAAAACATAACCAATCTCACCTTCTACACATGTTACAAAACCTTTAGGAGCCAACCAACCATTCCAGGTGACCAACCTCTGAGGTAGCTTGATATTTTACTGACCTAGAGCCTCAGCCGCTCCCATGACATGGGCATGCATGCGACTGGGAGCCTCCTGCTTCTCCCATAGCAAGGGCATGCTAGGGACTAGGGAATTTTTCAATTAGTTCTAAGCCAGTGACCTTGTATTTTGTGTCAACTTTTCAGGGCTAGGACTCGGGCCACTGCCCAGAACTTCATGAAAGTTCCAGAAATGAAAAATAACATAGAAACAATGATACTAATGCAAATATTTGATCAATTATTTGATTGGAACCCTACTAGCCATGACAAAGATTTCGTCAAACATGTCACAAATATGTAATCTATAGGTCATATCAATATATCTGAGCATAGTTGTAAGGAAGCATCGATGCCTTATCACAATAGTTGCATTATCATATATTAGTTCATATATTCATTATTCATTCATTTACCAATCAAAGCATGATGAGATTCATACATTATGACTGACATAAAACATACTCATAACTAAAATATAACCAACTGAAATAACAAGGGTATAACAACCATAAAAACCACATATGAAAAAGTATATTTACCCATCAAATACCAAAGGAAAGAAGCTCTTATTAACATATGCAAAAAGAAACTAGGTTTGGGATTTCCACGTACCACCTGACCATAGATTGGCTAAAACAAATCTTTCTTTCATCTAATAACCCCCATGTCATATTCCAAGCAAGAATGTGGGATCTCATGGAACAAATCCAACAAAATCAAAACCAGGGCTTTCAGAGGCCAAACCACCTCAACCCTCAGCCAACGATTCTACCTCATAGTTGGACATCACTAACCATCACCAAATTGGTCTCTACCCAGCTATCCAAGGCTCCAGAGCATTTGTTCCAACTAGGGCTTCCATGACTAGTAACTCAACCCATTGTTGTTGTCGAGATTCTAGAGCGTTTTTCCAACTAGGGCTTCTAGGACTAGTAACTCAACTCACCAAGGGCTTCCAGAGAATCTTTCAAGGATTCTAGGACTAGTAAATCAACCCAAGATGTTACAAGGATTCCAAATCGTTTTTCCAACCAATGCTTCTAGGAGCTAGTAACTCAACCCGCAACCAAAGGAACATGAGAACCAACCATAAAACAAAAGGAAATACACCCACAACACCATGCCTATCTAGGAAATGGTAAGGCTAGGGTAATCCATCGCTAATCTAGGTAATAATCCATGCCAATGACATATCATGACCAAGAAATTGCATGCATGTTCCATGCATGCCAAAACTAGAAAGGAAATCATACGTGTAACTGAATACCTACAAGTAAAACCTATTGTAGTTGTTGATCCTGATGTCCTCTTATTCTTTCCTTCTCTTCCTTTTCCTTGTTGATCCAAAACTTCAAGTATGTCCCACTCCTCTAAGAGTGCTCCAAGAAAACTCTAAGTGTTGAAGGGTATCAGAGGGAGAGAGAGTAGAAAATGATAGATCCAAAATTAAACTGACAAAAAGCTATAAACTGGTCCTCATAATCCTTTTTATTAATGAGGCCTCTATTTTCTTAAAATTTTCATTATTTTCCTTCATTTTCCTCCTCACATGAAACTTGTGACCTTTCGCCTTCTTTTTCTTCTAATGTCCATTTTTTTCATAAATAAAATGTTAATTAATGCCACTTTTCCTTTCCAAATACTTTTCCATTGATTTTGCCAATTTCCACAACCATTAATTTATCACAAGTGATCCCCATCACTATGTTTTTGCCCAACATTTAGCTTGGAATATTCGTCCAATGACCAAGGTCTTATTTTTCCTTTATTAACTTTATTACATGGATTTTTTACCAGGGTTGTTACAGAACCTCCCCCTTTGGGGAAAACCGTCCTCGGTTTTCAATGACACCTATAACCAACAAGATTGCTGAAAAGAAAACATACTTCCCATGGAGCTTTATAATCTAGCTCGTTGCAGTATTTACAATCATCATCCTGCTGAGAAGCAAACCAACATGAGAAACATAAAAAAATGATAACCATAATGAAATGACATCCATACCACTTATTGGAGCTTTATAACACAGCTCATTGCATTATTTACATCCATATACATACATACATATACCAAAAAATCACACCAAAAGACATGCAAAAAACATTCACTCAACTAGCGAATAAAGAAGGATACATAGCTCACATCTGATCTTCCATCTCCCATTTAGCTTCATCAGGCCCAAAGTGCTTCCATTTCACTTTAACCTACTCGTTTGCTCGATTTTGTAGCATGAAAATATTCCTCTACAAAATGTAGTGAGGTTCCAGCTGGAATTCTCCTTCTGGTTCCACCTGGAATATAGACCAGTCATTCACATGATCATCATCTTTAACATACTTCTTAAGAAATGACACATGGAAAATGTCATGGAATTCCACTGTCGGAGGTAGTGCAAGTCGATACGATACTAGTTGAATCATCTCAAAAATATTGAAAGGTCCACAATATCGAGGTGCCAACTTAATAGATGATCTAATCCTCAAGGAGCCCTTCTTGGGCTTGATATGTAAGTAAACATGTTCCCAAACCTTAAAATCCTTAAACAACTTGTTCTTATCAGCATAAATCTTATGTCTGTCATGTGATGCCTTCATATTATTTATGATTACCTTCATTTCATGTTCTATATTTGCCAACATGTTTGGTCCAATTAACACCTTGTTTACTGGATCACTCCAATTGATGGAAGTATTCCAACTTTTCCCTTACAATGCCTCAAACAGACTCATATTCAAAGATTCTCGATACCCATTGTTGTAAGTGAATTCAACCAGTGGAAGATACTCTTCCCTCTTCCATTGTTGATGCTTCACATAAATCCTCAACATTTCCTCCAATATCCTATTGACCCTCTCTATCTATCCATCTGTCTTCGAATGATAAGTTGTGTTGAAGGCCAACTTTGTACCGAACGTGAAAATAACAGCTTCCAGAATATAGAAGTGAACTTGGCATCCCTACCTAACAAAATTTTCTTCAATACACCATGCAACCTCACTACATCTCTAATGATGACTTGTGCTACATCATTAGTTGAGTATGTAGAATTTACTGGAATGAAGTGTGCTACCTTTTTCAACTTGTCAACCACAACCATAATAGAATCATGCTATCTAGATGTCCTTAGCAACCTGTAATGAATTCCATGGAAATGATCTCCCATTTCCAATCCAGAATCACAATAGACTGCAATAATCCACCTATATGCTTACACTCTAACTTTACCTATTGACAATCCAAGAATCTAGCCACAAACTCTGCCACTTCCCTCTTCAATTTCAACCAATAATAGAACTTCTTCATGGTTCTCAATGTCTTATGATATCCTGGGTGACTTGAACATGGAGTAGCATAAAATTCCCTCAAGATAAGCTTCTTGAGATCACTTCTATTTGGCACATAGATCATATCCCTAAATATGACCAAGCCATCTACTATGAGACAATAGTCCACATCCTAATCACATTTACCATATTGTAACCTGTGCATAAACTACCTATACTTGTCATCCTTTTGTCTGGCCTACAAGATCTGATCCTGCAAATTTGTCCCATAAGAGCTCATAGCTGCTATGTGATTTAACTCTATCTGCATGCTAAGAGCATTTGAAACCTAGTTCTCTTTACCTTTAATGTACTTGATCTCAAAATCGAACTCACTAATCATGTCCAACGATCTAGCTTGCCTAGTATTCATATTTGGTTGGTCAAATAGATACCTCAATACACTGTGATCACTCATCAAGATGAACTACTTTCCAAGAAGATAGTTCCTCCACATCTTCAAAGCATGGATGATCACTATCAACTCAATATCATGTGTCAGATAATTTTTCTCGTGCTCATTTAGTTTCCTTAATTCATAGGATACCACTTGTCCTTCTGTTGTATTGTTCAACAACCCCCATTTTAATGTATTATAAATCTCCTATGACATTTATTATATTAAAATAGGGACCCTTTAGTTTAAACAAAAAGCCTTTGATTTTATTTCCATAAAAATAAAAAAACAAAATTTTAATAGCCCCCGAGACCGAAACTACATTTAGGCTTCAAAAACCTTAAGTATTAAACAATATGGGTTATCAAAATAAAAACATCAAATCAAAATGTAGAACTTTCACCTGTAGAACAAACCGATATATGTAATGTCCTAAAGCATAATACTTGTTATACTTGTACAAAACATTAAGCGGAAGCATAATCGAATTCATGAGCAACATCAACTAGAAACATGCATAACTAATCAAGAGAAATAATCACACATAACACAAGATATATCCAGGGGAAAGCACTAGCATACAACCCCAACCATGTATTATCAATCAAGTGGAAATCCTCTTCACAATACAAAAAGAATTAGCTCTCAAGTTATTCAGTTCTCAATGAATTGTGAAGATATGAAGATATGTCTCATGAACCAACCAATCCCTATTTATATAGGCTTTATCTATGGTCCTTGTGTAGTTTTCTTAGGAAATAATAGCAAAAGCATATGCTATTAATTCCAAACATACCAAAATAACCAATGGTCCAACTATGCAATCCTTGAGGACACTAGTTCCTCAACCATGCAAAATATACTTACTAGAAATAGTCAAGCATCTGATAGTACATTGTTGCACATCTGAACTCAACTGGGTCTCTGACAGAACTAACATGCAACAGTTATCCTTGAGTGAATCCTCAGTTATCTAAAATAATAGTTGTCGCATGCATACAAGCATTAACAAACTATATTTTATTATTTTAACAACTTGTTAAAATAATCTAACTGGACTTGACTAGTTAGAACTAAGTCGATTGATTCTCACATTATAGAACTCATACTTATTCCCTCAATCAGTGGAGGAAATTGAGGATAAATTCCTCAATCAGTGGGACAACTCATGTGCATGCTCACAAAAACTTCAAATTCGAATTTCCTTAACTAATTAACTCAACTAAATTAGTTAATTAATATTTCCAACTGTTGTTAAGACCGAAAATAATTTTACTTCCTATAAATAGAATAGGTACTGCTATAAATAGGAAGGGACCTAGAAATACTATTTTTAGAATTTCTACTTTTACCAGTTTCACCTCTCACCCAATGTGGCCAATGACCTCACTAGCCAAATTTCTATTTTTAGCAAGTCTATTTTTAGCACATTCTAAATTTAACATTTCTTATTGCACATTTTTGAACACTCCCTCTCAACAAGAAAGGATTTCTCTCAAACCCGATCCTATAACTCTGGAATGTTCTGCATGCAACACATCTGCCCGGTCCACTTGCTCCAACAACACTTGGAATAAAAACACTCCCAACTGACCACTCTGTTGGGCTAGGAACATACTCTGATGCTGGAACTCTACCTACTGCTGACAAGTTTTGCCTCTCTGACATCTGTGCTACTGCAGCATCTCCATACATCTCACACCATTTCACACCTCTCTGTGCCACCTAGCATTGTGCAAAACACTTGTGCCTCGTGCATTGCTGCAGCCTACTAGCTATGCACTATCCTGGGATTCCTTGCACTGTCGCTCTCTCTGCCGCTCCATCCACATCTGTCTCTACCCAATTAGTCAATTCTTGCTACTCCACATCAGGGCTCCTATAGCAAGGTATCATCCAAGAGGTTGGGTACCTCAATGATCCTGCCCCTCCTCCTTGGGACGATCAATCCACATCACCCCACCTCCTACCTGGAGGTATGGCTGCATGTGATCCCTCTACCCACCTAGCTCAAAGCTTCCCCCTACTGGAGGTCTCTGCATGAGTAGATGTCTCTACTCAATCTCCACTCAACTTATCTAGTTGTGGCTGCTCCACAACCTCCTGAAGCTGCTGCACCAATCGTGGCTCCTCCACAATCGTCTGAGACTTCTTCTGGCTCTGTAGTTGAGAGGTAATATACCCTCCCTCTCAACCATCAAGTCTCCATCAGTTTCTTTATTGCTAAAGGCTTTGCATGCATCTTGAACCTCAAGAGCATACAGGTTCTTACCCCGTGAACCGATTTGCTTCACCTGTCGAGTGATGATGTGTCTAAGGAAAACCTTTCCCTTACTGAAGACTACATCATAGCCTCTGTCTTCCAGCATTACGCTCGACACGAAGTTTCTCTTCAGTCCTGGAACATACTTGACATTGGTCAAGGTAAGGCGATATCCTTGCTCCCTCTAAAAAATCACTGTGCCTACACCTGAGACACTATACTTCTCATCATTACCCCTCGCTATGAGTATTTGCAGATCTTTCTCCTCCAAAGTACTGAACAAACTCTTGTCATCGGTCATGTGGAAAGAAGCTCCACTCTGTCAAGAATCTGACCACTTCCCACCATGGATGAAACAATGCATGCGAAGAGTGTGAAATCCAACTCAAACTGTGAAGCAAGTGCCTCACCTTTAGATCCTTCCCCGGATCCCTTCTTGGATTTCCTCCGTGGACAATTTGCAACATAATGGCCCACCTCATGACATCGAAAGCATCACACTTTAGATTTTTCAACCTTCTTCCCATCATTGGAAGAATTGGATTTTGAAATAGAAACCTTCTCCTTCCCCTTCTTCGCCTTACTCGCTAAGGCACAGTTCTCTGAATCATGCATAGATGAAGAACTGTCTCTGGTGCTCTATCTGATCTCCTCCTGCATCAAATCCGACCATAGTCGTTCCTAATCTGGCAGTTTCTCCCTTCCATTCACCGAGTATTGGTAGCTATTCCAGCTCTTAGGAAGGCCAAGGAGTGTTAGACTCACCATATCCTCATCCAATGTCATGACCCCTAGACTTGCAAGCTCATCCCTACATGTCATGAGCTTAGTTAGATACATAGAGATCGTCTCATCCCTTTCACACTTGATCTTTCGAAGTTTGTCCTTCAGTGCCAGCTTCCTCTGATCACTGTTATTCTGATATAAATATTTCAATGTTTTCCACATTGCATGCGAAGTCTCCTTCCCATGGAGGCTCCAGAGAATGTGATATCGCACTCCCTCCAAGAGAATTATCCTAGCTCTAGCCACACACTTCCTCCATTCCACCTGCTCATTCTTGTTAGTAGGCTTAGGGATTTCTTGATCAATGAAATCCTTAAGGCCATTATCTTCCAAAACTTTCTCCATGGGATCCTTCCAAGCTATATAGTTTGAGCTGCCATCAAGGGCATACTCAAGCCTCAAACCATAGAACGACATCAATGAAATAAATGTGATAAGAACTTGAGATCTATATCCCAAATAATAAATTTTGAATTTCTCCTGCTAGTATATTGTTCTTACTTAATCACCTGTGCTCCGATACCATGGAGAATTTTGTAGAATTTTTCTACAAATCAGCTAGCTCTGATACCATGTAGAGCTTTCACTTGTAGAACAAACCGATATATGCAATGTCCTAAAGCATAATACTTGTTCTACTTCTACAAAACATTAAGCGGAAGCATAATCGAATTCATGAGCAACATCAACTAGAAACATGCATAACTGATCAAGAGAAATAATCACACATAACACAAGATATATCCAGGGGAAAGCACCAGCATAAAACCCGAACCATGTACTATCAATCAAGTGGAAATCCTCTTCACAATACAAAAGAATTAGCTCTCAAGCTATTCAGTTCTCAATGAACTATGAAGATATGAAGATATGTCTCATGAACCAACCAAGCCCTGTTTATATAGGCTTTACCTATGGTCGTTGCGTAGTTTTCTTAGGAAATAATAGCAAAAGCATAAGCTATTAATTCCAAACATACCAAAATAACCAATGGTCCAACTATGCAATCCTTGAGGACACTAGTTGCTCAACCATGAAAAAGCTACTTACTAGAAATAGTCAAGCATCTGATAGTACACTGTCCCACATCAGATCTCAACTGGATCTCTAACAGAACTGACATGCAACAATTATTCATGAGTGAATCCTCAGTTATCTAAAATAATAGTTGTCACATGCATGCAAGCATTAACAAACTATATTTTATTATTTTAACAACTTGTTAAAATAATCTAACTGGACTTGACTAGTTAGAACTAAGTCAACTGATTCTCTCATTATAGAACTCATACTTATTCCCTCAATTAGTGGAGGAAATTAAGGATAAATTCCTCAATCAATGGGAAAACTCATGTGCATGCTCACAAAGACTTCAAATTTGAATTTCCTTAACTAATTAACTCAACTGAATTAATTAATTAATATTTCCAACTATCGTTAAGACCAAAACTAATTTTACTTCCTATAAATAGACTAGGGACTGTTATAAATAGGAAGGGACCCAGGAATGCTATTTTTATAAATTTCTACTTTTAGTAGTTTCACCTCTCACCCAATGTGGCCAATGAATTCACTGGCCAAACTTCTATTTTTAGACATGTTATTTTTAGCAGGTCTATTTTAGCACATTCTAAATTTAACATTTCTTATTGCATATTTTTCAACACAAAATTCAATAACAAAATGAGTTATAATTTAAAAATCTCAGACTTTTCCAAAAAATACAGTTCCCTCGCATTGCAAATAAACAAAGTTCCAAAGGAAAATACCCCTCTACCAACTCCATTGTGATTGTGATATAAACTAGACCCACGAGGATTATTCAATACAATTCATAAAATCCCGTGTCCATCACTATCACAAAAGTTCCAAAAAACTTAAGTCTTAGCCTTAACTAACTACGATTGCAATTAGGCCCAAACCCGACAGGAAAATCAACTGTGATTCAATTGAAATCTTGCTTTCGCAGCTATCATAGTGTGCAAAGGTCCTGCCTCCTCCCTCCTTCCTCTTGCCTTGACCGCTTGCAATATGGGATATAGCCGGACTTGAGGGGATTATTCACTACAATTCATTAAAATCTTGCATCCACGCAATCACAATGGTATAAAGGTTCTACCCCACTCCACACCACCGATTGTGATTGTGATCAATGATGTCATATCTGCATCGCATGTGACATCATCCTCCACATCATCTTGCACATCACAAATCACAAGTATTTAGGACTTAAACCATATTCCTTTGGTTCTGCTCTAAATGTGGATTTCTATATGACATCAGATCCACATCATACTCCATGTCACTTTCCATGTCACATAATGACATCATTCGTTACTTCACTACCACGTCACCCCGAGACTTGGCAATTGCATGTTTCAAACGGACACGACTTATAAAAAATCCTTCACCCTAGCCAATTTGCAATTGTGATTAGGCCACATGGACCCGACACGATATTTAAATGGATATGAACGATTTCGCATCCAAGCTTATCGCAACTTTCATAATCCAGCCCATACCTTTGCCTCTGCTCAAAACACCAATTGTGATATAAAAGCCCAACTTTCCTTGATTTAATAAATGTCTCAAATCTACCAAGATCAATGGTGGAGAAGAATTTGGACCCCACTGTGCTCATTTTAAGTTTCTCAGGGGGGGCTGTCCGAAAATTGGTTTTTCCCATCCATTGATATATCCACACATCATTCCTTTGTTCTTTTGGACCCCCCTCTTCACAAACCACTTACCACTTCTGACCCCCTCCGAAAAAACCATTAGCCATCCACCTTTCTGCGATTGCGATTGCGATTTTATTTGAAGTACTCCTGGCCTCCAAGCGATTGTGATTATTCTAAGTTCTACCCCCGGTCTAAAAGCGATATGCAATATAAAGTCCAACTTGTTGTGTCACATACCTCACTCCACATTCCCCTCCATGATAGTTGTGTTCGGATTTATTACGCTCTATGTTTTTATCTTGATTATCTGCAAAACGTGATTTGTTTCAAATAAAACTCGCTTATTAGTCTCATTTATTTTCAGCTTATCAATTCTTGTTTTCGTGTTCGAGTTCATGAAAAGATAAGACAGTTGTGTCGATAAGCAACAATTCAATTCAAATAGACGAACAAACATCCATAGAATCCAATGGAACAAACAAAGGTAATGAAGACAACAAATTACATTCAGAACGTTTCTACCAAAAAATTGTTTCCCTTTAAGAATTATTGAAGGGACCTGTTTAAATGCCCTCAATGTTGTATACAATAGATTCAATTGTTTTCTGCTATTTAAGTTTCTTGTTGTACGAAATAAACATCTAGAATTTTATGAAGAAATGATTACCAATGCTCGCACTACTGTACTTTCATACTTTTCTCAATAGAATGACTCGAACATTGTTTTAGGAATTTTCATAAATAATTTTGAGAAGTTACATTTCTGTACTCTCGAAGACATCTTTGTGAGAAGGACTAAACTGTTGCTATTTCTTTTATGAGTTGAGCAACGTACATCTGATATTTCTATCTTTGTGCCGTTGTTTTTTTCATAAATAAATAGTGAGTTTATCTTTTCATATTACTTATTACATGGTATTTAAAGAACAATGTTACATGTATTCATTTCTGATCATGCTGCCATTGATATTTTTTACATGTTAAGCAATTTTCTTTGATATTCTGAATGTGATATGAGTTATACACATTATTTTGATTAACTATTTAATCAAAGTAATCATCTTGAAATATTTTCATTTCCATTGGTATTTGGGAAATCTATATTGTCATTTACTCAGGAAAATCATTATATATCACATCTAGATGAATGTTAAACAATCTCGGGTTACAGAGTAGATTAATGCATATGTTTTCCATTTGATTCATTGCTACAAATCCATTTGTTTCACTCTACTATAAGAATTACACATTCATTCAATCACCTTTCATTTGGAAATTGTTCACATCATATCCAGTCGGAGCCACTACCTAAATGAAAAAGAGTTGTCTTAAGGTTTGTACAAGGTGGTTTGCCCCCTATGTTGACGCAGTGATTTTCGAGGCCACAACACTTTTTGGCACTATAAGGAGGGAATGGAGACTCTGAATTGAAATTAATTCTAATCCAAAAACAAAAGGCCATTCCAAGAGTCATTCCACTTCCAAATCTCCAAAAACTTCCAGATCCCCTCCAGAATCTCCTACTTTTAGATCAAAAGTTGTACAATCACCTCCCAAGTCTCCTAGAATACTTCACAAAGTAATCACTACAGATTATACTATAGAATCACCAAAAACTATAGCTTTGATAAATAAATTGGAATACGTTTCCATTTCAACAGAAAATCCTGAATCATTTTAAGTTTCTGAAGGACGTATTACTTCTATTTTTCAGAGAACTGGTGTTTTGACTCGGTCTTGAAGTGCAAAACTTGGCATCTCACCATTTTCATTTCCACTTCAATCCCATCAAACTAAAAATACTACATCATATTACCAAACATCTACTAGTGAGATTACCTCATTATCTCATTCACAAACATCTCCATTTATTCCTTTTTCTCTACCGATCACTTCATCTATTTCCATTTCCTCTACATAAATGACTAGTGTTGCCTCAAGCAATAATATCACAACTGTCATTTATTCATTAATCACATCCACCTTCCCAACTTTTACAATGGTAGCTAGACTGTAGTCCAATCCGAGATTTGTTCAAATGTTAGAACCACTTCATCCTCTACCAAAACATCCTAAAAGATGGCTTCCCAAATTCAATCCTAGTGATGGGTTACCTGCAGAAAAGCACCCTCATAATTATATGTTAGCCATCTATCTTAATGAGGTAGACAAAGACTACTTTGTTATTATATTATTCCTGTACACTCTTATAATATCAACAGGGTCTTGGTACTTTTCATTACCAGTGAATTCTATTACTATTTGGGATATTTTTGAAGAACAATTTTTTACTAAATTTGGTGATGATCGCTCAACCGCATCTCTTATCAATGACCTTTCCAATTTAAAAACAAATTCAAGGGAAGAGATAAAATATTTCAATTCTAGATTTAACAAATTGTTAAGTAAAATCTCATCTACTTCTAGACTTAGTGTCGATGTACAAATTGAATGGTATATTTCATATCTTCCTTCTAACATAGAAATTTTTGTAAATAGAGCTAATAAAAATACCTTGGTAGAAAACATGAAATAATTTGTGTCTGTAGAGAAGGGGATAAATGCACAACAAAAGAAAAAAGATCAAGAAGACAAAATATTAAAAAAAGTTACATTTAAGGATGAGCCAAAAAAGAAAGCACTTAAAGATCCCTTTCATCTTGAAGGTTTGCAACAAGTCCTTAAAAATTTATCTAATGAAATGGTAGAAATCAAAAAACAAGTAACTGAATCTTCTTCCAAAAAACCTTTTATAACATTCAGAAGAAATCAGCTACCTAATCCACAACCTCCAAACATGATCTCTAATGCAGAAACTGATGATGAAGATAAGGAGGAAGCATCATTTTTTGTTGATGAATCCCAAGATGAACAAATAGCTGAGTTAAATGGAATGTGGGATTTTATTCTTCCTATTTCTTATAGTGAAATTGAATGTGAAGTATTACCTATTAGCATAAGAAATAAAGGATAGTTGATCCTATACAACCAATTCAAAAATAGAAACCTTCAACTTCCACTACTAAATATAAAGTTGTTGCTAAAATGTCCACTTCCACTTCTCCCCAAGTAATTTGTTTGGCCAAAGTGGTTTAAGAAATGGAACAACAACTAGAAAATGTAACATCAACTAAGTATGATGAACAACAACAACTTGATCTATAGAAACAAGTACAGCAGCCTTATCCTACAGAAATCAAATGTCAATCTTACTCAAAGAATAAATCGAACAACAAATAGAAATGGAGTGGAAACCAATTACAAATAAAGTATAGAATAGCGCTTACAGCCAATTGTGAATACACGGTGCCGAAAAATAAATAATACACACAACATACAGAGATATAGTAATCTGAGTCTGATACCGCAAGTATTGATTCCGGTTAGAAAGGGTAACGATAGCAATTCATAATGGAACAACAATGTCAATTAAACAACAATCGTATGAAAGATAAACCATAGACAAATACAGTAATACCAATTTAAGAAGATTACAACTCGGTTACTCTACAATTAAATAGCAAGAGAATTTTGTAAAGAACAATGATGTTACATTAATGATTTTAAAGGAACAACAATACGTTATAAGATCAGAATGCACGATACAACTTTCCTGTGGTAGAGAACGATATATAAAATATAACAGAGCTGTGATATAAGATAACAAACCAGATTACTGATTAAAGCTGATAATACAAACCACGCATGAACTAAAGATAATGATACAGGAGCAAGTGTTCCACCAGGGACGGGCCCTTAGCCTCCAGGGACACACTGCTTGAGATTATTCCAGAATCACAGATGAAACAGCAACCAGTTTTATATTAAAGCATTAAAACAGAGTTACAGTAGATCACTTCTCAACGAGAGTCGATGATCAAAGTTTTAAGTACAGAGCAAAGTTACATGAAAATTTAACCATCCCCCGGGCTAGCAGTGCTACCCCTACTTATAACAGCTGAAGCGGAGATATCAAGGACACAAAAGTTGTTAATCCTTCAGTTATCCGATTGTCTTCTTGCGCTAAGTCAATATCTCCTTTTCCTTTCCTTGGCTGAGATGTTTTAATTTAGATCATCTTGTTTGCATATGGTTCCCCGCCAAAGGGACAGCGGTCAGCTTGACCCTGTCTTTTTCTTTAGAGTGGCAATCTTTAGTTTTTCCCTTTTCCTGCATAAGAAATGGCAATTATTAGTGTTTCCATGTTTTATATAAAAATTTATAAATTTGTCATGATTTCATCTTATCTACCTAGTTCATGATGCAAAGATGTTACGAGTTCTAACAAAAAAATGGCAAAATAGTCAATGAAAACATACCTTCTTCCATACTCCACACACCCCCCTGCTTACCCTTTTTCATGCCCTCATGAGAACATTGTAGTTGAAATGTAAGGCAGTGAGAGAGTAGGCTGGAGATGGGATCACATGTGGTGGCCTACAGCCATGATGCCTAACTAGGTGTTCAAAAAGATGGCATGTCTGACCCTCAGGCATTTCATACAGGGCTTGGTATCCAGGTGTAGGGTGCCAAATAATTGGACTTCCAAACCTATATCCTAACCAAGATGGCTTTGCCCTTAGGATAATTTCACCATAGAGGTTCAGACGATTAGCGGCTAACTTAAAATTCACGTAATTGAATGGTTCCCTAAGTTGGATGTTCGGATTAGAGGTATGATATCGAAATTTAGTAGCTGCAATGGCAAGGTCCTTAATTGTAAAGAAATATTCTATCCCTTGCCGATTGATTGCTATGTGAATGGGTTTTAATGCATCAATCACACTCGGAGTCCTCATGAGGCTCCTGTGGTTGCTCCATAACTGTAATGGATCTCTAGGCTCAGCTCTTACCCGTAAGTCTAATCCGTTTTCCTGTCTTTGGAAGGCATTATAGGCTTTAAGCCATTTTATTTGATTAACTCCAAACGAAATAAATGCCTGCACTTGGATATCCCCAACAAAAGGGCCAGGGTTTTGCTTTGTGTCCTGGTCTAGCACAAGGTTATGCAGATAGAATTCACACAGTAGTCTTTGAACCTTCACTCCATTATGCTTACAACAATTTATAAAATCATCAATGGTATTAATTTGTATAGGGGCTCCTACTTTAACGGCCTTAATTTTCAATTGCAAGTATCGTTCCATTAAAAACAAGGCATAATTCTTGGCAGGGGCTCTACATGCTAGGACATCAGTGTACAAAGAGCATAAGGTAGTCCCTCTTCCTGATAACTACATGTAATATATGAGTTACCTTTGTGACTTTCTCTTGTTATTTTCGCCATCCTTCAAAGGCTTGGCTCTCGGATAAATTGACATTCCTTAGCTGTTGTTGTAATTCTTCATACTTTTCTCGAGGAACTATTTGTTCTGTGAGTTTTTATACTACTTCTTGAGCTTGCATCAAACCCTCTCGTAGGGCTACTATCCTCAGATCACTATCCCACATAGTAGTGGTGAGTGGAAGGTTCACTTGAATCTTCCTATTGCGTCCGCTCGTGTTCATCATCTACATTCCTTTAGAGGACTGTGCCTCTGTCTGAACTTCCTTGTCACAGGCCGATATATCATCTATTTGTACCTCAACATGGGCAACAGTGGAATGCTGTTCCTTTTGCTTTTGAATAACAGTTTGTTCTTTAACAAGAGTTTGAACTGCAGACTATTCTTCAACGGCGGCCTGAACAGTAGACCGTGCTTTGACAGTGGTTTGAACAGCAGACTGTTCTTCGACAAGGTTTTGAACAGTAGGCTAAACAGGGGTCTTTCGAACCTTTTTCTTGGGGGGTCTCACCGGAGTAGCTACATGTCTTCCCCCTGAAGGTTTTCTTGCTCTCTTTCTCATTCTCAAAACCCTGATTTTCTGTCGAAGTTGAGCTATCACGTTTAGTAACCTTTGTTGTTCCTTTCATAATCATTTGATTTCTTCTGCTTCCTTAGAAGGAACAGCTATCTGTTTACTCGAGCCTGGACTATCACCTTGACCAGTTCCCTGGTTTTCCTCTTTGGGTGCTCCTTTGGTGTTTTGTTTAGGTTGCTCAGGAGTAGAAACCCTAGCTGGCTCTGTTACTTCCTAGGTAGCTTCCTTATCCACCCCTTCTTCTTCATGCAATTCTTCTAGTGTAGTCTGGCTGGGAGCAGATTTTTCCCCTCCCACATATTCATCATTTTCTTCTCCTCTCATGCTTGCAGAATGATTCTCTTTATTTTCTTCTCCATCGTGTAGTTCCTCGGGTGCATTTTTATCTTAAGAAGAATGCTCTTTTAGTTCTTCCTCGGTCTGGAGGCCTCGCGGGTTGAGAGGCTGGCCATATTCACCCATATTGGCCAAAATTTTGGCCAATTTGTCCTCTTGCAATGGATCTTGCAGTGGACTCTCTTCACATTGTTCTGCCTCTGCCTCCACCTACATAGGTTGCTCGGTCTCTTCCTCTGTCTCTCCTTCCTCATTTTCTTCCGCTTCTTTCTCATTCTCTTCTTCTTCCAATTGCGGGGGTTTCTCGTCCCCTGAGTCATCTATCTCCATAGGTTGGCTGGTATCCCCTTGGGGATTTTCCAGCCTTCCTCTAATATGTGCCAATCTAACTGATTTTCTCTGTTTTGTTAGTCTAGCTGGTGTACTAGCAATATGGTTACGTTTTAAGGTTGGCGGAGTTGGTGCCCCATATATTATAGCAATTAGTTCTTCCCAGCTGCTATATTGCTGAACCAAATTGTGGCTAACTATCATCCATATCAACCCATGGTGACTCACCACCGATTCCACATGTTGTGACTTTTTAATGCTTCGGGCAACATCATGCAGTAATGAATTTAAAATTGTAGGCAGGTTCACAAAGCATTTTTCTTTTAATACAACTAAGAGTTTAAGGTGTCGTGGTCTTACCATGTCTTTCCTGCCTTCACAGGTGATGTAGCTTTGAATGATCCTCACCAATTATGCCCACAGTTCTCCTAATGATGCTGGTAGGACTCCCTTTCCTCTGACTGTCAGGTTCTTGCCTTCATCCTGGAAGATCTCCATGATCTTTTACAATCTCTCCTTCTTCAGGGTCCATACAGGTCTAGTGGCTGCCATTCCCGAGACATCTGTAATTACGTCATCGATGACTGTTATATGTTTTCCCCTTACTGTGGAGTGATTTTCTTGTAAATTCTGTAAGAATTCTATTGCCATGGTCTTGTTGGATTCTTGAATGTGATTAAGATAGACTAACCATCCTCCCTTTGCCAGGGTTTCCCATGCAGCGTTGGAAACTGTCAATACCTATGGTTCTCTTCGAATTGACCTTCCTCCCATGTCTTAATTTACTGTAAAAACACGGAGACAGTAATGGAAGAGCAGGCTGCTCAACTGTTAGAAACACAGAGAAAATAGAAAAATTGCAATACTCATTCAAGTCTTACTAATTGCTGCAGATTATTATACGGAAATGTCTTAGGAACATCAAGGCATGCAAGTTGAAAGACGAGATACCGTTAAGCCTTGCTATTCCTGAGTAAGAGTTTTACGAGTAATAGCTTGACACGTATATCAGCAAATTATGAAGTTAGCCCCCCCCCCGCAATGTGATAGGCCATCCTCGGCCGTCAAATGAAGGAGCGGCGGGCCGGTCTATTCTGGTACAGGGTCATAAAGGAACAACATATGCAACGATGCCATGTTTACAAAAGTAGTAGGTTACCAAAATCGCGGTGTATAATAGGATCGCTTAATAAATAAGAAAATGTGGTTACATGATGCGAGGCTGGGAGCATAGGACAGCTAACGTGCATAACAAGTGTAATGCAGTCATTGTCTACTTTTTCTTTCATGATTGGTTATAATGGAGTTTCATGCATTTAACGGTTCGAGGAAGGAATATGCATAATCTTATTTGACGTGTTACCAAGGTATAAGATAGAGAGGGGTATTAATGATGACTATTGGTGTATAAGAAATATGACTTCAATACCATTAATAGAGCTCTGCTACCGACAGGTGTCCATAACCTTCATGGAGTTGTTTGTTTCACCCATGGAACCATGATCCTTTTTGTATGCATAGGAAGTTCTATTCATTGTCAAAACGGAGGTCATTATGCTGGCTTGGTAACTAGTTAAATCATAATGCCATTCACCAGGAAGGAGTGAAAGGTGGGCAGGCTGGCTCGTGATGAGACCTCCTGTTCCAAGGACTCTTTTTTTTTTGCTGATGTGCCCTTTGGACCATATCCCTGGTGTGGTGGCCCTAGTGGGAATGCCACTTCACTTTCTTCCTTATGATCATGGTAGGCTTGCTCTTGATGAGACCCCGTATCTTGCATTTGACAATTCAAAACATTCGTCTCTTTTTTCTTTCTTTTATTTTATAACATGCTTTCCTATTTATACACAAAGGGTGGTTCAGCCCTCCTTAAGAGTAGGAATGGTGGAAGAAGTATTAACATCTCAATAGAAAAATATAAACCCTTTGTTCTTATCCCTTAATAATTATCAAAGAAGATTATGGGAATTTTATTGAGTACAATATAGTTGAGGATATGACGAAAATAAAAGAAAACATTTACCTTCATGGACTCACTAAACTCAAACAATAGTAGAAATTTTTACTAAAAGAATTAAACACAATACCTGCTTCTCCTCTTCCTACTGTTGTGGTATGGAAAGCTTCTAATAGAATGGGCAAACCTCCTAGTCATTCATTATTTGATTCCTATGATGTTATTCTAATAGATGACAAGTCTAATTCACATACCCCTCCTTTTCTTTTGACTTTTGAAATATTTAACAAAAATGTAAATAACTGTTTAGTAGATTCAGGGTCTTCTTCGAATATCATGTCGTATTCATTTTGTTTAAAATTAAACATGTCACCCCAGAAAACTGCATTTCACATTGTGCAACTCGATAGAACAAAAGTCAAATTCATAGGAGAAATGAATTCAGTTCTTATTAGATTATCTTCAAATCTTGAAGTTTGTCAAATAATTGATATACTTGTTGCTGATATCCTAGATTTCTACAGTTTAATTCTTAGTAGAGATTGGTCAAAAAAAAATTACAGTTATTTTTCCACCGATTGGTCTCACTTATGGCTCCCATTTAATGGAAAGCCAAATCAAATTAGAATCAACCAAGAAAAACACATGAAATATTCAGTAAGAGATTTCGAACGTGAAAATGAAGCGGTAGCATTTAATAACAACATTCTTGGAAAATACTCTACTAAATCATTTTTTGAGAATTTTAAAGCACAAGCGTCACCATTTCTAAGTAATTTTGTAACTTCTCAAATTGAGAATTTTTCACAGACAAAATTTTCCAGATGTGTAAATATGCTAGAAAAACCATTAGTTAATTCTTTATTCTGGAAATTGTATTTTGATGGGTTGAAATCAAGTGATGGTGCAGGAGTAGGTTGAATATTGATTAATCTTGAAGGTGTGAAGGTAATGCTGACTTGTAGATTGGAATTCAAGTACACAAATAATATTGCAGAATATGAGGCATTGCTCCAACGTATGTATAAAGCAATTAGCCTGGACGTTAAACACCTTCAAGTTTTTGAAGATTAAGAAATTGTAGTAAAACAAGTAAGAAACATGATGAATTGTATCTCTACACACTTGAAGCATTATCAGTCATTTGTTTAGTTTCTAACCATACATTTTTGTTATGCTCTTAACCTGCAAAGTAATACCCAAACACAGAATATGCGAAGAAAAATACCCAGAACATAGAATATGCGAAGAAAAGATACCCAGAACACAGAATAGAAATGATTTTATTATTCAGAGAGAAATGTTCACAGGCCTCTTCGAGGGGGCAACCTCCAATAGAGTGGAGCTCGATCACAAAAACAAGACACGATACTCATCGCAGGGAGTCTCTATCCTTTATATATGACTCATACATGCAATACCATGGGCCAATACCATGGGTTTTATTAATACCATCTATCTAATACTACCGCCCATTTACCATCTATCTAATACTACCGCCCATTTGCAACTAACTGTGGTCCCGTCATTAATTGCGGGTTAACCACTTACAAATATTAATATGGGCTTTATTGACCCTTGACTATGACGTGATCCCATGACATAAATAAGGGGGTTAGGGTGGGACCCTAACATGCCCTCCCCCTTAAGACTAGCCTTGTCCTCAAGGCTGAAGCTGCGGAAACTGCTGAAGAATAGTGGCTGGTTCCCAAGTTGCATCTTCCGGAGAGGTGTCTTTCCATTTGACGAGGACCTCCTTAATCATGCGGCCCGTGCAGGTGCTTGTCTCGGGTGTCTAGAACCTGTCCAGGTTGAAGCCAGATTGACCCTTCTTCGTCTAACTCAGGTAGACTGGTTTGAACTCGGCAATTGTTCCCAATCACTTTCTTGAGGCACGATACATGGAAAACTGGATGGATTTTTGCCGTAGGTGGAAAAGCCAACTTGTAAGCTACTTCTCCTATGCGCTGAAGTACTTGGTATGGTCCGTAGAATTTTGGAGAGAGCTTTTGACAACCCTTATCTTTGAGTGATGTTTGCTTATATGGTTGCAGCCTCAAAAAGACCTGATCCCCTTCTTGAAATTGGCGCTCTGAGCGATGTTGCTCGGCCTGTTGCTTCATGCGGTTCTGAGCTTGATGAAGATTCTCGCGAAGATGGGCGAGCATGGTTGCGCGGTGTTGTAGGAGTTGATCCACTGCTTGTACTTTGGAGCATCCCTTGAGATAAGAAGTAGGGGAAGGCGGAATTTGACCATATACTGCTTCATAGGGAGTCATTTTGGTGGTAACATGATAGTTGGTGTTATACCACCATTCAGCCAGAGGTAACCACTGTGCCCAAAGGTGTTGCTTTTCTGAAGTGAAACATCTAAGGTAGGTTTCTAGACATTTGTTGACAGCTTCGGTTTGACCATCTGTTTGCGGATGATATGAAGTACTAAGTTTGAGTTGAGTGCCTTGTAGTCTGAAGAGTTCCTGCCAAAAATTGCTGGTGAAGATCGGGTCGCGGTCGGACACTATTGAAGTGGGCATGCCATGTAATTTGAAGATCTGATCCATGAAAGTTTGAGCAACCAAGGTTGGTGTAAACGGGTGGGGTAGGGCGCAGAAATGAGCATACTTCGACAGTCGGTCCACAACCACCATGATGACTGACTTGTTCCCTGACTTTGGAAGACCTGTAATGAAATCCATAGAAACCTTCGTCCAAATTGAGGCCGGAATGGGCAATGGTTGTAAGGTGCCTGGTGTGTTGACGGTTTCCCCTTTGTGGCGTTGACAGACATCACATTCGGCTACGAAAGTAAGGATGTCCTTTTTCATGCCTGTCCAAAAGAATGATCTTCTGCTGTGAGCATACGTCTTCTGAAAGCCCGAATGTCCTGCAATGGGAGATGAGTGCAATTCTGCCAAAAGGCGACTTTTGAGGGTAGATGTTGGTGATATGACGACTCTGTCCTTGTAGCGAAGAATATCATTCTGCCACGAGTAGCCCGTGATGGAATTAGGATCTACCTGCAATTGAGAAATGAGTTGGGAGAGCCCTGGGTGTGAAAACCATTCCCTGCAAGCCTCTTCAATCCAGTCTGGAATGGGAAGGGAAATTGCGAGCAGAGTACTTTCCTCCTCAAATTGGCGCGATAATGCATCTGCTACCCTGTTGTCTTTCCCTTTCTTGTAAATGATCTCATAATCATATCCCAGCATTTTGGCTAACCATTTGTTTTGTTGTGGGGAGGATAGGCGTTGTTCCAAAAAATATTTAAGACTGTGATGATCTGTGCGGATTTGGAAACGTCGCCCCAATAAGTAAGGTCGCCAGGTCTCGACTGCATGTAAGATGGCCATCATTTCCTTCTCGTAGGTAGATTGGCCCAGATTCCTCCCACTGAGTTGTTGGCTTGTGAAGGCCAATGGTCGCCCTTCCTGCATTAAGACCGCCCCAATACCTGTACCCGAAGCATCACTTTCAATGACAAAGGATTTGGTGAAGTCAGGTAGTGCTAAGACTGGAGTGGTACACATGGCGTTTTTGAGCGCGGTAAATGCCTGTTGTGCTTCCTCAGTCCAGAAGAAGGAATTTTTCTTTAGGAGTTGAGTGAGGGGCTTCGCTATGCACCCATAGTTGCGGAAAAATTTACGATAATAGCTTGTGAGACCCAAAAATCCTCTCAAGCTCTTCAAAGTCTTAGGTTGAGGCCATTCTTGCATTGCCTGGATCTTTTTGGGGTCCACCTTGACACCTTCACGCCCCATAATGTGGCCCAAATACTCAACTTCTTCCATGCCAAACGCACACTTAGACATTTTGACAAATAATTTATGCTTGCGGAGCAGTTGCAAGAGTAGATCTACGTGCTGAAGATGTGCCGCCCAGGTGCCACTATAAATGAGAATGTCATCGAAGAAGACAAGAACAAATTTTCTGAGATATGGTTTGAGGATGTGATTCATAAGACTCTGAAAAGTAGAAGGGGCATTACAGAGACCAAATGGCATGACCAGGAACTCATAATGGCCTTCATGAGTTCTGAAAGCCGTCTTGGGAATGTCGACTTCCTTCATGCGAATTTGGCGGTAGCCGGAGCGAAGATCCAACTTGGTGAAGAATTGAGCCCCATTGAGTTCGTCCAGCAAATTGTCAACCACCAGAATGGGAAATTTATCTTTGACTGTCAACTTGTTGAGGGCCCTGAAGTCGGGACACATCCTCCACTCCCCATCTTTCTTGAGGACCATGACCACTGGGGATGAATAAGGACTAATGCTGGGACGAATGACACTTGCTTCCAACAATTCATTGATGATTTTTTCTATTTCATTCTTTTGAGTGAACGGATATCGGTATGGCCACACATTTGGGGGTTGAGCCCCTGGAACCAAGGTGATGCTATGATCATGTTCCCCTCGCGAGGGTGGAAGCTCATGAGGCTTTTCAAAGACCGTCCGATGGGTATTTAAAATCTGCTGCATCTTAGGATGAATTGGCAGAGGTCTGGTTTCGACTACCTGGATGGCATTAAATTGCGCTACCACTCCATGATGGCCCTTTTTTAACAATTTTTCCATCTGATGCAAGCTGATGACCGAGGGGGCTCCCGCCTGGAGGCCACGGAGGGTATGTGTGGAGTTGTTCTGCTTAAAACTCATATATAACTCCTGGAAATCCATTGTGATTGGCCCAAGGGTGCGGAGCCATTCAGCACCTAGGACAATGTCGCATCCCCCCATGTGTATGGCAAACATGTGGGTTTTCAACTGATAATCCCCCATTTGAAGTTTGACATTTTCATAGCGGCCTTCACATTTCATTGTGCCCCCATCTGCAATTTGGACTTGGAAGTTAGAAACTACCCTTACAAAACAGCGCGCTGCTTCGGCGATTTTTTGATGGATGAAATTATGGGTACTTCCACTATCAATCAGGACTATTACTGGGCGATGTTTAAGAAAACCCCTAATTTTGAGAGTTTGAGGGGAAGAGATTCCTGCCAATGCATTGAGCGAAATAACTGGGTCGTCAGATACAATCTCCTTTTGGCTGTCTTCTTCGATCGCCTCCGGTTCCTCAAGAGGTGGATCTTCCTCGGTGGAGCTGTAGTCAGTGGCATCTATTTGAAAAAACTTGGGCTCCTTGCATTTATGACCAGGGGAATATTTTTCATCACAGTAGTAACATAGTCCTTGCTTCCTTCTTTCGGCCATTTCCTGAGGTGACACCTTTTGGACCTTAAGTGTCTGAGTCATGGTGTGAGCTTGTGGGGGACGACCTTTAGTGGGGAAATTGGGGCGGCTGTATTGGGCTGTTATGGCACATTCCACCTTACGGGCTACCTGGCAAGCCTCTGTCCATGTGGGAGGGTGGTGGAGTAGAACTTGAGCTTTGATGGCTTCTTTAATACCACTGATAAAACATTCCGTGTAGAACTCATCTGAGAGATGCTGAGTACGGAAGGCTAAGGCTTCAAAAGCGGTGATATATTCATCCACTGTACCCGTCTGTCGGAGCTTAGTGAGACGGCCCAAAAAGGAGTCTCCTTGTTCAAAGCGATCTTGAAGAGCTTTGGCAAATTGGGCCCAACTCGAAAAAGGTGCATTGCGATGTTGATGCCATTCCGCCCATTGCCATCGTTCATTGTCCAAGTACATGGTCGCCACTCCAATCTTAGTCCAATCATCTTGGAGACGATTCAATTTGAAATACTGGTTCATTTGTGCTAGCCATGCGGACGGGTTAGAACCATCAAATTTCTGCATATCCAACTTGGGAGGTCGCTGACTGGGTGGTGGATGGGTGTGCCAGACGTGAGGAGAGTGGCTAGACTCACCCTCATGGTGTATATGGTCATTATAGGGTTCCTCGAGAGCTGGCTCCTTGCCCTTATTGAGTGCTTGCCGTACCAGGCTCGATAGTCCATCCAGCGTATTTTTGAGCTCGTTCATATCTGTTTCAAGTTTGTGTAGTCTTTCATTAGCCATTGCTTGAGCTCTAGTTTCTACCATACACCAACTTGATGAAAAATTGGGACCGCCAAAAATTTTTTTCTCTAAGAAATCGAATGGTACCACCGTGCTCAGCTCGTTTTCTTGATGCTGTTGGGCTAGATGACAAATAAGCACTTCGGAAGATCTCAGACTTTTTTTTTTTTTTGAAAACTCCTAACGGAGTTTTACTCCTTCTTGATCAATACTGCAGTCGCCAAATCCTCAAAATGTCAATGCCGCCAAAAGTCCTGCGAAAATTATACCCAGGTACAGGAACCCTTCACAACTACTCCGATCTGGTGGATCTGAGAGATCTGAATGGTAGAACAGTGCTACTGCTGATCTGATAGAGCTGCAGGACTGATGTCTGTTGCTGCTGCACTTGCTGATCTAGAATAGATGAGGTGTGATCCCCCGATAGAAAGGGAACTATGGTCTTGAGGAGTGTCAGGTGCTACAGATCGCAATATACATAAGGGTCTGACAGTAGTACTTGGCCCAATGTTTCAGGGCTCTAACTAAGGAGGATCGACCGTACCCTTAGCCGTACAACCCGACTACCCTATCGTACGGGCGAGTAATCTCTCCGAGTGCTATTCTCGGTGTACTGTAGCCACAAGACGGCCGAAGGTTTATCTATGGTGAGGCTTCAAGGTAGCTAGGGGGCTTCCTATATACCCAGAGGGTACGTGGAAGACAGTCCGTGCGCGGTTCTGTCTAATGCACTACTACTAGAAGGGGTACCCACAGGGGTTAGAAGGGAGTCCAACAGACGTGACCACCTCTTGTATTTCCTGCATGCATGCCTCCCCAAATCCGCAGGTTTATGCGCTTAACGATAGATCCCGTGGTTTAAAGACGCCGGAACACGTCTCTAGCCAAAAAAAATTTGCTAAAAATTGGAGATCCCACCGAGCCCTGGAAAGTGCTCTGATACCACTTGTTATGCTCTTAACCTGCAAAGTAATACCAAAACACAGAATATGCGAAGAAAAATACCCAGAACATAGAATATGCGAAGAAAAGATACCCAGAACACAAAATAGAAATGATTTTATTATTCAGAGAGAAATGTTCACAGGCCTCTTCGAGGGGGCAACCTCCAATAGAGCAGAGCTCGATCACAAAAACAAGACACGATACTCCTCGCAGGGAGTCTCTATCCTTTATATATGACTCATACATGCAATACCATGGGCCAATACCGTGGGTTTTATTAATACCATCTATCTAATACTACCGCCCATTTACCATCTATCTAATACTACCGCCCATTTGCAACTAACTGTGGTCCCGTCATTAATTGCGGGTTAACCACTTACAAATATTAATATGGGCTTTATTGACTCTTGACTATGACGTGATCCCATGACATAAATAAGGGGGTTAGGGTGGGACCCTAACAATTTTTTAGTGTTTAATATTTCTGCTATTCGTAGGATTTAGAATGCTTGCATTGACCTTCTTGCTAACATTACATCAAAACTAATCCCATTTGAAGATTACAGTCCCAATAAATTTTTTGTATAGTTAATCTTTAAGCCATCCATTCCCGATAATATCCCCAACTGGCGGGTATTTAATGATGATGAAGACATTTTAAGCTTCTTAACTTCTAAAAAAGCATACGATGACCAAATAATTGATGAGGATGAACATGACAATCAATTAAAATAGAAAATTGATGATAATCCCATACCCAAAGCTGTATCAAAACTTGAGGATCTCTATGATTTAAAAGACAGATTTAAAAGAGTTAATAATTCAAAACTGCAAAGTTCAACTTTGAAATTTGAATTAATAAATATTGGGACGGATCTTAAACCTCAGAACATCAATTTAGGACTTAGTCTCTTGATTGAAGAAAGATTGTCCTTCATTCATTTGTTAAAAAAATATAAGGATATATTTTCTTGGAGTTACGAAGATCTCAAAACATTTGACACTTACATCATTTAACATACAATTCCGATGACATCTAATGATAAACTTGTCCAAAATAAATTACAGAAAATTCATTTTAACTTAGAAAATCAAATCAAAACAGAATTGAATAAACTCCTTAAGGATAAAATCATTTTTTCTGTTAGGCATTAAAGATGGGTTTCCAACTTGGTACTTGTTAGGAAGCGAAATGGTGATATCTTCATTTGTATAGATTTTAGGAATCTCAATAAAGTTAGTCAAAAGGATAATTTCCCGCTACCAACTATGGAATAGATTTTATGATCAATCGCTAGTTCCGAACTTGTGTCTTTCGTTGATGGTTTCTCAAGATAATCAAATCATAGTCCACCCAAATGATAGGCTAAATACTACTTTCAGAACCAAATGGGGAACTTGTTCCTACCAAAAAAATTCCATTCGGTTTAATAAACGCAGAGGCCACTTTCCAACGAGCCATGGATATAGATTTCAAAGGTATGTTAAGCAAAACAATTGCTGTTTATCTAGATGACATTACTATTTATTCAAAGAACATAAATAATCATTTGCAGGACTTAAGACAAATTTTGAACACTGCAGAAAATATGGGATTTCATTAAATTTGAAAAAGTATTTTTTCGCTCTTAGTGAAGGGAAACTTTTGGGATTCATTGTGTTAGAAAATGGAATTTACATTGACCCTGATAAAATGAAAGAAATTTCTGAAATTTCTCCACCATATAACAAAAAAAGCATGCAATCATTTTTTGGACAAATCATTTTTGTCAAAAGTTTTGTCCCTGATTTCTCACTAATTATTTTTTAGATACAACAAATGATTAAGAAAGACACATTTTTTGAATGGCGTCATTATGAAAAGCAAACATTCAATTTAACAAAACAAGCAATTATCAATGCTCCTTCTTTAAACGCTCTAAATTTCTCTAATCATTTCATCTTATATACCTTTGCTTCTTCAACGTCTTATGCCGTTGTTTTGACACAAATTAATAATCAAAAAATTGAAGTACCCATATCTTTTTTCAGTTCAAATTTTCAGGGTGCTGAACTGAATTATTCAAAAGTAGAAAAGAAGGCATTTGTTGTATATAAATCTGTAAAGCATTTTAGACCTTTTCTTTTAAAAACACACATGAAATTAATAGTCCCATTCCCAACAATGAGGAAATTACAAATGCAGAAAGAATTAGGAGAAAAGAGAGAAAATTGGGTAACATCTCTGCAGGAGTATGATATTGAAATTAAACTAGCCAAAATTGTCCGAGGGCAAGGTTTCTGCAAGCTTCTTACAGAGTTAACAATGAACACATTTCTCAGGTAAGTGTAATTGATGTTGAGTCCCAATACGTTGCTTTATTTTTTTATTTGAAAAATGGATATGCTCCTACACAACTCAATTACAGCAAAAAAAAAAAAAAAAAAAAAAAGAGCTTTAAAATTAAAAGAAAGTCATTATGGTATTGTTGATAACGTGTTATTTAGGAGAAACTGTGATTCCATATTGTTAAGATGCCTTGAAAACTCTGAAGCACAAACACTTTTTCAAGAATTTCACAATGGACCAGCAGGTGGACACTTTGGAGGAGATACTACTGCACACAAAATATTAAATGTTGGATACTACGGGCCCACTCTCTTCAAAGATACCCATGCATACGTAAGGAAATGAAAAACATGCCAAACTTATTCTAGAAGACAAAGGAAACCAGCCTTGTCTGTGCATCCAGTCAACATCGAACAACCATTCGAACAATGGGTACTGGATATCATAGGTGAGATCGTTTCTCATTCTTCTAAGCAACATAGACATATTCTGACTGCTACAGATTACTTCACTAAGTGGGTCGAAGAAATTCCGCTAAAGGTAGTCAATTATGAATCTATTATTGAATTTATTGATCAATTTATCATTACAAGTTTTAATTTTCCTTCTACACTTATATGTGATAATGTATCTTATTATTCAGGTACCAGTGTGATTGAATTTGCAATTAGGAGAGGTTTTAAACTCAAATATTATGCTAATTACTATCCCCAAGGAAACAATTTGGCAGAATCCACTAATAAAAATCTCACTAGAATAATCACAAGAATTGGTTATCAAAAGCAAAGAAACTAGCACAAAGCTTTAATATTTGCTCTATGGGTTGACAGGATAACTCAGAAGGCCTCTATAGGCACTTCTTCATTTAACTTAGTCTATTGGAAGGAAGTCATCAGTCCATCACATGTAGCTCTTCCTTCATTATCCCTAGTTCAATTTATTGAAGAAACACCTTCCTCTTGCTTGCAATTAAAAAATTCACAAAACTTGAAACTAGGAGAAGAAAGGGAAAAGGCCAAACTCACATACACCAAACATCAACAGATGGTGAAAGCTTCTTTTGATGTAAGTTCAGTCACACAAAGATCCTTCCAAGTTGGAGATATAGTTCTCAAGTGGGGCAAAGCACATGAAGAAAAAGGGAAACATACCAAATTTTAGAAATTATGGCTTGGTTCATTTCATATTGTTGAGCAGATAAGCCCATCTACATTCATACTTCCATTAAACTAACATTTCTCTATAAATCAGGTAGCTTTGATACCATGTAGAAATTCTACAAATTCTCTACAAACCTACCTTAATATCATGTAGAAAATCTGACTGTAGATTAACCCGATAATGCAATATACCAAAGAAAAATACTATAATCTACTTCTACTATCAATTTGTAGAAGCTTAAAGATCGAGTTGAACAATATAACCAAAAGAAGAAGAATCAATGCACAATACACATGAAAATACTTTAGGGAAAGCCTCAGCTAAAAACCCCATTATCTATATTATCATACAAGGTGGAAATACATCAGAATTATACAGAGCCTTAGCTCTCACAACTAGCCATCTCTCAGTACAATCCTCCTAGATTCTTAGAGGCAATCAAAGCTTCTCACAAGCCTTCCTCTCTGCCCTCCAAGCTCCTATTTACTTACGTAGTTCCTCTGGGATGATCTCCTTCACCCAATGGAACACTACTCTAACACACTGTCAGAAATGCACAATCCTCAAGGAACCTTACCTTGACTGCATGCATGAGTTTCCTTTATAGGAAAACACATGCAACTAATAGTACACTATCCTTGTCTCTAATCTCAACTGGGTCTTTCTCAGAACATACATGCATGAGTTTCTGATGAGGGAACCTTTAGTTATCTAGAGTACACTGGTTGAGTGCATATATGCATCAACTGACTGATAACTCACAATTAGTTCCTCAAACAATTTGGAATGAATTTAACTAGACTTAACTCAGTAAACTGAGCTAACTGATTATAACTCAAATATAACTCAATCTTATCTCCTTAATTAAGGGATAATCTTCTTAATTTAAGGGATAACTATTGCATGAATGCAAAAGAATTCTAACTTGAATTTCTCCAACTAATTAATCCATAATGAATTAATTAATTATATCCAAGAAACTACTGAGACTAAATTCGATTTTAATTCACAATTTTAATTCAAGAACAACTTAAAATTGGAATTTCTGGATTCTAGTTTTATCATTTCTTGTTACTATTTTCAACACTCCCTCTCAACAAGAAAGGAATTCAACTTGATCCCGATCATGAACCTTTGGAATGTTATGCATGCAACACTTCTCTCTAGTGTTATTTCTCCAGTAATTCTAGAAACAAAAAAAACATCCAACCTAAATCAGTATGAAGCATCTGTCATCAAAGTCTCTGACGGCTATTGCCTTTGTCAACTGAAAACTTTGCGCTTTTGCAAAGGAATCTACCACTGATGACTGCAAACCCCAAGGTACTGCCAAATGGATTCTAGATCATTGTCCCAGAGCAATGAGCCTAGTTGATAGGAAAAGATCCACTAGAAGGAAGGCATTAAGGCATCCTTCATCAATCTAGTGCGAGGGTAACCCGTAGGCCAATAATGCGGAAAGAATTGGACGAAGAAAGATATAGTAACCCAACCGAAGCACGTTTCTGGTGTACACAAGATGTAGCTAGCGCACAATAGAAACCCTCTGAACCAACCAATAATGAAAGCTAACACAAAGGTGAGGAATCTGCCAATAGGGTCAAATGGAAACCAAGGTACTGCACAAATCCCAATGTGTGATAATGAAAGCTGATGTCAAACATAAGGGAAACCACTCAGTCAAAGACCCATGGTACTAATCGATGCTGAGCACAAGGTGACCTATCAATAATGAAAGTAGGGCTAGGGTGCGGCTCTAGGCTTGCCCTCAAAGCAATATGTCGTCGTCGATAAGGACAAGACCCACCAGCAAGAATTCAATGGAGACCTTCTCAAACTGGCATGAGTAAAGGACCAATATAACTGATGTGATGAAAAACATGACACTGACAACCAGGGATGGTCGATTGAAACAATAGGTCAAGAGACACCGTAGAGAGGCTGACTCAAGCTTACTTCCCTTGAACAAAAGCATGATTCAATGATGACTATAGGGCAGCATATGATAACTCTGTATAAGCTCGTCATGCAGGAGGCACGAACAAACTCTCCATATGATTGGAAGAGATAACCAATCGGAGGAGAACTGACTCAATAAAAAAGGTTATGGCGTACGTAAGTCAAACTAAATCCCGCCCAAAATGAAGGATAGACTTTCTTTTGAGTGCTTTGTTCAAGGGCAACACGACTGACTCTAGTTGCCAAAAATATATGGAAATGTTGTCTTGTTCCCTCTCTTTTTGGAATATATAATTTTTTTGTCTTTTTCTTTAAGCTGGAAAAAGAATAAAATAATTCTATAGTACAGTGGAAAGAACAAGAGTCAGAGAAACAAATGATCTAGTTCCCGGGATGGGAACAATCCTATGCTCAATGCAGAGAGGCAAAACTGGTCAAGGGCACTCAAAGGGATGTTCCTTCCATGGGTCAAAGGATGTGTCAAGCTTCAGAAGCTAAGTGATTGCATGGTTGATTTTGCAGAAGACATGGTCAACTAAGTGGCTTAAACACGAGTCCAAGTGAAGCTGGATCAAGGCCAAAAGGTGCAAATAGTCAAAATGCAATGCAATAGTACAACTCAACACAAAGGATCCTCGAGGGTGTAAGGCCATAAATAATTGTAGAAGCAAGGAGAATGTGTCTTCAACGGACAAGTCATGGCGGGACTAACGAGGACTCCCGAGCCTACTCAATATAACAACTTGGGCAACCAATGTCAGTGAGGTTCTAACTAAGATGCCCATGTAAAGGATGGCTCTACCATCACATCATGATGTAAAGATCGGCGAGTGAACATGGTTTGCTAACCAAGACACGATTGGGTCGACCCTATGGCTAATGCATCGTTGAGTGGAGGCTAGTATGCAAAATGCAGTGGAAAAAATGGTTTTCCCTAACTTATATGCCAGTGAGTGAACAATACTTGCCATGACGGGTCAGCGGTCATGGGACTAAAATAACTTCTTGAAGAAGTCTCCAAAATATCCTGAAAAATAATCCATTCTTGACAATCCAAGCCCACAAGCCAAAAAATTCATGAGACCAAGAATCAAGTTTTGAGAAAAAAAAATTGCAATTTCAAAGCTATCTAATGACTTTTGGACTCACAAATTTTTTATTTCTATTTGGAGCAAAGAGTTGTGGATAAAAAAGGAGCAAACTTGCCTCTGAAGAATTGGACCATTCAAATCGCACCAAAGTTATCAGGTAACCCTTAAATCATGCTTGAAATGTTTTGAGATAGTTTTTAGAAGTTTTCATTAACATTTGACCATGGGAATTCATGCCAAAGAATCCAACTCTGTGTACTCGCGGGTTGGATGTGATCAACCTATGTATACGATGGCCCTACACCTGACTATGTGTAAAGGGAATCACGTGTACACGAGTTGAAGTTTAAACACAAAATCTAACAGTTGAAACTCAAATTTTTTCAGGATGACCATCACATGGAGAGAGAGAGAGAGAGAGCATATGACAATTGACAATGAGGTAATGAACGAAAAAAATACATTAGATGCTTTGAGAGGGTGTTTCTTATTGAAATTCTTCAAAATGCCGAACATGAAAGACAACAAATGCTTGCTCAAATTGCTAATCCACTACTGGAGTGTAGAGGATGACGCCTTCATGATAGATCAAACACCTCTACGGATTGAGGTTGAAGACATCTACTTTATTACAAGTCTCTCTCGAAGAGGGGACGTTGTGCATTCGACTGGCAGGATAAGAAGTAGTCTTTTAGTAGAAGACTATGTACATATATATTGTCCTTGGCACCCGAAAAGGATTGGAAGTCAGATTCCAATCAAACACATGGATAGTTTATCTCTAAGGATTCTTCTATTTACCATTGCGAGGGTAAATGGATCAGCTTCACTGCATCAGGCTTCACAAGTGTCCATGAGCCTGGCAGTGGAATGCGTTACCACGGTTTTCGACTAGTGCACACCTCTTCTGACCAACATGAAGAGTCAGTTGACCTCCATTCACAAGGTTCAGACAAAGAACTTTGGATATGGGACTATCTTATGCTCCTTCTTCTTCAAGAAGGTACCTGGGCTATGTCCCAAAGTATCTATCTCCATCAGAAGCCCACGAGATCCTTGGATGGGTAGATGGGTTGACTTGATGAAATGCCTTAGAGGCGGGGACGTGCCTAGGATGACTTTTGATGATGATTTTTTTGCCTGGTGGGACCAATAGATCATCATAGTCGACAACTACCCGTATGTTGGTATGGATTTCCGAGGAGATCCAGAATTGGTGTTGCCACCTGTTGAGGGCCCCAAAATCGGGTCAACAACAAGGGGGATACCCACCCGGTCCGGAACCTGGTTGGCGGCTCCTTGCCCGTTTGGTGTAGCAGGTCTGACTGGGGATGATGGGACCAGCTTCCCAATTTAAAGGATGTGTGTGTGTGTAGATTTTGATGATGCTAATCTAGAGGTAATTTCAAGCTAATCTAATTCTAAACTCTAAACTGACTCTATGCTACTGTAATCTAACAAAAACAACACATCTAATCTATACTAACCTGGGGTAGGATTATTTCATCATGCGATCTAAAAAGATTTCATACAATAACTGGTAATAAAGATCATTCAACTATCATAAGAATATAAATCAATTAAGATAAACCATTCTGCATAAGAATTTAAGAAAAACAGTTGTGAACAGCATATCGCATGATAAGTTATTCATATGTTAAGCACAAACAAATGATTCCACCGTACAAAAGTGCCAAATGGTAACCCATATATTCATACATCAACATATAAACAAATCAGCTGTATATCACTCTAAGAATATGAGCAGAAATTAATCAAGAGATAAAAGTACCATTTATGACTGATTTTACTCACAAACATCAAGCAATAACGATTTATCTCTACTTACTTCTAATATCTACTAAGAGTATAGAAGTGCAACATCAGTAGCAGACATTAAAATGCAAACATAAATAAATCTTGATCCATCCATTCATCAAAAACCACCTCCGAGGGTGCAAAAGTGCATGTTCTGAGGACAAGTTTTTTGACAAATTTCCGGACCCTTCTCCAAATGCCATGAGAAGGGTTAAATACTACTAACTAACTAATCTTAATTACACAAATTTATGGAACGGCTTCAAATGACCGCCCTTTTACTAAAACAAATTTATTTCTAAAAATTGAATCTAATTTCTAACCGTTTCTTTATCTTCTCCTTAGTGCTGTAAGCAATGCGAGGTTCGCCTGGAAAGAGTCGGCTGGCTGTCTTTTCCTTTTGCTCGAGCAATAAAAGTAGAAATAACAAAAGCTAGCACCTCTTTCTGATAAACTAGAAGATATTTTTGAAAATCTTCCTGTGGCTGGGTGTATTTGCTGTGTGTATACTTAGTATAACCCAGATTTCTTTCAAACTGATTGTGCTGTTGCTATTTCGGTTTTTGGCCGTGCGAATGACTCAATGAGTTAGGGATTTCATTGCCTGAACAATCTTACGTATTGAAAATTGCTTCCGTTCTTTGTTCTAGTCTTTTCTGAAGTGTCCTCCCTCTTTAGAGTTTTTCTTTTTGCTTTATCCAATCTGAGCTTCAGGATCTTTTGCAAACATGCTACTTTTGTGCGCCTTTGACTCTGAGTCTTGGATAGTCTATTTTCATCAGTGTCTGTGGAGTGATACTCTGGAATCCGCGGCTCTGCTGAATGCGGCATCCATTTGTGAAGGCATCTCCTCTCTGTTCTTCAAGTATTGGCGCTTTCCCCTTTTCCTTAGATGTTTCCTGCATATAGATTTATATTAGTTGCTGCCTTACAGTTTACGCAAAGGAAAAGAGAAATGACGAAAAGATTGACATGAAAGCTTTAAGTTCTAATGAATGCATAATCATGACACTCATAATGACTTGACTCTTCGAAAAACGCAACACGACCATCTTTGGATACTCAGGCGTGCAATCATTAATTTCCCTTAAGGTGAGCGCTCGATTTTGGGTTTACAGATCATGCCGAAGAAACTTTGCAATGAGTGGTTTCTGTGATTCGTATCGCAGCAATTAATAGTCTCATTCGTCGCAGATTGCAAATCGCAAAATCGCAGTTTGTAAGATCGCAGGTCGCAAATCGCAATATCGCAATTTTCATTTGCTCATTGTGTGCTGCTTATGCGACGTTGCGATATGCGACGTCGCATATCGGCCATGGGTGATTCCTTAGATTTTCTTTTAAGGGCGCTTTCAAAAAAACGCGATGCGATGAATGTCGCATCGCTTCATTGCAGCTTACTTATGCGCATAGGAAAATGATTCATTCTCTCTTTGCGATGCGATATAGCTTTTAGGGAGTTAAATACAAAAATTTTGATAAAAATATTTTTGAGATTTTTTGTTAAGGGTCCCCCTTTGCTTGATATTATTGCTAATACTAAACAAAGAGGGGGGTTGTTGGTGACCACAACAATGGCGATTCACTGTGAAGAACCAGTTATCTCTGCTTTTCTATTGACATTTCCACTTCCGAAACAGAAAAAAATTTCATATGTCTAAATTTTGTTATGGACAGATAGAGTAGATTACCCCTCATCCTGTCAATGATACTTTGTTTCAACCTTTCTTTTTGTCCAATTGTCTGCTTCCCTAGGCTTAGTTCTTGCATTCATACCAAAAATTACTCGGTCCTTTTTAATGATAAAATAAGGTCTTCTTTGCGTACTCGCTTTAAAATATGCTCATTTGTCATAGGTAGAGCCTCTGCTGCCCGCAAGCGTCCATAGCCTCGATAGGGTTACCATGTTATCCAACAATGATCATTTTTCTTGCTTGAGGTTATTTACAACACTTCAGAGAAAAATCTTTTTGACACTTTTTCCTTTTTTATTCTCTAAAGAACAATGTCTTGGTTTGGTGGCCAAATTATGACACAGTCATTCACTTGATTTACACTTTTGCTGAACAAGTTGGCTCGTGATGAGACCCCTTGCCTTTTGATTGCAACAACCTTGAGTCGTTGCCCTGTTTTGATAGACAGTATTGGCAAAGTCAGCAAGTTATAATATCTGTGATCATGATAAGCCAGCTCGTGATGAGACCTCTTATTCTTTGAGATATAGTGTTTTCTCGGATAGTTTCTTTGAATGCTGCGGTTTCCTTTTGCACGGAGGAAGTCATTGTTTTTCCTTAAGAAAGCTCTGGATGACAATAATAGAGTTTGAAAACAACGACTTTAAAGAGAATATTTATTTTATTATTGATGATACCTTTCATTGTGCTGACATAAAACAATTTTTTACCAAAGGTTGCATTTCATCAAAGTCTTTTGAGAGGTTGAAACTAATATTATATTCAGGGTAAAGTTAACTCTATTTGTCAATAATAAAAATCAGATTTTTCGAAAAGCTTTGCTATTTGTACAAGTGAAATCAAAATCTGATAGAGAGTTAGTGTGCTCTTTCATGAATCCTTTTCAATGATCGCTTACAACCGGTTTTATTTATAAGAAAGAGAAAAACAAGATAAAAAAAACAAACTAAAACTATCCTACAAAAATAGAAGAATGATCTTCTTATGGAAAATACATTTTAAGAATCTGTCCATTCACAGGCAAAGAATCTCTTCTACCTGCCAAATCCTGCAACACAAACGTCGATGGGCCTATGACTTCTAAAATCTGAAAAGGACCAAGCCACAGCTTCTAAAATTTCGTATGCTTGCCCTTTTCTTCATGAGCCTTATCCCATTTCAAAACTAAATCTCCCATCTGAAAGTTCTTTCTGGTTATGATGTTTGAGTCAAAAGAGGATTTTATTAGCGCTTGGTGGTGAGCATGGGTTTTCTTAGCTTGTTCTCGTTGTTCTTCTAGTTTGATTATCTCCATTTGTCTCAATTGCAAAGAGGAAGTAGATACTTCATCGATGTGTTGTACTAAAGACAAAGAGGGAATGACTAAGTGAGTAGGAAGAACCACTTCTTTCCCATAAACTAAATTAAAGGGAGAAGTGCCGATCGAAGCTTTCTTCGTAATTCTATCTTCCCATAAAGCATTAACCAGCGCTTTGTGCCAATTCTTTTGGTTTTAGTCAACTGTTCTTTTAATAATCCTGATTAGGTCTTTGTTTGTTGATTCAGCCAACCTGTTACCTTACGGATAGTAGTTGGCAGAATACTTCAGTTTGAACCCTCTTTTAAGTGCAAACCCAGTCATTGCATTTCCAGAAAAGTATGATGCATTATCAAACATTAAGGCCGTTGGCAATCCAAACCTAGTGATGATAAATTGATCAATGAATTCAATAATGTTTTCAGAATTAACTGTGTTGAGAGGAACTGCTTCTACCCATTTAGTAAAATAATCTGTTGCCATGAGGATATACCTATGCTGCTTAGAAGAGTGAGGAACGATCTCACCTATTATGTCCAAGCCCCATTGGCTGAATGATTGCTCGATGTTAACCGGCTGTAGTGGCATGGACGATTTCTTTTGTTTCCCTGCAGCAGTCTGGCATATTTGGCATTTCCTTACGTAATTATGAGTCTTTGAACAGCGTGGGCCAATAATATCCTGCACGTAAGATCTTATGCGCAGTAGTTTCTCCAGCATAGTGTCCACCTGCTGGTCCATCGTGGAGTTGCTGCAAAACCTTTTCGGCTTTAGTTTTCTCAAGACACCTAAGAAGTACAGAATCGTAATTCCTTTTAAACAGAACATCATTTATGAGCTGGTATTGTTTAGCTTTCAATCTCAGAGCTCTTTTCTTGGTGTGATCCAGGTGTGATGGAGCATACCCGTTCTTAAGATAATAAATGGTGTCCGCATATAATGATTCTGCGTCGTTTAGGCTTACCTCATATGTATGTACCTCTTCAGATGAGTTCTCAGGAATTTGTGATGCTCCAGCTAACATCTTGCAGAAGCCTTGACCTCTTACGATGTTTGCTGGTTTGATCTCAAGATCGTATTCTTGTAAAGCGGTAATCCAATTCGCCCTCTTTTCGCCCACATCCTTCTGTACCAACAGGTTTCTTACCGCTGGAAACGATACGACGACTTTGGTATGGGCATTAAGTAAGAAAGGTTTGAAATATTTGATCGCCTTGAAAACAGCATATGCTTGTTTCTCCACATCTGAATAATTGAGCTCAGCACCTTGTAAGTTCGAGCTAAAGAACGCGATTGGAGCTTCTGCCTTCTCTTGATTAGCTTGAGTTAAAATCACGTCATAAGATTTCTCTGAGGCAAAAGTGTATAAGATAAAGGATTCTGAAAAATTTGGGGTAGCTAAAGATGGAGCGTTGATGATAGCTTATTTGATCAAGTTGAATGCTTCGTGCTCATCTAGGCCCCATTTAAAATTTGAATTATTTTTTATCATATTTTGTAAAGGAAAAATAATACGTGAAAAATCCGGGACAAACCTTTTTACAAAATTGATTTGTCCAAGGAAATATTGCATGGCCTTTTTGTTATGGGGAATGGATATTTCGGAAATTTCTTTGATTCTGTCAGGTTCAATGTGAATACCAGATTTCGACACTATGAATCCGAGCAATTTCCCTTCACTTAATGCGAAAAAAGATTTCTTTGGGTTAAGTGAAATCCCATACCTTAAACATCTTTGAAAGATTTGTTTCAAGTCTTTGAGATGGTCGCTTCACTTCTTGGAGTACACTGTTATATCATCTAGGTAAATCACTACCGATTTATTGACTAAACCTTTAAACGCGATGTCCATGGCTCTCTGAAAGGTAGCGCTGGCATTGATAAGACAAAATGGCATCTTCCGATATGCGTATGTGCCCCATTTGGTTCGGAATGTGGTTTTTAACTGATCATCGGGATGTACCAGCACTTGATTGTATCCTGAAAATCCATTCAGGAAAGACATTAATTCTGAGCCCACTACTGCCTGTAGTATTTTCTCCATAGGTGGGAGGGGAAATTTTCTTTCTGACAGGCTTTGTTGAGATTCCGGAAATCAATACAGATTCGAATATCTCCGTTTTTCTTTCTAACGGGCACCATATTGGATACCCATTTGGAATGTCTGATGGGGAAAATTATTCTGGCTCTCAACAACTTATTTAGCTCAGTCTTTATCTGATTTTCTAAGTTGGGGTGGATTTTTCTGAGCTTCTGCTGGACAGGTTTTTCATTGTCAATCATAGGGATAGTGTGTTGAATGATAGAAGTGTTGTATGTCTTTAGCTCATCGTAATTCCATGCAAAAACGTTTTTGTATTGTCTCAGAAGACAGATATATGTTGATTTTTCTTCAGGGGCTAGGTCGTGGCCCAAATTAACGTTTTGCGGCTTCTGATCGGTTCCTAGGTTCACTAATTCATAATTCAGAGTCGAACTGTAGAGTTTAGAATTGGCAGACCTTTTAAACCGAATTTTCAAATCATATAAATCTTCTAACTTAACCACCGATTTAGGTATAGCATTATCAGTGCTATTTTGTTGAATTTGGTGATCATGATGGTCTTCGTCAATTATTTGATTTGAGTAGGATCCTTCAGAAGTGAGGAAATTTACAATGTCAGGGTCGTCGTTGAATACTCTCCAGTTGGTGATGTTGTCAGGGATGGATGGTCTAAAAATTAATTCTATTGAGAACCTATCGGGACTAAAATCTTCGGAGGGAATAAGTCTAGAGGCTACATTAGCTAACAGGTCTGTGCTCGCATTTTGGAGTCTTGGGATTGACGAAATATTGAATGCTATGAAATGTGAAGTCAGATCTGGTACTAAAGATTGATAGTGCTTTAAATGACTTGACAGGCAATGTATGGTGTTACGTACCTGTTTGACGACAATTTCAGAATCTCCAAAGACTTGAAGATACTTAACATTCATCCCGATTGCTTTGTATAGGCCTTGCACCAAGGCTTCGTATTCAGCTGTATTGTTTGTGCAATCGAACTCAAGTCTGCATGTAAGCATGGTCTTGTTTCCGTCTGGGCTAATCAGAACGCATCCTGCTCCTGCTCCCTCGTTAGATTTAGAGCCATCAAAATATAATTTCCAAAACAAAGATGTATTTACGGAGTTATCTAAAAATTTAAAACACTTTGAATCATCAGTTTGGGAAAAAATTTCAACTTGGGACAAAACTGAATTCTCTAAGTAAGGTGAGGTGTGAGCATTGAAATTGCCGAGGAAAGAATCTACTGAGTAATTGCCTATGATACTGTTGTTGTATGCTATTGCTTCATTCTCTCCTTCCAATTCAGTCACTATGTATTTTTGGTGCAACTCTCGTTCAACCTTTATTTGATTGGGTTTACCGTTGTAGGGTAATTACATGTGCGACCAGTCGGTTGAGAAATATCCGTGGAGTTTTTCGGACCAATCCCTGCTAAGAATTAAACCATAGAATTCAGGGATATCAGCCACTAGAATGTCGATAACCTGGCATACTTTCGAGTTAGATGACAATCTTATGGTCACTTGGTTAAGTTCACCAATCACTTCGACTTGAGATCGATCAAGTTGAACTATGCGCACTGCGGATTTTTGTGGCTGAACATTCAATTTGGCACATATTGATCTGGGTAAAATATTCGTTGAATTACCAGAATCAACCAAGCAATTGTGCACGTTTTTATTGAAAATTTCATAAGTGAGAAGAAAAGGAGGAGTATGAGATCTTGATATTCCTCCAATCAAGGCAATGTCATTTGGATCAATCTTATTGATCATGTTGGTTGGAGGTCTTCCCATGTTGTGGGAAGCTACAGCTGTAGGTAAAGATGTAGTAGGCACGGCATGTAATTCTTTCATCATTATTTTATGTTGATGTTTCAATTTGCTCAATTCGTAAAGAGTGATATTAGCCCTAGTCTTTTTCATGTCATCGATAATGTTATACTCCATTTTATCCGATACTATCGGTGTTCTTGATGGAGGTGCTTGATATGATTGGACTGGGCTAAATTGGGTCGCTCTAGCAGTTGTTTTCTTTGTTGTGACCTTATCTTTTGTTGCAGGGCTTGCACCCTTCTGTTTAGGGGTGGTTTGGGGAGGATCAAGTTGATTTTTGCTTCGTGTGCTAACAGGTCCTTGCCCGTTTGGTGTAGCAGGTCCGACTGGGGATGATGGGACCAGCTTCCCAATTTAAAGGATGTGTGTGTGTGTGTAGATTTTGATGATGCTAATATAGAGGTAATTTCAAGCTAATCTAATTCTAAACTCTAAACTGACTCTATGCTACTGTAATCTAACAAAAACAACACATCTAATCTATACTAACCCGGGGTAGGATTATTTCATCATGCTGTTGTGGGGAAAAATTCCTATGCAGGACAATCCTATCCACCTAAGGTGTGACAGTGCCTTAGCAACAAACAGAGACAGCTATTCTAGTATTCTTCCTTTATGAATTAAGAATGAAGAGAGATGGGTGGACTAACCGGTGTCTTCCGTTTGTCCCTCGATCCAGATCCTCTTCTCTTTGGGTGTTCACAGCTACTTGCCTCCTCGCTCGCCCAGCTTAAACAGGTCTCTGCAAGATCACAAGAGAACAGCTACTTGCGACAAGAGAACAGCTACTTGCGACAAGAGAAGAACACAACACAAAGACAGATATTCATATTCATAACTGATTCAGGATTAGAAATAAATCAAATACACTAATGCAATCATACATCAAAGATACATCAGTATATAGGAGAAAACCAAGATAGCGTTATTGATAAATAACAAGGTTCAGGAAGAGATACAACCCAGAGGGCTCCAATCCAACATCTCCTTCCTAGCAGAATGGAATTCCTATCTTCACCTCCCTTCAAAGCATTAAGCACCCAATGATTCCAGTCTCAAACCAACAGCAATTCTTTGCAATGACAAAATTCTAGCCCCTAGATCTCATGGAGGAGAGATCCATATATAGATGTTTTGGAGAGAGGATGAGTCAACTTGAGATCTGACTAGTGTCCTCTCCCTCTATCAGTTCTTGATTCCACTTGGAGGTTCTTGCTTCCACTTGGAGATTTGGAACCTCTTACTCATCACCAGTTGAATTCCCTGAGGCAAGTGTCATTTTGGAAGCTTCCTGGGCTTTGACACCTTGAGAAATGAGCCTGCCACATGTCCACTCTCGCTCAGCGCAGGTAGCTAGTGTTGGCTTTGACATTCAGCGCAGGTAGCCAGTGTTGCCATTGACATTCAGCGCAGATGGTCAGTGGAGCCATTGACATGATCCTGAATTGACTTGTTTTTTAGCAGTTTCTGGTGGAGAACTTCTGTGAATTGCTGTGGTTTGTTAGCCTTGTTCCTCTAGGGGTAGGAACAACATGTTTAGGGACTTTGGATCCCTTAGATTATGGATATTTCATGCTCAATGCTGTAAGGCACAAAAATGTCTATAACAGTTGCCCCCTAAAGTATGAGGCTGTTTATCGGGTGAAATGCTTTATCCAGGAGGGTCCGAAGTTCATCCATTTGCTGGGAGGAGACCTGTAATAAGATACAATACAATACATTATTTTTCATACTGCTTTCATGATCTAGCTGAGGCGGGCATTCCCATGCTCAGCTTTATAAATTCATTTTTTGTAAATAGAACAGACAATCGTCTCATGGTAGACTGATAATTTTGATGAAATTATCATCCTTTGAGTAGGATGATCATCTGCTGCAATGATGTACATGTCAAATGTCTTTACCTTTCCTGAATATATATCGCAGCCCGGATGGATGAAACTAGATCCGGGGTCTTCAAACTCGTTCGATCTTCACTCTAAGTACAAGTCGATCCATGTGAGAATTGTTCTGAAGTCGAACATGGAAAGACATCGCTTGATTACCAGTCAATGAGGTAAACCGTTAACAAGCGCGAGAGGAATCACCGATAATGATAATGACCCTCAAGGTATTGCAGTACAATTCACGTGGTGTGAATAAAGGACTTGGCGTCGAACACCACGCAAAATCTTCTGGTCGAAGGTCATTGATGTATACCTGTCGCTGGAAGTGAGAAACTTGCCATTGAGGCATGCAAGCTTCAAAGTACTGAAGGGGTTGTTCCTAGATCAACTTCTTGGATAATGAGCTGATGTCGACAAGAAGCGATCCGTCAAAGGAGGGCCTTAATGAATCCCACATCAGTGACACAGAACGGAGCTAATGATTTTAATGGAGGTGAAAACGATCTGTGACATATGATTCAGGGTGGCGGTCATGAATGGATGAAGGATAATGTATGGCAGTGGATGGGACACGGTTGACTCTTTCTGAACGACTTCTCTTGAACATACAGCGACACTGATGCGATGGATTGGTAGCATTACCCCAATTATGGATGGTATGGCGAGACCATGGTGATGTGACCGGTGAATGAAACAACCCAACCCGATTGTGGTACGGAGGAAAAGTGTCATGTTCAAGAGCGACTTGCTACCATCAAGGTTTTCTTGAGTTTCTCCCAATTTTTCCCCAGTCATTGCTGACCAGTACCTCTTTATTTTTGTCAAGCTTGAGGAGGATAACATATGCTTGTTCTATAACCTGCCCTTCGAGCAAGCCCATCGCTATGTTTTAACGAGCCTAGCGATAGTGAAACTCGTTCTCGTCTAAAGACAAGTTTGTCGCTATTTAGTGATTTTAACGAGTCTAACGACAAGGATAACTCGGTCCTTTTCATTTTTAGAGAGTCTGAAAAGGTACATAAAGTTAACTCCAAAAGTCCTTTTTCATCATCTAATCCCTTTAGTCCGAAAAAGTATAAAACAATACAGAAGGGATGAGTTTTCGATAATTTTAACGAGCCGAACAAAACAAGCACTCGATCTTTTTGTGCAATAATCCCTCAGGTCCAAAAAGATTAAAATCTAGAGGAGGGATAGCACTTCCTGTCCCTTTAATGAGCTGGAAGGCCAAGGACTCGGCAATCTTTTCATATTTTACGAGTCAGTTGAAAAGAGCTTAAAGAAGACTCGTCTTTTGAGGAACGAGTGATAAACAGGGTTAGCAGTTGATTCCAGGTACAGGTTGGAATTTTCCAATCACGGCAGTGTCACAAGGATGGCTAGGTGAAATCACTCTTCGCAGCTGTTCCTCAAAATGGGTAAACAATCATATGGTGGTGAACGATCGGCCAAATGAAAAGTGGAGGTGACGGTGCAAACACGACCAAGGCTTTAATGGTTGATAAGTTACATACACAATGGTTATTTACTGGAATAGGTTCATTTTTTAACGAGCTTGAACGCGGAAAAACACTGCTCAAACTTATGTTTATTTTTTAACGAGCATGAACTATGCGCTAAAACTGCTCGGATCTTGCGTTTATTTTTTAACAAGCATGAACTTTATGCTAAAACTGCTCGATGCTTATGTTTATTTTTTAACGAGCATGAAGTCCGCGTTAAAACTGCTCGGATCTTGCGTTTATTTTTTAACGAGCATGAACTTTGTGCTAAAACTGCTCGTATATACCAGTCATATGATAAGAGTGTCTCATTGAGATTCTATTTTTTATGGAGCTTCATCTCACAAAGCTTTGCCCCGCACCTTTCTTTATGCAAATTAGGAAACGGCTAACCCAAAAAACAGGTAAATAACCGCTCTTTGCTTGCACTCCGAAAGGTTTGCATGCCCCCAGGCATAAAACAGAGTTTCAAGGTTACCTCTACTTCACTTCCGCCAAAACATTTGTTTTAACGAGAGAGGCTTACCTCTTTCAGGTTACCCAAAGATTGTCTCGTTCACGGAGAAAACAAAACATTTCTTCAGCGATGTCTACTGAAATAGACAAAGGTGAGCGATGTAGCCCGCCAACTCACATAACTTTGACAAAAGAATCTTATTCTAGAACAACCCTCTTCCTAGACGGACGGGGTACGGACTAGTCATATTCTCCCGCGGAAACCTATTCTATACCCAAAGTTTCCCTACCGAAGCAGACCAGGACGCATGCCCCCTGGGTTCCAGTCATATCCTCCCGGATTACTCGCGCTCATCAGGAGGACGGACCGTGGGTTGAGACACTTCTTGCGTGAAGAGACCATTTAGGGATGGTATATGACTATTTGCGATGTGTGATCCGGGAAACGAAAGTTGGTCTACGAGCTTGACCATTCTTCCTTCATGCGGAAAACACAATACTCTAAAGAGTGAGGATACGATGGCTCCCATGCAATATATATAGTCTCGTCCAAGGAGTAGGTTATAATCCAAGGGTCCTTGAACGACCATCACGTTCATTTGAACGGTCTTCCCTTTCAATGTTATGGGCACATTGGGGAGGATCCCTAAAGGTCGACTGGTTCCTTTATCAAAGCCTGATAGATTTCTCATTTCAGGTAAAAGCGCTGGCGAACCAAGCGCTTTCCAAGCAATAGAGGAAAGGATACTCACAGATGCCCCCTCATCAATGATAGTGCCAGCCATTACCATTCTATATATTTGGACGATAATTCTGAATGGTATACTGGCTGGCAACCGGGGTCTGCCTAGTCGGTTCCAGCCGAATGAGACAACTAGGTTGCTTGGTGGTGGGACCGAATAGACGGCGGATATCGCTATGACGAACTTCCTTCCTGCGATAAAGGAATGGTGGCATTGCCCCCTTGTTCATCAGAGTCAGTGTTGATGAAGAGAATTTGGACGGTGTCGTCTTTATTCTCCTCTATGATGGTATCATTCGAAGATAGAGCCTCTGAAGGCAATACCGGGTCAACTGCCACCTCAACCTTTTGACTTTCAACAGGTATGGATTCAGACGGTTCATCTCCAATGATAGGTGCTTCGGCTGACCACCTGGGCGGGTCAGCCGGGTTCTCAACTAGCGAAGGACTTGGCAAGAGTTTTTGATATCCAGGAGGAATTTGCGCTCGTAAAATCGGGCGATCTTCCAAAACTCTTTTTGCCTCGTCTAAGAAGGGACAACGGTGGATGGCATGATCGCCTTCACACAGTTTGCAGGGAAATCTAGCTTTCCCTCTCTGTCCTGGTGTTTCACTCCCACTAGTTCACGGTGAGCAGTCAACATGGCTATCAGAGGTCGACGCTATCGAATTGTGCAAACGGGGGGACCAGTCCCTTAATATCCGAGGGATACAGGGACAATCTCTGTGGAAGTGGTCTCCCTTGCATATGACACATGGCAATTTAGGCCTAGTGAGTGTTGTGTGTGGATTTTTGTCAGATGACACTTGTTTGCCCCCAGTCGCCTTAGGCTCCTTCTTCTTCTTCTCTTTCTTCTTCTTCTCCTTCTTCTCCTTAGGAACTCAGTTTTTTGTTCTACCAGTTCCATCAAGCGAAGAGGAAGGAGGAGAGGAAGATGAAGTAGAAGGCTGGTGGGCAACTCTTGTCTGATCTAACTGTTGACTCGACTGTTCAGGAATAGTGGTGTTCTGAACAACATTGGTTGAAAAGAGCCAAATCGGCAGGCCAATTGTCAATCCTGGAAGTGACAAAGTGGCCACGTGGGGCGCACCAACATCTCCCCAAGAGGAGAAGGGACTAGGATTTCCACCAAGGGGAATTCCTTGGTTGGTGGGCTCCATCTTTTCAACCTAAAGATCAACGCGGGAATAAAGGGTGATTGTTCCATTTAAAATAAATTGTTAACGACGCTTTAGACACAACTTGCTTTTTCACTTTTAAAGAGTCGAGAAAAAGCTAAAGATGACTCTAGTCTCCTTCGATGTTTTAACGAGCCCGAAGTGACAAATGCTCGGATGGACTTTTTCTGTTATAGAGTCTGAAAAAGGCCAAAAGGAACTGCTCTGGAGTTCTAGGCAGAGGGTGTGCCAAACTTTTCGCAAAACCGTAGAATACTTTTTAAGGTACGGGCGGTCGATCTTCCTGAATGCTGTGTTCAGTGCATTGCGATCAGTAGGGCGGCCGACACGGCTTCCTAAGGATAAAGGTTAAATTCCTATAGGGGTCTCCCAATATATACGCGACGGTACGTGGGAGCACAATCCGTACTGGCGTTATCGTCCCTCAAGAGGAATCACCCACCTTCCACGAGATCGACAGTCACCAGGCTTAACGACGCCAGAACACGTCTCTAGCCTAGACCTCTATGTTGTGCGTTATGTTGCAAAGCGTTGTTAGGTTCATTCAGTTTATTTTAAGTTGATCTTTTTAGAAGTTTGCCTTTCTGGATCACCACGAGATGTATGGTATAATTCCTAAATGCAGTCTAAGATGATAAGCAAGCTTTATATCTTTTCAACTTTGAAAATCCTAGCTACTAAGGGAAAAGAAAGACACCATATTTTCTCAAAGAGCAATCAACACACTCTAATGCACTTTTCCTAAATCAAGCATGCAAACTATGAAAATGCAAATGCACAATGCAGGTGTTTGTTTTCCTCTTTCTTAGTATTGATGCCTACAAAGAAAGCTTTTTGTACAACTTTGAATTTGCTTTTAAATGACAAGTACAAACAAGTTTACTTTTTCGAAATCAACAAGGGTAGAAGAGATTACAACACTTTGCGACTTTCGAAATGAACACTTGTTTCGACACTTAAAAGAGACAAACTCAAACCAATAAGCAAAAGCAAATGTATAATCAACTGTAAACAGCCAATGAACTCTCTCCTAAGATCACAATCAACAGATCTGAATCAAGGGCTACAGGATGATTATTTCACTCATGCAAAGGAAAACTGTAAATGACGCCACAAACACATAAAAACACTCACAGTATTTTTGTACAAAAGGAGGCGGAATTCAAGCAGAGAAAAAGAGTTATCAGACTGGTACCTATGCTGGTTACAGGCTGCAAAAACAGAGATCAAAACAGGGCAACAGAGAGTAGAGAACCCCAGCTGCACAAGGTCAAACTGGTTCAGCGCAACCTCAACACTGTGGTTTTGACATTCAGCGCAGGTAGCCTTCACGGGACCTGCGTTGAAATGCAGAATGCCTTCACAGCAGTTGCGCTGAAGGAGAAACTCTCGTTTCTCAATGGGTTCTGGGTCACAGATTGCTAATTAATCAACGGTTTCAGGCCAAATAAAAAACACAAGCAAGGTACAATCAAAGGGATGCTTTGAGAGGGTACTAAGATCTATCACAAAGGATCATCAAATCATTTGTGAGTCCATTTTTCAGATCATAGACAAAATCCAGTGAAGGATCAAGGCAGCAACTGTCTACTTTGCAACTGAGAATAGCAGAAGCAGTTCGATTGTTGCTGTTGAGTCTATGAAACAAACAATGATAGAAACACAAATAAAATGACTAAAAAAAATCTCCCCAGCGGAGTCGCCAATTTGTTGTGGGGAAAAATGCCTATGCAGGACGATCCTATCCACCTAAGGTGTGACAGTGCCTTAGCAACAAACAGAGACAGCTATTCTAGTATTCTTCCTTTATGAATTAAGAATGAAGAGAGATGGGTGGACTAACCGGTGTCTTCCATTTGTCCCTCAATCCAGATCCTCTTCTCTTTGGGTGTTCACAGCTACTTGCCTCCTCGCTCGCCCAGCTTCAACAGGTCTCTGCAAGATCACAAGAGAACAGCTACTTGCGACAAGAGAACAGCTACTTGCGACAAGAGAAGAACACAACACAAAGACAGATATTCATATTCATAACTGATTCAGGATTAGAAATAAACCAAATACACTAATGCAATCATACATCAAAGATACATCAGTATATAGGAGAAAACCAAGATAGCTTTATTGATAAATAACAAGGTTCAGGAAGAGATACAACCCAGAGGGCTCCAATCCAGCATCACCTTCCCAGCAGAATGGAATTCCTATCTTCACCTCCCTTCAAAGCATTAAGCACCCAATGATTCCAATCTCAAACCAACAGCAATTCTTTGCAATAACAAAATTCCAGCCCCTAGATCTCATGGAGGAGAGATCCATATATAGATGTTTTGGAGAGAGGATGAGTCAGCTTGAGATCTGACTAGTGTCCTCTCCCTCTGTCAGTTCTTGATTCCACTTGGAGGTTCTTGCTTCCACTTGGAGATTTGTAACCTCTTACTCATCACCAGTCGAATTCCCTGAGGCAAGTGTCATTTTGGAAGCTTCCTGGGCTTTGACACCTTGAGAAATGAGCCTGCCACATGTCCACTCTCGCTCAGCGCAGGTAGCCAGTGTTGGCTTTGACATTCAGTGCAGGTAGCCAGTGTTTCCATTGACATTCAGTGCAGATGGTCAGTGGAGCCATTGACATGATCCTGAATTGACTTGTTTTTTAGCAGTTTCTGGTGGAGAACTTCTGTGAATTGCTGTGGTTTGTTAGCCTTGTTCCTCTAGGGGTAGGAACAACATGTTTAGGGACTTTGGATCCCTTAGATTATGGATATTTCATGCTCAATGCTGTAAGACACAAAAATGTCTATAACACATGCGATCTAAAAAGATTTCATACAATAACTGGTAATAAAGATCATTTAGCTATCATAAGAATATAAATCAATTAAGATAAACCATTCTGCATAAGAAGTTAGACAAAACAGTTGTGAACAGCATATCGCATGATAAGTTATTCACATGTTAAGCACAAACAAATGATTCCACCGTACAAAAGTGCCAAATGGTAACCCAGATATTCAAAAATCAACATATAAACAAATCAGCTGTATATCACTCTGAGAATATGAGCAGAAATTAATCAAGAGATAAAAGTACCATTTATGACTGATTTTACTCACAAACTTCAAGCAATAATGATTTATCTCTACTTACTTCTAATATCTACTAAGAGTACAAAAGTGCAACATCAGTAGCAGACATTAAAATGCAAACATAAATAAATCTCGATCCATCCATTCATCAAAAACCACCTCCGAGGGTGCAAAAGTGCATGTTCTGAGGACAAGTTTTTTGACAAATTTCCGGACCCTTTGCCATGAGAAGGGTTAAATACTACTAACTAACTAATCTTAATTACACAAATTTAGGGAACGGCTTCAAATGACCGCCCTTTTACTAAAACAAATTTATTTCTAAAAATTGAATCTAATTTCTAACCGTTTCTGTATCTACTCCTTAGTGTTGTAAGCAATGCGAGGTTCGCCTGGAAAGAGTCGGATGGCTATCTTTTCCTTTTGCTCGAGCGATAAAAGTAGAAATAACAAAAGATGGCACCTCTTTCTGATAAACTATAAGATATTTTTGAAAATCTTCCTGTGGCTGGGTGTATTTGCTGTGTGTATACTTAGTATAACCCAGATTTCTTTCAAACTGATTGTGTTGTTGCTATTTCAGTTTCTGGCCGTGCAAATGACTCAATGAGTTAGGGATTTCGTTGCCTGAACAATCTTACGTATTGAAAATTGCTTCCGTTCTTTGTTCCAGGCTTTTCTGAAGCGTCCTCCCTCTTTAGCGTTTTTCTTTTTGCTTTATCCAATCTGAGCTTCAGGATATTTTGCAAACATGATTCTTTTGTGCGCCTTTGACTCTGAGTCTTGGATAGTCTATTTTCATCAGTGTCTGTGGAGTGATACTCTGGAATTCGCGGCTGTGCTGCATGCGGCATCCATTTGTGAAGGCACCTCCTCTCTGTTCTTCAAGTATTGGCGCTTTCCCCTTTTCCTTAGATGTTTCCTGCATATAGATTTATATTAGTTGCTGCCTTACAGTTTACGCAAAGGAAAAGAGAAATGACGAAAAGATTGACATGAAAGCTTTAAGTTCTAATGAATGCATAATCATGACACTCATAATGACTTGACTCTTCGAAAAACGCAACACGATCATCTTTGGATACTCAGGCGTGCAATCATTAATTTCCCTTAAGGTGAGCGCTCGATTTTGGGTTTACAGATCATGCCGAAGAAACTTTGCGATGAGTGGTTTCTGCGATTCGTATCGCAGCAATTAATAGTCTCATTCGTCGTAGATCGCAAATCGCAAAATCGCAGTTTGTAAGATCGCAGGTCGCAAATCGCAATATCGCAATTTTCATTTGCTCATTGTGTGCTGCTTATGCGACGTTGCGATATGCGACGTCGCATATCGGCCATCGGCGATTCCTTAGATTTTCTTTTAAGGGCGCTTTCAAAAATATGCGATGCGATGAATGTCGCATCGCTTCATTGCAGCTTACTTATGCGCATAGGAAAACGCTTCACTCTCTCTTTGCGATGCGATATAGCTTTTAGGGAGTTAAATACAAAAATTTTGATAAAAATATTTTTGAGATTTTTTGTTAAGGGTCCCCCTTTGCTTGATATTATTGCTAATACTAAACAAAGAGGGGGGTTGTTGGTGACCACAACACCACCAAACACAGCATGGGGAGACATAGGTAACAAGTTTTAAGTATTATTTTTTCTTTTTTAAATATGAAATTAATTTATAAATATTTTTAATGTTGAAAATGCAACAAGATGATGGAGCTTAGTGAAAAGAAGTCGCCTTCACTAAGTGGGCCCGCAGGCTATTTTTGGCACAAAGTCTATTTTTAGACTATGTCTATTTTTAGACATATGGATCATGGTCTATGAGTTGCAGGATGCTATTTATGGATGATTGGTCATGTTGGTAAAAACAGATGGGCCTCTATGTTTAGACATATGGGCGAAGTCTATTTTTAGACTGCCAGTCAAAAAATAGAACAGTCAAATATTATTAGCTCTTAATAATATTTGGACTATAAACATTATCTTATCCTCTTGTAGCACTTCAGTTCGAGCTATGGATGTGGCACATGCAACTGCCACAAGGAAATACGCTTTTCCTATGGGTTAGTTGATCTATTGCATGATGGACTTCAGTTAGAACTCAAGTGATTGAGTTTGGTGAAGTTGATTGAGGAGTTGATGGAGTTATGTTCAGTTTGACTTAGTTGAACTAGTTGCATTTAGTCTAGCTACCAAATACACTAGTGATGAGTGATGTGAATTAATTATTAATTAATTCACTAGTTATTAACTCATAAATCAACTAAAGAATAAATCAATTAACTCAGTGCATGGACAGTTCAGTGGAGACAAGTGTTAGAGGTGGGTGAAAGGGTGAGACTACTATCAGTTGTGACTATAGCTGTGCATGAGATTTTCACAATCATTTATTGAGATTGCCAATGAGGATTGTGTAATATAAGCGAAATGGAATTCAAACTTGGATCTGATCTATTCTCAACTTGGATTGCGCAGTAGAGGCAGGCAAACAGTAGAGGAAATTTGAACCCGTGACTTGTTCAGATCTGAGCTAGTTTTGTGTGTAGCATGTGGGGATAGTACTGAGTACTTGTGAGGAGTATTGTACTATGTATTGTTACATGTTCTCTATCATTATAATATACAGATATTTTGGGGTTTTCAGCTGTATGCTTTCCCCATTACATACTGTGTTGATATGTGTGATTGATGTTTCAATGTGCGCATGTGATTGTTTTTTTTAATTTCGCAAATTGATGATCAATGGTAGAGGAGGTTATGTATTATGCATGCATTCTGAAAATAGTGTATAATCAAGATAATCTCTGTGAATAAGTGTTATATTATTCAAATTTCTACATGGTATCAGAGGGAAGTTGATCATCAGATTTATTATTCAGAAAGTGATTACATTTTATTTCTTCAGGCAGAGTCCGTAATCGGGCCAGGTAGCGTCTGGATTCATCCTTCTTTTGGAAGGTGAGATGTCCGGTAAATGCCCATACATTCAATATCTGTACAAGAAATACTTTTCTCTCACAAATTTTAGATCAGAAGCGGTTGAGTTTTGAGCTGGTGGAATTCGAATTTGCAGCAGTGTTTTCTTGGTGTCGAAGTTGAAATGTCTTTCAACGGATTGCGATTGGAGTATGCACTTGAAGGCAGCTCGAATTATATTGCATGGAAAGACAAGATGGAGGAAGTGTTATATGGAAATCTATTGAAGGAGTTCATAGATGCTAAGGTCCCAAAGCCTACTGATGCTGCTCAAGTTGAGGCTTGGCAAAAGAAGATAGTAAAGTGTCGAAGGATTCTGTTGGAGGGTGTGAAGGATCACATTGTAACCAGCTTGCATGGAAAGGATTCTCCATACTTGATGTGGAAAGTGTTGACAGATTTATTCCAAAGAAAGAGCGACCAGAGGAAGTTGGCGCTCAAGGATAAACTCAGAATCATTAAGTGTGAGAAAGGAGACAGTATGCCCAAGTATCTCATGAAGTTCATCCAATGCCGGGATGAGCTGGGAAGTGTGGGGGTGACTGTCGATGATGAAGACTTGGTGAGCTTGGATCTCCTTGGTCTTCTGAAGAGTTGGCATTCCTATCATGACTCTGTCAATGGTCGGGAGAAATTTCCAGGATGGGAGAGACTTTGGTCTAATCTTGTGCAAGAGGAGATCAGGCAGAATACCAAGGATGGATATTCATCAAAGGAATCTGAAGAAGAAAATTGTGCTTGAGCTACCAAAGAAAATAAGGGGAAGAACAAGAAAGCTTCTCATTCTGATGTGAAAGGCAAGAAACAGGACATGTCCAAGGTGATGTTCTTTCATTGTCACCAGCACGAACATTATGCCACAAATTTTCCGCAGAAGAAGAAAAATAAGCAAGTTGCTAGATCTACAGCGGGAGAGGCTTTAGCCTTGCAGTTTGAGCTGGACTTTTCACTAATCGAATGCTTGGTATCAAGTGTGATGGGATCAGTATGGTCCTTGGACAGTGGTGTGTCTTTTCATATGACAGGAGATCGAGATTTGTTTCCTGATCTGGATGAGAAAGATCTTGGAGTGCACATCGAGATGGGCGATGATGGTAGATTCAGTGCGACTGGTATCGATACCATTTCCTTTTAGAGGGAGTCTGGTAAACCCTTCATATTGAAGGAAGTGATGAATGTTCCGATATTGAAGAATAATCTTATCTCTGTGGCGACGTTAGAAGACAAGGGATATGATGTTGTCTTGAGAGAGGGAGAGGCTTTCCTACGCAGTAAGACAACTGGAGAAACCCGGAAGATAGGGGTTCGAGTCAAGAACCTTTATCAATTGCATGTAGATGGCTGCGCAACAATGGCATGCAAGGTAGAAGGATTGGTGAGCCGGGATGATGGCGAGCTATGGTACCAGAGATTGGGCCACCTTCACCATGGAGCCTTGAAGATACTGCAGCAGATTTCTACTGGGCTTCCTAAAGTAACTCTTGCGTAGTCAGATCAGTGCAAGGGGTTAACTTTGGGAAAATTTGTGAAAGCCACCTTTGACAAGGAGGATAGTCATGCCACAATGATCCTTGAGAGAATTCATACAGACATGTGTGGACATTTCTTAGTAGCTTTGACAGAAAAACACAAGTACTATGTGATCTTTGTTGATGATTTCTCTCGAAAGTGCTGGATCTTCTTCATGCAAAAGAAGAGCGAGACATACTCAGAGTTTTGTGAGTTCAAAGCACTGGTTGAGAAGGAATTGGGGAAGAAGGTGAAGGCTCTTAGGAGTGACAATGGTGGTGAATTCATCTTTGGCGAGTTCAAGGACTTCTGCAGCGCAGAAGGGATTCAAAGAGAGATCATAGCTCCCCATAACCCACAACAGAACGGGGTTGCTGAGCAGAAGAACAGAACGATCATGGGTGTTGCATGGGCGATGTTGCATGATCAAGGCCTACTCCTTCACTTGTGGGTGGAGGCATGCGATACTACAGTATATGTGTAGAACCGTTGTCCTCACAAGATACTTGGCATGAGTACACCCGAGGAGGCTTATTCTGGTAAGAGGCCTGATATTTCCCATTTGAGGATTTTTAGTTCTCCTGTTTACATGCATGTGACGAAGGATGCCAGGAAGAAGCTAGAACCGACCACAGAGGTTGGGATATTTGTGGGGTACACTGATACACCCCAAACTATCATGTGTATTTGCCAGATAGTTGGAAGACCGTTGTGCGATGGGATATCAAATTTCACGAGGAGACAGCCATGAAGTGTTCGCTTGAGAGGGAGCCACACTTGCATGCAAATGAGGAGCTATTAGTTCCTAAGGATGAGCTTCAGGATGTGGATCAGCCACAGGATGAAGTTCATGGAGTGGAAGGGACCACTCATGCAGCGCTAACCATAAGAGGGTGAAAGCGCACTATAGAAGCTGAGCGACTGGCTCAAGATGCAGAGAAGGTTGTAGGACCACCTACAACATAGCGCAGATAGAGACAGTCACCTGATCGGCACACTGGATACATGGCTCTTGTGAGAAAATGTGTCGTGACTGAGCCATCCTCTTTCGAGGAAGCTGTGGAGGATCCCGCATGGGTAGATGCCATGGTGGAAGAGTATGATTCGATTTTGAGAAACAGTGCATGGGAGATTGTCCCAAGACCGGAGGAGAAATCAGTGGTGGGTTCGAGATGGATCTAAAAAGTGAAGCAGGAATCTGACAGGAGTGTGGAGAAGTACAAGGCAAGATTTATTGCCTGAGGCTTCTCACAGATAGAGGGGATCGATTATGAGGAGACCTTTGCACCTGTCGCAAGGTATTCTTCTAGAAAGATGATTCTTGCTCTCTCAGCGAAGATGTGGTGGCACATCCATCAGATGGATGTGAAGACTGCGTTCCTCAACGGAGTCATTGAGGAGGAGGTGTACATAGAACAGCCCGAAGGTTTCGAAATTTTTAGCAGCGAGTCGCATGTGTGTAGGCTCAAGAGAGCGATGTATGGGTTGAAACAAGCACCTCGTGCTTGGTACACATGGATAGATAGTTATTTCACCAGACTTGGATTCTCCAAGAGTGAGGCGGATCCTAACCTATACCAGATTGTGGTGGAGGGTAAGTTGTTGATCATTGTACTTTATGTAGATGATTTGATTTTGATGGGAGATGAGTTGTTGATACTTTCATGCAAGGAGGATCTTGCTAGAGAGTTTAATATGAAGGACTTGGGCCTCCTTCATTATTTCCTGGGATTGGAAGTTTGGCAGCGCAGTGATGGACTATTTGTTTCTCAGGGTAAGTATGCCCAGGAGATACTGGAGAAGTTCAACATGCATGGTTTCAAGCCTATTGATACTCCTCTTCCTGGAGGTTGGAGGAAGGAGGATGCTACTTCAGCAGAGGTAGTGGATGCCACTATTTATCGAAAGTTGGTGGGGTCGCTTATGTATCTGATAAATACATGACCCGATATATGCTATGTTGTTAACCAGCTTTCACAAGCTATGGCTAAGCCAACCATGCTCTTCTAGAAGGCAGGCAAGCATGTATTCCGTTATCTTAGAGGCACATCGAGATATGGATTGTGGTACAGACAGGAGGATGAGGTGAAGATATGTGGCTTCATGGATGCAGATTGGGCAGGGAGCCCAACAGACAGAAAGAGAACATTTAGAGGGATCTTCAGTATCAAGTTGACAGCAGTTTCTTGGTACAGCAGGAAGCAGAGATATGTGGCACTTAGTTTAGCAGAGGCCGAGTATATGGCAGCAAGTTTGGCTGCATGCGAGGCTATATGGATGAGGAAGATCCTGGTCGGGTTGTTCGGGTCACACTTGGAGCCTACTGTGATTTATTTTGATAACCAGATTTGCATTAAACTCTCGGCTAATCCAGTATGTCATGATAGATCCAAGAACATTGACATCAAGTACCATCATATCAAAGATTGTGTGCAATGCAGAATCATGTTACTTTCATACATTCCCACCGAGGATCAGGATGATGATATCTTAACGAAGGCGCTCACCAGGAGCAAATTCGAATACCATAGAGGCAGGATAGGGGTTGCAGATAATCCATATCTTGTTGAGAGGGAGTGTTGAAAATTCAACAAGATGATGGAGCTTAGTGAAAAGAAGTCGCCTTCACTAAGTGGGCCCACAGGCTATTTTTGGCGCAAAGTCTATTTTTAGACATATGGATCATGGTCTATGAGTTGTAGGATGCTATTTATGGATGATTGGTCATGTTGGTAAAAATAGATGGACCTCTATTTTTAGACATATGGGCGGAGTCTATTTTTAGACTACCAGTCAAAAAATAGAACAATCGAATATTATTAGCTCTTATTAATATTTGGACTAAACATTATCTTATCCTATTGCAACACTTCAGTTCGAGCTACAGATGTGGCACATGCAACTGCCAGAAGGAAATACGCTTTTCCTATGGGTTGGTTGAGCTATTGCATAATGGACTTCAGTTAGAACTCAAGTGATTGAGTTTGGTGGAGTTGATTGAGCAGTTGATGGAGTTGTGTTCAGTTTGACTTAGTTGAACTAGTTGTATTTAGTCTAACTACCAAATACACTAGTGATGAGTGATGTGAATTAATTATTAATTAATTCACTAATTATTAACTCATAAATCAACTAAAGAATACATTAGTTAACTCAGTGCATGGACAATTCAGTGGAGACAAGTGTTAAAGGTGGGTGAAAGGGTGAGACTACTATCAGTTGTGACTATAGATGTGCATGAGATTTGCACAATCATTGATTGATATTTCCAATGAGGATTGCATAGTACAAGCCAAAGGGAATTCAAACTTGGATCTGATCTATTCTCAACTTGGATTGCACAGTAGAGGCAGGCAAATAGTGGAGGAGATTTGAACTCATGACTTGTTCAGATCTGAGTTAGTTTTGTGTGTATCATGTGGAGATAGTACTGAGTACTTATGAGGAGTATTGTACTATGTATTTTTACATGTTATTTATCATTATAATATACAGATAGTTGGGGGTTTTCAGCTGTATGCTTTCCCCATTACATACTGTGTTGATATGTGTGATTGATGTTTCAATGTGCGCATGCGATTGTTTTTTTAATTCTGCAAATTGATGATCAATGGTAGAGGAGGTTATGTATTATGCATGCATTCGGTAAATAGTGTATAATCAGGAAAATCTCTGTGAATAAGTGTTATATTATTCAAATTTATACATTTGATGGACAAAATACCAGCAAAATGACCATGTTCTAGATGTGGGTCCAGTGAGACTAGATGGATTTTCGAGGCACAGGCATCACGGAAGAGGTGCTGAATAGGCAGCAACTGAGACAGAGAGGATCCTATATGCAGTTCAAAGAAACTTGCTGAGATTGACTCACCAGGTACCAATGATAGCCATAAAGGATCTACCTGAGGAGATGCAACACCACGTGGTAGGAGTACCACGGGACTGGGTCTGCATACTTCGGTGTGTAGCCAATGCAATAGTTAACTTTTTAGCTGCTCATCCTGAGCCGGGTCGATAGGCTGACTGGACATGATTATGGGCATTTCGTCCCAATTTTGTATATTATTTTTTGAATAATTTATCTATACACAGGCAGTTTTATGATATATATACAGATCCAAATTTTTTATGTTTGTTTAATTTGATTAATGATTTATATGCCAATCTAATGCTTGATTAGAAATAGAGTCTGCTAATGAATTCTCAAAACGTGGAATGTGAACATATGTAATATAAATAAATGATCGTTGCAACACTCTCACTCTAAAAAATTGGCAATATAAATAAGGATCACGAACCCGATAAATGTTATTTAATTGTGACACTACTAGTTGTGAGTCAAGATAAACTACCAATGAATCAATCCCATAAGAAATTTCTTCGAATAGTAAATTAATAACGACAACATATTCAGCAATGTTATTTGAAGCAGGACCAATACATACTCCCCTCGACACCATCAACTGGCCAGATGGATAATAAATCAGCGAAGTTGTGGAAGCAAGATTCCGAGTGTGCCGAGTAGCACCATCAGTGAATCCGAAATATATCAAGTCATCCATCAACACCTACCAAAGTAGAAAAAAAAATGTCGATATCACAAACTGCCCAACAAATACATACAAAAATACAATATATACAAATAAGAAATTACTCGGCCGAAACCTAAGCAAAATACTTCTTAAGGTAGAGCCTGTTTCGGGGCTCCACCAACTTGTTCCTAGAGATGTTTATAGGTATAGTTCTTGAGATAACTGACATATTACCTTCATTAGATAATTCATCTGGAGATAAAGGGTTTGAAACTATACAATCATTGCTAGTAAGCAGATTGGAGGACCTAGACTCAACTTCATGCAATGGAGGAAGAAAATATGAATGATGATGTAAATATTCCCATGGTCGATCTACAGCCGTCATTGCTTCTAAAATTTCTTCATCAGATGGTAAAATTTTATCTAAGCAATCCAGAGCAGAAGCAGAGTCAAGGGTCCATGCTGGACCCACATCACCATCTAACTCCTCCTCTGAGAAAGGAGTGGGATGGTTGTTTATAGATTTAACTATAGATTGATAGCTAAGTTTTGCTGCAGACATGGGAAATCCCATTCCATCAACCTGCGCTTCATCTTATGTGGTCGTGGATGAAGGTAAGGTCCAAGGGTCTGAAAAATAATGAGTTCGAAAGAACTCTTTCTATGAAGGCCCCTTGGAGGATGAAATTGCATTGATTCTAGTTGTATGAGGGGGAAGGTCAAATATACCCATCAAGGAAGAGTACAACCCAACTCCTAAATCCTCTATAGGTTGATGGGGATTATCCACCAATGGAACGTTAGAATCCGAAGTTGCACAAGAGTCACCTACAGAATAATCTAACTGATCAATTTTAATAATTCTCCCCTCATGAGGAAAACAGAGGATGCAGAATAAAGATGAAACTATGGCATCCATCTCATAAATCCAATTCCTTCCTAAGAGGAGGTTGTAATCCAAGTTGGCATCAACGATTTCTACCTCAATATTAACGACCTTTCCTCTAACATATATAGGAAAGGTTGGGATAATTCCTTGTGGCCTATGATAATGTCCATCAAATCCTGTTAAGAGAGTCGGTGAAGGAACAACTAAAGGTGATCCAATGGCCTTCCAATATGACATAGACATTATGCATGTGGAAGCTTCCTCATCTAAACTGTCTGAAAAATATTGTTTTTTCCGTAAGTGGACATTATTTGGAAAGCCATATGGTGAGGAAGTCTCTTTTTGACATTCATCATATCAAAAGTGAACACTAAAGAATTATTTGGATCCACTACCACCATTGCTGAAAGCAAAGGACTTCTCTGAGTAGGACACAACTGGAGTATCTCCAATGCAGACATAGCACAAGGACTTTGAGCCAGATCTCCTATAATCGAGTAGTTCTAGGTTACCCTAGCATTAGGGTTAATAGTTGAGTACTTTGTGGAACCTTTTGGTATCCAAGGTATAGACTCAACAGAGGGTCACTCAATATGAAAGGGGTATGTGGCTTTGGAAATAGATTTAGCCTTATATGTTTCTATTTTACCATAATCGCGTGCTCATGTGGTGACATCGACATGAGAGTTCATCATATAAACATTTGAGAAATTTTACCCCTCCTGGTTGCCCCCTGCAGAGGTACCAGCGTTCGAGTTCACGCCATCAAGTAATTGCTGCCCTTGGGGAAAAGGATTAGTCAGGATAGCTTGGGAGCTAGAGGACCCTTGCTGCACTAACAATCACTGAGCATCTTGAATCTTAGGTGTTGTTGGGAAAAGTATCCAATACGGAGTGACCCTATCCCACTCTAAGGGTGATAGTACCTCAGCAACAATCGAAGAAAAGATATCTAAGATTTCTTCTTTATGAAAGTAAAATAGGGGAGAAAGAGATCCACTAACCGATGTCTTTCGCTAATGGTTGATCCAATCTTCTCTCCTTGCTGCTTGCTCCCAGCTCCTTACTCTTTCACTGGCCCAGCTACACCAAGATCCTGCAAAATGGCAAGAGAGGGAAACTACAAGAAGCATACATTCATAATTGATTCAAGGATTAGAATAAATCAAATACACAAGTATGACAATACATCATTGAGACACATGCATATAGAAGAACCTCAAATGCTTTATTAATGGAAGAAGTAAAGTTCAGGAAGTGATACAACCATAAGAGGCCCAATCCAGCATCACCTTCCCAGCAGAAAGAAATCTCCTCTTCACCTCCTTCAAAGAAAATCACCCAATAGCTCTAAACTCAAACCAACAGCACTTCCTTAAATTCACAAGATTCCAGCCTCCCTAGACCTCATGAGAGAGCTCTATATATAGGAGTTTTGGAGAAAGGATGAGTCAGCTTGAGAGCTGACTAGTGTCCTCTCTCACTTCAGTTATTCTTCAGTTCTTGAGTCCACTTGGAGGTTCTTGCTTCCACTTGGAGATCTAGACCCTCTTACTCATCACCAGTCGAATTCCTTGATCCAAGTGTCATTTTGGAAGCTTCCTGGGCATTGACACCTTGAGGAATGACTGTGCCACATGTCCCAACTCGCCCAGCGCAGGTAGCCTTCTTTGCAGTTGACATTCAGTGCAGGTAGACAGTGGAGCAGTTGACATTCAGCGCAGATGCTCAGTGGAGCAGTTGACATGATCCAGAATTGCCTTGTTTTTGAGTGTTTTCAGGTGGAGAACTGTTATTCAGTGCTGTGGTTTGCTGACCTTGTTCCTCTAGGGGTAGGAACAACATGTTTAGGGACTTTGGATCCCTTAGATTATGGACATTTCATGCTTCATGCTGTAAGGCACAAAAATGTCTATAACAGTTGCCCCCTAAAGTATGAGGTCGTTTATCGGGTGAAATGCTTTATCAGGAGGATCCGAAGTTCATTCAATCGCTGAGAGATGACCTATAATAAAATACAATACAATACATTATTTTTCATTCTGCTTTCATGATCTAGCTGAGGCGGGCATTCCCATGCTCAGCTTTATAAATTCATTTTGGTACATAGAACAGACGATCGTTTGATGGTAGACTGATAATTCTCTGCTGAAATTATCATCCTTTGAGTAGGATGATCATCTGCTGCAATGATGCACATGTCAAATGTCTTTATATTTCCTGAATATATATCGCAGCCTGGATGGATGAAACTAGATCCGGGGTCTTCAAACTCGTTCGATCTTCACTCTAAGTACAAGTCGATCCATGTGAGAATTGCGCTGAAGTCGAACATGGAAAGACATCGCTTGATTACCAGTCAATGATGTAAACCGTTAACAAGCGCGAGAGGAATCACCGATAATGATAATGACCCTCAAGGTACTGCAGTACAATTCACGTGGTGTGAATAAAGGACTTGGCGTCGAACACCACGTAAAATCTTTCGGTCGAAGGTCATTGATGTATACCTGTCGCCGGAAGTGAGAAACTTGCCATTGAGGCATGCAAGCTTCAAAGTACTGGGGGTTTTGTTCCTAGATCAACTCCTTGGATAATGAGCTAAAGTCGACAAGAAGCGATCCGTCAAAGGAGGGCCTTAATGAATCCCACATCAGTGACACGGAACGGAGCTAATGATTTTAGTGGAGGTGAAAACAATCTGTGACATATGATTCAGGGAGGCGGTCATGGATGGATGAAGGATAATGTATGGCAGTGGATGGGACACGGTTGACTCTTTCTGAACAACATCTCTTGAACATATAATGACACTGATGCGATGGATCGGTAGCATTACCCCAAATGGATGGTTTGGCGAGACCATGGTGATGAGACCGGTGAATGAAACAACCCAACCCGATGTGGTACGGAGGAAAAGTGTCATGTTCAAGAGCGACTTGCTACCATTAAAGCTTTGAGGTTCTCCCAATTTTTCCCCAGTCATTTCTGACCAGTACCTCTTTATTTTTGTCAAGCTTGAGGAGGATAACATATGCTTGTTCTATAACCTGCCCTTCGGGCAAGCCCATCGCTATGTTTTAACGAGCCTAGCGATAGGGAAACTCGTTCTCGTCTAAAGACAAGTTTGTCGCTATTTAATCATTTTAACGAGTCTAACGACAAGGAAAACTCGGTCCTTTTCATTTTTAGAGAGTCTGAAAAGGTACAGAAAGTTAACTCCAAAATTCCTTTTTCGTCATCTAATCCCTTAAGTCCAAAAAAGTGTAAAACAATACAGAAGGGATGCGTTTTCGATAACTTTAACGAGCCGAATAAAACAAGCGCTCGACCTTTTTGTGCAATAATCCCTCAGGTCCAAAAAGATTAAAATCTAGAGGAGGGATAGCTCTTCCGGTCACTTTAACGCGCTGGAAGGCCAAAACTCGGCAAACTTTTCATATTTTACGAGTCAGATGAAAAGAGCTTAAAGAAGACTTGTCTTTTAAGGAACGAGTGATAAACAGGGATAGCAACTGATTCCAGGTACAGGTTGGAATTTTCCAATCACGGCAGTGTCACAAGGATGGCTAGGTGAAATCACTCTTCGCAGCTGTTCCTCAAAATGTGTAAACAATCATATGGAGGTGAACGATCGGCCAAATGACAGTGGAGGTGGCAGGTGCAAACAAGACCAAGGCTTTTTATGGCTGATAAATTTACGATCATAGAGGTTATTTACCGGAATAGGTTCATTTTTTATTTAAAAATGAGCTTAAACTCTGGGGGAAACATTGCTCACTGCTTTTATTTATTTTTTAACGAGCATGAAGACCGCGTTAAAACTGCTCGGATCTTGCGTTTATTTTTTAACTAGCATGAACTTTATGCTAAAACTGCTCGATATACCAGTCATAAGATAAGAAATGTCCCCTGTGAGATCTCTATTTTTTAAGGAGTTTCATCTTCACTAAGCTTTACTCCATATCCTTTCTTTATGCAAGTTCGGAAACGACTAATCCAAAAAAAAGATAAATAACCGCTCTTTGCTTGCACTCCAAAAGGTTTGCATGCCCCCAGGTATAAAATACAATTTCAAGGCTGCCCCTCCTCCTTCCCACCTCTGTTTTTCTTTGGGTGTTCACAGCTACTTGTCGTCTTGCCAGTCTAATGTTAACGATACTTGTCTTCTTGTTATTTTTAACGGGTCTTACGCGATACTTGTCTTCTCGTCAGCCCAACTTTTAACAGATCTTTTGCAAGATCGCAAGAGAACAGCTACTTGCGACAAGAGAGCAGCTACTTGCGACAAGAGAAGAACACTACTCAAAGACAAAACATTTGTGTTATTGAGGGAGGCTTGCCTCTTTCTGGTTACCCAAAGATTGTTTCGTTAACTTCTTCAAACAAAAACATTTCCTCGGCACTGTCTACCGAAATAGACAAGGGTGAATGACTCTTGTCAAACACGTAACTTTGACAAAAGAATCCTATTCCAGAACAACCCCTCTTCCTCTATGGACGGGGTACGGACTAGTCATATTCTCTCGCGGAAATTCTATCTTATACCTAAGGTTTTCTCTACCGAAAGCAAACCAGGATGCATGCCCCCTGGGTTCCAGTCCTATCTTTCCGAATCACTCGCACTCATCGGGAAGAAGGACTGGGGGTGGAGACATTTCTTGATTGAATAGACCATTCAGGGTTGGTATGTGACTATTTGCGATGCGTGATCCCGGAAATGAAAGTTGGTCTACGAGCTTGACCATTCTTCCTTCGTGTGGAAAACACATTACTCTAAAGAGTGAGGAGACTATTGCTCCCATGCAATATATATAGTCTCGTCCAAGGAGTAGGTTATAATCCAAGGGTCCTTGAACGACCATCACGTTCATTTGAACAGTCTTCCCTTTCAATGTTATAGGCACATTGGGGAGGATCCCTAATGGTCGACTGGTTCCTTTATCGAAACCCGAGAGATTTCTTATCTCAGGCAAAAGCACCGGGGAACCCAGTGCTTTCCAAGCAATAGAGGAAAGGATACTCACAGATGCCCCTTCATCAATGATAGTGCCAGCCATTACCATTCTGTATATTTGGACTATGATTCTGAATGGTATACTGGCTGGCAACCGGGGTCTGCCTAGTTGATTCCAATCAAAGGATACAACCAGGTTGCTTGGTGGTGGGACCGAATATACGGCCGGATATGACCCTGACGATGTTCCTTCCTGCGATAAAGGAATGGGCGCATTGCCCTGATGCTCATCAGAGTCTGTGTTGATGAAAAGAATCTAGATGGTGTCATCCTTATTCTCTTCAGTGAGGGTGTCATTTGAAGATGAGTCTTCAGTGATGGTGTCATTTGAAGATGAAACTTCTGAAGGGAGAACCGGGTCAACTGCGGTTTCGACCTTTGGACTTTCATCCGGTCTGGATTCAATAGGTTCATTTTCAGTGACTGACGCTTCAGACGACCACTTGAGCGGGCCAGCTGTATTCTCAACCAACGAAGGACTTGGCACGAGTTTTTTGTATCCAGGAGGAAGTCTCAACGGTGAAACCGGACGATCTTCCAAAACTCTCTTCGCTTCGTCTAAGAAGGGACAACGGTGGATGGCGTGATCGGCTTCACACAGTCTGCAGGGGGATCTTACTCCCCCTCTTTGTCTTGAACCTTCACTTTCGCTGGTTGACGGTAAGCATTCAACATGGCTATCAGAGGTTGATGCTCCCGAATTGTGCAAACGAGGGGACCAGTCCCTTAGTATCCGGGGAATACAGGGGCAATCTCTATGGAAGTGGTCTCCTCTACATATGACACATGGCGATTTAGGCCCGGTCTGTGCTGTGTGTGGATTTTTGTCAGATGTCTTTTGCTTGCCCCCAGTCACCTTAGGCTCCTTCTTCTTCTTCTCTCTCTTCTTCTTCTCCTTCTTCTCCATGGGAGCTTGGCTTTTGCCGGCTCTACCTTGCGAAGACGAGGGATTGGAGGAAGAGTTATAGGAAGTAGAAGGCTGGTGGGCAGCTCTAGACTGATCTAACTGTTGACTCGACTATTCAGGAACCATGGTGTTCTGAACTACATTGGTTGAGAATAGCCAAATTGGCAGGCCAATTGTCAGTCCTGGAAGCGACAATGTGGCCATGTGGGGCGCACCAACTTCTCCCCAAGAGGAGAAAGGACTAGGATTTCCATCATGGGGAATTCCTTGGTTGGGGCGTTCCATGTTCTCAACCTACAGATCAACGCAGGAATAGGAGGTGATTATGTTCCGTTTAAAATAAATTTTATAACGACGATTTAGACACAACTTGCTTTTTCACTTTTTAAGAGTCGAGAAAAAGCTAAAGATGACTCTAGTCTCCTTCGATGTTTTAACGAGCCCGAAGTGACAAATGCTCGGATGGACTTTTTCAGTTATAGAGTTTGAAAAAGGCCAAAAGAAACTGCTCTGGAGATCTAGGCAGAGGGTGTGCCAAACCTTTCGCAAAACCACAGAATACGTTTTACGGTACGGGTAGTCGATCTTCGTGAATGCTGTGTTCACTGCATTGCGATCAGTAGGGCGGCCGACATGGCTTCCTATGGATAAAGGCTTTGTTCCTATAGGGGTCTCCCAATATATACGCGACGGTACGCGGGAGAACAAGTCCATATTGATACTTATCGCTTCACCGTGGAGGAATCACCCAACCACTCAACGCTAAGATATCACGTTTAACGACGCCAGAACACATCTCTAGCTTAGACCTCTATGTGTTTGCGTTATGTTTCAAAGCGTTGTTATGTAAATTCAATTCATTTTAAGTTGATCTTGTTTAGCAGTTTGCCTTTATGGATCACCACGAGATGTATAATACAACTTCCTAAATGCAGTCTAAGATGATAAGCAAGCTTTTCAATCTTTCAACTTTGAAAATCTTAACTACTGAGGGAAAAGAAAGACATCATCTTTTCACACAGATCATAGAGCACACACTAATGCACTTTTCCCTAAATCAACATACAAGCTGTCAAAATGCACATGCACAATGCAGGTATTTCTTTTCTCTTTCTTAATGTTGATGTATTACAAAAAGAAAGCTGTTGTATAATTTTGAATTCAATTTCAAGTGAAAGCAAACAAGCTTTGTCCAAAATCAAAAGACACCTTAAGATTTACTTGTTTCAACACTAGAAATATATAAATTCAAACCATATGATGAGAGAAAAAACTCAATCAGCTATGAACAGCAAACAAACTAACTCTTAAGATCACTATGACACTTATCACAGGTCTAGATCTAAGAGGCCACAGCAAGACTAGTTCACTTTTCGTTATGGGAAACTGCAAATGATATAAGAAATACACAAAGAACAAATACAGTTTCTTTATACAACCGAGGCAGAATAGTGGCAAGGAAAGGTGGTTTCAGATAGGTACATTGACTGATAACAGGCTGCAAAAACAAGGATGAAAACAGGGCAATAAACAGCAGGGAACCCCAGTTGCACAAGGCAAAACTGGTTCAGCGCAGGTAGTACACTGTCAGTTTGACATTCAGTGCAGGTAGCCCCTTCGGGACCTGCGATGAAATGCAGACTGCCTTCACAGTGCCTGCAATGAAGAGAGAAACTCTCGTTTCTCTTGGTTTCCGAGTCACAGATTGCTCAAAAATTCACAGTTTTTGGCCAAATCAAAAGCTATCAATCAAGTACACACTAAAGGGTAATTAGGAGGATGAAAAGCTATCACTAAGAGCTGTTCAGAGTCCTTTTGGATCAGCTCTTCAAATCATAAACATGCCCAGAAACTGAGCTAGAGTAGCTGCCCTCTACTTTGCATTTGAAAGATCCAAATGCAGTTCGATTCGGTACTCCCTGTGTTTAGGAAATGAATAGCAAAAACACAAACAACCAACAAGATACGCTCCCCAGCGGAGTCGCCAATTTTTTGTTGGGAAAAGTATCCAATATGGAGTGACCCTATCCCACTTTAAGGGTGATAGTACCTCAGCAACAATCGAAGCAAAGCTATCTAAGATTTCTTCTTTATGAAAGTAAAATAGGGGGGAAAGAGATCCACTAACCGATGTCTTTCGCTAATGGTTGATCCAATCTTCTCTCCTTGCTGCTTGCTCCCAGCTCCTTACTCTTTCACTGGCCCAGCTACACCAAGATCCTGCAAAATGGCAAGAGAGGGAAACTACAAGAAGCATACATTCATAATTGATTCAAGGATTAGAATAAATCAAATACACAAGTATGACAATACATCATTGAGACACATGCATATAGAAGAACCTCAAATGCTTTATTAATGGAAGAAGTAAAGTTCAGGAAGTGATACAACCATAAGAGGCCCAATCCAGCATCACCTTCCCAGTAGAAAGAAATCTCCTCTTCACCTCCTTCAAAGCTAATCACCCAATAGCTCTAAACTCAAACCAACAGCACTTCCTTACATTCACAAGATTCCAGCCTCCCTAGACCTCATGAGAGAGCTCTATATATAGGAGTTTTGGAGAAAGGATGAGTCAACTTGAGAGCTGACTAGTGTCCTCTCTCACTTCAGTTATTCTTCAGTTCTTGAGTCCACTTGGAGGTTCTTGCTTCCACTTGGAGATCTAGACCCTCTTACTCATCACCAGTCGAATTCCTTGATCCAAGTGTCATTTAGGAAGCTTCCTGGGCATTGACACCTTGAGGAATGACTGTGCCACATGTCCCAACTCGCCCAGCGCAGGTAGCCTTCTTTGCAGTTGACATTCAGCATAGGTAGATAGTGGAGCAGTTGACATTCAGCGCAGATGCTCAGTGGAGCAGTTGACATGATCCAGAATTGCCTTGTTTTTGAGTGTTTTTAGGTGGAGAACTGTTATTCAGTGCTGTGGTTTGCTGACCTTGTTCCTCTAGGGGTAGGAACAACATGTTTAGGGACTTTGGATCCCTTAGATTATGGACATTTCATGCTTCATGCTGTAAGGCACAAAAATGTCTATAACATTAGGGCAGAGGTGAGTCAAATGATCTCCATTACATAACTTGCATGGAAATTTAACCTTTTTCTTGGACTCTTTTCTACCCTCACTCGCACCGTTGTCGGGGTTGTTTGCATTACCCTTCCCTTCCTGGTTCTTCTTCTTACCTCGTCCTTTCTTCTTCCCATCAGATTGTTGATTTCGTTTGGGGTTAGAGGTCTGGACAATGTTTAAGGAGGTAGGTTTGGAAGGCAAAGGTGTAGACGGTGCTGCCTAGTTAGAAGAAGCAGTTCGTAGAGACAACTGCTGCAATTTCTTTAAAAGGTTCACCGTATTTGCATCAATTGATCCAACTATACCATCAATGTGAGGGTTTGGCTTCGATTTGGCTAAATCAACCTTAGATCTAGGAGCATCAGGTAGGATTTTCTGAAGAGTCCTAGAATGAGAATATATCATATCTAATTGTTGGGCTCAAAAAATAGCCTTCTCTTCCAAATAAACACTGGAAATAGAAACATCCTTTGAGATCTCAGGTTGCAATGATTTGAGAAACCATTCGGGACAAAAATCTGGTGGAAGTTTAGCTTTGATAAGCCCTTTTCTCCACATCCATTCCTGGATATGATCTAAAATGTGAGTTGCCATGTCTTGATGAAAGTTGGCCAGAAGCTCAGTTATGGCTTCATAGTGGATAGGCAACTGAAAATGGTTTAAGAAGATATTAGCCAAATCAACGAAAGAAGTATAGGTGCCCCTTTTCAACTCTATATACCATTTCATCGCATTCCCAGTTAAGGTGTGTTGAAATAACCTCAACCTGATCGAATCATCTATTAGGGAGTTGGATGAGCACCATAAGTGGAATGTGGTCACATGGTCTCTTGGGTCTTCACCACTCTTTCCTTCGAACTTTGGAATATCTGATGGAAGTTTAGTTGGGATTGGAGGCCAAGCTGGATTGTACCTAATTGGATCATTTGTCAATTTAGTCAAGTCGAATAAATTAAGCGTGGCTAGAAAAGGAAGTCGTGGAGGACCTTGGGAATTCCATCCAGAATGGGTAGGGTTACCGAAGGTATGAAAAGAATAACCTGGATTTTGCAAGGCACCAAGTTGTCTAAAGTAACTCGTAGATCCTACTGAACTAAAGGGTGATCCTTGTGGTCCAACAAAATTCATAGTTTGACCAACTCCTACCAAAAATCCTCTGTAACCGGTGAAGTTACCCCATAACAAAGTATTGAAAGGAGCTAGCAACCCCTGATAAGGGTTCCAGGCATTAGAAAAGGGTGAAAAACTTTGAAATGAATTAATCGAAGAATACGGCACATTCCCTTGTTAGCCAAAAAATTGATTCCCAACTTCTATCCCACTAACCACAGGGTTTGTCCAACTCTGAAAGGGGTTACTACCTTGACTTATAAAAGGAAAATGCATTGACCCTGTTGTTGGATTGGAATGTGGTATATGACCACTTCCAAATGGGAAACCCTGAAAAGAAGCCGATCCACTCATCATGGATGTAGAGGCGGTTGATGGTATATTCAAAGGAACCAAAGGAATACCTTGAGAGGGCATTCCAAAAGGGAAAAATCCAAAACTGGATGCATTAGCTTGAGAACTTCCACTCATCAATAGAATGGAAATAGACCCAAATATAGATGTGCTAGGAGTGTTAGAAGGGATGGAAATAGTTCCTCCCCCTTGTACAAATACAGGAGTCTGCACGCTCAGAACACTCATTGTGTATGACATGCTTCCAGTAGTGGTCATCGAAGGGATAGATTTATGTGGACCTGGGCTCGAAGGCCTGTGAGTCAGAGTTCCAATGTATAACAAAATGTCTAGATGATTAGGAGTGAGAGGAGAATTCGAAGCCACAACCAACTCTAAAAGATCTTCTACTTCAATACTATCTTCTCACTAGAAGAGTACTTGAGAACGAACTGGTGTGTTCCTCTCTAACTCTTTACTAGGACCAGGTCTATCTTGTGAACTAATGCCCCCAAGTGGAGGATCAATATCTGATGCGCCTTCTGCCACTGGTTGGAAACCACTGGCAGAATCGATCCTACACCTTCTAGGAGAAGGCTCTGGACTCGTAGGTGAAAGGCCACGAAGTCTTCGAGACCGTCGAGATGGTCGATCAGCCACTTTGAATTATTTAAAGAATCTACTTAAAGATTGAAGAAAATTATAAAGCTAGGCCAACTAGGAGCACAAAACACTCACTAAAATGTCCCTAAAGATATCAACAATCAAACAAATTCCAAGTATTTCTGCTCTGGGTGATTAGGACCGGACACCAAAATACAAGAAATTTAATAATAAGGTCCTTCCAAAAATAGACTGGGGTAATAACGCCCCAAGCTTACTAGCGAAGGTATCAGAGGTAGTTATGCTGACATCCAGACAACATCCTTTGCCGGTGCAATCCCCTAAGCTTCACAAGGGTTCCCTCTAGAAGCACTATTGAACGTGATACAATGTCAACCTCAAGTGCCACAGAATTCCCTTTCATAGCCACTTATGTGGATCATAGGATAGGAAACTATGGTCACCAACTCGAATCAGAAGCCGGGCAGAAGTGTCGTGAGGTAGGATCCGACAAGTAAGAGAGGGAGTATCTCTCATCCTTATCTTCACTAACCCTCGTGCTTTTCTCCCAGTCACAGAGCTTTCTCGGTCTCCCTAATGCTATTGGATTTCACTCTTTAATCAAACTTCTATGTTTTTCAATTTAGAGTGGCCTTGGAGAGTTAAATCTCCTCTCGCCTAATCCAAGGCCCTAATAAACCTGAACTTGTTGGTGTATTCTGATGACACTACAAAAGTTCTAGTTTAGTTTATTAAGCGCTTGATTTTTAATGGTTGTTCTTTTAAGTCAAGGGTATAAATGGAAATGAAACCAATGGTATTTGTATGACACAAAATAAATCAATGAAAAACTAACTATATGAATGCAATCATTTGTTCTTCAATGAAAAGAGATCTCTACGTGGGTTCTATGAAACTTCTATAAAGCAAAAACTTTTTCTTTTCTTTTCATAAAGCACACTTCACACACACAAAAACTAAAAAGACTATTGATGCTTTAATAATGCAAAACTACCCTAATGCAAGGTGTAATGAAGATGCAAGATCCTAAATTACTCTAAAAAGAATGAAAGCAATTGTTTATAACTATTAATAAGCCAACTTAAGTGTTTGAAAACAATATAAATTTTGAATACAAAATCCTCTCAAACAAGAAGGAAAAATCCCAAAAGATCACAATTCACTTTTGAAAAACCAAAAGAAACCAAAATCAAACTTGCCAAAAGAAAATAAAAACATTTTTTCTTAAGATCTTTTCTTTTTCAAGAAGCAATCAAAACAACCTTTTGAAAGCACTCTAAATGCCACTTAAGACTCAAAGACCAACAGAAGAGCACAAGGAATCTTTGCAAGTTACAAATTCGACAACGAATGAAAACTTGCACAAAAAGGCTTCAACTTGTACTAAACGACCCAAACAAAAACAAAGAGCTTAACAAAATGACTAAGAAGTCAAGAAAGAAATACTTTCAAATTCGTCAAAAAAGAGACTTTCAAAAAGTAAGAAAAGGTATAAGGCCACAAAATTATGGAAATCAAAGCAAGTAGACCAATAACCGAGTTTGACACTAAGATTGAAAACAATCTGTTGTTCTAGAGGACTAGAACAATCAAGAACCTCTGTACGAAGTCTTGTGTGCCAAAACACAAATCATAAAAATCACTTAAAAGCAAACCTAGACCAAATATTTCCAAAGTGGAAGAGACTTCAAAACAATAAGCTCACAGAATAATAAAATTCTATAGATAGAAATTGACCACTTAGAGACTAAACATACCAAGAAACAAATCTTTCTGGGCAGAGAGATTTGAAAAAACAATGCAAAAAATGGTATACACGACTATGTTCAAGGACAGAGGCGTGTACACGTGCTTCTGATAAAGTAAACTCACATATACGTGGGTTCACTTCACATAAACTAGCATGTGTAAGCTACTGTAAACAGACTAAAGTGTGTATACAAATCTTTGCAAGAAAAATAAAAAACAAAGCCAGATCAAAAATATCAAACAAAAGGTCTGAGATTCTGCTGGACCAAACAATATTGTCATAGCAAGCAAACCAAGAACTGAGCCTTGATTGACACTAAACAACCCAAACTAGGAATAATAAGATTGTTATCCCTAGTGGAGTTACCAATTCTATTACGGGAATAAGTACCCTAGGGCTTTGGGTTGGAACCCCAACAGAGCAAGAACAAAATACATTAAGAAACACTCATACAACTTAGGCAAAATGCTTAAATAAACAAACTATGTGAGAGGAACCGTACCCAGATGTCCTTCGTTCGGGTAGATCCTGTAGGGTTCAGACCCTCTGTAACTCCTGATGTTCTCCAAACCTGAAAATTATTCAATTTGAACATACATAGCAGTATATAGATAAAGAATTTTAATGAAACTAACTTTATATCATATAAGAAAATGATTACTTATACATCAAAATAACATTCATATATGAATTACAATAATATCTTATGCATAAACATAGTTAATCTTGGAAAGAAGGCAACACTTATTTTTATTGTAGAAATCTATAACTAACACGAAGAAAATTCACCTGAGTCTTCTTCTTCCGGCTCCAAGCGGAACTATCCTCTAGATCCATCCAGTAGCAGTCTTCAATAGCCTCCTTCCATAACCAATACCATGATATCTCAAGCAAGTGGGAGAATATCAACAATCAAGGAAACAAGGGTTTCCTGAAACTTGGGGAAGTGCTTGAAGCATAGGGATACTTCAGACTCAGTCAGGGATAATTTTAGTATAATAATTCTATCTCTTTTCCTCCTTAAGTCCTTCCCATAGAAGTCTATTTGTACTTCTCGCAATTAGTTTTTTAGTTGGGAAACAGTTGGGCCACGGGCAATAGGAGGTAATCAACAGGTATAAAAACAGTGAACTCCACCCATAATTAAGGAAATTTAATTTTTTAAAGTGTTTTGACACATATACACAGGTTGGGTATTGACTAACCCACTTGTACACCCCTTTATCTCAGTGCAAAGTAGCGTACAGGGAATAAAACACTATTTTTAAAATATTTGGACCAATTCTAGAAGGAGGGGTTGCCCTAGGCCATAAACCAAGCATCAAAAATACCAGGGGTGGTAAATGGTGCTATAACACTCCCTCTGAACCACCAAGTCTCTAACATTTGCCTTGCTCCTCAAGGCTTTGCATGCATCTTGAACCTTAAGAGCATACAAGTTCTGAACTCGTGAAGTGATCTATTTCACTTGTCTCGTGGTGATGTGTCTAAATAACACCTTTCCCTTCCTAAAGACAACGTCATAGCCTTTGTCCTCCAACATCGCAACTGATACCAAGTTCTTCTTCAGTCCAAGAACATACTTCACATCTGTCAAGGTCATAGGAGCTCCATGCTCCCTCTAAAAAGCCATCATGCCCACTCTTGAAACATTATACCTTTCGTCCTCACCCATCTCTATGTGCACCTTGAGGTCTTTCTCCTCCAATATATTGAATAAACTGTTGGGCCGTGAATATGACCACTTTTTAAACACTTACTTCATCCATTTTTACTCTTCTTTATCATGTCATTTATTATAATTTATTATATAAATCCATTTTATAATGATTTATGATGTTATGGATGAATATTATTTATTCTCCTTTATTTCTAAAAATTGATGATTATGCATGATTTTATCAATGATAGTTTTAATAAATTGGTTGTAACATTATTCACCATTTTTGTCCTCCAATAAAATTTCCAGATTGAAGATTTGATCATTAAATATTCCAACTCAGAAATTCGCTAGAATAAGAAGTGACAGTTTTGCGGTTGAGATTTTGGGCAAATGAAGAAGAATCTGGAAAATCCAGAACATGGGTTTTGTCCACAACGGACCAAATTAATCTAATGAATAATGGTTTTCCTAAATTTTGCTTGTATTGAGAGAAATGTAGGGTTCTTTGAGCACGATTTTCTCAGATTTGTTGTTGCGGTCATCCTCCAAATCTCAACTGCAAAGCCAAATTCCCCTTGCTCTTGTTGAAAGATGGATGGAAATATATTTTCTTGTTGATCAATTGGTTAGAAACAATCCAATTTTGTAATATAAATAATATTGTAATCATATCTATTGTAACTGCTCTCTGATCTCTCTATTTAAATGAAAACAGAGATGAGAGAAGAAAATTCAGAGGGGAGGATGGCTGAGAGAATGCAGAATTATGATTTCAGAATTGAGGATTCAGAATTGGAGATCCAAGAATGATGATGGATTATTCATGATGGGATAGGATAGAATAGGAGGAAAAGTAGATTGTCGCATTACCATTGTAATTCTCAAAGCTTCTGCTGTTGTAATGATTTCACAGTTTGATGATTAATACATGATTTGGGAGTTGTTGTTCATTCTTCTCATATGAAGTAGCCCAGCAGCATCCGCTGGCGACTAAGGGCCCAGCCTATGGTGTATTATGCTGCTGCTATGTATTATATCTTTACGATTACTACTGTGTAATGGTTTGATTTAATCTTCTTCCTTTGAATTGCATTACTTTATAGTTTCATGTTTTTACAGCGTGTTGTTATAGTATTTTATGAAATTGTTTTATTGCACAAGTTGAGATTGAATCACGTGGTTATTCTTTTCCATCATAACAGAGATTATTATCCTCTCCAACATATATTGTTATGTTGTTCATTTCAAATGTAAAGCTTTGCTGTTCATTTCAGACTTTGATATTCATTGCAGATTGTTGGTTATTTGATTCCAATAATTAGAGTTTGTTGTTCAGATTTATTAAATAGGATTCGTTGTTTAATTCCTTTAATTACAGTTTGCTGCTTATTTACTTTGCTGTTCATTTCTGATTAATTGCAAAGAGTTTTCTTTTAAAGAGTTTTCATAGTTTACTTTTAATAGCAGCTTTAGTTCAATTTCTATTTCCTTTTAATTGCTTTAAAGATTGTCGACTGTAGAGAACATTGGTTATTGCTTCCTCGTTCCCAGATTGATTGTCTTGTTCCAGTTTGATTTCAATTGCATCAATCTCTAGAGGAATGAGTTATTGCTACTACATCCTCGATTTGATGGTTGTTTGAGTGAATGATTTAGTTTAGTGCATTTCAGTTTCTTGCTGTTCCAATTAGATTTTGTTTCCATCTTTCATTTTCTTTTGGATTTTAAGCACTATACTTCAAAACATTACTCTTGAGTAAATAACCGCCTCAGACTGAGTACACTCTTGAAATAAAAAGTAGTCCCTACATTGACAATTAATGTGAAGATAATTAGGAGTTAAAAAGACACCTTTTTATCGCTCAACATAAAATTTTATCACCGGTCATGTGGAATGAGGCTCCACTATCAAGATACCAACCACAACCCATCATATATGACACCATGCATGCGATGAGGGCAAAGTCCATTTCGAACTGACAGGCTAATGCCTCACCTTCCGATCCTTCCGAGGATCCCTTCTTGGACTTATTCGATGGGAAATTAGTCGCATAATGACCCATCTTGTGACAATTAAAGCATCTCACTTTAGACTTGACAACCTTATTCCCTCCATGAGAAGAATTCGATTTGGAATGGGAACCTTCCCCTTACCTTTCCTTTCCTTACTCCCTAAGTCCATATTTTCTTCATCATCATCCTTGGATGAAGAACCATATCGAGTGCTCCTCTTGATCTCTTCCTGCATGAGATTCGACCATAGTCGTTCCCAATCTGGCAGTTTCTCCCTTCCATTCATAGAGTCCTAGTAGCTATTCCAGCTTTTGGGAAGGCCAACGAGAGTGAGGCTCACCATATCATCATCGGCAGTAGTTATTCCCACACTGCTAATCTCATCTCTGCAAGTGGTGAGCTTGTTCAGATATGTGGAAATAATATCGCCATTCTCCATCTTGATTCTTTGAATCTTATCCATGAACACTAATTTCCTCTGGTCGCTATTGTTCTGGTAGAGGTCCTTCTATGTATTCCACATTGAATATGGATTATCCTTCCCATGGAGACTCGAGACAATATGGTCTCAAACTCCCTCAAGGATGATTTGTCTCACCCTCACCACACACTTCTTCCACTCAGCCAACTCTTGTGAATTAGTTGAACTTGGCTTTGGGATTTCTTGATCAATGAAATCCTTCAAGCCATTGTCTTCTAATACAGCTTCCATGCGATCTTTCTATGCTATGTAATTCATGCTGCCTTCCAAGGCATACTCAAGTCTCAAGCCATATAAATCCATTGACCAACCTTGAAGTATGATAATAATTTGATTTTCACCTACAACCCCGAACTTCAAACTTCGAATTCTCTTCTTCGTATACTGTTCACAACTCCAATAAAATTGGATCTGATAAACTTGTCTCTGATACCATCTAGAAATTTCTCTATAGATCAGCTAGCTCTAATACCATGTAGAAATTCTGCAAATTCTCTACAAATATACCTCAAAGATCATGTAGAAAATCTGACTGTAGATTAACCCAATAATGCAATATATCAAAGAAAAATACTATAATCTACTTCTACTATCAATTTGCGGAATCTTAAAGATCGAGCTGAATAATATTACCAAAAGAAGAAAAATCAATGCACAATACACATGAAAATACTTTTTGGAAAGCCTCAGCTAAAAACCCCACTATCTGTATTATCATACAAGGTGGAAATACATCAAAATTATGCAAAGCCTTAGCTCTCACAGCTAGCCAACTCTCAGTACAATCCTCCTAGATTTCTCACAAGCCTTCCTCTCTACCCTCCAAGCTCCTATTTCCTTGCGCATTTCCTCTGGGATGATCTCCTTCACCCAGTGGAACGCTGCTTTCACACACTACTCTAGCACACTATCAGCACTACACAATCCTCAAGGAACATTACCTTGACTGCATGCATGAGTTTCCTTTATAGGAAAACACATGCAACTGATAGTACATTGTCCTTGTCCTTAATCTCAACTAGGTCTTTCTCAGAACAGATATGCATGGGTTTCTGATGAGGGAATCTTCAGTTATCTGGAGTACACTGGTTGAGTGCATGCATGCATCAACTGACTGATAACTCACAATTAGCTCCTCAAATAGTTTGGAACTAATTAACTGGATTTAACTCAGTAAACTGAGCTAACTGATTACAACTCAAATAAAACTCAATCTTATCTCCTTAATTTAAGGGATAACTGTTGCATGACTGCAGAAAGACTTCTAACTTGAATTTATCCAACTAATTAATCCATAATGAATTAATTAATTATTTCCAAGTAGTTGGTGAGACTAAATTCAATTTTAATTCACAATTTTAATTCAAGGACAAATTAAAATTGGAATTTCTGGATTCTATTTTTATCATTTCTTGTTGCTATTTTCAACAACTCACACACACCAAACGTCAATAGACGGTGAAAGCTTCTTTTGATGCAAGTTCATCACACAAAGATCCTTCCAAGTTGGATATCTAGTTCTCAAGTGGGACAAAGCACATGAAGATAAAGGGAAACATACCAAATTTCATAAATTATGGCTTGGTCCATTTCAGATTGTTGAGCAGATAGCCCATCTACATTCATACTACCATTAAACTAACATTACCACACTGAACACCAAATCAGGGCAATGACTTATTATTTTTAATTGTAAGACAAGGGGTCTCATCACAAGCCTTCTTGTTCATTTTTAATTATTTCCGGTGAATGACATTTTCGTTATGTGGCCACCAAACTAGGACAATGGATTTTTAGCGCTAAAAAAAAAAACTTACCTCTAATTATTGCACTATTAAATGGATGTGATGCTAGATTGTCGTTGGTTAAAAGTTAACCCTTTCGAGGCTATGAACGCCTCATGGTAGTAGTGGCTCTACCTATGACAAATGAGTACACTACAAACTAAGTCGTAAAAGGCCCCCTACTTTATTTTTTACAATTGATTAATGACTAACACAAGTAAATAGGAGTTTTTCATTCACGAAATGTTTTTAAAATAAATTACACTTAAAGAGTTTTATAGTCAGAGTAATTTTATTTATCTAAATATTTTGGAAAGTAGTTTTCACTTCTTGAATTATGTTTACTAAATTTTTTAAATTTTCATTATTAGGAGAGATAACTAGTTCTTCAAGTGAATCTCCAATTCTTGTACTGTTCAACAACCCCCATTTTAATGTATTATAAAATTCCTATGAAATTTATTATATTAAAATAAGGACCCTTTAGTTAAAAAAAAAAAAAAAAAAAAAAACTTTGATTTTATTTCCATTAAAAAAAGAAACAAAAGAAAGGAACAAATTTTAATAGCCCCCGAGACCAAAACTATACTTAGGCTTCAAAAAACCTTAAGTATTAAACAATATGGGTTATCAAAATAAAAACATCAAATCAAAATTCAATTAAAAAATGAGTTATAATTTAAAAAACTCGACTTTTCCAAAAAATCTTGTTCCCTTGCATCACAAATAAACAAAGTTCCAAAGGCAAACACCCCTCCACCAACTCCATTGCATTTTTTATATAAAATGGACCCGCGAGATTATTCAATACAATTCATAAAATCCTGCGTCTGTGAATATTGAAAAAGTTCCAAAAAACTTAAGTCTTAGCCTTAACTAACTGCGATTGCGATTAGGCCTATACCCAATAGAAAACCAATTGTGATTCAATTAAAATCTCGCATCCACAACTATCACAGTTTCCAACGGTCTTACCTCTCGCCTTAACTGATTGCGATATGCAATATAGCCAGACCTAAGGGGATTATTCACTGTAATTCATTAAAATATCGGATCCGCGCAATCACAAGAGTCTAAAGGTTCAACCCTGTTCTACACCACTGATTCTGATTTTGATCAATGACATCATATCCATGTCACATGTGACATCATCTTCCATGTCGATTCGCACATTGCAAATTGCAAGTATTTAGGACTTAAACCATATTCCTTTGCTTCCACTCTGAATGTTGATTGTGATATGACTCCAGATCCACATCATACTCCACTTCACCCACCACATCACATCATGACGTCATTTGTGACATCACTGCCATGTCACCCCGAGACTTCGTAATTGCAAGTTTCAAAGGGACACGAATTATAAGAAATCCTTCACCCCAGCCGATTTGAAATTGTGATTAGGCCACCCAGACTCGACATGATATTTAAATGGATATGAATGCTTTTGCATCCAGGCTTATCACAACTTTCATAATCCTACCTGTACCTTTTCCTCTGCTCCGAACACCAATTGTGATATAAAATCCCAACTTGCCTTGATTTAATAAATGACTTAGATCTACCCAGACCAACGACAAAGAAGACTTCAGACCCCCCTACGCTCATTTTAAGTTTCTCAAAGGGGGCAGGTCCGAAAAGTGGTTTTTCCCATCTAGCCATATATCCATGCATCACTCCTTTGTTCTTTCAGACCCCCCTCTTCACAAACCACTTACCACTTCCAACCCCTTCCAAAAAAATCGTTAGCCATCCACCTTTCCATGATTGTGATTGTGATTTTCTTTGGCATACTCTCAAACTCCAAGCGATTGGGATTATTTTGAGTTCTACCCCCAGTCTAAAAGTGATATGCGATATAAAAGTCTAACTTGTCTTGTCACAGACCTCACTCCGTAATCCTCTCCATGATAGTTGTGTTCAAATTTATTACGCTCTACTTATTTATCCTAATTTTTTGCAAAATGTGATTTCTTTCAAATAAAACTCACTTATCAAGTCTCATTTATTTTCAGCTTACCGATTCATGTTTCCGTGTTCATGTTCATGACAAAAGAAGACAAATGTTCTGATAAGCGGTAGTTTAGTTCAAACAGATAGAAAAACATCCAGAGAGTCCGATGGAACAAACAACGCTGATGAAGACAACAAATCACATTTAGAACATTGCTACCAAAAAAATGTTTCCCTTTAAGAATTTTTGAAGGGATCTATTTAAATGACCTCAATGCTCTACACAATATATTCAATTTTTTCTATTATTTAATCTTTTTTTATACGAAATAAAGGTCCAGAATTTTATGAAGAAAGGCTTACGAAAGCTTGTACTACTGTACTTTCATACTTTTCTCAATAGAATGACTAGAACATTGTTTTAATAATTTTCATAAAGAATTTTCAGAAGTTGCATTTCTATACTCCCGAAGTCATCTTTTTGAGAAGGACTAAACTACGACTATTTCTTTTATGAGCTGAGTAATGTACATCTAGTATTTCTATCTTTGTGCCTCTGTTTTTTTCATAAATAAATAGATAATTTATCTTTTTAGATTTCTTATTACATGGTATTTAAAGAAAAATGTTACATGTATTCATTTCTGATAACTCTTCCATTCATATTTTTTACATGTTAAGCAATTTGTTTTGATATTCTGAATCCGATATGATTTATACACATTAGTTTGATTAGCTATTTAATCAAAGTGTTATGAAACCAAATCACAAAGGATATAAAAGATAGATCAACTCCTTAGAATTTAGCCTCTTCGAGGGGGCAACCTCCTTTACATTACACAAATGAATGATTCTTTGATGATTCAAATGACAAAACCTCCTTTCCATATATAGGAGTCTAAGGAGTCACAATATAACCCAGCCGACCTAACAATAATAATATAAAGGCACAAAAATAACAATAGAAGGATTCTATGGGGCACCATAATAACAATATGGGGACAATAGGGGCACAACAATATTAATAAGGGATACAACTATAATAGTAATGGGGTAATCACTAGTATTATAAGGACCTAACATGCCCATCTCCTTCAAAAAAGTGTTGTCCTCAACGCTTAAGTAGTTCTCGATGCTTCTGTATAAAATTCTCATCCTCCCATGTGGAATATTCAGTGGAAAAGTTCTTCCACTTGATGAGATACTCTGAAATTGATCGATTTTGTAGCTGTCAAGTTCTTGTTTCTGTGACTGCTTCCAGTTCCAATATAATTTTTCCTTCCTCGTCAAGTTCTGGAAATATTGTTTGAACTAGGAGCTTGTGGCCTATAACCTTCTTTAAACATGAAACATGGAAAACTGGATGCACTCGAGAACATGCAAGAAGCTCCAATTTGTATGCCATAGTACCAATCTTTTGCAACACCTTGTATGGACCATAATACTTTGGTGATAATTTATTATCCTTCTTAGCTTGCTTGAGGGACATTTGTTTATATGGTTGTAGCCGTAGGAATACCCAAACACCTACATCAAAACTTCTTTCGTTGCAATGTTGATTTGCATGTTGTTTCATTCTATTCTGCGCCAACACAAGGTTATCCTTTAAGAGTTGGAGGACTTGTTGTTGATGCTCAATGTGATGTTCCACTGCTTGAACCTTAGAATTTTCTCTTAAATATGATGTGATGGATGGTGGCTGATATCCATAAAGTGCCATAAATGGGGTCATTTTTGTTGTTGTATGGAAGGAAGTGTTATACCACCATTCAGCCAGAGGCAACCATTTAACCCATTGTGTTTGCTTATCAGATACAAAGCAACAAAGATATCCCTCCAAACATTTGTTTACTATCTCATTTTTCCCATCAGATTGAGGATGATAAGATGAAATATGAGCTAACTGAGTACTAAGACAAGAAAATAATTATTTCCAAAAATTTCCAGTGAAAATAGGATCTCTGTCACTTACAATAATATTTGGGTTTCCATGTAGCTTTTGAATTTTTTCCATAAATGCATTAGAAATTGTACTAGCTTTAAATGGATGTGATAATGCACAAAAGTGTGCATGCTTGGTAAGTCTGTCAACTACCACCATGATGACACTCTTTCCCTCAGACTTGGGTAAAATTGTGATAAAATCCATTGAAACCTCCTCCCAACGTTGGCTTGGAATGGATAAAGGTTGTAATAGACCCAGGGTCTTAATTGTTTCAACTTTATTTTGTTGGCAAACCAAACATTCAGCCACAAACTTTTGAATATCTGATTTAAGGCCATCCCAAAAAAATTCCTTCTTAACCCTATGGTAAGTTTTTAAAAATCCTGAGTGCCCTCCTAAGGGAGAAGTGTGCAATTCCATAAGAATCTTTTGTTTGAGTTGGGAATTCTTACAGAGGTATAAGCGATATTTATACCATAATGAATCATTTTTCCAGCTAAATGTATCAAATGTACTGGAATCTTGTTGTAACTTTTGAATAAGTACCCACACTTCTTCAACATTCTTCCATTCCTCCCTTGCTTCGTTTATCCAATCTAGTTGGATAATAGAAATGGCACACAACAATGCTTCCACATCCTCATCCTTTCTTGAGAGTGCATCCGCCACCACATTTTGCTTCCCTTTTTCGTAGATGATTTCAAAGTCATAACCCAACATCTTTGTGACCCACTTTTGTTGCACTTCAAAGGATAATCTTTGTTCTAAAAAGTATTTAAGGCTATCATGATCTCTTTTTACCTTGAAGTGTCTTCCCATTAGGTAGGGTCACCATTTCTTAAGTGCATGTAGTATTGCCAACATTTCCTTCTCATAAATAGCTTTGTGTAAAAACTTTCCCTTGATTGGATGATGTAGAGCCTTGAACCTGTATCTTTCCATACACCTCTCAGCCTCCTTTTCCCACTCATTTCATCCATCAAACTGATTAAATCATTGTATTTTAGGGTCTTTTACATGATTTTCTAACTATGTTAAGTGACTGTTGTTTGGTTTAGAATTTTGGTTCAGAGTGTTGCGTTTCCGTAGCCCACACAGGTTTCCACAGCTGATCTAGGTTTCCGCAGCTCCCACAGGATTCCGCAGCTGTTTTATTAAACGATATGTTGCAGGTGTCGTCTGAGAAGATGAGCCACATGGGCAAGTTCCAGGGGTCGAGGACATGGTACGTGTCCCTCCAGATCACCCAAAACAGCCATAAAAGCCCGCGGTCAATGAGGAGGCAAATACCGGTCAACAAAAGTGTCCAGTGGTGGCACGGCTCTGCGTTGCTCTGTTTTTGGGCACGTGAAGCTAGGTGGCATCGTCCTCAGCCACGGAGGCAATCCAGAAGCACGAATCCAACAGCCATATTTCGCAGATTGAATGAGCACGATGACAGTTACCTAGATCTGAGGACGCAGAGGATTCACGTGTTTTTAACAGCTGGTTGAATAACATAGATTTCGTTCAAGTAGTTTGTTTTTATCCTTATAAATAAAGCGTCCTTGAACGCTGTAGAGTTAGTTGTTGGACAATCATTTTGTATGTAATTTTGAGCTCCCCACTGTACTTTACATTTGCTGTTAATACATGAGAAGACTGTTTGGCATTTAAGCGTATAACTGCTCTTTGAACCGGCTGAAGTAGGCAGAGGGCCCCTGTTTGCTGAAGCCCTGTACAGTAACTTTTAATTTCCAGCATTTCTTTTTCTTGTTTCATGTATAATAGTTGTACAGATGTCTTTTCAAATTGCTGCATTTTTATTTCTTTTCAACATGTATATTAGCTGTACATAAACTTTGAATTCTGTTGATTTACATTTATGCACTTTTATGTTCATGATTGATCAGTGTGTTATGCAGGTTTCTTAGGCAAGCCCGGGACAGTTTTCTTTCTTTTCTTTTCATAACTAGTGGCATGCGTGATCGTCTTGTCTATGTTGCTGACATTCATTATTTTGCAGTTTTGATTTTCCTTACTGTCATCTCTTTAACTTGCACATTTACTTTCTGCTCTTAGATATCAAGTTGTTCATCTATTTATGGTTCCTTTTTCATAATCAAATAACTTTATTGGGAGCCAAAATATCACTTAGTATAACTTGATTTAGTTTACTTTAGAACTCACATTACTTGACTTATTCATAACTGTTTCTCACATGATAAATTCAGCTAAAAGGCAAAAGGTTAAGAGGAAGTTAAAGTGTTGTGACTAGTCTCTTTTATGAAGTTTCACTTGGATTCACATTGTTTAACATTTCATGATGTCTTTTCATAGAGAAGATTAAGATTGAAGAGTTGAAATAGTGTGAGATAGTTGTCTTTCCTTTTAGTAGGATTTAATATAGATTTCATTTTCATTTTCAATCAGCAACAGAGATACTGGGTCGATGTCATTAGTCCTTTATTTGATGTCTTTATTTTTTTCAAGAGTTGATTTCATTGCAGTTGTTGTTCAAGCTTTCTTGTAGAATACTCTTTAAGTTTTGAGAAATCATTTAGAGATCACCACAATCACCCACATTTCACTTGCTTTATTACTTCCACCACATCACAGTAGGAAAAATACAATTGAAAACAAACTTAAAAATCTAAAAACGACAAAAGACTAAGAAAACGGTTATCTAAGTACATATAGTACACCTCACTTCATCAGCTTGCGAGCCCCGGGTTGACATTTAAAAGTTGCAATTTAGACATCACTAAATTGACCAAACATTTTGGCGTCGTTGCCGGGGAAGTGAAATTAGGTAGCCAAATTCTTAAGAAAAAAAAACAAGAAAATTTCAAGGAAGGAAATTGATAACATCTCAAAGTATGCTCTCCTCTTGCACTTAATTTGATCTGGAGGATCAGAAAAGAGAAAGTTATTGGTTTAATGATTTCTTGAGTATGCTCTCTTCTTGCACCTAGGGTGACCTGGAAGATCAGAAAGAGAATTATTAGCCTGACTTGAAGAAAAATAAAAAAAATGACATGCATAGAGAAAGAGATTCTAGGGGAAGGTTTTTAGCTAGAGCCAAAAGTTCGATTTTTACAACTCCATCTACTTCAAGGAATAGACAAGAGACACCTCCATCATCTCCAACTTACACTCCTAGCCCTAGGATTCCTGGAATTCAAGAGGAAGGAGTCGACTCTCCCATACCTTCCATCGAATCTGAATTAGAAAGAGATCCTTTCCTTTTTTCTCCAGAGAGACAAATTGTAATTGAAGAAGTAGAATCACCTGAAGAAGAGGGAGAAATTCCTTCTTGTACACCCTTAGTAGAAGAACCAGATGACTCTGAAGTCTCCAGGGAAACTACCATGACAGAGGAAGGAGCAACTGGATTTGGTAGAGGTAGAGGTAGAGGAGGAGGAGGAAACAATGGAGGAGGTAGAGGTAACATTGGAGGAAATAGGGATGGGGATAACTCATTCGGGTTTCCTATAGTTGATGAGGACTCCCGAGCTACAATGAAAAGCATCTCACCATCTGTCCTCCCAAACTTTCATGGGTTTAGGAATGAGGACCCTGAAACATTTCTATTTGAGTTTGAGGTAGTGTGTCGAACTTATGATTATCTGGATGACTCTCAAAAACTCAAACTGTTTCCTTCAACATTGAAAGGAGCAGCCCTGAAATGGTTCATGGGATTACTCACTCAATCCATTAGGTCTTGGAATGACATGAAACAAGAATTTTTGGATAGGTACCTAGACTATTGTATGCCCACCAATCACAAGGATAAGGTATTCAAAATGATGCAAAAAGAAGATGAAAACTTGGAGGAGTTACTTGAAAGATTTCAATATAATTTGAAAAGAGCAAAAATGAGTAACTTGGATGAGGATACCTTGAAAGCCCTTTTACTAAAAGCCATTAGAGATGAATGGATAGATATTTTGAATATGATGGGAAAAGGAGATGTATCTCAACTTCCACTTTCTGATATAGCGGAATTATGTGTCCATCTCTCAAGGGGGAAATCCAAAACTCAAAAAGGGCCTAGAGATCCTTCTCTCATCAGAGCAAATAAATCTGCAACTGGATCGGTAAGTAGGGCTGAGATTGGCAATATGCTTGATGAATTCAAAACTGATATCTTAGGGAGTCTTAGTGAGCAACTAGACACCCTTAAGATTCACAATAAGCAGAAAGCAGAAGTTGAGGCTTTGGCCATCTTTTGCCCAAAGTGTAGGAAGAAACATGCTCTAAGGGAATGTCCCTTGGATGCAAAAGTTGTAGAAACATGTGTAATTTGTTCAGAGAACCATGAGACCAAGGATTGTCCTTCAATTCCTAGGCTCAAAGCTGTCTTTCAAGAGGATCCAAATACAATCGAATCTCTCTGTTTTGTTGCAAGAATACCTTGGCAGGGGCAACAAAATCAAGGGTTTAACAACTCTATGAATTTTCAACCCCAACCAAATTGGAATCCTTGGCAACAACCTTGGTCCCAACCTCAAAATCCTTTTCAATCTTGGGTACAAGGTATGCAAAATCCTTATGGGAGATTTGCTCAATTTTACCAATATCCTCCATCTTTTCAAAACCAACAAGCTCCACAACTTCCAAATCAAAATCCACAACTATCATTGCCATTTCCACAACAACAACAACCTTCTCAACAAAATCCAAATTCTCAACTCTTGCTTCCATTCCAACAGAAGTCAAATCAACTTCCTTCTTAGCCATTACCAAACCCCAATAATAAAAACCCTCAAAATGCCTACATGATGGAAGGTCAACAATTTCCTACCTATATGATTGTTCCTCTCAATGAAGTACAACTCAGATCAGGTAGAGTCTTAGATAAACCTTCTATAAATGCTCAAAAGCAAAGCATTTTTGAGGAAGAGTCTCTTGAAGCCAATAAGGGTTCTGAAGCATCTCTTCAAAACCCAAACACTCAAAAAGAAAAAGAAAAAGAATTAACCCCCACAACTCCCATAGTTGAGAAACCTGCATCTTTATCCACACCTCCTTTTCCTGAAAGATTACAAATTGATAAAGGAGTGGAAAAACAAATTTGGTTGCCTGACTATAATTTTCTAGATGAATTGAAGAATGTCTCTATCAAGATTCCCTTGTTACAAGCCATTAAAGAGATTCCTATTCTAGCAAAAACAATAAAGGAGTTGAGTTTTAAAAGACCAAGAAGGAAACCAAGAGATACCAGAAGGATCCACTTGGTAGGGAAAATTGCAGATATCATGATGGGAAAAATTACTATGCAGAAATATGTAGATCCCGGTAGTCCAATTGTCAAAACACATATCAATGGGGTATAAATACCAAATACTTTGATTGATTTAGGGGCTGCTATCAACATCATGAGTAGACAGACTATGGAACAGCTAAAACTTCCTAATCTTCTTTTTACACCTACTTTATTGCAACTTGCAGATCGATCAATTATTAAACCAGATGGTGTATTAGAAGACATTCCAGTCTCCCTAGACTCTTGGGAATATCCAATGGATTTCATGATTTTAACTCCCAAGAGTAATCTAGGAGGACATCCTCTTATTTTAGGAAGACCTTGGCTAGCCACAGTTGATGCTTTCATAAGTTGTAGGTCTGGGGATATGTATATTTCTGATGGTAATTCGACAAAGAAGTTCAATCTGTATCCTCCAGCAAAAGCAATTACAGAAATAGGGGATAATGAGTGGGTTGATGATGAAGATACTATACAACCTGTCTTTACCATTTCTGAGATTAGTGAAGATAGTCAAATTCTGAACACATTAGAAAATTTTGAACCATCTTCAGAATATGACCACACACAATTTCAGTCGGATTCTGACATTGAGTATCTATCATCTAGACAAATGTCTCTTTTCTCTATGGAAGAGTTTGGTAGTTCTGTCATTGAGATTTTTCCAGGAAAAACATTGAATATCAACAAAAACTTGGAAAAATCACAACAGGAAGGGCTAACCAAAGTCTTGCAAAAACATTCCACTGCATTTGCATGGGAGTATACTGATATGAAAGGTATGGACCCGAAGACTTGCATTCATCACATCTACATTGAGGAAAACAGTAGACCAATCAGACAGCCTCAAAGAAGGATGAATCCAAACCTTAGGGAAATAGTGAAAGAAGAGCTCCAAAAGTTACTTAATGTAAACTTCATTTACCCCATTTCAGATAGCCGGTGGGTTTCTCCTTTGGTTATAGTACCTAAAAAGAATGGTAAATGGAGGGTTTGCATTGATTATAGGGAATTGAACAAAGAAACTTTGAAGGATCACTTTCCTTTACCCTTTATTGATCAAGTATTAGATACTTTAGCAGGCAAAAAGTATTTCTCATTTCTGGATGGTTTTAGTGGTTACAATCAGATTCAGGTAGCACTTGAAGATCAGGACAAGACCACATTTACCTGTCCATGGGGGACTTTTGCTTACCGAGTACTTCCTTTTGGATTATGTAATGCACCCACAACATTTCAAAGGGCAGTATTAGGAATCTTTTCTAATCTAATTCATGATTGTGTAGAGGTCTATATGGATGATTTTACAGTTTATGGTAATTCATTTGAAGAGGCATTAGAAAATTTGGAAAAAGTCCTTATAAGATGTAAAGAAACAAATCTTTCATTAAGTCATGAAAAATGCTTTATGATGTTTACTGAAGGGATTGTTTTAGGACATCATATTTCAGGAGATGGAATTAAAGTTGATAGATCAAAAGTTGAAGTCATCTCCAAGTTACCTATTCCAAATTGTCAAAAAGATGTTAGAAGTTTTCTTGGATTTACTGGATATTATAGAAGATTTATTGAAAACTTCACTAAGATAGCATCTCCGCTTTTCAAATTACTTACAAAAGACTGTGAATTCAATTGGGATCCTGACTGTCAATCTGCATTTGAAACTTTAAAAACAAGAATATCTGAAGCACCCATTTTGAGAGGACCAAATTGGAAACTTCCTTTCCATATTTCTACAGATGCTTCAGATACAGCTCTAGGAGCTGTGTTGGGTCAAAAGGATTTAATTCCTTATGCCATTTACTACACCAGTAAAAATTTGACTCCCACTGAGTTAAATTATACTATGACTGAAAAAGAGTTCTTAGCCGTTGTTCATGCAATCAACAAGTTTAGACATTATATAATCGGCTATGAAACTTTTGTCCATACTGATCATTCTGCAATTAGATATCTCATGAACAAACCTGTTACTAATGGCAGAGTTACAAGATGGCTTTTACTTTGACAAGAATTCAATATTACTGTGTTAGATAGACCAGGGAAACAAAATACAGTAGCTGATTTCTTGTCTAGAATCCAAAATACTAATGAAGATTCTCCTGTAGAGGATAAGTTTCCAGATGAATATTTGTTTGCAGTAACTACTAAAACTCCTTGGTATGCAGACATTGCTAACTATTTGGTTATAGGGAAGCTACCTCGACATTTATTTCCTAATGAGAAAAGGAAAATCATTCAGGAAAGTTCAAAGTATTCATGGATTTCTAATGAATTGTTCAAAACAAGGCTAGATTGTGTGATCAGAAGATGTGTTCGGGAAGATGAAATGCCTGACATCCTTAAGGCATGTCATGATGAACCGTGCAGTGGACACTTTTCTGACAAGAGGACTGCCTATAAAATCCTTTATTTAGGATATTATTGGCCTTCTCTCTTCAAAGATGCAAAACAATATGTTAGAAGGTGTGACAGCTGCCAAAGAGTTGGGAGACCAACTCTTTCAAATGAAATGCCATTACAGCCACAGGTACTCATCGAACCCTTTGAAAAATGGGCTTTAGATTTCATTGGACCTATTAATCCACCATCTAAACAAAAGAAGTATATATTGGTTTGCACTGATTATGTTACTAAATGGGTAGAAGCCAAGGCATTGCTTTCTGCCACTCAAAATTCAATTGTTCAATTTATTTTTGAGGATATTTTTACTCGTTTTGGTGTCCCAAGAGAAATTGTGACAGATCAGGGAAGTCAATTTACATCTAACTTGATGGAGAAGCTGATGGAAGAATACAAAATCAAGCACAAAAGATCTACTCCATACCATCCGCAAGCAAATGGTTAAGTGGAATCTACAAATAAAGTTCTTGAGAGCATCATCACCAAAACTGTTCATCTCCACAGAAGAGATTGGGAAGAAAGGCTTCCTGAAGCCTTATGGGCCTATAGAACTACATGGAGGAACACAACAGGACATTCTCCCTATGAACTTTTTTATGGGAAAGAAGTCTTGCTCCCCATTGAGTTTCAAGTCAAGACCTTCAAGATGACAGTTCAGTTGGGGATGAATCTATCAGAAGCCCAAAAGCACAGAATGGAGCAGCTGAATGAGCTAGATGAAATAAGACAAGATGCAATTTTAAGGACTGATCTAGTTTAGCACCAAAGAACTAAGTGGCATGACAGATATATCAAGGAGAGAAAGTTTCAAAAAGGATATTGGGCATTACTGTTTGATTCCAAGTTTAAAGACTTCAAAGGAAAATTTCAAACTCATTGGCTTGGACCATATGAGATTGATGAAGTATTTAGCAATGGAGCAGTTCGAGTCAAGACTATTGATGAGTTTCAAACTCCTCTCATTGTGAATGGCCACCGATTGAAAATTTATCATAAGCCACTTTCAAAAGAGGACTTTGTCAAAATATTCCAAGAAAATTCTGTAATGAGGCTGGTGGAGAAGAATTCTTCTCCTCCATCAGCCTAGTCTTTGTTTCTTTCAGTTGAAAAAAATAAAATAAAAAATTATATATATATATATATATATATATATATATATATATATATCTTTTGTATAAGCCTGAAAACCAATCATAGATTGGCAGTCTTATACAGAAAATGTAGAGTGAAAATCAAGGACACCTGACACTCTATATTTTCCAAAAAAAAAAATCTCTCTTCCTCTCCATCTTCACTCCACTTGTCATTTCCATCTTCACCTCCATCTCATCTTCATCTCCATTCCACTTCACTCCACTAGACTTCCATCTCATTCCACTCATTTCATTCCATTCCATCAATAAAAGTCCCTCTCAGGACTATTTCATTCAGTTAGTTCGTTTTCTAACTATTTTGTGCAGTTAAAGGGGTGTTGTCTCAGTTTCCGCAACTGGGAACCGTTTCCGCAGCTAACACCAGTTTCTGTAGCTCGAAACGATTTTGCAGCCAGCATCACTCTGTCTCTACAGCCAACAACACTCTTTTTTCAAAACAATTACAGTCAAAGGTCAGCATCATCATCACCAAAGGCAGCAAAGATATGAGTCATCTGCAAGATCAAAAAGCAATAATGGGTCAGAAGCCTTAATCAACAAGTGGCAAACTTCCAAAGGTATGTTCAAAATCTCTACCGAATAACAATTTAATGTCATTGTATGCATAGTTATTAGATCATGGAAATTCCACTAAATACAATGATTTGATACGGCAAGATTCATATCACTCCTCTCCCACGATGATAATCCATCCACCTCATTCCTTTCTAACGGTCCCATAATCATTCTTAGTTCAAACTCGAAATGGGGCTGCTCTTTCATTTATTAGCCGTACATAGAGGAAGTGACCTACTGTACTACAGCTCTCCTCCACCATGATTTCCGCAGCCAACGCTGAGACGTGGCATAAACCAACCGATTTGAAAGGACTCAGCCGTTATACTGCCCAATTATCACTTCACTCCCACATGCATTTGATACCAAACCCGTGACTGTTGTTTACCTCGTGCTCATACCATTCTCTTCTCTCTCTATTTCCGCTACAACCTCCACAGCTCTGCTCTAAACCCTGATTACAGTCACTGCATACGCTTCATATTTTGATTACGGCCACTCCATTTCCCTTAAGCATCCCGTAATCAGCTCGTTTTCCCTCTAACGTCCACACGCAGTAAAATTCTCATCCGGGGTTGAAAGCCGAGAATGGGAAAGTTACTCAGAGCTGAACCTGAGGGCCCGAAATATCTAGAGGGGTATTCGCAGACAAAGGAGTCATTGAAGAAGGTGAAGTGGCTGAAATTTATTTAGAAATTCAGAGGTTATAATAAGGAAGTCACTAAAGCGTTTGCTCGGTCCTTTAATGGACACGTAGTGGAGGTAGGGGATTTGAAATTTACAATAACAGAGGCCACAATAGCAGCAGCAACCAGTTTACCACAACAGGGAGACAGATGGTTTAAAAACAGAGGTCTGGATGATCAAGGATGGAAAGACATGCTCAAGAACCCAGGTATGGATACTTCCATATTTACCAAAGGAATTCCTGTGAATATAATCAAAGAAGAATGGTCTACGCTGTTATTACTTGTTCAGAAGTTTATTACATGTGAGGGTAGGTTTGGCACTATGTACATGTATCATGCAAGGATTATGATGAATTTTATGGAAGGCCATGCCCTTAATTTACCTTACTTTCTGTTATCAAGCCTCAAGAAAATGAGCTCTACTGTTCAGAAACATGTAGGCCATATTGAATCTCACCTTTACATCATGGGCTCATTAGAATTCTCATTGAAGATCAATTGAAAAATAATAATGATACTTGGGAAAAGTTTTTAATCAGAAATCACTTCCAAGAAGTGACTGAAGCCTCTGCTAGTAGTTCCCCAAAAATCCCAAAAAGAAGTAGGAGGAAAGGAAGAAATGTTACAACTCAAGACTCCCCTACAAAAGACACTCAGGAAACTGTTCAGGAGGAAGAAGAGGAGGGAGCTAGAAATAAGAAGCAGAAAAAGGACAAAGGTAAAATAACTGTCCAAGAGACATATCCATCCCCTGAACCATCTGTAGAAGAAGAGTCTCAAACCCTGGCAGAGAGGTTAGCACACCTTCAAGCTGCTGCCTCAGCAAAGAAACAAAAAGAAAAACAGAGTGCCCAGAAAGTAAGCACTAGTCCATATGTGAGAAGAAGCAGTAGGCTCAAAGGAAAGAAGAAAGTGACCCAAGAAAAACAATCACATTTCATTGACTTAGGTGAAGGAACACCTGAAAAAGGTCCAGCTCAGCAAGACATAGAGGCAAGTCCTCCACGTGAGGAAAGTCCTTTTCAGCAGGAAAGAGAAAACAGTCCTCCTTTATCAGAATTTGAGTTCAGGCCGAGAAAAACACCTGAGGTAGATTCCACCCAGCAAGAAGCCTATAACTACTTAGAGTCCTTGGAACAATCAGCTGCAGGACCAAGCACTACCTTGCCACTTGATGCACAGGTGCAATCTTTAAAACAGGAAGTGTTTGAGCTAGAAGTCCTAAACAGGCACATTAAACAAGAAAATGAAGCATTAAAAGAGCAAAGTAAAGTGGACAAGATTGTCCATGACAATACCATGCTTCACTTAGGACTGTGGCAGAAGAAGAATAGAAAGTTGAAGAAAATGTGCAAGAAGCTGAGCAGGGCATTGATTAATTTGAAGTTCAGGTATCTAGTTAAGAAACCAAGGACCATTTTGGCATCAAGGAGAAAGAGAAGAAGGCTGGATGTTCTTACAGAAGCATCAGAGCACATGGATTGAGGAAAAGAACTAAGTTTTGGTTGCATGAGGACATGCAACACCTTCACAGTGGGGGTATGTAGAGCCTTGAACCTGTATCTTTCCATACACCTCTCAGCCTCCTTTTCCTACTCATTTCATCCATAAAACTGATTAAATCATTGTATTTTAGGGTCTTTTACGTGATTTTCTAACTATGTTAAGTGACTGTTGTTTGGTTTAGAATTTTGGTTCAGAGTGCTGCGTTTCCGCAGCCCACACAGGTTTCCGCAGCTGATCCAGGTTTCCGCAGCTCGCACAGGATTCCGCAGCTATTTTATTAAACGATATGTTGCAGGTGTCCTCTGAGAAGATGAGACACATAGGCAAGTTCCAGGGGTCGAGGACATGGTACGTGTCCCTCCAGATCACCCAGAACAACCATAAAAGCCCGCAGTCAACGAGGAGGCAAATACCGGTCAATAGAAGTGTCCAGTGGTGGCACGGCTCTGCGTTGTTGTATTTTTGGGCACGTGAAGCTAGGTGGCATCGTCCTCAGCCACGGAGGCAATCCAGAAGCACGAATCCAACAGCCATATTCCCCGGATTGAATGAGCACGATGACAGTTACCTAGATCCGAGGACGCAGAGGATTCACGTGTTTTTAACAGCTGGTTGAATAGCATAGATTTTGTTCAAGTAGTTTGTTTTTCTCCTTATAAAGAAAGCGTCCTTGAATGCTATAGAGTTAGTTGTTGGACAATCATTTTGTATGTAATTTTGAGCTCCCCACTGTACTTTACATTTGTTGTTAATACATGAGAAGACTGTTTGGCATTTAAGCATATAACTGCTCTTTGAACCGGCTGAAGTAGGCAGAGGGCCCCTGTTTGCTGAAGCCCTGTACAGTAACTTTTAATTTCCAGCATTTCTTTTTCTTGTTTCATGTATAATAGCTGTACAGATGTCTTTTCAAATTGTTGCATTTTTTTTCAACATGTATATTAGCTGTACATAAACTTTGAATTCTGTTGATTTACATTTTTGCACTTTTATGTTCATGAATGATCAGTGTGTTATGCGGGTTTCTTAGGCAAGCCCGGGACAGTTTTCTTTCTTTTCTTTTCATAACTAGTGGCATGCATGATCGTCTTGTCTATGTTGCTGACATTCATTATTTTGCAGTTTTGATTTTCCTTACTGTCATCTCTTTAACTTGCACATTTACTTTCTGCTCTTAGATATCAAGTTGTTCATCTATTTATGGTTCCTTTTTCATAATCAAATAACTTTATTGGGAGCCAAAATATCACTTAGTATAACTTGATTTAGTCTACTTTATAACTCACATTACTTGACTTATTCATAACTGTTTCTCACATGATAAATTCAGCTGAAAGGCAAAAGGTTAAGAGGAAGTTAAAGTGTTGTGACTAGTCTCTTTTATGTAGTTTCACTTGGATTCACATTGTTTAACATTTCATGATGTCTTTTCATAGAGAAGATTAAGATTGAAGAGTTGAAATAGTGTGAGATAGTTGTCTTTTCTTTTAGTAGGATTTAATATAGATTTCATTTTCATTTTCAATCAGCAACAGAGATACTGGGCCGATGTCATTAGTCCTTTATTTGATGTCTTTATTTTTTTTCAAGAGTTGATTTCATTGCAGTTGTTGTTCAAGCTTTCTTGCAGAATACTCTTTAAGTTTTGAGCAATCATTTAGAGATCACCACAATCACCCACATTTCACTTTCTTTATTACTTCCACCACATCACAGTAGGAAAAATACAATTGAAAACAAACTTAAAAATCTAAAAATGACAAAAGACAAAGAAAACGGTTATCTAAGTACATATAGTACACCTCACTTCATCAGCTTACGAGCCCCGGGTTGACATTTAAAAGTTGCAATTTAGACATCACTAAATTGACCAAACAGATGACTTTCAAAAGAAATGGGTCTTTCATCTTGCATTAAAACAACACCCATTCCATTTCCTGGAGCATCACATTCCACAATAAAGGTTTTTGTGAATTCTGGTGTGGCTAAGACCAGTGCTGGGAACATTGCCTCTTTAAGATTTTCAAAGGCCTTTGTTGCTTCTGGAGTCCATGAAAATGCATATTTCTTTAATAATGTTGTTAGAGGCACTACTATTCTCCCATAATTCTTAACAAACTTGTGAAAATACCCTGTCAACCTAAGAAATCCTCGCAGATGCTTTATGGATGTCGGGATTTTCCTTTCCTTAATGGCTTTAATTTTGTTAGGGTCTACCTTAACGCCTTCATGAGATACAATATGACCCAGATATTCCACCTCTTGTACTCCAAAGAAACATTTGGATCTTTTTGCATATAATTGTTTCTCCTCCAATAGTTTTAGCACCCTGTCAACATGTTCAACATGATCCTTCCAAGACTTGCTGTAGATTATTATATCATCAAAAAATACTAACACAAATTTTCTAAGGAAGGGTTTGAAAATGGAATTCATCAAACCTTGAAATGTAGAAGCTGCATTGGTAAGGCCAAAAGGCATGACCAAAATTCGTAATGACCCTCATGAGTTCGAAATGTTGTTTTAAGAATGTCTTCAGTCTTCATTCTGATTTGATGATATCTTGAACAATGATGCAACTTGGTGAAGTAAATTGATCCATGCAATTTAACCAGTAATTCATCAATGATAGGAATGGGAAACTTATCTTTAATAGTGAGCTTGTTGAGCTTCCTATAATCTGGAAACATGTGCCATGATCCATCCTTCTTATGCACCAATACTACTGGAGTAGAGAAAGAGCCTTGACTAGGTTGAATTATACTAGCCTCTAGCATTTCTGCAACCATACGTACAATTTCACTCTTTTGGGCATAGGGATATCTGTACGGTCTGTTGTTTGGAGGAACACTTCATGGAATCAGATGAATAGCATGATCATGATCATGGATAGGTGGGAGACCTTCGGGAGTCTCAAATACCTTGGAATGATTATCCAAGACCTTTTGGAGATCTGGAGAAATAGATGATTTCGATGTGGAAACATCTAGCGAACATAATTGTGCAATTACACCTCTTTGTTCCTTTTTTAGAATCTTTGTCATACCGTTAGAGCTAATTATCTTTCCCGGTTTCCCTGCAATACCCCTTAATTGAACTTCCTTTCCTTCCATAAAAAATTTAATGAAAATTTCTTGAAAATTAAAAGCTATTGTACCCAAGGATTGTAGCCATTACACTCCTAGTACAACATCAGCACCTCCCATTGGAATGGAAAGCATTGGGCTAGTCAATAAATATTCTCCCATGGATAGCTTGATATTATGGCACTTTCCATAGAATTTTATTGTTCCTCCATTTACAACCATCACTTGACACTCTAGAGCTAGATATAGGAAGCAATTCAATTCTTTTGCTACCTTACAATGAATAAAATTGTGGGTACTTCCTGAATCAATCAACACTATTACCTTTTTCTTCTTGATTTTTCCTTCTATCTTGATGGTTTGAGGAGTGGTAATTCCAGCCAATGCATTACAAGATATGGTTGGATTCATTTCCTCTTTATCTAGGCTTTGTTCCTAGAGTATATCCTCTTATTTTGACCTTTCTTGCTCCTTTTCTTCTTCCTCTTCACAATCTATGTAGAATAGTTACTTCTCAGCACACTTATGACCTTTAGTGTATTTGCTATCACAACTATAACAAAGCCCTTTTGCTCTTTTTTCTTCCAATTGTTGTGGTGTCAACCTTATAGGTTGTGGAAGACTAGGGGCAACAACACTTCCATCTTTATAGTTGTGAGTGGTATGCTTCCTGATTGCCATAATTTTTCTTTCCATTTTCCTTGCTAACCTAAATGTCTTCTCTAATGAATCAGGTTCCCAAAGGCGAAAATCAAGTTGGATATTATCCTTTAAAGTCCCTATGAACACATCAATCCTATGCTCCTTTGGAATATTTTTTACCCTTATGTTTAATTTTTGGAACTCCTCAATGTGCTCCATTATTGAACCCTTTTGTTTGAGACTTATCAATTGGCTAAAAAAAGTGTTGCTTTTTGTATCCTCATGATGTGCTGTCAATTCTTCCGTAAAAATTGTGCAAGTGATAATTTGTTTACGAGAACAAAGCGATTGATACCATACAAAATGATTTGGTTCCAGATATAAAGTTTCAATACGTACCTTTTGTGTGTTTTGCACATTATTGAGATCGAAAAATTGTTCCATCTATAATATCCATGTTGCTGGATCCTTGCCATCAAACTTCCTCATATCGATTTTTGGAATATGGTGGGTCTTCGATCCAAAATTAGAGTCTATGAAATCACGATTAACATTTCTTTTGTTCGCATCATGAGTTTCCTTTACTACCCTTTCACCATTAGTAAGTATTTCTTGTAGAAAATTTGTTAAATCTGTCTTCAAATCTATATTCAAATCGTCAATCTCAGCTTCCATGCCCTTTATCTTAGATTCCACATCATTTATCTTAGCTTCTATTAGCTTTTGTGAGAGTGAAATTTGTTGCACTTGGTCTTGTAATTTTGATATATCATGTAGCATTTCTTCCTCTTCTTCATGAGTTATGCTAGAGATTTCAGGTTGCTTACTAGTTGTTTGCATTTTCTTTCCTCGAGGCATCAGTTACCAATAATAGTGCTCTACTATGCCCTTTGAATTCCTTCAAAATAATTTTTCAAACCAAGCTTAAGCAAAAATTTAAGAAAATCTACACACCTTTTCCACTTTGTAGGAGCTTGATATTGCCTCTGATGTATCTCCGTAATTTCGGATCATCAAGTTCTGAAATTGCAACCTGCAGTAGCCCTCTATGTCCTCTTTTCAATGCCACCAGTCTGATCCCAATTGGATTCTCCAAGGAAGCTTTATGCCAAATCTCCCAAAGTGACCTGATTATAGACTAGTTCAATAGAGCGAACTTGTACGACGTGCCACGTGTCCTTGTTTCTACCTTTGGCTTTAAAAAATATATTCAAGAAACTACAGTCCATCCTCTTTCTATACCTTCTCACGAAATTTCAATCTGATGCTCAGAGAGAAAGTTATGATGATTTTTCCTAGGTCACCTATTTGGAATGTAATTCAGGAGTCTACAAAAAGACCAACTTCCTCAGATCGTATCTCTACAAATATAGCACGAAAAGCTCTGAAATTCAAACCTGAGGTTCAATGCGATTTCGTCTCAAATGGGATTTTTTTTCACTTCTAAAACATCACAGAAAAATGGTTATAGTGAAAATGCCACGATGACCTATTTGGAGCAGCGAAACCCTAGAATTCAAAGCTCTGATACCAAATGTTATGAAACCAGCTCACAAAAGATAGAAAAGATAGATCAACACCTTAGAATTCATCCTATTCGAGGGGGCAACCCCCTTTACATTACACAAATGAATGATTATTTGATGATTCAAATGACAAAACCTCCTTTCTATATATAGGAATCTAAGGAGTCACAAGATAACCCAGTCGACCTAACAATAATAATATAAAGGCACAAAAATAACAATAGATGGATTCTATGGGACATAGTAATAACAATATGGGGACAATAGGGGCACAAAATATTAATAAGGGATACAACTACAATAGTAATGGGGTAATCACTAGTATTATAGGGACCTAACACAAAGTAATCATCTTGGAATATTTTCATTTTCATTCATGTTTGAGCAATCTATATTTTCATTTACTAAGGAAAATGATTATAGATCGCATCTAGATGAATGTTAAACAATCCTGGGTTATAGAGTAGATTAATTCATATGTTTTCCATTTGATTCATTGCTACAAATCCATCTATTTCACTCCACTATAAGCATTAAACATGCATTCAATCACCTTTCATTGGGAAACGAGTCCCATCATATCCACTCAAAGCCACCACCTAAACGGAAAAGGATTTGTCTTAAGGTTTGGACTGGGTGGTTTCCCCCTGGTTGAAGCAACAATTTTCGAGGCCACAACACCTTATTTCTCTTTTTATTTTCGAGAAATCCACCAAATTCTCTCTTTCAAGAATCTGTTCATACCACAAATTATTTGTCCAGATCTGCAATCTTTAACACTTGAGGCTTTGTCAACAATTGCTTCAACTGCTTAAAACTTGTTGCACATTCCTCTGTCCATTCCAACTTCTTGCCTTTCCTTTGCAACATTGTAATCAGATAATAAATGCAAGAGAAGTTCCTGATGAACCTCCTATAATAACCTGATAACCCTATAAATGATCTTACCTCATCCACATTCTTAGGAACTTCCCACTCCATGATATTCCTTACCTTCTCTGGATCCATTATTATGCCTTCCTTGGAAACCAAATATCCCAAGTAGTGTACCGTTGTCTCAAATAAACTACATTTTCTAAGCATCACATACAATTGATGCTCTCTTAGCAATCTCAATACTGTTTCTAAGTGTTCGACATGTTCTTCCTCTTTTCTAGAATATACCAATATATCATCCATGAATACAATAACAAACTTGTCCAGATAAGTACGCAACACACTATTCATCAAGCATATAAAAGTAGATGGAGCATTATTAAAACCAAATGGAACTAAAAAAATTTCATAATACCCATACTGGTCCAGAAAGCAGTCTTGTAGATGTCCTCTTCTTTAATGTGTACCTAATGGTATCCTGTTCTCATATCAATCTTTGAGAACATTGTTGCTCCCTTCAGCTGATCAAACAAGTCATCAATCCTTGGAAACAGATACCTTTATTGATGGCGACTTTGTTTAAATACTTGTAATCAATGCATAACCTGAGAGTATCATATTTCTTTTTCAAAAACAAAAGTGGTGCACCCCAAGGTGACACACTTGGCATAATGTATCCCTTTTTAAGAATTTCCTTCAATTGAAACTTCAACTCCACCAACTCCAGTGTGCTCGTCTTGTAAGGTGCCTTTGATGCTAGTGTTGCCCTTGGTACCAACTCAATAGAAATTTATACTTCCCTGTGAAGTGTTGGAAACACATCCTAAAACTATTGTAAAACTAGGTACCTACTCAAGACATCCGCATCCTCAACTTCCTTAACTTTAGTCATTGGAAATTTGCATTATGAATAACACACACGATTTCCTACGGCTGCGCTTCGCCTACATAGTTGTCACCATTCTAACTAATGTTGCCTTCTTCTTACCCTGCAAGATCCTCTATTCCCCATTTTCATCCAAACACTCAATAGCCTTGTCATAACAGTACACCTTAGTCCTATCAAGATACAACCATTCCATACTGAACGACATATTATATGATCCCGATGGAAATGCATTAAAATGTGTTGATGTAGGAATACCATTCAACCCAAATTCACAAGCTCTTACCTATTGATGAACTCTCTTCTTTGTACGTGTAGCTAACTACACTAACCAAGATTATGTATGCAATTCTTTATTCTAACCACACTTATCCACCAGGTCAGGATTTACATAACTATAATTAGATTCAGGGTCAATCGAAATAGAATCAACTTGATCACAAAAATTACCATCCATCTCAATAATAGAAGCCTAGTGATATGCTTGTCTGTTCTATAATGCTACATAGATCCATGGAATACCTTGTCCGACATCCCCCACTTTTTGTGCCTCTTGAGCACTATAGATCTGCGGTCTACCACCTTGATGCTCTGGAAAATCTCTCTTGCATGCTCTCCTCCACAAGTTCAACAATGCAAGGCTTTCCAACTATCACCCTTGTTTTGCTCCTCATACCAGAATCTCTGTCCTCTATTAGATGCATTAAACTTCTTATGAGGGGTTGCATTCTCTTTGTTACTTGTATATTGAGGTCTTGTTCGCTTCTTATCCCATTTCCCTTTATTATTTTGATTACCTTTCCAGTCCGGCTTAGTCTCAGATCTGTGCTTTGATTTCTCAAAATAATGCTTTAGCTTCCAGATGGCCTCCTCCAATGATCTAGGCTCATCAGAGTCAATCATGTCCTTGATTTTACCGAAAACCCAATGATGAATCATTAGATCTTGGCCTTATCCTCCTTTAGGTAAGGCACATACCTCAATAACCCCAAGAATATTCTAGTTTTATCCTCATCGATCATAGACCCCATCTTTAGTTCATAAAATTCCTTTGACCTATCGTCATAGTATCTCTCTGATAAATACTTCTTCCTGAATAGTCTCTCGAACTTATTTCAATTCAACTACTCTTCATAAATACCTCTGACACTATTTGCATCTTCCCACCATATATTTGATTTACCTTTAAGACTGAATGTAGCTATTATGGCCTTCATGTTTTCTAAGTAATCATGCAACCTAAGAAGTTATTCATACCAATCAACAGTGTGTATGCATCTTGTGACTTCTTCATTTCCCCATCAAATGTAGGTGGCTTTGCTTTCTTGAACTCATCCAGAAAATATCCCCTATCACTCCTCCTATAAGGATGATAATGATGATGACCATGATACCTATCTGAACCAGAACTAGAGTAAAGCCCATGTCCACTTCCTCGTCTATCAGGTGTATCCAATAATCTACCATATTTTATTGTGTCATCTCTATCCAACATGTGCCCACCATGTAACTTGCTACCGTGTGCTCCATCAGTGTTATCCTCCTATCCATGACTAAGTCTAAGTGGTTCCTGTCTCTGCAAGTCTGACAAGCTCTGAAGAATCACCGCATTAACCTCTTCTTGTTTCTCCTATGCCCTAGCAAGTATCTCTTGTGATTGAATGATTCAATCATTATCTTCTTTGCAACTCCTTATTTCTGCCATCAAACTTCTCAAAGTGTCTCCTATGTTAGGAGAACATCCCTCACCATGTTTCTCATCTGATATATAGGTATAATCTCATGGGTTGTATTCTACCATTTTCCTAGTCATTTTTTATCATGGGGGCTCCACTAGGGGAGTAACACCATACCATGTGTTATAGACATTTTTGTGCCTTACAGCATTGAGCATGAAATGTCCATAATATAAGGGATCCAAAGTCCCTAAACATGTTGTTCCTACCCCTAGAGGAACAAGGCAAACAAACCACAGCAATTCACAGAAGTTCTCCACCAGAAACTGCTCAAAAACAAGTCAATTCAGGATCAATTCAGAGGCTCCACTAGCTGTCTGCGCTGAAATGCAAAGTTTGCACTGGCTACCTGCACTGCAACACAGGTAGAAGCACTACCAGGGTGCGCTGAGCGAGAGTTGACAAATGGCAAGTTCATTCAACAAGTTGTCAAGACCCAGGAAGCTTCCAGAATCTTCCTCAATGACACTTGCCTCAGTGAATTCGACTAGTGATGAGTAAGAGGTTCTCAATCTCCAAGTGGAAGCAAGAACCTCCAAGTGGAAACAAGAACTGAAAGAGGGAGAGGACACTAGTCAGATCTCAAGCTGACTCATCCTCTCTCCAAACATCTATATATGGATCTCTCCTCCATGAGATCCGGAGGCGGGAATTTTGTTATTGCAAAGAATTGTTGCTGGTTTGAGACTGGAATCATTGGGTGCTTAATGCTTTGAAGGGAGATGAAGGTAGGAATTCCATTTGCTGGGAAGGAGATGCTGGATTGCAGCCTTCTTGGTTGTATCTCTTCCTGAACCTTGTTATTCATCAATAAAGCTATCTTGGTTTCTCCTATATACTGATGTATCTTTGATGTATGATTGCATTAGTATGTTTAGTTTATTTCTAATCCTGAACTAGTTATGAATATGAATCTATGTCTTTGTGTAGTGTTCTCTTCTTGTGATCTTGCAGAGACCTGTTGAAGCTAGGCGAGCAAGAAGGCAAGTAGCTGGGAACTCTCAAAGAGAAGAGAAACTGGATCGAGGGACAAACGGAAGACACCGGTTAGTCCATCCATCTCTCTTCATTCTTAATTCATAAAGGAAGAATACTAGAATAGCTGTCTCTGTTTGTTGCTAAGGCACTGTCACACCTTAGGTGGATAGGATCGTCCTGCATAGGCATTTTTCCCCACAACAAATTGGCGACTCCGCTGGGGAAAATTGGGAGAAACTCAAGAAAACTTTTATGGTAGCAGGTCGCTCTTGAACATGACACTTTTTCTCCGTACCACAATCGGGTTGGGTTGTTCCATTCGCCGGTCACATCACCATGGTCTCGCCATACCATCCATATTTGGGGTAATGCTACCGATCCATCGCATAAGTGTCGCCATATGTTCAAGAGAAGTCATTCAGAAAAGTCAACCGTGTCCCATCCACTGCCATACATTATCCTTCATCCTTTCATGACCGCCACCCTGAATCATATGTCACAGATCGTTTTCACCTCCATCAAAATCATTAGCTCCGTTCCGTGTCACTGATGTGGGATACATTAAGGCCCTCCTTTAACAGATCGCTTCTTGTCGACATCAGCTCATTATCCAAGAAGTTGATCTAGGAACAACCCCTTCAGTACTTTGAAGCTTGCATGCCTCAATGGCAAGTTTCTCACTTCCGGCGACAGGTATACATCAATGACCTTCGACCGAAAGATTTTGCGTGGTGTTCGACGCCAAGTCCTTTATTCACACCACGTGAATTGTACTGCAGTACCTTGAGGGTCATTATCATTATCGGTGATTCCTCTCGCGCTTGTTAACGGTTTACCTCATTGACCGGTAATCAAGCGATGTCTTTCCATGTTCGACTTCAGAACATTTCTCACATGGATCGACTTGTACTTAGAGTGAAGATCGAACGAGTTTGAAGACCCCGGATCTAGTTTCATCCATCCGGGCTGCGATATATATTCAGGAAAGATAAAGACATTGACATGTACATCATTGCATCAGATAATCATCCTATCCAAAGGATGATAATTTCATCAAAATTATCAGTCTACCATGAGACAATTGTCTGTTCTATGTACAGTAAAATGAATCTATAAAGCTGAGCATGGGAATGCCCGCCTTAGCTAGATCATGAAAGCAGTATGAAAAATAATGTATTGTATTGTATCTTATTACAGGTCTCCTCCCAGCATTGGATGAACTTCGGATCCTCCTGATAAAGTATTTCACCCGATAAACGGCCTCATACTTTAGGGGGCAACTGTTATAGACATTTTTGTCCCTTACAGCATTGAGCATGAAATGTCCATAATCTAAGGGATCCAAAGTCCCTAAACATGTTGTTCCTACCCCTAGAGGAACAAGGCCAACAAACCACAACAATTCACAGAAGTTCTCCACCAGAAACTGCTCAAAAACAAGTCAATTCAGCATCAATTCAGAGGCTCCACTAGCTGTCTTCGCTGAAATGCAAAGTCTGCACTGGCTACCTACACTGCAACGCAGGTAGAAGCACTACCAGGGTGCGCTGAGCGAGAGTTGACAAATGGCAAGTTCATTCAACAAGGTGTCAAGACCCAGGAAGCTTCCAGAATCTTCCTCAATGACATTTGCCTCAGTGAATTCGACTAGTGATGAGTAAGAGGTTCTCAATCTCCAAGTGGAAGCACGAACCTCCAAGTGGAAACAAGAACTGACAGAGGGAGAGGACACTAGTCAGATCTCAAGCTGACTCATCCTCTCTCCAAACATCTATATATGGATCTCTCCTCCATGAGATCCGGAGGCGGGAATTTTGTTATTGCAAAGAATTGTTGTTGGTTTGAGACTGGAATCATTGGGTGCTTAATGCTTTGAAGGGAGGTGAAGTTAGGAATTCCATTTGCTGGGAAGGAGATGCTGGATTGGAGCCTTCTTGGTTGTATCTCTTCCTGAACCTTGTTATTCATCAATAAAGCTATCTTGGTTTCTCCTATATACTGATGTATCTTTGATGTATGATTGCATTAGTATGTTTAGTTTATTTCTAATCCTGAACTAGTTATGAATATGAATCTATGTCTTTGTGTAGTGTTCTCTTCTTGTGATATTGCAGAGACCTGTTGAAGCTGGGCGAGCGAGAAGGCAAGTAGCTGGGAACTCTCAAAGAGAAGAGAAACCGGATCGAGGGACAAACGGAAGACACCGGTTAGTCCATCCATCTCTCTTCATTCTTAATTCATAAAGGAAGAATACTAGAATAGCTGTCTCTGTTTGTTGCTAAGGCACTGTCACACCTTAGGTGCATAGGATCATCCTGCATAGGCATTTTTCCCCACAACACCATGTGGGTTCATATTGGGGTATATTTATTGAGGAAAAAATGACATAATATGTTGGGGGATATATAAGGGGTAGATTGTTTTTATATTGGAAGGTATAAAAAATGGAGCCCAAAGTAAATGAAAAAATATAAGGAGATATAAAAAATGTTAATGAAAAAATGAATACCTACAATATCTAGATAAAGTAGGGGTTTTTAAATTGGGAAGGTGTATTGGGTTTGTATTGGTAGGGGGTTAAATAATGTGATTTTTAGAGGTATTTTCCAATATGTAGTCAAATTATGGGTATCATTTAATACACCACGAATGCACATGATATGTCATAGGTTCATTGACTGAAGCCGTTGTGTCTTTGATCTTCTTTTCCTACAAGTTATATCATGTCAACTAAACCAAACCATAAATAGCCAACGCACCTTAGTGTAGTTCAGGGGAGGATATATCATCTGCAAGACCAACCAGATTAGCGCAATACATATACAAACATAATCATATCTACATTTAATCATCATTTCAACCATTATCCAGTCATCAATGCATGACCATACCATCCACATACCATGACCTCATCCATGACATATACACCATATCAATGTATGCATAACAATATATAAACATGGACATGTATAACCAATGCATAACTGACATACACTCATGACAACCACATTCAACAAGACCATCATTTTTTCACATGACGACACCACTATACCTATGACCAAGGTCATGCATATGCAACAAGCACATAGACAACAAGCGTCAGGAACACATATATGCAACTGACATGAATGCATGACCAACACACACTGCCCATCCAGTACAAGGGGTGAACCACACTCTGATACCACTTTGTAACCACCCTCCTCCCACATTTACCTAAATTAACCGGTTTTCTAAGGTAAACATGTGATGAGAGGCTACAATGATCTAATTTAACTCCCCATGTACAGTTAAGGAAGTGGAACTGACAAAACCCAACTAATTTGATCTTCTACACATGTTACAAAACCTTCAGGAGCCAACCAACCCTTCCATGTCACCAACCCCCGAGGTAACTTGACATTTTAGATCCTCAGTCACTCCCATGGCATGGGCATGCATGCAACTGGGACCCCGTAGTCACTCCCACAAAAAGGGCATGCCCTCAACTGGGGAAATTCTTATCTAGTTCTAAGCCAACGACTTCAGATTATATGCCACTTTTTCAAGGCCAGGACTCAAGCCACTACCTTAAAGTTCATGAAACTTCCATAAATGAAAAATAACATCAAAACAATGATACTAATGCAAATACATGATCAATGACTTGATTGGACCCATACTAGCCATGAGAAACATCTCGTCAAAAATGTCACAAATATGAAATCTACGTGTCATATCAACATATATGAGCATAGGGTTACTTATCTGAGAGTCGTAAGGAAGCACTCATGCCTTATCACAATAGCTACATTATCATCTATTAGGTCATATAGTCATTTTTCATTGGCATTTACTAATCAAAACATGGTGAGATCCATAGATTGCCACTATGATAAAACATACTCATAACCAGCATATAAAAAACAAAAATAACAAGGGTATAATAATCATAAAAACCACATATGAAAAAATATATTTACCCATCAAATACAAAAGGAAAGAACCTCTTATTAACATATGAAAAATTCAACTAGGTGTAGGAATTCCACTTACCGCCTGACCGTAGATTGGTTGAACCAAATATTTCTTTTAGCCATTCACCCCCATGCCATATTACAAGAATGAATGTGGGATATCATGGAACAAATCCAACAAAACCAAACCAGGGCTTCCAGACGCAATCACCCCAACCCTCAACCAATGATTCCACCTCACAGTCGGAAATCACTAACCATCACTAGATTGATCTCTACCTAGTTGTCAAGGGCTTTGGATCGTTTGTTCCAACCAGGGCTTCCAGTACTAGTGACTTAATCCACAGATATTGTCAGGCTTCCAAAGCGTTTTTCTAACCAAGGCTTCCAGGACTAGTAACTCAACCCAAGTTGTTAAATGGATTCTAGAGCGTTTGTCCAACCAAGGCTTCTAGGAATTAGTAACTAAATCCACAGCCAACGGAACATAAGAACCAATTAAAAAACAAAAGGAAAGACACCCACAACACCATGACTATCTAGGAAATAGAAAGGCTAGGCTAATCCACCATCAATCCAGGAAATCCTCCATGCCAATGACATATCATGACTAAGAAACCACACACAGGTGACATGCATGCCAAAACTACAAAGGAAATCATACATGCAACTCGGTAGATGCAAGAAAACAATGTTGTAGTTGTTGATCCCGATGTCCTCTTTCATTTTCCTACTCTTCCTTTTCCTTTTTTCTCCAAAACACCAATTATGCCACACTCCTCCAAGAGTGCTCGAAGAAAAATCTAAGTGTTCAAGAGTGTGAGAGAGAGAGAGAGCAGAAACTGGGAGCTCCAAAATTGAACATACAAAAGCTACAAACTAATCCTCATAAGCCTTTTTATTAATGAGGCCTCTATTTTCTTCAATTTTCCATTATTTTCTTTCATTTTCCTCCTCACATGCAACTTGTAACTTTTCACCTTCCTTTTCTCCTAATTTTCATTTTTTTCATAAATAAAATGCCAATTAATTCCACTTTGCCTTTCCAAATCCTTTTCGATTTCCTTTTCCAATTTCCATATCCATTAATTAATCAGAAGTTATCCCCATCAATATGTTTTTGCCCAACATTAAACTTGGAATACGTGTCCCATGACTAAGGTCTTATTTTTCCTTTATTAATTTTATTACATGGATTTTTGAATAGGGTTGTTACAACAATCTACACAACAGATTCTAGTTCTAAATCGTGGAATACCATTTAGGAGTTATTTTAAGAATAGTTTCCAAAGGAGACAGAGGATTCACCAATTATCATGATAAAAAACTAAGTTGGTTTATTGACTTTTCACCAACAATTAGTGATGTCGTGAGGTCTCAACTTCATAAGATTAGAGCCCGACCGACATTACTCTCATACATAGATATGTTAAGTTGGGTAGTGGAAGAGGTAGATATTAGTGAATGATTGTTTTTTTCCCACAGAGGCATCATAATTGGGTATTTAAAGTTTGAAAGCCTTCGTGGTATGTATCATTTTCCCCAACCTGAAGTTGTATATAATGCTCAATTTGTGGAGCATTTTGTTAATAAGGAATGTTAAAGTAACAAGGAAAATTTACCCCAAATGATTAGAGGATGAATGTGAAACTCTAGTAAGTTTATAGAAGAATCTATGTGAAAATATTCAATTTCTTCCATTGCATCCCCTTTTTCGTACATTGCTTATATGTGATGTCATTTATATGTCAAACAAAATGTTTTTCACTTCCCGAGTGACTGGGTCCCTCTTATTGAGGATGTCTCTCATGGTTATGTCTTTGATTGGGCTCAAAATTTATTAGACAACATGGCTAGGCACAGTCTTCATTTTCTATTGCAAAAGTTTGTCTCTAGTATGTGACCTTTTTACATGTTGGCATATGTCATGGATTCCATTTATGAGTCAATTTTTTTAAAAGCCACGCAATTGTCCCCAAACAATTTTCAACACTTTATTATTTCAGAGATTCCAAAAGAGCCTTGTTACAAATTCATTTTCTTAAGATTCCCGTGGGATATGGTTCTATAGATAAAGACATCAATTCTACATCACAGTCAATGCCTCACATTTCCACACCATTATAAATTTCTTCGGTAGAGCAATTTTCTTCATCAAATCCTCTGGTCAATGATTTGAACAAAGGATGGAAATCATATTTAGACAATATATCAACTCCAAATGACACGACTGAGGAAAAAGAAGTCTTGGATACAATGCTTCAAATGTTTTCACTCTGCAAATAATCCTTGCCACTCCTAATCCTACATAGACTTCTCTTGACACATCGTTCCCCTTGTTAAAATTTCTCTCAACACTTGGGTCAATGTAGAAGTAATTCCTACTCATCCTACTACAAAGATTCAATTGAACATTGAGGAAATACTCCCAATTGAAATATTTTATCATCCTTAACATAAGGGAGTAATTAAGAAAAGCAGGAATAAAAGGAAGGCAAAAAATTAGGTATATCCTCCAAACTCTACTTCCTTGCAAGAGTTGGCTCAATATGCAGGGGCATATGATTCAACCACTATTGATAAAACAACCCATATCAAATATTTTATTCAAGAAAAGGATGAGAGGATATGATAACTAGAACATCAAGTAGCCCAATCTCAAATAGAACTACAAGAACAGGTCAAGCTATTCAAGGGTTATCACTTTGAAGAACAGAAAAAATGTGATGATCAAATAAAGGAATTGCATAAAATCCTAGTAAAATAAAAATTTGAAGCATACAATCTCACTGAGTTCAAACATGAATCCCTTGAAATCAATTCACATCTTGTCAAACAACAACAAATAATTTGTAATAAACTAAGCTTGATACAGGTGCAGTGCAAGTTGAGCTCTTCATTGGTCGATGAGCTAGTTAACATGGAGAGACAAAATGATGAGGCTAAACTAAGTCTGAATGATCTCCTTGAGTGGAAAATGGATAAAAATAGAATAAAACACAATTTTCTCAAGATTTATGAAATGTGCAAGTCCATTGTTTTAGGGAATTGGAGGGACATAATTCATTTAGTCAGAAACTTAGTTAATGATACTCAAAATATTTCATGCACTTTCACTCAGTCTATCACCCATCCTCTTTTGGACGAAAATTTAATTTCAAATTATGAAGAGGATGCATTTCTAGATTTGAAATCATTACACAAAACTTAGATGGATGAGAGATTAGAATTTGGTAGAAGGGTTGAATAGTTGTCAAAGATTAATATTGAGTAATAATGTTAGATCTGAGACTTTTGTGATCCATAATGAAGATAAATGTCTTTCGAATTAATCACATTTTTAGGATTGGGATGACGTTTCAAACCAAATGATGTGGTTCATCCTTAGGACAAGGTGGAAAAAATTATACAATCTTCATGAATAAATAATAAGGATGCATCATTGTCCAGGGTTAAAACTAGCCGCTAAAAACTAGTCATTGAGGACTAGTCGTTGAGAACTAGCCGTTGAGAACTAGTCGTTGGAGATTAGGTAACTAGAAATCCTAAAAAGGAATTATTTAATATTTATTCGTTATAAATTCTATTTAATATTATAAATATAGTTATAAACTTGGTTTTAGGAGCACCAATAATAATAATATAGTTAAGTAAATTAATAAGGGAATAAGAATAAGCTTCAATAAAAATAGTTCTTAAGATATAATGTTAAATCATAATAAATTATAAGAATTAATAAAATAGTTATATAATTAAAACGAAAAAGGGTATAAAGAGGTCAAGCGCAAGTTTCAAAATATTCCATAAGGGAGATTGATATTATTTACTATTATAAAATTTAGTTATAAATTAATATTAAGAATACTCCATAAATTAATAAGAGGGTTAAGAGTAAGTTATAAAACCATTTTTAGGAGTTTATAAATAATATCAAATACTAATATAAACTATAAAAAGTAAGGAAAGGAAGGAAAACAAAAGGAGCACATAATGTATTAAAAGGGGGGTCAAAACCAAAGAAAAAAAAAGGTCGGGGGGGGGGTGCACGAAGGGGGGATAATATAAGATTAGAAAAATATCAAGTACTAAGAAGCTAGAGAATTAATTAAAATAAAGTTAACCAATAGTAATATAAAAGGAGGGGAGAGGAAGGAAAAAATAAAAAGAAAGGGGGAAGAGACAAGAGGATCATAAGGAGAGGGCTAAAATCCAGCTCCTACTCAGCTTCCAAACATCATCTCAGTTGATATTTCTAGCATGCCTCTCAATTTCGATAGCATCCCTAAGTTTCCTATGGTGGAAATGATCAACTCTAGCAATGACTTTTGAATCCTCAATACAGACATGGTGCTTGGATTTATCCACATGCTCATATAAGGCTGATGATCGCGAATGATTGTGCCTTATGTCCGCAATGCGCTCATGGATCCTCTGGTTAATTAATCGACCCATTTCTCCAATATATGGAATACTGCATGAACATGGAACCAGTTAAACACCTTTCATGTCCTTTGGGGTTGATAGGGTCCTTAACCGAACCAAGAGAATTTCTAATGGTTCTAAAAGGTTTGAACAAAGATGAAACATTATTCCTCCAAAGGATTTGGGTAATCCTGTCAGTGGTCCCTTGAATAAACAGGAGATGAACCTTGGGGATAGAATCAAAATGAGCAGTTTTAACTCTTGGTCCTTTATAGGCTTTTTCAAAGGCCTTGAGGCTCTGAGTTCTGTTATACCCATTATTTTTGAAAACTTCAAGGATATGAGATTTCTCCTGCTCCAAGTGTCTTTCATCAAAGATTATCAGAGCATGGGTAGAAAGGGTGATAAGAACACTGAATTTCTAAGCAGGAAATGATGAGAACTAGCATGAAGATATTGTTTCATGTGATTTTTTTCCTGAAAAACTTGGTGAGAAACAGAACCATCATCCATTATAGAGAGGAGAATGTCAATGAAAGGAAGGCACCCATCCACCTCAACTTCCATCATGAACTTGATAGATTCAGATTGGGAATTAAGGTGGTTTAGAAACAGGTCTAATTTCTCACAACCATGGGGCCAGATGACGCAAGTTTCATCAACAAACCTTTTCCATTTCTTCAGGCTAAATTAAGCTGAGGCTAAGGCCCTGGTCTCAAAATCTTCCATAAATAAGTTAGCAACAATAGGGGAAAGAGGTGAACCCATCGCAACCTTGTAGTTTTTCTCATAGAATTCACCCTGGAAGATAAAGAAAGTCGAGGTGAGGCAGAGGCCAACCACTTTGGCATTGTCTTGGTCAGTGATCCAAATTATGACATCGAGAGTCCATTGATGTCATAAGTTAGATCATTGACCAAGACACTGGAAAATCGGTTGGCCTCAGCCTCACGTAGACTTTCTTTAGTTTCCAGGGTGAATTCTATGAGCAGACCTACGGGGTTTCGATGGCTTCACCTCTTTCCCCTATTGTTTCTAACTTATTTATGGAATATTTTGAGACCAAGGCCTTAACCTCATCTCAATTTCACCCGAAGAAATGTAAAAGGTTTGTCAATGACACTTGTATTGTGTGGTCCCATGGTCGTGATAAATTAGACCTGTTTCTAAACCACCTTAATTCCCAATATAAATCTATAAAGTTCACGATGGAAGTTGAGGTGGATGGGCACCTTCCTTTCCTTAACATTTTCCTCTCTAGAATGGATGATGGTTCTGTTTCTCACCAAGTTTTTCAAAAAAAATCTCACATGGAACAATATCTTCATGCTAGTTCTCATCATTTTCCTACTCATAAATTTGGTGTTATCAGGACCCTTGCTACCCGTGCTCTAAGAATCTCTAATGAGAGCCACCTAGAGCAAGGGAAATCTCATATCCTTGAAGTTTTCAAAAATAATGGGTATAGAAGAACTCAGAGCCTCAAGACCTTTCAAAAATCCTATAAAGGACCAAGAGTTAAAACTGCTCATTTTGATTCTATCCCCAAGGTTCATCTCTCGTTTATTCAAGGGACCACTGATAGGATTGCCCATATCCTTCAGAGGGATAATGTCTCATCTTCGTTCAAACCTCTTAGAACCATTAGAAATTCTCTTGGTTTGGTTAAGGACCCTATTGACCCAAAGGACATGAAAGGTGTTTACCTAGTTCCATGTTCCTGCGGTATTCCATATATTGGAGAAACAGGTCGATAAATTAACCAGAGGATCCATGAGCATGTAGCAGACATAAGGAACAATTGTTCCCACTCATTGTCCTTAGCTGCACATGTGGAGAAATCCAAGCACCACGTCTGTATTGAGGATTCCAAAGTCCTTGCTAGAGTTGATCATTTCCACCATGGGAAATTTAGGGAGGATATCGAAATTGAGAGGCATGCCAGAAATCTCAACAAAGATGATGGTTGGAAGCTCAGTAGGAGCTCGATTTCAGCTCTCTCCTTATGATCCTCTTGTCTCTTCTCCCTTTCTTTTTAATTTTTCATTCCTCTCCCCTCTTTATATCTTACTATTGGTTAATGTTGTTTTAATTAATTCTCTAGCTTCTTAGTACTTTATATTTTTCTAATCTTATATTATCCCCCATTTTTTTCTTCTTTTTTTCCTTTCGTTTTGACCCCCCTTTTAATAAATTATGTGCTCCTTTCGTTTTCCTCCCTTTCGTTACCCTTTATATTTTTTATTAGTATTTGATATTATTTATAAACTCCTAACAACATTTTTATAACTTACTCTTAACCCTCTTATTAATTTATGGAGTATTCTTAATATTAATTTATAAATAAAATTTATAATAGTAAATAATATCAATCTCCCTTATGGAATATTTTCAAACTTGCGCTTGACCTATTTATACCCTTTTCCATTGTTATATAACTATTTTATTAATTCTTATAATTTGCTATGATTTAACATTATATCCTAACAACTATTTTTATTAAAGCTTATTCTTATTTCCTTATTAATTTACTTATCTATATTATTATTGGTGCTCCTAAAACCAATTTTATAACTATATATATAATATTAAATAGAATTTATAACTAATAATTATTAAATAATTCCTTTTAAGGATTTCTATTTACCTAATCTCCAACAGCTAGTTCTCAATTACTAGTCCTCAACAACATCCTCAACGACTACTTTCAACAGCTAGTTCTCAATGACTAGTCCTCAACGGCTAGTTTTAACCCTGGAAAGTGATGCATCCTTACTATTTATTAATGAAGATTGTATTATTTTTTCCACCTTTTCCTAAGGATGAGCCACATCAGTTGGTTCGAAATGTCAACCCAATCCTGGTAAATATTGAGGTCAATTGGTAGCTATTAATTAAGCTCCATGGTCATTGGAGAGTTCTTAAGACGCTCACATACTTGACAACTCACATGCTTCCACTTCTTCAAGATTTTGTCTTCAACTTCCAGCTAAATATAAAGCCTCATTCTCCTCAAGAGCTAGCGCCACTTCTAGATATCTATCAACAATGGAAGCGAGCTATTGGCTCAACATCAACTTAAAGTCATCTAATTTATTATTTATTTTCAAATGTAACTATTTTACTAATTTATGAAAAAGATATTTTATTTTAGTTGAGAGGATATTAGAGACTCATTTTCTCCCTTATTTTTAAAGAAGACTATAAATATGGGTCTCGAACTCATGCAAAGGGTTCTGAATTTTTCCAAAAAGATCTTCTATTACACTATTGTACTTAAGTATTTTTATTAATATATCTAAACCATTTTGATTCCAACATGCAAAAACTGCAAGCAAATTAGGTACTTCTATATTCTCTGCTTTTTGTATATCTTTAAGGAAATCAATATATTTAAATTGAAACATTGTTCTTTATAATTTGTTTTCACTGACTAAAGTACAATCACTATTGATGTGTGAAGATTTGTTCATTTCCACTACATTGAATGATTTAGTGTTATTCCATATATGTTTGTGTTCAACATTAATTTGATTAACTATTTAGTCAAATTAAAATTTTTCAATTGCGATTATGAATGTTATATCTTGGAGATATTTATTTTCACTCTGATAGTGTTATATTTGTCTCACATACACATTATAATACATGTAGAATATATTATAAGTTAGATATTATATTAGTTTATCTAATCAATCCACTTTCAACCATTTATTTTTCATTTCAACTTAAGATTTTTATTGTGGATAATTGGGCGCATTGAAACCAGTTGGAACCACCATTTTCAACAGAAAGGGGTCTAACTTGGGCCTCCCACTTAGTGATATCCTAAATATTGATAAGGTCATTTTTGGCCATCAACATTTTTGATTTTAGAAGAAGGGCCATCCGACTATGAATGGAAAAAATATTTCAAGAAAAAATGCTAGTTATTCTAAGAGTCAATCATCACCCCTAGCTTCTCCACCAAATTCCAAGTCTTCATCCCATTCCCCTCCACCTAGATCTAAAGTTGCATAGCCTTCCCATGCTTCTCCTAGTACTGTTCGCAGGTCTTCTAGTGAACCTTCTATAAACGCACCTTTACCTTCGGAGCCCCTTGTTTCTCCAAATATCCAAACTATCATATAAAATATTGAAGGATTTTCCATTTCTGGTGAACATTTAGAAGAGCTAGAAGTTTCAGGAGGAAGTGTAACTTCTTCATTCAAAGGTTCACGAATATTAATGAGAGCTTAAAGAGAAAAATTAGGAGTTAAACCATTTGAATTCCCTTAATATAATCATCATAGGAAGAAACTTATTTCACCCACTTGTTCATTTGTGAGTGATAACATATATTCTACTTCTCCTCCACCTACACCTACTCTTCCCTTAGTCACACAATCAATGCAAACTTCTCCATCTTCTACTTTGTCCATTGTTTCTATTTTATTCATCCAATAGTCACTGTTATTGTTACTAGTTCTGAAAGAGCATCATCATCTATTGTTACTTCCTCTAATGTTGCTACTAGTACCACTACCTTTGGTTCCCCTACTTCTACCAGAATGGAAAACAGACCATGGACAATCCGAGGAGCTGTAAATATTAACCCCCCTTTACATCCTCTTCCTAAATATCCAAAGAGATGGTTACCTAAGTATAATCCTGACGATGGCCTTCTAGTAGAAGAGAACATTCATAATTGCATGTTGGCTATTAATCTCAATTTTGTTTCCAAAGAATATTTTGTATGTAGGATTTTTCCTTACACGTTTGAAGGTGCAGCTAGATCATGGTACTTCTCTTTTCTTCCAAATTCAATTAATAACTAGGATAATTTTGAATAATTATTCCTTAAAAAGTTTGGAGATGAAAACCCCCCTCCTTATTTGATAAATTATTTGTCTAATATTAAAATTGGACCTAATGAAATATCAAATATTTTAACTCCAGATTTAACAAAATTTTAAATAAGATCCCAAGTACCACTAAGCCAAGTGAAGAGGTACGAGTTGATTGGTATATCAGTGCTCTTCCTTCTTCAATAGCCATGTTTGTAGATAGAGCACAAAAGAAAAGACTTGTAGATAATATGAAAGAAGCTTTAATAGTGGTTGAAAAAAGAATGCTTGCACTTGAAAATAAAACTCCTGTTGAAGAAAATAAACCTGCCAAGAAAATCACGTTCAAGGATGAACCAAAGAAGAAAGGCGTTAAGGATCCATTTGATATGGAGGGATTAAAAAAGGTTCTCAAAATTTTTTCTAATGAAGTGGTTGATTTGAAGAAACAAGTAGCTGAAAATTCCTCTTCTAAAATATATTTTATATCCTTCAAAAGGACAAAACAATCTCCACCTCCTTCTCAGTCTCCTACACAAATCTTAGACACTTATGAAGATGGTGAAGAAGAAGAGAAGGAAGAAGTTCAATCAACTGAATAATAAACACAAGTATCTGAGGCTAATTATCTTTGGAATTATATTCTTCCTATATCTGATGAGGAAGAGGAATAATTTATTCCTATCATGACTAGAAGTAAAATTTTTGCAAGTACACCTTCCATGAGTCAAAAGGACAAAAAAATGTACACTTAAGAAAACTTCCAGTCCTTCATCTAATGCTCCTAAAGCTATTTCTTCAAACCCTTTCTCATCTAAAACCTTGATTGGGTCTAATAATATTGAATACAATATTGTTGAAGATATGAATAAGAATAAGGAGAATGCCTCTCTCTTTGAAGTTAGTATGATGAAGAAACAATGTAAATTGTTATTGAATGCTTTAAGTGCAACTCCAAACTATCCTTTTCCATCAACTATTGTCACAACTAAATCTTCTAAGAGTAAAACGAAGTCTAAACCTCCTTCTTCATATTCAAATAAAATGAGTCAAATAGATCCCATTCTCATTGGTGACAGATCAAATTATCACACACCACCCTTGTTGGGTCCCTATGATACTAGTCATTACCCCATTACTATTGTAGTTGTATCCCTTATTAATATTGTTGTGCCCCTATTGAACCCATATTGTTATTACTGGGCCCCTTAGAATCCCTCTATTGTTATTTTTGTGGCTTTATATTATTATTGTTAGATCGGCTGGGTTATATTGTGACTCCTTAGACTCCTATATATAGAAAGGAGGTTTTGTCATTTGAATCATACAAGAATTGTTCATTTATGTAATGTAAAGGAGGTTGCCCCCTCGAAGACGCTAAATTTTAAGGCATTGATCTATCTTTTCTATCTTTTCGTTGAGCTGGTTTCATAAAATTTGGTGTCAAAGCATTGGATTCTAGGGTTTCGTTGCTCCAAATAGGTCATTGTGGCATTTTAGCTATAACTTTTTTTATGCGATGTTTCAGGAGCTAAAAAAAAACCCTTTTGAGAATAAATCACGCTGAACCTCGGGTGCGAATTTCATAGCTTTTTTGTGCTATATTTGCAGAGATATGATCTAAGGAAGTTGGTACTTTTGTAGACTCATGAATTACATTCCAAACAGGTGACCTGCGGAAAATCTTCATAACTTTCTCTTTGAGCATCGGATTGAAATTTTGTAAGAAGGTATAGAAAGAGGATGGACTGTAGTTTCTTGTATATATTTTTCAGAGCCAAAGGTCAAAACAATGACTCGTGGAATGTTGTACAAGTTCACTCTACTAAATTAGTCTATAATCAGGTCACTGTGGGAGATTTGGCATAACTCTTCATTGGAGGATCAAATTGGGGTCAGACTGGTGGCATTGGAAAGAGGACATAGAGGGCTACCATAGGTCACAGTTTTAGAACTGGATGATCTGAAATTAGAGAGATACATCAAAGGCAATATCAAGCTCCTACAAAGTGGAAAAAGGTGTGTAGATTTTTTAAATTTTTGCTTAAGCTTGGTTTGAAATTTTTTTTGAAGCAATTCAAAGGGAATAGTAGAGCATTAGTATCGGTAACTGATGCCCCAAGGAAAGAAAATGCAAACACCTAGTAAGAAATCTGAAAGCTCTAGCATGACTCATGAATAAGAGGAAGAAATGCTACATGATATATCAAAATTACAAGACCAAGTGCAACAAATTTCACTCTCACAAAAGCTAAAAGAAGATAAGATAAATGGCGTGGAATCTAAGATAAAGGGCGTGGAAGCCAAGATTGACGATTTGAAGATAGATTTGAAGGCAGATTTGACAAATTTTCTACAAGAAATAGTTACTAATGGTGAAAGGGGAGTAAAGGAAACTCATGATGCAAATAAAGGAAATGTTAATCATGATTTCATAGACTCTAATGTTGGATCGAAGATGCACCATATTCCAAAAATTGATATGAGGAAGTTTGATGGCAAGGATCCTGCAACATGGATATTACAGATGGAGCAATTTTTCGATCTCAATAATGTGCAAAACACACAAAAGGTATGTATTGCAACTTTATATTGGGAACCAAATCAGTTTGTATGGTATCAATGGCTTTGCTCTCGTAAAAAATTTATCACTTGGGAAATTTTTATGGAAGAATTGATAGCACATTATGAGGATACAAAAGCAACACTTTTTTTAGCCAATTGATAAGTCTCAAACAAAAGGGTTCAAAATGGAGCACATTGAGGAGTTCCAAAAATTGAACATAAGGGTAAAAAATATTCCAGAGGAGCATAGGATTGATATGTTCATAGGGTCTTTAAAGGATAACATCCAACATGATGTTCACCATTGGGAACCTGATTCATTAGAGAAGGCATTCAGGTTAGCAAGAAAAATGGAAAGCAAAATTATGGCAACCAAGGAGCATACCACTCACAACTATAAAGACGAAAGTGTTGTTGCCGCTAGCCTTCCAAAACCTATAAGGTTGACACCAAAACAATTGGAAGAAAAAAAGCAAAAGGGCTTTGTTACAGTTGTGATAGCAAATACAATAAAGGTCATAAGTGTGCTAAGAAGAAATTATTCGACATATATTGTGAAGAGGAAGAAGAAAGGGAGCAAGAAAGGTCAAAAGAATAGTATATACTCCAGGAATAAAGCCTAGATGAAGAACAAATGAATCCAACCATATCTTGTAATGCATTGGATAGAATTACCACTCCTCGGACCACCAAGATAGAAGGACAAATCAAGAAGAAAAAGTTAATAGTATTGATTGATTCAGGAAGTACCCACAATTTTATTCATTGTAAGGTAGCAAAAGAGTTGAATTGCTTCTTATATCCAGCACCAGAGTGTCATGTGATGGTTGCAAATGGAGGAACAATAAATTGCTCTCCATAATATCAAGCTCTCCATGGGAGAATATGTATTGACTAGCCCAATGCTTTCCATTCCAATGGGAGGTGCCGATGTTGTATTAGGAGTCCAATGGCTACAATCCTTGGGTACAATAGATTTTAATTTTCATGAACTTTTCATGAAATTTTTTGTGGAAGGAAAGGAAGTTTAATTAAGGGGTATTGCAGGGAAACTAGGAAAGATAATCAGCTCTAACGGTATGACAAAGCTTCTAAAAAGGACGAAAAGGTGTAATTGCACAATTATGTTGGCTAGATGTTTCCACGTTGGAATCATCTATTTCTCCAGATCTCCAAAAAGTCTTGGACAATCATTCCAAGGTATTTGAGACTCCCAAAGGTCTCCCACCTATTCGTGAACATGATCATGCTATTCATCTGATTCCAGGAAGTGTTCCTCCAAACATCAGATCATACAGATATCCCTATGCCCAAAAGAGTGAAATTGAATGTATGGTTGCAGAAATTCTAGAGGCTGGTATAATTCAACCGAGTCAAATTTCTTTCTCTGCTCTTGTAGTATTGGTGCACAAGAAGGATGGATCATGGTGCATGTGTCCGGATTATAGGGAGCTCAACAAGCTCACTATTAAAGATAAGTTTCCCATTCCTGTCATTAATGAATTACTAGATGAATTGCATGGATCAATTTGGTTCACCAAGTTGGATCTTCGTTCAAGATATCATCAAATCAGAATGAAGATTGAAGACATTCCGAAAACAACATTTAGAACTCATGAGGGTCATTATGAAGTTTTGGTCATGCCTTTTGGCCTTACCAATGCACCCTCAACATTTCAAGGTTTGATGAATTCAATTTTCAAGCCATTCCTTAGAAAATTTGTTTTAGTATTTTTTGATGATATACTAATCTACAGCAAGTCTTGGAAGGATCATGTTGAACATGTTGACAGGGTGCTACAACTATTGGAGGAGAAACAATTATATGCAAAAAGATCCAAATGTTTATTTCGAGTACAAGAGGTGGAATATCTGGGTCATATTGTATCTCATGAAGGATTTAAGGTAGACCCTAGCAAAATTAAAGCCATTAAGGAAAAATCCCCACATCCATAAAACATCAGCGAGTATTTCTCGCGTTGACAGGGTATTATCACAAGTTTGTTAAGAATTATGGGAGAATAGCAACACCTCTAACAACACTACTGAAGAAAGATGCATTTTCATGGACTCCAAAAGAAACAAAGGACTTCAAACATCTTAAAGAGGAAATGTGCCAAGCACCTGTCTTAGCTACACCGGACTTCAAAAAAACCTTTATTGTGGACTGTGATGCTTCAAGAAATGGAATTGGTGTTGTTTTAATGAAAGATGAAAGACCCATTGCTTTTGAAAGTCGTCCAATCAAGGGAAAGTTTTTACACAAAGCTATTTATGAGAAGGAAATTTTGGCAATACTCCATGCACATAAGAAATGGCGACCCTACCTAATGGGAATACACTTCAAGGTAAAAATGGATCATGATAGCCTTAAATAATTTTTAGAACAAATATTATCCTCTGAAGAGCAACAGAAGTGTGTCACAAAGATGTTGGGTTATGACTTTGAAATAATCTACAAAAAAGGGAAGCAAAATGTGGTGGAAAATGCACTCTCAAGAAAGGATGAGGATGTGGAAGCATTGTTGTGCGCCATTTATATTATCCAACCAGATTAGATAAATGAAGCAAGGGAGGTATGGAAGAATGACGAAGAAGTGTGGGCACTTATTTGAAAGTTACAACAAGATTCCAGTATGTAGGATACATTTAGCTGGCAAAATGATTCGTTATGGTACAGAGATCGCTTATACCTCTGTAAGAATTCCCAGCTAAAACAAAATATTCTTATGGAATTGCACACTTCTCCCTTAGGAGGGTATTTGGGATTTTTAAAAACTTATCACAGGGTTAAGAAGGAATTTTTTTGGGATTGCCTTAAATCAGATATTCAAAAGTTTGTGGCGGAATGTTTGGTTTTCCAACAAAATAAAGTTGAAACGATTAAGACATTGGGTCTATTACAACCTTTATCCATTCCAAGCCAATGTTGGGAGGAGGTTTCAATGGATTTTATCACAGGTTTACCAAAGTCTGAGAGAAAGAGTGTCATCATGGTGGTAATTGATAGACTTACCAAGTATGCACAATTTTTTGCATTATCACATCCATTTAAAGTGAGTACAGTTTCTACTGCATTTATGGAAACAATTCAAAAGCTACATGGAAACCCAAAGATTATTGTAAGTGACAGAGATCCCATTTTCACTGGAAATTTTTGGACAGAATTATTTTCTTGTCTTGGTGCTCAGTTAGCTCATAGCTCATCTTATCATCCTCAATCTAATGGGCAAACTGAGATAGTAAATAAATTTTTGGAAGGATATCTTCGTTGCTTTGTATTTGATAAACAAACACAATGGGTCTAATGGTTGCCTCTGGCTGAATGGTGGTATAACACTTCCTTCCATACAACAACAAAAATGACCCCATTTATGGCACTTTATGGGTATCAGTCACCATCCATCACATCATATTTAAGAGAAAATTCTAAGGTTCAAGCAGTGGAACATCACATCGAACATCAACAACAAGTCCTCCAACTCTTAAAGGATAACCTCGTGTTGGCACAGAATAGAATGAAACAACAGGCATATCAACATCGCAAAAAAAGAAGTTTTAATGTAGGTGATTGGGTACTCCTACGGCTACAACCATATAAGAAAATGTCCCTCAAGGAAGCTAAGAAGGATAGTAAATTATCACCAAAGTATTATGGTCCGTACAAGGTGTTGCAAAAGATTGGTACTATGGCATACAAATTGGAGCTTCCTGCAGCTTCTCGATTGCACCCTGTTTTCCATGTTTCATGTTTAAAGAAGGTTATAGGCGATAAGCTCCCAGTTCAAACAATATTTCCAGAACTTGACGAGGAAGGAAAAATTATATTCGAACCAGAAGTAGTCACAGAAACAAGAACTCGACAGCTACGAAATCAATCAATTTCAGAGTATCTTATCAAGTGGAAGAACTTATCTGCTAAAGATTCCACATGGGAGGATGAGAATTTTATACAGAAGCATCCAGAACTACTCAATCATTGAGGAAAACACTTTCTTGAAGGAGAGGGGCATGTTGGGTCCCTATAATACTAGTGATTACCCCATTACTATTGTAGCTACACCCCTTATTAATATTGTTGTGCCCCTACTGTCCCCATATTGTTATTACTGTGCCCCATTGAATCCCTCTATTGTTATTTTTGTGGCTTTATATTATTATTGTTAGGTCGGCTGGGTTATATTGTGACTCGTTAGACTCCTATATATAGAAAGGAAGTTTTGTCATTTGAATCATCCAATAATTGTTCATTTATGTAATGTAAAGGAGGTTGCCCCCTCGAAGAGGCTGAATTTTAAGGCGTTGATCTATCTTTTCTATCTTTTTCTTGAGCTGGTTTCATAACAACCCTTCTTGTTAACCTTTGAAGTCTTCAATAAAAAATTTCACAACTGATTAGTTGATTTTGTTGCTTCATCAAATATTATGCCTTATTCAATATGTTTAAAATTGAATGTGAAGCTACAAAAGTACCCTACTCAGATACTCTAATTATATAGGACAAAATTTAAGGTTTTGGGTGAGATGAATGAAGTATTAATTATATTTTCATCCAATCCTAAGGTCAAATCATCAATATTTTAGTTGTTGATATCCCTCAATTTTATGTTTTGATAGTTAGTAGAAACTAGTCAGAAAAGCAAAATGGATACTTTTCTATTGATTGGTCTCGCCTTTGGTTACCATATAATGGTAAACCTAACCAAATCACAATTAACAGGGAAAACCACATGAATTACACGGTAACCGATTTGGAAGAAGAAAACGAGCTAGTTGATTTCACGTATAATATTTTAAGGAATTATTTTGCTAGATATTTCTTCAAAACTTCCCCCGCCCAAACATCTCCTCATCCTTTAGATTATGTTTCATCACAAAATGAAATGTTTTCACAAATAGATACATCTCGATGTGTAAATATTATAGACTTCCTTGTAAATTATCATGTAAATAATCTTGTAGATAGTTTATTTTGGACTCTTTACCTTGATGGATCAAAGTCCAATGATGGTGCAGGCGTAATTTGTATCCTTGTCAACCCTGAAAATGAGAAGACCATGCTTACATACAGATTAGAATTTTTTTGTACAAATAATGTTGTTGAATATGAAGCGCTTATGCAGGGTTTGTAGAAAAAAATAAGTTTAGATGTCAAGTACTTAAAGGTCTTCGATGATTCAGAAATAGTTATCAAATAGGAAAGGAACACCATCCATTGTGTTTCTAGTCATATGAAGCAGTATTAACCACTGTTTCAAGACTTGACATCTCATTTTCTTGCATTTAATATTGTCCCTATACCTAGATTACAGAATGCAAGTGTTGATCTGTTGGCCAATGTTGCTTCCAAACTTATTCAATATGAAGAATTTAGTCTTGACCAATTCTCTATTGAATTGATTTTGTTCCCATCAATCCCTGATGACGTTACCAATTAGTGAGTTTTTAATGATTATGCAAACATCAAATTAGCTTTCTTACATCTAAAGGAAATTATGATGAACAAATCATTGATGAAGACTCCCGTGACAAGGACCTGAATAAATTGTTTGTGGAAAACAAGACTGGAAATGCATTTCCTAAGTCTATGGTTAAATTAGAAGATATTTATGGCCTTAAATATAGATTTAGTCATCCAACCAATTTCAATATTTACAGCTCATCCTTAAGGTTTGTAGTCATTAATATAGGCACTAAAGAAAAACCTCATAACATTAATTTAGGTCTTGCTTTATCTCTCAATGAACGACTTGGCTTCATTCATTTACTTAGAAAGTACAAAGATGTGTTTTCTTGGATTTACGATGATCTTAAAATGCATGACACCTCAATTATACATCATACAATTTCAATGACACCTGATATAAAGCCATTCCAGCAAAATCTTAGAAAGATTCATCCTAATCTTGAGCCACAAATAAAAGCTAAGCTAAATAAATCACTAAAGGCTGACATTATTTTCCCTATGATAAATTCTAAATGGGTATCCAATCTAATTCATGTATGGAAGAAAAATGGCGACATCAGGATATTCATTGATTTTAGAAATATGAATAAATTTTTAGAGAAATATTATTTTACTTTGCCACCAATGGAACATATTCTACAATCAATTGTTGGTTTTGAACTATTGTCTTTCCTAGATGGTTTTTCAGGCTATAATCGGATATTGGTTCACCCTAGTGATAGGTTGAAGACCACTTTTAGAACCAAATGGGGCACTTATGCAAACCAGAAAGTTTCATTTGGTTTAATCAATGTAGGTGCGATGTTCCAAATATCCATGGACATTGCATTCAGAGGTCTCATAAATAAATCAATAGTGATTTACCTTGATGACTTCACTATCTATTCTAAGAAATGAGGTAATCATCTACATGACTTAAAACAAATCTTTGAATGATGTAGAAACTATGGCATATCTTTAAATCTGAAGAAATATTTCTTTGCATTGACTGAAGGAAAACTTTTAGGATATGTTTTTTCAAAATAAGGAATATGAATTGATCATGATAGAGTAAAGGCTATTTCTGAAGTGGATCTTCCCCATAATAATAAACCCATGCATTATTTCCATGGCCAAATTAATTTTGTATAGCAATTTATTCTAGATTTATCACAAATCATTTTGCCTTTAAAAAATATAATAATAAATAATGCAACCTATAAATGGGGGCCAATTGAGAAAAATGCCTTTGACTTAATTAAACAAGCAATCATGCAAGCTCCATCCTTGTCTTCTCCTAATTACACTAAATAATTCATTTTATATACTTTTTCTTTTGACAAGTCTTATGCACCAGTGTTAACACAAAATAATGATGAAGCAGCACATGCACCAATAACTTTTAACAATTTAGAATTACAAGGAGCGGAGCTAAATTATTCTAAAGTTCAGAAGCACGTTGATGTAGTTTTCAAGTCAGTCAAACATTTCACACCTTTTTTGTTAAAATCTCATACCAAGGTAATTGTACCACATTCAGCAGTGAGGAATTTACTAATACAAAGAGACTTTGTTGAGAAAAGAGCAGGTTGGGTCGCTACTCTCCAAGAGTGTGACCTGGAAATAAATATAGCTAAGATTGTGTGGAGACAAGGTTTGTGTAAACTAGATACTAGTTCTAAAATCTCTTTATCAAAAATGTCTTAGATGAACAAGAAAATATACAACAAGTATGTGTCGTGACCTATAATTAATAATATGTTGATTTAATTTATTTTTTGACTCATGTTCATGCCCAGACTTAAGATTAAAAACTAATTACTACCAACTTGTAAATGGTATTAATTTTAGAAAAAAAATATGATTATGTATTGGTTAGATGTTTATAAAAACCTAAAGCTGAAAAACTTTTATAGGAAATGCATTATGAACCTGTTGGAGGACATTATGGAGGAGACGCTATAGCACATAAGATCATTCACGTGGACTATTATTGGGCACCCTTGTTTAAATACGCATATGCCTATGTCAGAAAATGCAACATTTGTCATATAGCTTCAGGAAAATATAGAAAATCAACCTTGTCATTACAACCAATCAACATTAAACAACCATTTGAACAATGGGATTAGACGTAATTGGTGAGATCATTCCTGATTATTCTAAGCAACATAGATATATTTTGACCCAACATATTATTTTATTAAATGAGTGGAGGTCATTCCACTAGTACAAAATGGCTAATTAGTTGTTAATTAATGACTAAAATTTGCATATAAATGACCATTTTTCAATCGGTGACTAGTAGTGTCTAATTTACAGTATATTATAATGCGACCAACTTTTAGTTGTATTTATCTTAGTCATTAATTCGGTGTCTCAATTTTATTGTTTAGTAGTATATCTAGTCATAAATTTGGTCATTAATTTAGTCATTAATTGTCACAATTAATGACCAAATACACAAAAAATATACTACTACATGATCACCCAAAAAAATCAATTAGTGACCAAGGAAATATGACCAAAATGTTAGTCGTGTTATAAGATACTATAAATTAGTTACTAATAGTAATATATATACCAATTTAGTCATCGTTTGAAACCAGTTAATGACCAAAGTAATATGACTAAATTTCAGTCGTGTTATAAGATAGTGTAACTTAGCCACTAATAGTCATATATATGCAAAATTTAATCTTCATTTGTAATCACAAATTTATCATTCACAACTATCATTTATATTTCCTTGGTAGTTTCATATTCATTATATACATGACTGATTTAGTAGTTTATATTCATTCCATTTACTTTCATTAATAAACATTATAAACGATTAACTTGATCATATTTTCATTTTATTTGTATTCATCATTAATCAATATGAACTGTTAATTTAGTAGTTTTAGATTGATTTTATGTGCTCATTATTAATAAACATAAATTAATTAGTATGATTTTGCGACTAAATTAAAAAAATGTCATACAATGTGCATGTTCATCTAATATGAAAACACAAAGTTACACATGTTAATTACAATACTAAATTATAATTGTAAGTACAACTATAAATGATTTCAACCAAAAAGTATATTATATGAAATGTCAAGTATTACAATATGAGTTTACAACTTAATATTGGTTGGAAAAACATTTACAAATAAAATATTGTTTCATCACTTCAAAACATTATCATTATGTTGCCAAGGCATTGCAGGTGAATTCACCAACTCTAAAGAATTGACCATCAGTCTGTATGTGTGTGTCTCATGTGGGATATTGGCTTTAAGGGTATCACTAGACTGGTTCTCTTCTCTCTCTCTTTCTATATTTGTCGCTCCAGTGCTATTATTCTCCTCTTTCTTCAATTCCCGCTTATCATCAATACTGAGTTCCTCTTCTAAAAATGAAAGAAGATACAATGGAGAGTATAAGATACAATGTGATGAACGATGAAATATAAACCGAAGTAGACTATATAGGATTTATACAAATATACCTCAACATCAGCAATGTCTGCCATTTTCCCCATAAATGCAAGAAATTCAAACATGTTTATTTAGTTGGGTAATAGTTCCCACTATGTGACTAGATGACCTTTATAAACAAAGAAAATAAAATGTCACCATAGAAAAGAACACCTTAGGAAATTAGTATTCAACCTTAAAGAAAATCCTAGGAACAATCATGCCAACTAAGTTACATGCTAAAAAAATCAAGTTGTAGATAACTTGTGAAAAAATATGGAAACAAAAAGACAACATGTAATAAATAATGTATGACAACTAGCTAGAAAATTGCATCATAGAAGAAAAAATGTCTTATGGTTATCCGTACATGTGGGTGGGTAACATGCCCCAATATGTCATGATCCTTAGGGTCTAGAGGAAGTAAATATCCTATTAACATAATGATAAATCTTGGAAATATTACATGGTGCACAGGGCCTTTTAGTCCCCTTGAGAAACACGGTACACTCTCGCAAAACCTACCAATACTACCACAATAGATAGGGGCTTATAGCCTGGCCAAGGAACAATAACATGGAACACAATCTTAATAAACACATGTCAAGATCAATTCCTATCACATTGTTAAAAATCTTACATAATTTATGAGTTGGTAGGTAGAACTACCTAGTAATTTCATCATTAATCAATAATTACATGAAACAATTTTTTCATCTAACCTTACAGAATAGCAATAAACATTCATCACAATAACATATTAATTGGTTTGAAATGTGTATCATTTTAACAATTTGATCCAATCACGCTGCAATAAAGAAAATCATAGAACACAATTATAATTCAATGAAAGTACCACATGGGAATAAGTAGTTGAAAAAGAACAATTCAAAAAATGCCTAGAAAGAATAAAAATTCTAGAATCACCTTAGATTATAATGCAACCAACTACATGATCCCAAATATTTTCACTATAGCCTAGATTGGGAAAGTGAAGATATAATTCTCCATCACCCCTTGTCATTGCTCCATATTTTTCTTAACTATCTATTCTAATTGGTGGTGCTTTTACACCCAGGATCTGTCAAGGATATTTTCATAGGAATATCACATTTTATCCAGTAAATAAACTACTAAACTCTATATTAAAGCAAATTGAAGAAAACAACTCAAAATCCTCTCAGGAAGGTTGTGGCCATGTCGTTAAATCAAAGAACTTTCAGTGCACAAAACTAGGTTCAAAACTACCTGAAGACATGTTACTGAATTAATGTGGCGAATAGAGTTATCTAAGCCATCCAACTGTGGGTGGAAGTCCTAGCAACATTGATGGCCCATGGTTGTGGCCTAACTCAATAGAAGAGGAAATATGCAAGTATTGGATGAATTTAATGTAAGAGACACCCCTTGATCATGGCCTCTAAGAAAAGGTATATCCCAACTCATTAACAAAGGGTAACTTTCCAAATGAAAAAAGGAATATCACAAGATCTTGAACTTGATGGAAAAATACCTTCACTATTGTAGCTGTTAAGTCATGCATGGAATGTGTTGCCTCGTATGATTCAAAGATAGATGCTTCTCCGAACTTTTCTATGGCACTTACATACACCTATGCAAAATTACATTAAATCAACTTCAAATATCATATGGAAATAAATCTAAAATATCAACTAGGTGTTAATATCAATCCCAACAAAAGATTATTCTTGGCTAAAAATGAAAGTGTTAAGCACCCTTTTAGGTTGTATAGAACCATCCAACGATTGCATAGTAGTGCCATCTCCTTTTCATGTAGCTAAAAAAAGGAAAAAAAATTGGATCATTTGAAGGGTGAGAATTGATGCTAACAGATTTCCAAAGAAAATTTGGGCAGGCCAACACACCCAAAATAACCTTTCCTTCATCCAATAAGCCCAAGGCTACAACATATTGGTCTCCTCTAATAAATATGAAAATAGGTTGGTCTCCTTAATCAAAATAGCAAAAACTGTAACATGAAAAAGTGTCGGAAATGTGCAATGGCTAACATATTGCAATACACTAGAAACTGGAATAATAAATGTAGACCAATTGTAAAAGCTTCACTAGAAATGCATTATAAAACTAGGAGAAGCTAGGTGCATTCTACAACCCAGTGTGTATGAGATTATAACATCCATGGGTAACACATGTAAATTAAAACAAAAAATAAAATTAAAATTCATAATGTCAAAAAGAAAATTTACATAAAATACCAAAAATATATTTATGCATGTGTATAAATCAATGTTTTCAAACTCATAATCAGTCAAGTGTCAACTTGGACTCCAACTCAGACTCGGACTTGGAACTAGTCGTGGGTCAGCTTGGACTCCCACTCAAACTCAGATTGACTCAAGTTGACCTGATTTAATTGACTAAAAAATACTTAAAATACTTAGGCACTGATTAAAAATAATTTTTAAATATTCCAAGCCGTTAGAGAAAAAATATATAAAGTTTTCTCATGCACATAACATGTAAAGTTTGAATATCTAACAAAAATTCAAAATGGGACTGATCAAAATACATGTCAACAACAAAATACATCATTATTCATGAATGGGGCTCTAAATTCCCTCTATACTCTAAAATCTAAAAAACATACTACATCCATATTTGTTTTTCTAGTCTTGTCTTCCTTAAATTCCACAAGTTGATTTTGTAGTTCCAATATAATTTGTTCAGTCTCCTCTAATGGGGATATGCCTGGGGAAACTTGGCCTCCTATACTAGCCAAGAATTCTTGCAACTAGTCTCCCACTCCCCACCCCCAAATGCATTTATTGCAATAAAATATTCATCGACAAGATCAACATGGATCCATGCAGGGTCTTTGACTCTCGGGGGCATGGTAAAATTCCAATATGCAAATTCAAATATGCAACATTGAAAGCCCTATATTAACTTCTAATATGAAAATTTGGGACTAAAAGCTTTAAAGTTCAAATTGGAAATGGGTTGAAAGTACGAAACTTAGGGTATACCTAACCAGGAAAAATCATTGCTCTTCAACTTTGCTCCAAAATCCACATGCTCAATAAGATAGGTCTGATTCAAATGGAGGCGTGGGGCAGGTCTCTTTACTTGGTTGACTAGGGTTAGTTTTCTGCCAGACTATTTGAGCCATGCTTTGACTAGTTCGACACCAACTGGGCCTCCAAACTAAATATATGGCTAAGTTGATATGGTCAGAAATCAACTCATCCAAGTTAACCAAGTCTAAGTTGACTTGGACTGCTTTTAAAAAATAATATATAGAGAGATAGATTCTAGCACAAATCCTTCTTAACTCTATGTCTTTGAAGCTTAAGAGATTTTCATTTTAAATCATTTTTGGCCCCACCTAGTCCTTAACAATCCAAAGTTAAGATGGACCTATGTTGGTTGATTAGTTGATGCAAGTAGGCAACATATATTAGACATTGATTCATAGGAAATTGATGCAACTTGAATAATAACAACTAACAAAGGTATGAACATCTAATATAGTGACTACAAGGTTTCTCCCTACAACATAAAAAAACAAAGACATGAAGGGAATATACAATAGATAGACACAAAGAGAAAAGCTGGTTTGGTGACCAAGAGAAAACTTGCAACCACATTTACAGAAGAAAAGGTAAGGACTTACAATCTAGATAAATCATATTATAGGTCCCTATCACGTTCTAATGGCTTACCCATTTGTCCCATCAATGGGGTCTAAAACCTAGTGCCAACCATGGGACCCTCCTTTAGATTTACCTATATCTATTGTTGCAAGAACATCTCTTGTTGCCAATGGAGAAATATCATAGGTACCATCATTAGAAAATTTTTAATTTACAAGTGTTGTAATGCGTTCCACCATATCTTGTGCAACATTCTTCTGTAAATATCCTAAATCCCAATAGAAATACACATATTTTAAGTATATTATTTGCAACTTAAAAAAATTATAGTTTGTATGCTGACTAAAGAAAAGAACATAATTGTTATTTTTTTAATAGAACTATGAAAGAAATTTCGTGCCGAAGGAAAAAATTTGCAAAAAAAATGTGGTTGCAATATGAACGTACCACATCGGAATAAGTAGCTGAAAAGGAAAGATTCAAAAAATGCTTAGAAAGAATAAAATTTCTACAATCACCTTGGATTACAATGCAACCAACTGCATGATCCCAAATCTTTTTCCTATAGCCTGGATTAGGAAAGTGAAGATATATTTCTCCATCACCCATTGTCATTGCTCCATATTTTTCCTCCTGACTATCTACTCTAACTGGTGGTGCTTTTACACCTAGGATCTGTCAAGGATATTTTCATAGGAATCTCACATTTTATACATTAAATAAACTTATAAACTATATATTAAAACAATTGAAGCAAACTACTCAAAATCCTCTCAGGTGGGTTGTGGTCAAGTGGTTAAATCAAAGAAATTTTAATGCACAAAACCAGGTTCAAAACTACCCGAAGACATGTTACTGAATTAATGTGGCCAATGGAGTTATCTACCCCATCCAAAAGTGGGTGGAAGTCCTAGCAACTTTGATGACACATGGTTGTGGCCTATCTCAACAAAGGAGGAAAGATGCAAGTATTGGATGAATTTAATGGAGGAGATACCTCTTCGTCATGGCCTTTAAGAAAAGGTAGATCCCAACTCAGTAAAAAAGTTCCATTTGCCAACTGCAAAAAGGAATATCACAAGATCTTGAACTTGATGGAAAAATACCTTCGCTATTGCAGTTGTCAAGTCATCTATTGAACTTTTTTCCTTGTATGATTCAAAGAAATATGCTTCTTCAGACTCTTCTATGGAACTTACACACACCTATGCAAAAGTAGATTAAATCAACTTTGAATAATAGATGGAAATAAAGCTAAAATATCAACCATGGTGTTAATATCAGTCCCAACAAAAGATTATTCTTGGCTAAAAATGAATGTGTTATGCACCCTTTTAGGCTGTATAGAACCATCCAATGATTTCACAGTAGTGCCAACTCCTTTTCTTGCAGAAAAAAAGAAAACCAATTAGATCATTTCAAGGGTGAGCACTGATGCTAACACATGTCCAGGGAAAATTTGGGTAGGCCAACACACCCAAAATAACTTTTCCTTCATCCAATAAGCCCAAAGCTACAACATATTGGTATCCTATAAGAAATCTGCAAAATAGGTTGGTCTTATTAATCAAAATTGCAAAAAGACTGTAACATGAAAAAGTGTTGGAAATGTGGAATGGCTCACATATTGTAGTACACAGAAAACTAGAATAATAAATTTACACCAATCATAGAAGCTTAACTAGAAATGAATTGTAACACTAAGAGAAGTTAGGTACATTCTACAACCTAGTGGGTATGAGATTATAACATCCATGGGTAACATATGTAAATTAAAACAGAAAATAAAATTAAAATTCATAAAGTAAAAAAGAAAATTTAAATAAAGTACCAAAAATATATTTATGTGTGTGTATACATCAATGTTATCAAACTCAGAATCGGTCAAGTGTCAACTTGGATCAAACTTGGAATTAGTCATGGGTCAACTTGGACTCCCATTCAGACTCAGATTGACTCAAGCTGATTTGATTTCAATGACTTGGTCTACTAAAAAATACTTAAAATACTTAGGTATTGATTAAAAATCATTTTTAAAATTCCAATCAATTAGAGAAAAAATATATAAAGTTTGCTCGTGAAAATACCATATAGAGTTTTAATATCTCACAAAATTTCAAAATGGAATTGAGCACAATACATGTCAACAACAAAATACATAATTATTGATGAATGAGGCTCTAAATTCCCTCTAGACTCTAAAATCTAAAAAACATACTATATCCATCTCTTTTTTCCTAGCCTTGTCTTCATTAAATTTCAAAAGCTCCAATCTAATTTGTCCAAACTCCTTTAATGGGGCGATGTCGGGGAAACTTAGCCTCTTATACCAGCCAAGAATTCTTACAACTATTCTCCCCTACCTACCAATGCATTTATTGCAATAAAATACTCATCGGTAAGATCAACATGGATCCATGCAAGGTCTTTCACTGTTGGGGGCATGGTAAAATTCCAATCTGCAAATTCAAATATGCAACATTGAAAACCCTATCTTAACTTCTAATTATGCAAATTTTATACTGAAAACTTTAAAGTTCAAATTGGTAATGGGTTGAAAGTATGAAACTTAGGGTATACCTGGCTGGGATAGACCATTGCTCTTCAATGTTGTTCCAAAACACCACATGCTCATTAAGGGAGGTCTGATGCATATGGAGGGGTGGGGCAGGTCTCTTTACTTCATTGAGTAGGGTTAGTTTGTTGCCAGATTGTTTGAGCCATGTTTTGAATGGTTCGGCACCAACTAGGCCTCCAAACTAAATATACAACCAAGTTGATATGGTTGGCAGTCAACTCCTCCAAGTTAAACAAGTCCAAGTTGTTTTGGACTACTTTTAAAAACTGATATATATAGAGATAGATTCTAACACAGATCCATCTTAACTCTAGATCTTTGAAGCACAAATATATTTGCATTTTAAATCCTTTTTGGTCCCACCTAGTCCTTAAAAATCCACAGTTACGATGGATCTATGCAAGTTGATTAGTTGATGCAAGTAGGAAACATATAGTATACATTGATTCATAGGAAATTAGTGAAACTTAAATAATAACAACTAAAAAAGGTATGAACATTTCATATAGCTACTACAAGCTTTCTCCTTGCAACATTAAAAAACAGAGATGGGAAGGGAACAAACAATAGGCAGACAGGAAGAGAAAAGTTGGTTTGGTGACCAAGAGAAAAGATACAACCACATTTACACAAGAAAAGGTAAGGACTTACAATCTGGATAAAGAACATTGCAGGTGCCAGTCACATTCTCTTTCCCCTTTGTCCCTTCATTGGGTTCTAAAACCCAGTGCCAACCATGGGGCCCCCCTTTAGATTTACCTCTATCTTTCATTGCAAACACATCTCCTGTTGTTAATGGAGAAATATCATAGCTACCATAATTAGAAATGTTTTAATTTACAACTGTTGTAATGTGTTCCACCATATCTTGTGCATCATTCTTCTGTAAATCTCTTGAATCCTAATAGCAATACACACATTTTAAGTATATTGTTTGCAACCTAAAAAAACTACACTTTGTATGCTAACTAGACAAAAGAACACAATTGTTCTTCTTTTTAATAGAAATATGAACTTTTCCTTGCCATAGTCAAACTTTTGGAAAAAAAACATTATGTCAATCTCAAAGAATGCACTAATATATTGAAACAACACCTCTTCTACAAGCAAGGAAAACAATCTCGAGGGTAGTTCCCCTGCAAGTACAAAGCTAACTAAAGCCTGAGAATCTGAGATCATTTAATAATAAAATATCTATTAAATTCAACTCTCATATATGATAGAAAAATCTATAGAACCCCTATATTAACAGCTGATGTGCAAAAGATGAGAATATAAAAAATACAAATGCTTCATCAAAATTCAACATCCTATAACAACGGTTGAAGTTCACAATCTCATTGGGCAGTCAACTACAAACTTCAGAAAGAAACATGTACATAAAACTCCTTTTCATACAACTCAAAGAAATAAATTATTGATCATTATAGTCAAACCTACAGATCTTCTTCATTTGTATTCTTATTTAGAAATTTTCAAATCACTTCAATAAGAACTTGTTATCTAGCATATTGAGAAAGTCAGATAGGAACTACCTTCTAACTATGGTAGACTGATGTCACAACAAATACGAGACTTTTCAGGATAGATGGTTTGTGTTTTAGAAAAGCCATCAAACACAATTATTGCTGAGTGTTATTGCCATTTTTCTTTTTGGGAGAAAGTAGTGGATATGCTTTGATTCCTTGAAACAAATGTGTCTTGTATGGAGATGTTTATAAGGACATGGATAACAGACTCAAAAGAGTTCAATAGATCATCAGATATTATAACCCACTAATCAAATCAAGAAGAGAGTTGTCAAGAGATAGGACAAACTCAACTTTCATTTTCGTACTTTGGCATAGGCATAAGCATGGCATATTATGATGAGTACTATTTGCTTCATTTTGAAGATAAGTGACTAATTATCTACAACAATCCTGAGGTGGCTAAGAGAAATAGAGCAGATATGTTTAAAGATTGTCCCAAGTGACACCTTCACATTTTGGAATCAGGTTGCTATATTTATTGTTAGAACTATCTCACTTGAAGATGTGTAAGTAGTGGTTACATGCTAAGGATTGGGCCAAAATCATGGTAGTGGAATTCTAGGGTTATAGAACTCATCAATTTGAAATCGATTTAAATTTGAGTTTTTAAGAAGTTGATAAGCTATTTAGCAGATATAAAAGCTAGACCACTTATTGGTTAATTCAATCCTACCACCTAGAATGTGGAAATAGATGCACAATCTAGATTCCCATAAGGTACAAATTAAAAGATATTTTCAAATTCCCAAGAAACAAGGAAATTGTGTGTATGTATACACACATATTAGCCATAGTTGCATCTATATGTCATATGACTTAAGAACATCAAATGAATATTATCATTAGAGTTTAGTGGCTTCAATTGTAAGGTTCATGGTAGTTCCTAGAAAAAATGGGGGAAACTATAGTTTTTTGTTCAATCAAAGACCACAAATCAATTTTATGTGATATGATAGGAAATAAGGTATAACATAGTCAGTTTTGAAGATAGTTTTCTTTTACATAAAAATATAGTTGCTTAATTTTTTTTCTTTTGAACTTTATTTCCAGTTTCATGCCATGGGGTCCACCCACAGTTCTATGCAGAGGTACAAAAATAAAATTTAAGGAAAAAACGTAAGGTGAAAAACAAGCATTTTCGGAAAGGGAAATGCTAGTGAATATAAATCCTTAGAGTCATAGTTATGTGCCATTGTTTTCCCTTGGAAAAGTAGGCCCACAACTTTTAAAGGAGATAATTCCCACCTATAGCTGGGAGTATTGAGCATGTTCAAAAATGATCTAGCATATCTTGTTAAAGCTAGATTTGATTGTTCATATCCTACAATTAATACAGATGACATCATGTACAACTAGGGTTTCTCTCTCAAGTTACCTTTTCTTAGGGAAAACCATGACTTCCCTAAGGAGGGGTGGCTCCCTCTCCTCCTCTGATCCAACCTTTGATGCAGCCACAGAAGATTTCAAATATCTTGTGGAAGCTTCTTTCTCAAAAGAAAAAGAGCCATAAAATTAGCTAAAGGATGGTTTGTTAACAAATGGAGTAAGTTCTTAAAGTCATTCCATCAATCCAAGGAGAAAAGCACTTCATTGTTACCTCTAAAATATGTGCTTCAAAAAATAAGTTCAATTATCAACTACAAACCCCAAAGTTACTTGAGGACATCACCCATTGTCACCTTGGTGATCATCCTTCTCACTTAAGGCCAACTCTCCTCCAACAGAAGGGAGGAATCCCTGAGAAGCCTACAGAACTGTCCTTTAAATGCTAAGAGAATAGATTTTCACAATGATATTGTTTTCGTATTTTAAGATTTAAAATGGAAAGCTAAGCAAGGCTTAGTGCCTAGTCCCAGGGATATAGACTTTAGGCAACAAATAAAACTTAAAAATTGATGAATAAGATGTGAATCATGAGAAAACAACCAAACAACAAGTGTTATCAGTCAAGAATAGATAAAATAAATATGTAGCAACATTATCTCCTAATAGATGGAATAATTAAAGACAATATGATCCTCCACTTGATCTCTTGTAAGTGACATAGCTGAAAATTCCTTTTGAGGTGTGTGGTGTGGTGAACTATCTCAAACCAAAGCTAGTGGGAGGCCACTCTGAATGAACCAAGGGGAATCATAAGGTTTCTCATCCAATGTCTATTAGTATAGATAGGCCTAAAAATAAGGGTCACTTAGCTACATAAACCACTCAAAATAATAAAATGACATATTCAAGCTAACGCCCTCGAGTAGGGAAATTCAAGTGATTTGGATGTAGCTTGTAGATGTCCTCTCTAATATCCTAGGTTGAGTATTATTTAGATAGTATAAGATCAACTAGAGTGTCTAAAGATTACCTAAAAAGTGCAAGTTGATTGATAGAAATGGCCACTAACTGAAGAAATTAAGAAGAGCCCACAACAATTACACCAAGCAGGGGGGTCTATTGAAGCAATACCATGAACTCCACCTATATGATAGACTGAGGAATTGCATGTTTTTAGGAGATGAAGCATTGTAATATAATGGTTTAGAATCTCTCTATCCTAACCCAATTAACCCAAAGAAGGCCAGGTCCCCACACCTTGAAGCCATAAAGGGTTATGGCTCTGATGATCATGTCCAAAGTGGTACATCTTGAATGATATGTCCTACAACACTATCTCTTGAGCCAACCAAGACATATTCCTTATTAATTTGGGGATATAAATCATGCCTCAATCTAAACTAGACTCTTAAGACCTGAACCCCAAGTATGTGTAGGTTGTAGGAATCTCAATCCCATCCCCTCCAAAGTAAAAATGGTAGTCAAAGAAAGCATGTTGAGACATGATGATGATCATAACCTTAGTCTCGAATACGAATCTATATTGACTTGATTGTTTTCTTGCAGGCCTCACTTTTGTACTTTCTATTTCTATTTACAAACTTCAAATAACTAGAGGAATAATTATGTTTCCCTCCTCTTACCGGAATGACACTACTCTTTCAAAGGCAAATTGTCCAACATATAGCTGGGTTTTGGCTATCTTCCAATTATCACTTGGATCTGGAGAAAGAGATAATATAGTGAAAATACATAAGTAGTCAGAAAACATGGCCTATTGGAATTATGATTTATGCCACTAGTTCTATTTTTGAATATGCTTATTAAATAATGCAACTTATGCAATAAGTCACGGGTCATGCCACGAAAAAAACAAGGGTGGAAAATAGTTTGTGCCACCATCACAATAATGAAAAATCTGTGGAGGATAAAAAGTTCTTTCTCTCTAGATTCTCACTAAAATATATAGTCGAGGTCAACCTCCTCATGTGTTCAAGGAGTTTAGGGTTTTCAAAATAAGCCTAAAGAGAGTTACAATGTGACAATATTGTAAATGCTTTAGCTACTTGGAATAGATTAGAATGTAGAGTTGTTATTTCTGTTGGAGCCTAAATTCATGCAATGTTCAGATTGCATGTTGGCCTCCAACACTTATCAAAACAATAGGTTATGTTCCCATTGTAGTTTTTGGTGCCTACTGCATCCATTCTAGGATTGATGGTCAACATGCTTCATACAAAACAAGAACTAAGGAGACCGTGGGCATTGCAAAAATTTTCCCATATGTCCTTTATAACACTTTCTTCATCATAAGCGACTAAGCACAATTACACTTCCCCAAAACATCTCTAAGGGAATATTCAAAGCATGGTGGAGGAGGCATTTGAATGTAGTCCACATATAGAAACATGCTTCAATTAAATTTGATCCAGTGACCAATAAGTACCAATTGTATATTGTATTTATTAAAGGATGGGTACTTCAAAGAAGTCATTTAAAGGTATCAATCAAGTAAATAGGTAGAAACTTTTACAAGCCAATATTCCTGGTAATCTACTCTATCTCCAACAATAACATAACTTTCACATAAAATCAAAATACATTAAGTTTTGAAACGTAAATGCCAAAAGAAAATTCTTGGAAGTTTATGAACTTACCAGAGATAATTTATTCCTCCTTTAAGCATTAATGTATGGATTTTATGAAAATTGGCCCATCCAAAGGTACGAACAGAGTCAAAGGAATCAATGATATAGTAGATATGTGTCATGGAAATCAATGCACACACCTCCAATTATTCATCTGTGACACTGATATCTAGAGTTCCATAAGGATTTATGTCGGTAAATCTCCACGAGTAATTGACTGTAACCGTGTACTCCGTCACGGGAAGAGTAAAAAATAATAATAGTAAAAATTAATTATGTTTTTGCTGAGTCTATCAAATTAAATAAGAGAGAAATGAGTAGAGCATAATGTAGGGTTATCTCGTTGGCCAGTTCTCTCTGCTCATCTTTCCTTTCACTATTTATTCACCAAAATAGGCATCGAACAAATTGATGTTTTGTAGCAAGGACAAACAAGGCTTTTCGTTTCATTTCGAGAATCTCAATCTTTATCACTAACACCAAAATATGGCCCTCTACCACAAGCATAAGAATATTCATATCGCTTAGGTGAATTAGACTCACATCAGGCTCTTCAGCTCAAGCATCCGACTCTTTATCCCAACCACTAAAATTAGTCTCTTCTTTTCGGTCTAGAACATAATAATATCACCTTTGAACACCCGAACTTTCATCCCAATCTCAATCTGCATCCATCAATGCTACCATTGTCTCTATTGCACTAGCTTCCTCTACCTCTGTCCGTACCATTAATGTTGTTTGCTCTACTGAGGGTTCCACTAATGGTTCTACTAGTGATGGTGTTGATGGAGGTTCAAGGGTTGGTGAAAAGTATATTGATGCTTAATATACATCAATGGATGCTAGTGGTGGCAATTCCTTAAATAGAAAAAGGACTTTTTATATAAAAATAATTAGCAGAAGAAGTTGTTAAGCCAAACTGTATGGTTTCTCCCTTGAATTCAATATTCGCAGTTTTATCGGAAAGGGACTCAACTAGATCTATCGAAGAGATCCTCCTCCATCGGTTGATCCTTCACTTTCTCCCCTAGCAGGGGTGAGCTATTGAAGAGATCCCTCAATGTATCCAAATTCAACCCTGAATTCCTAACTGTCGTTGAATCACTGCCACATTTCTTGTGAAAACATAGAACAAATATGAAACTAAGGCATCAAATTTCTATCAATTCAAAGAATGGGAATCAATCTAGAGATTCTAAAGATCGATCTAGTGGCTTGTCCCTATTTCCATATATGCAAGAGAACAAATTGATCTGTTGTAACAGAAAATATTGCAGATTTAAGATCATAGCTATTGTGTGGAACAAGATAGAAATCTAGATGTACCCAGTGATTGCCATGCTGATTAATTTGGAAGGTGTCAGAGGAGCACTAAGTAAATATATGGGCTATCAAATAGAGATCCGAAATAATGTTGGTGCTCTAAACAGTGGCCAAGATATCTTGGCTTGTGGAAAGAAGGGATGATGAGTAGGAATCCGCCTCAAAGATCTTCCCTTCAATGGTGGTGTTTTTTTATGCCCCGCAATCAATTAAGTAATTGTCTATTGGAGTGAAGGCAAATACATGGGATATTGGAGATCGATCTTGACATGGAGCCATGCTGAGCTATTGTTCTGACCTTTCCATTTTTACAACTCTCCAACATTCATTGGTACACACTATGTTGCATGAGTTTCTGGAATGTGGGAATGTTGGGAACTTGGGTACGGGTGTTGGGAATAGCTAGAGGTTTCCCAGAGGAAATAGCCAATCGAGAATAGTAATATTATATAATAAAAAAAATAAAAATATATAATTATATAATAATCAAAATTAATATTAAATCAAAATATTCAAATATTAAAATCAATTTTAATATATATTCTCTCTTAAATATAAATATATTCTTTGGGTGTCTCTCTTCCTAAGTCTCTCCCTTTTATATATAAAATATTAAAATGTCAAGTTTATTATCAGTTCTCTCACACATGACCAATGTTTGAAACATTATGCCTTAAAAGTACAAAGGAACAATTTTACCTATGTTTCTCTAGTTATTCTTATGAGAAAAAGTAAAGCGACTCTAATGGTTAAGCATTGAGTTCCACATACAATATGCACACAATCTTCTGTGATACATATACATAAACAGAAAAGTAAATACTCATCAACATGATGTCCCAGATATCCCCCTTACATTGAGGTGTCACACGCTTCCTTAACCCATCAAGAGATTGCTCCAGTTTCTCAATTAATGATATTGGTGTTAAGGATGTCTTTGGCCTTTCTTCTTGCGAAGGTTTCAACAAAGCCTCATGTTTTGTGGGAAATTCATCATATTTGTCTAAATGCTTTGTATTCTTGCGAAGGTTTCAACAAAGCCTCATGTTTTGTGGGAAATTCATCATATTTGTCTACATGCTTTGTATTCCCCAACCCTGGGGAACGCAGAAACTCCAAAAACAATAGTCTTAAAAGCTCCTAGAACTTTCCCAACCTCCCATTGCAGCTCCCACAGAAAAGGAAATGTTCCCATATAGTTCCAAAGCTTCCAGAAGCACGAGAAACAATGGAACAGGTTTCCCTCCTCTAGGGAGTGGTTCCTGTGTAACAGAGGGTACACATTATTATTGAAAACCAAATTTTCAAAACCTCTAAAAAAAAATGAAACGACTGACATCAATTTGTGTAATCATTAGTATACATTATTATTGAAAACCTAGTTCTCAAAACACCTGAAAAAGGAAACGGCTGACAACAATTTGTATAATCTGGGCACTGTGCTATAATTTTCGAAGCATCTAGATTATCTAATCGTAAATAATTCAGCGTGGCATTGTCTGATAGTATTTGTGCACATCATCCTGGTTACACGGGAACTTAAAAATGCATATGGCATGATCAATGTTGTGGGGTGTGACATCTTGGGCTTCAGTCGGATGTCTGGGCTTTGCAAAAGATTGGGACTGATCGACATGCTTGTATATCTCGTCTATATATAAATATGCATGTTTCTATGGAAAGAATCGACACTATAGGTTTGGTTGAATCAAACCTAAGTGACCACCCAGAATAAGCATGTTTCTGGAACAAGAATCTGGCCACTACCTAACCTATTACTTTAGCCAGGAATCGGGGCAGGGATACAACACGATATTTACTCTTTAACTTACCTTATGATTGAAATGACTCACAATAAACAAATATGTATGCGGCAATAGCCCTAATTTGATAACGATGAAGGTAACCAACTTACCAGTTAGCATCCATCCATTGAGGGTACAACGAATCCTTACCTTATGCTAATGGAGGAAGGAAGGAGGGTAGGCGCCAGTTGGCCTCGATTTAAACACCCAGTTGATTTCCAAGTTAATCACTTTATATACTTGCACCCCAGCAGACTAGTGAAGCCAGGGTTGGATGAGGTGAATGAGCTTGGATCCTCTTTGAGTGATACAGGGCTGGGCTTTTTGACTGGACCATTCTTTCTTGATTCCTCAGCTAAACTTGAAGTAACTCCCTTCTATTCAATCTTTCCATATTACATACGACCCAGAGGACTTACCAGAGGGGCTCGACCAATCATCCATGGCTCTTCGTAGCCTCTCTATACCAACGATCTTTCAAAGGGAATCTTCTAGTTGATGAAGTTAACGCTTGGGCAGATAGATTCCACTTGTTCGTCATTTATTATGCCTTCCCCTTTGCCCAGAGTCGGAGTCGTCATTATGTCAATTAGGTGCTATTTTGTTTTCTTGGGTGGGAATTAGCTCAGAGTAAAATACATTTAAGAACATGCTCAATTTGGTGTTACTTTGTTTGTTTGGGCGGGAATTAGCTCATGTAAAGATTTTTTGGGTGGGAATTAGCTTGTAAAATACATTTAAGAACATTAAATTTATTTGAAGGTTTTCAACATTTGTTTTCTTCCGGACATTTGTTTTTTTTAAATGGTGTGGAAAATAATAAATTTTCTTCATTCTGAAATGTCACAAAAGTATGCATGTTGATAATTTTGGAGGTTAAAACATTTTAAGAACTTAAATATTTGAGATGTAAGAGTGAGATACTTAAAGCAATGAGATTTTACATTTTGGATAAGATCTTTGTTTCATTTTATATATTAGAATTTTATGATGGACACAATATGATTTTAGTAGAGTTTGGTAGCCTACAACAACAACATATTTTTCATTTTTTTTCATAGCATAGTTTTTTTCATCTACACATTAAGTAGGGTTTTATTCATATGTTCGTGCACATCATTGTAACCTTTCTCATCATATCATTTTTAGTAGCGCTCGCAAGTTTAGTGATAACCTATCTAGTAGAAATTTCACATACATAGCTCCATCAGTAAGTTGAGAAGAAAGTGGAGAAAATATCCATCTAAGTTTGGAGGACCTAATGTGACACATTAGCTCTTGACCGCCAAGGAGCATCATCACTAGTAGTTCACCTCCCATGAAGGACCCCTTTTAAGATCTTAAATGCTATTTTGTTAGTTAGTTTCATATTTTGTTGTTTCTTCTAGCCTTTTATTTTGTATGCATGCCAATTTAAGGATTGACTCTTCAATTGATGCTCTCTTTGTAAACTATAACAAAATCCATTGCCAAATGAATAAGGACTAATAATTTTTCTTTGGGATTCATTTATGATTTACTTTATCTATTCTCTAGGTATATTTTTGCATTTATTTATGGATGTTTGAGATAAATGTAATTAAACCTCATCACAATTATTCCTCTACTTGAAAATTTGCTATGTTTTGACAACATACAAATAAGATGATGAATGGCATACCTGTACCCTTAGTCTAAGGCATGTTACCATAAATTCAACTCTAATACCATTTTGAAAGAAACGAATGTATGTTGCCTAACATATAGGCTCATGTGACTGTATTTTAAAATTCAAGAATGTAGATGAATTAATCATGCACAACAACATTTAAACATGCACCAAAACTCTAGTTTTTTTTGTCCTCTTGCTTTTTGAAAGCTAGTTATCTCCTCTAGTCAAATTCCTTTTCTTATGAATGTTTTGACTCAGAGGATTCAAGAGATAAATTTACTCATCATATGTTCTCACTTCTAGGTGATATGACTCTCTCACCCATCTCTTACATGCATTCAATAAAACCACTCCCCTCATGAGTGTACTTAGCCCATGCTTCAACAACTAATTGATATGACTCTTCTACCAACCTCAAAAATGCATTCAATGACTGGTTTTAATAACTTGTCAAATGGGGATTATATGGTAATGGCAACTAATTTATTCTAATAACATGGGATTTTAGGCATGTGTGATTTACCCTTTGAGCCATTTTTATCCCCCTCTTTTATGAAATGATAGGTCCTCCATGAGTATGTTCTTGTCCATTTTATAACCAGACATATATTTTTTTGTTTGATATTGTGTCCATGACTTGTGGGACTAGCATGTGATCTAAGAAACCATAACCTAGGGCATATAAGACATCAAAATCACTTGATGATCATACTAGGCCTAGACCACACCAACCCTTATCATGGATAATTATTTTCAGTGTCTCCTCCCGACTATTGCGAGTTTCACACGTTGATCACCTTAAATAATGAAACCATCGAAATCCAATAATGCTAGCAATATTTGGCTACTTTTTACATATTATATATCTTGGCATTCATGCATTCATCATATTTAAAAATATACATTTCTAATCTAGCGATCAAAACTGAGGTGTTACATTTTCCTCCCCCTACATTTTTTCATTATCTTTCGTGCACATCACCATATAGGTTTTACATGTAGATACATAAAAAAAATTACATCTTAGAATTCTATAATTTGACAATTTAGCAACTCCTATAGAAATTCCAAATGCCCAACTCTCACTCCCCTCAACCTACATAATCCAAGGAAGAGTAGTCCCTTCTCTCCATCACAATCCTTTAGGTTGTCCCACTTACCTTTGAGGGCTCAACCACTGGTCGGACATGAAATATCCAAGCTATGGAATTTATTAATCCTATCTATAAAAAATGGAGTCTTTAATCATTTATAAATAAATGTACATTCATATTTCCTCAAAATATGCAAAAATCTATGGGTAGTCCTCCCACATAGCCTCTTCATGCTCCCATGTGGTATCTTCAGGATTGTAGTAGGTCCACTAGACCTTTACCAAGATAATGGCTTTGCACAAGAGCACTTTGAATTTCGAGTCTAAGACCCTTTGTGCTCCACCCAGACCATAGTCTAATCAATCGAAGGTTAGGATTAGGCACATACTTTCTCAATAAAGATAAACACCTTTATGAATATTCATGGATGCAAGTAATGAAAGAAAGTATAGAACCAACCTTATTATATCTATGATTTCAAATGACCCATAATATTGTGCTACCTATTTTTGGTAGCTTTCCAATTTTAGTGATCTCTTTTTAACCTTCACTTTGAAAAACACATGGCCAACCAGTCTAAATTATCTATGCATTTTTCCTTTGCTTGCGCAACTTTATACCTATGTTATATATCCTTTATATTTTCCCTTGTCTTTAACATATGTTTTTCCATCTCTTTTAGAATATATATTAGCCCAACAATCACTTTGTTTTATAGGTTATCGCAACTCAAAATATAACTTCACAATTTTCTTTTTATATAAATTTCCACAATATTGTATTCCTTATCAATCAACTTAATTGAAATAATATGTGTTCCTTTCGTAAGCTTTTCCATCACTACCATGATGGAATCATCTCATCTTGTTATCCTTGGTAACTTGGTGATGAAATTTATGGTAACAATCTGTCATTTTCATTTAGGAATGGACAATGGACATATAAATCATGTTGGATGTCTATGTTTAGCATTTACCTTCTAACATTACATGCATTTTGCTATGTAATCAACCACATGTTTTTTCATACTAAGTCAAAAATACTAGATTCTTATACCTACAATAGTTTTCTAGTACCCTAGGTGTCCAAAATGTGGTGAATCGCACCTTTCTCTTATCACTAATTTTCTCAATTCTTGAGAATCAGGAACATAAACTTGTGTTCCTTTGAAAGATGATTCCGTCCTCTTCTAGCATGCAATATTAAAAATTTTGGTGCGAATTACCTTGTTTTAAGCCTTCTTTAATTTGTAAAAAGTGATAGATTGATCCTAATCTTCCAAAATTATTGTTTTTAAGTCTATGTTGTATATGCTAATAGATATAACATATATTAAATGCACCCTTTTGTTGAGTGCATTAACCTCTTTATTCTCTTTTCCCTTAATTTTGTTGAAGTCAAACTAAGATTCACTAAGGCATTCCAACAACATAATTTTTCTATGTGAGTATTTCAAACCGTTATGGTCTATTTTCGACCCAAAATTTCATCCCCTAAGATAATGTCTTCACATTTTCAATGCATGGATAATAGTTGTAAGCTCCAAGTGATGGGTAACATAATTTATTTCACGTTCTTTTATTTTCTTCAATTCATATGACATTCCTATCTTGCATAAGGGGTCCACCAAGTCCTTTACATGGATTTATGCACACAAAAATATCCTCATTTGGATCTGCATTCTTTAGAATAGGTGCATTGGTTAATAAATATTTTACCTATTGAAAATTATCTTTACAATTTGTAGTCCATCCAGTTTATACTCATTTTTGTTGCAATGAAATAATTGAATGTACAATATTATAGAAACCCAATGAATATCATGTGGTAACTAGGTAAACCCATAAACTATCTCACCTTTAAAATATTCTTTGGTGATGGCCAATGTTTGATGGATTTAATCTTCCCTGGGTCCATTGTGAACCAAATCATGGATTTTCCTTTGATAGAAAGTGCACTTGCTTAACTTGGCATACAATTATTTCCCTTGCAACACCTATAGCACCATCCTCAATTAATGTCACTCGTGCTCCTCTTTTGTCTTGGAGTGTATAAGAATATCACCTAAGAAGGCAATAATAAATTAGTCTATATAAACTCTAAATGCTCTATTCATCAAACATATAAAACTGGCATTTCTCTTTTATCATATGTTATGTTTTAGGGATATTTCAACCAGACCAATATTCTAGAATATCTTCAAAATGAAGGTAATGCACAACATCTTAACGCCAAAGGATTTATGAAAATCCTCTTCATTAATATTCATGAACTATTATAAGTAAATGATTTAAATCAAACATTTCATAGCACAAGTAATCTTATATCACATTTTATTCACAATGCAATGGATAATAGTTTTTTTAGAAGGGATTCAAGATAATGTATGTGCATTTTGAGTCATTTTTATGTCAAATGTTGTTATGACTAGAAACTTTTATTCATTTTAAGTCATTTTTATGTACTTAACATTGCAGAGGGATTTAGAGACCCTCTTAAAGGGGTCTCTAAATTTTAACGTTGCAGATGGACTCAAAGACCCCTTTGTCTCTAAATTTAACACTGTAGATGGATTCAAAGAAGGGGGTCTATGAATCCATCTACAGTGTTAAAATTTAGAGACAAAAGGGTATTCATAATTTTAACACTGTAGATGGATTCAGAGACACCTTTGTCTCTAAATTTTAACAATGTAGATGGATTCAGAGACCCATATAGTGAAATGTAACACTTCAATATCAAAATTTCAATTTTTCCATTTCTAAAGTGACATAATTAAAAGTTACTAACATAAATGAGAAATTCATATACTTGTTGTACTTGTTATTTGGTCATATTTTTATTCTTGGAAACTATGGTTAGGCCCATTTCAAATTGCTCAGAAAATAGGTCCATCTACTTTTATTTTGCAAAATATTAAAGGGATGAAAGAGATTCTCTCTGTAAATGGACTTATCCTTAAAAAAATGTTAAGAAACCAGCTCAAGAAAAGATAGAAAAGATATATCAACGCCTTAGAATTCATCCTCTTCAAGGGGGCAACCTCCTTTACATTACATAAATGAATAATTCTTGGATGATTCAAATGACAAAACCTCCTTTCTGTATATAGGAGTCTAAGGAGTCACAATATAATCTAGCCGACCTAATAATAGTAATATAAAGCCACAAAAATAACAATAGAGGGATTCTATGGGGCACAGAAATAACAATATGGGGGTAATAGGGGCACAACAATATAAATAAGGGGTATAACTACAATAGTAATGGGGTAATCACTAGTATTATAGGGACCCAACATGCCCCTCTCCTTCAAAAAGGTGTTTTCCTCAACACTTGAGTAGTTCTGGATACTTTTGCATGAAATTCTCATCCTCCCATGTGGAATCTTCAGCGGATAAGTTCTTCCACTTGATAAGATACTCTGAAATTGATCGATTTCGTAGCTGTCGAGTTCTTGTTTCTGTGACTGCTTCCAGTTCCAATATAATTTTTCCTTCCTCATCAATTTCTGGCAATATTGTTTGAACTAGGAGCAACCTTCTTTAAACATGAAACATGGAAAACTGGGTGCAATCGAGAAGCTGCAGGAAGCTCCAATTTGTATGCCATAGTACCAATCTTTTGCAACACCTTATACGGACCATAATACATTGGTGATAATTTGGTATCCTTCTTAGCTTGCTCTAGGGACATTTGCTTATATGGTTGTAGCCGTAGGAATACCCAATCACCTACATCAAAACTTCTTTCACTGCGATGTTGATATGCCTGTTGTTTCATTCTATTTTGTGCCAACATGAGGTTATCCTTTAAGAGTTGGAGGACTTGTTGTTGATGTTCGATGTGATGTTCCACTGCCTGAACCTTAGAATTTTCTCTTAAATATGATGTGATGGATGGTGGTTGATACCCATAAAGTGCCATAAATGGGGTCATTTTTGTTGATGTATGGAAGGAAGTGTTATACCACCATTCAGCCAGAGGCAACCATTTGACCCATTGTGTCTGTTTATCATATACAAAGCAACGAAGATATCCTTCCAAACATTTGTTTACTATCTCAATTTGCCCATCAGATTGAGGATGATAAGACGAGCTATGAGCTAACTGAGTACCAAGACAAGAAAATAATTATGTCCAAAAATTTCCAGTGAAAATGGGATCTCTGTCACTTACAATAATCTTTGGGTTTCCATGTAGCTTTTGAATTGTTTCCATAAATGCAGTAGAAACTGTACTGGCTTTAAATGGATGTGATAAAACACAAAAGTGTGCATACTTGGTAAGTCTATCAACTGCCACCATGATGACACTTTTTCCCTCAGACTTGGGTAAACCTGTGATAAAATCCATTGAAACCTCCTCCCAACGTTGGCTTGCAATGGATAAAGGTTGTAGTAGACACGGTGTCTTAATTGTTTCAACTTTATTTTGTTGGCAAACCAAACATTCCGCCACAAAATTTTGAATATCTGATTTAAGGCCATCCCAAAAAAAATCCTTCTTAACCCTGTGGTAAGTTTTTAAAAATCCTGAGCGCCCTCCTAAGGGAGAAGTGTGCAATTCCATAAGAATCTTTTCTTTTAGCTGGGAATTCTTACAGAGGAATAAGCGATCTTTGTACCATAATGAATCATTTTGCCAGCTAAATGTATCAGACGTACTGGAATCTTGTTGTAGCTTTCGAATAAGTGCCCAAACTTCTTCGTCATTCTTCCATTCCTCCCTTGCTTCATTTATCCAATCTGGTTGGATAATAGAAATGGCGCACAATAATGCTTCCACATCCTCCTCCTTTCTTGAGAGTGCATCTGCCACCACATTTTGCTTGCCTTTTTTGTAGATGATTTCAAAGTCATAACTCAACATCTTTGTGACCCACTTTTGTTGCTCTTCAGAGGATAATCTTTGTTCTAAAAAGTATTTAAGGCTATCATGATCCGTTTTTACCTTGAAGTGTCTTCCCATTAGGTAGGGTCGCCATTTCTTAAGTGCATGGAGTATTTCCATCATTTCCTTCTCATAAATAGCTTTGCTTAAAAACTTTCCCTTGATTGGACGACTTTCAAAAGCAATGGGTCTTTCATCTTGCATTAGAACAACACCAATTCTATTTCCTGAAGCATCACATTCCATAATAAAGGTTTTTGTGAAGTCCGGTGTAGCTAAGACCGGTGCTTGGCACATTGCCTCTTTAAGATGTTCAAAGGCCTTTGTTGCTTCCGGAGTCCATGAAAATGCATCTTTCTTCAATAATGTTGTTAGAGGTGCTGCTATTCTCCCATAATTCTTAACAAACTTGCGATAATACCCTGTCAACCCAAGAAATCCTTGCAGATGCTTTATGGATGTGGGGATTTTCCATTCCTTAATGGCTTTAATTTTGCTAGGGTCTACCTTAACTCCTTCATGAGATATAATATGACCCAAATATTCCACCTCCTGGACTCCAAAGAAACATTTGGATCTTTTTGCATATAATTGTTTCTCCTCCAATAGTTGTAGCACCCTGTCAACATGTTCAACATGATCCTTCCAAGACTTGCTGTAGATTAGTATATCATCAAAAAATACTAACACAAATTTTGTAAGGAATGGTTTGAAAATTGAATTCATCAAACCTTGAAATGTTGAAGGTGCATTGGTAAGGCCAAAAGGCATGACCAAAAATTCATAATGACCCTCATGAGTTCTAAATGTTGTTTTCGGAATGTCTTCAATCTTCATTCTGATTTGATGATATCCCGAATGAAGATCCAACTTGGTGAAGTAAATTGATCCATGCAATTCATCCAGTAATTCATCAATGACATGAATGGGGAACTTATCTTTAATAGTGAGCTTTTTGAGCTCCCTATAATCCGGACACACGCGCCATGATCCATCCTTCTTGTGCACCAATACTACTGGAGCAGAGAAATAACTTTGACTCAGTTGAATTATACGAGCCGCTAGCATTTCTGCAACCATATGTTCAATTTCACTTTTTTGGACATAGGGATATTTGTACGGCCTGATGTTTGGAGGAACACTTCCTGGAATCTTCAATGAGTAAGTGGCAGAGTGGCCTTACTGCCACGATCCACTGAGATTCAGCCCTTGGTATTTAAGTCATCTGCAAAGGATTCATTTATTCTTTCTTGATGTGATCTTTCACTTCTTGCACCTTTTTCTTCTTGATATTTCCTTCTATCTTGAGAGTTTGAGGAGTGGTCATTCTTGCCAATAGTTTATAAGATATGTTCTGATTCATTTCTTCTTTCTCTGGGGTCTGGTCCTGGCATATATCCTCTTCTTTTGATGTTTCTTGATCCTTTTCTTCCTCCTCTTCATACTCTATGTAAAATAATATCTTCTCAGCACACTTATGACCTTTAGTGCATTTGCTATCACAATTTTAACAAATCCCTTTTTCTCTTTTTTCTTTCAATTGTTGTGGTGTAACCCTTGTAGGTTGTGGAAGTCTAGGAGGAACAATACATCCATCTTTATAGTTGTGAGGGGTAGACTTCCTTGTTGCCATAATTTTACTTTCAAATATGTCACAAGGCCCTTTTACTCTTTCCAATTGTTGTGGTGTTTCTCTAAAGAAGGTGTTGCTCTCTGTATCCTCATAATGTGCTATCATTTCCTACGTGAGAATTGACCACGTAACAAGTTTTTTACGAGAACAAAGATCTTTATACCATAAAAATTGATCCGGTTCTAAATATGAAGATGCAATACATACCTTTTGTAACAGTGGTACACCATGTAGATCAAAATATTGCTCCATTTGAAGTATCCAATTTACCGGATCCTTGCCATCAAACTTCCTCATCTTGCTTTTTCTTGATTTTAGGACCTCGAACTTGAAACAACTGTAACTCTGTACTTGCGGATATTTAAGTTCTGAAATTGCTACTTGTAGTAGCCCTCTGTGTCCTCTTTCCAATGCCACCAGTCTGATCCAAATTGGATTCCCCAAAAAAGAGTTATGCACAATCTCCCAAGATGACTTGATTATAGACCTTTCCAGAAGAGCGAACTTGTATGAAGTTCCACGTGTCAATTTTTCGACCTATGGATCTAAAAAATGCATACAAGAAACTACAGTCCGTCCTATTTCTGTACCTTCTTACGAAATTTCAATCCAATGCTCAGAGAGAAAGTTATGAATATTTTCCCTAGGTCACCTGTTTTGAATGTAATTCAGGATTCTGCAAAAATACCAACTTCCTCAGATCATATCTCAGCAAATATCGCGCGAAAAGATCTGAAATTCGAACCCAAGGTTCAACGCGATTTCTTCTCAAATGGGTTTTTTTGTGACTTTTGAAACGTCACAAAAAAAATTTATAGCAAAAATTCCACGATGACCTGTTTCGAGCAATGAAACCCCATAATCCAAAGCTCTGATACCAAATGTTAAGAAACCAGCTCAAGAAAAGATAGAAAAGATAGATCAACGCCTTAGAATTCAGCCCCTTCGAGGGGGCAACCTCCTTTACATTACATAAATGACCAATTCTTGGATGATTCAAATGACAAAACCTCCTTTCTATATATAGGAGTCTAAGGAGTCACAATATAATCCAGCCGACCTAACAATAATAATATAAAGCCACAAAAATAACAATAGAGGGATTCTATGGGGCACAGAAATAACAATATGGGGGTAATAGGGGCACAACAATATAAATAAGGGGTATATCTACAATATTAATGGGGTAATCACTAGTATTACAGGGACCCAACAAAAAAATTCATGAAGTCTTAATGACCTTCTACAAATATGTAAATAAGCATATGTAAATCTGGTGTGTTTTGTGTAAAGTTAACATCTTTCATGATGTTTTCATCATTTGATTATCATTTTGACTTGTTGGTGACTTATTTTCATGCTTTCCTTTGCTTTTCTTGAATTTCTAGTTGTATGCTTCTCATTTTTGGAATCATTATTGGATAATACTTATACTTTATTGTCTTTAAATGAAGTCTTAACTTTAAGGATATTTTAGTAAAGATGAAATTATTATGTTGGCTTTCAACATTCCTAACTAGTGAACTCCCTGGTTATGATTCATTGTGTTTGGATCTTTCAATCATTATTTCATGAACTACTTTTAACCCTAGTTGTATGAAAGAAAAATACACTTACCAACAATTTCCTTTAGGTGATAATCTATTCGAAAGCAAGGCTAGTCAAGAAAATATTAGCTGCCCAAAATGTTTTACGCCATCCCTTTCTTTTAAGGAGATGATATTCCACCCCATCTATTAATTAATCTCTAAGAGATTAAAAATAATCATAGTTGAACCTTTAAAGAAAAATATAGTTAACTAGAGGAAAGGGGGTCTCATCACAAGCTGACCTACCATGATCAAACGATCTAACATAGTGACATTTCCATTATTGGTCACCAAGCCAAGGTAATGGCTTTCAGCCACATAGTTGGAAGACAAGATTCCTTGTCATGAGTCAGCTTGTTCACTTTGTTAGTTCCTGTAAATGGCACTGTCATCAGTTGGTCATGAAGCCAAGACAATGGTTTTCAGCTGAAATTTATATAAGTGTTGAAATTATCTTATAACTATTTATTTATTTCTAATAGATGGGACACTATCATCTGAAAAGGGTTAAAAGGCATCCCTGTCTAGGTTATAAACGTTTGCTGGTAGGAGTGGATCTTCCTGTGGTATAGACATTTTAATAATAGGATTTACTCAATTACCTTTCTTTCTCAAAACTGAGCACCAATAAGCTTATTGTTGCATATAGACATTTTGGTAAAATAAATGATTTATGGGGTAATTTTTTATAAGTTCATGGACAACAACGGATATGATTTTTGCTTTACATGTTAACTCTGGATGTGAGGGATGAAGCTGATAATATATTTGAGTTTTGGCACTTTGTATCATCTAATTATTATTCCTTTATTTTACATATGTCATACTCATAACAAAGATAATCTTTTCGCCCATTGTGTGACGAATTGTTGTGGTGAAAAACAACCACCCCATTTTAAACATAGTCATAATAATAATGGGGACCTTTTTCTTAAATTTTCATTCGTAATAAGTTAAACCATATTAATAAAACTTATTTTTACTTTAATAATTTATTATTATTTATAAATAAATAAAATTTAGACCTCTTTTTGACTTAGAACCATCGCAACCGAGACTTAGTTGATTGCAAGGTTTAGACTTGCTTTAATATTTTATTTGAATTTTTAAAAGAGGCAAGCACACTATCTCTTTATAGCTCAGCATGTGGTATGATGCCTAGGCCTCGAACCTTTACTTTATGCATTCTTTATTTTGTGCCAAGCTCCCTTTAGCAAGATTACATTTTCAAGACCCACACTAAGGCACATAGCTCAGATGCTTATTGGTTTCAGACACCATATCATGCACCTATCATCTCGTCAAACATAGCCGAGTATTTCCTTTGCAACCTTTTTGAAACTTTTAGAATCAAGCTAGTAGGACAACTCATCATTAATAGGTCCCATTGGTTCCATTACGATAAGCCTTCCCTTTGTTTCGTTAGCTCACTCAATTCCTTTCACAATACAAGCACTTCAACCAATATTTTATCGTCAAGCTAAATCATTAGGCCCACTTGCAAATATGTTGACCCTTGCTAGTACATGTTAATACATGTGCCACATAAGCCCACTCTATGTCAGCCCACACATTTTCGAATGTGGAATATAAGCACTTAACTTTACCTTTTAGGCTTCAACCTTGGGGGATGACATAAGAACATGCATCACTTGCTAGCTATAAACACAATTTTGTATAATTATGCCATCTATCTTAATTGATTGTCGTCGTTATGAAATATTAAATTTAAATTCATGTCTTTAGTTTTAATTTGCTTTCTTGTTTCAGTTAATGATGTAATGAATGCGTTTAACACACATTTACAGATATTTAGACTGATTCAACCCTTTTTTATGCATATTTATGCCTTGTTTATGATAACTCCTCTTACCCTTCTCATTTTTCGTTACAGGTGAATTCTAAGTGAAACACCTATCAACAAGATAATATGGAAACAGGAAAAAATAATGCTTTTGTATAGGTGTCAGATGGGCGCTTCAGAGAAGAAGCCAACAAGAAATTACTAGATACAATCCTTTTCTTTGATACAATCTACACAATGGATTTTGGTTCTAAATATTGGAATGACATTTGTGAGTTATTTGAAGAAGAATTTCCAGAGTAGCCAAAGGATGCACCGATTTTTGCTACAATAGACGAAGGTGGCCTAAGGACTTCTTCAATAACAATTAGTGATGTCACAAGGTCTCAAATTCATAAGATTGCATTCTGACTGAGATTACTCTCATACATAGATATGATACACTGGGTAGTGGAAGAGGTCGATATTAGTGAGTGGTTATTTGTTACCCATAGAGGCATCACAATTGGGTATTTCAATTTTGAAATCCTTCATGGTATGTATCATTTTCCCTAGCCTAAAGTTGTATATAATGCTCAATTTGTGGAGCAGTATGTTAAGAAGGATTGTGAGGGAAAGAAGAAAAAATTACCCTAAATGATTCGAGGATGGATGTGTAACTCTAATAAGTTTAAAGAAGAATATATGATAAAATATTCAATTGCTTCCCTTGCATCCCCCCTTTCTTACATTTATTCTATGCTTTGTCATTTATATGCAAAAAAAATGTTTCGCAATTCCTAAGTGATTGCATCCCTCTTCTTGAGGATGCCTCTCATGGCTATGTCTTTGACTGGGCTCAAATTTTATCAGACAACATGGCTACTCATATTCTTCATTTTTGGTCACAAAACATTGTCTCCAGTGTGCCACTTTTTTAGATGTCGACATATTTCATGGATTCCATTTGTTTCTCCCTTGATTTTCCATGCATGGGCTAGAAGTGGACACTTATCGAACCCATTCCCATTCACATATATCACAGTATTCTCTTTGAAGAGAATTGTTTCGACCACTTTTATCACATTTTCCATCTAGTCATGGTTGCTATTTACCAGACTATTTTCGGCTCCAAAATCCCAAGGATTTCTATTGTAGCTCTTAATGATTTGTTGAGAATTGGAGGTTGTTTCGTTGAGGAAATATTCACACTTGTCAAAATTTGGGGAAGTAATATATGTCCTCATGTTCTACCTCTTTATGTTCTAGATAAACTTCTTTCAAGAGAGATTGCGTACCAGATTTTTGGAAATAGGATAACCCTCAAGCTTAAAACGACTTCCAAGAGGTTTTAGCCTAAATTCTCATTGCAATTTGATCTATTCACTCTTGCCAATTATCAGCATGTAGAGAAGGAAATTTAGCTCTAAATGAGTTGAAACTTGCTACTATTCCTTTTAGATATTTTTATCCTTCCCATGTGGCCTGAGATGTAGCCAATGAAGAACATATCAAAAATTATACTCATGAATAGAACCAATATGATGATTTGTTTACGCATGCCTTAACTTATGAGTCATTGTTTGAAAATCCAAGAAATTTTCCCCAGACAATTTTCAACACTTTGTTGTTTTCAGAGATTCCAGATAAGCAGTGTTACCAATGCATTTGCTTAACCTTCCTCAGGGAGATGGTTTTATAGAGAAAGTCATTAATTCTACATTACAATCAATGCCTCATATTTCCACACCATTACAGTTTTCCCCGACGAAGCAATATTCTTCAGCAAATCCTCCGCTTCTTCATAAAAAGTAAGCTCTTGGATACAAACACTTCAAATGTTGTCACTCAGCAAACAATCCTTGCGACTCCTAAACCTGCATAGACTGCTCTTACACACACTAGCCCCCTTGCTAAAACTCCTCTCAACACTCAGGTCAATGTAGAAGTAATTCATACTCATCCTACTACAGAGGTTCAATTGAAAATTGACGAAATTCTGCCAATTGAGATCTTTTATCATCCTCATAATAAGGTAGTAATTAAGAAAAGAAAGAAGAAAAGGAAGGAAGAAAATGAGGTATCTCCACCAAACTCTACTTTCGTAGAACTAGTTTGGAAAAGCACTTATATAGCTCCACATGAATAATTCCAAGAGTTGGATAAGTATGCAAGGGAATTTACATTAGCCACTATTGATAAATGAACATGTATTAAACAATATGTTCAAGAAAAGGATGACATGATACATCAGTTGGAATAGCAGGTAGGTCAATCTCAAACAGAACTACAAACGCAAGTCAAGCTAGTCAAGAGTCAACACTCTAAATAACTCACACATTGTGATGATCGAATAAAGGAATTCTAGCAAAGTCTAAAACAAGAAAAAACTGACCATTCAATCTCACTGAATTCAAACATGAATCCCTTTAACTCAATGCATAGCTTGTCAAACAACAACAAATATTTTGTAATAAACTAAGCTTGATACAAGTGTAATGCAATTTGAGCTCTTCATTGGTTGATGAGCTAGTTGACATAGAGAGTCAATATGATGAGTTTAAACAAAGTCTAAATGATCTTCTTGAGTGGAAAATGGATAAAAACATAATACAACAGAATTTTCCCAAGATTCATTAAATTCACAATCCCATTGTCCTAGGGAATTGAAAGGACATAATTCGTTTTGTCAGAAAATTGGTTAATGATACTTGAAATATTTCATGCTCTTTTTCACAGTCTATCACCCAACCTATTTAGGAGGAAAATTTAATTTCAAATTATGAAGAAGATGTATTACTAGATGTTGAGTCCTTACAAAAAATTTGGATGGATGAGAGATCATAATTTGGAAAAAGGGTTGAACAGTTATCAAAGATAAATATTGAGTTGAATTGGAAATTATTAATTAAACCCCCGTGGTCATTAGTGATTCCTCAAGACTTTCAAAGACTTGACAACTTAGATGTTGCCACTACTCCAATCTTTTGTCTTCAACTACTAGCTAAATATATATCCTTATTCTTCTCAAGATCTAGCAACCCTTCTAGATATCTATCAACAATGGAAACAAGCTACTGATTCAACATCAACTTAAAGTCATCTTATTTTATTTTTCTTTTCAAATGTAATTGTTTTACTATTTTATGTAAAGTTTTTTTTGGCTTAGTTTGGAGAATAACAGAGACTTAGTTTCTCCCTTATTTTGTAAAGAAAACTATAGATATGGCTCTCAAACTCATGTAAAGGGTTCTGAATTTTTGAAAAACAAGAGATTTTGTTGCACTATTGTACTTAAGTATTTTCATGAATATATTTGAACCATTTTGATTCCAGCATGTAAAGACGGAGAGTAGATTTGGTACTTCTAACTTCTCTATTTTTGTATATCTTTAAGGGAATCAGTATATTTAAATCAAACATTGTTCATTGTACTTTGTTTTCATTGATTGAAGCATAATCACTATCGAGTGTATGAATATATGTTTATTTCTAATACACTAAATGATTTAGCATTATTCCATATGTGTTCGTGTTTAACATTAATTTGATTAATGATTTAAAGAAATTAATGTTTTTCAATTGCTCTTATAAATGTTATATCTTGGAAATCTATATTTTCATTCTTATAGGGTTATCTTTGTCTCACATACACATTATAATACCCAGGTAAAATAGATTATAATCTAGATGTTATATTAGTTTATCTTATTCCTCTTCTATCATAACAGTCAATCTACTTTCACCCATTTCTTTTTCATTTCCACTTAAGATTTTTATTGTGGGGATCTGGACCCATTTAAACCAGTCGGAACCACGATTTTCATAAAAAAGGGGTCTAACTTGGGACTTTGACCGGGTGGTATCCTAAATGTTGATAAGGTCATATTTGGCCATCAACATAACCTTAGTTCTTCATGACCTCCCTCTTGGTTATTCTTTACCTAAAGCATGCATTTTTGGTAATGGACTAGAAATTTTAAAGAGGATCCAATTCCCATATATTTCAAATTCCTATGGGAGTATCACTTTATCCATTCATACACCAAAATATATGAGGAATTCTTGGTTCCACTCTATAAAACCTTGTTTAATGCGCCTATTTTATGCATTTCTAAAAAAACTAGGTAGATAATATCAACAATTAATGATTTGTTTTTTTACCAGGATGTCATATGTCAGATAATAATTTGAGAAAGTAATCCTTGTTAATCCTTGTCACATACTGTCCAAGTTTCTGATTGATTAGGTAATATTGTAGGAAATAGCCTAGTGGGTATATGCAGGGGTAGGTAGAGTGCTCTAATGGGACAAGGAATATCCCTAGTCACACATGACATTAAACCTAGGATCCTATTAGTTGAGGGACATAAAACAAACCGAAGAAAAATCTAATGCCCTCACCATCTTCCACTTTTGGGAACTAACGTTCCACAAATATGATCCTAGCTCTATACTAAAAATAATTGCAAGGCATGCAAGTATGAGTGAGATTACCAATCAGAAACATGGGCTAAGGAAGGGAAATAGAAAAATTCTTTAAATTTATCAAAGTATATTTTCAAAATAGGATATATCTCTTCTCAAGCTAAGAGATAAACCCTTACACAAAGGAAATATGCCCAACACGAAGAAATTCATGTTATATAAGAGAAGAAGCCAAAATAGGACCAAGAATCATCGAAGCAATCTTAGGAACTTCAGCTTAAGGAAAGAAGAGGAAAGGATGATGAGGGAGAAATAATGAAAAATAAAGGTAGAGAAAAAAATAGAAAAATAGGAAGAAGAAGATAAGAGGCAAAAATAATAAGTAGAGGCCAAAGCTAAAGAAGAAGCTCTCAAGGCCCAACAAAATTCCCATGAAGAAATAGCTTTAACGAACATTGATCTAGCTCAATATGTAGCGCTTATCATCAGAAGATGCCACTTACTAGTTGTTCAATGTAGTATAGGGCATATTAATGGACCAACATTTAATTGTCAATCCGGGAGTTCGTGAACTTTGAGGCACAACATTGGAAATGCCAGTGAGAGCTCCCAACAACCTGCAAATCAAACCCTAGTCTAACTTGCACATAAATCTCAAGAAAATAAATTGAATCTTGCACTTCAAAGGAAACTTTGAGAAATAATGAACACTAATCTTGATAGTTGAAAACAAATTTCAGTCAAATCATTTGTAAAAGGAAAGGAAAACCTAAATTGTTAATAATTTTCGAAAGAAACTTGGAAAATTGGCAAAAGGTAAATCCTAATTATTGTTTAACTGGATACCAAGCAATGCCTACCAATTCAAATTGTGGATAATAATAAAATAAAATATTGTAATAATGAAAGAAATGCAAACTCGATATGAATTCAAATCATTCTTTGTGCAAAGAAAACTAAAACAAGTTTGCCCTAATTTTTCTTCATTTGTCTCTGTGTAAAAATATCCTTTTAAGAAATTAAAACCTAAATACATCATCAAAACTTGGCAGATATATTTACAGTGTAAACAAATATATGAAATAAATTGCTCTAATATAAATTCTCTCGCCTTCTTTGTCCCTCTGTAACAAAAAAATATTGCTTTGGAAAATGACCAAAAGTATGATGGAAACTACAATGTGGGAGAAACATTATCGATCTCAAACATGATGTAGTTTCCATTTATCAATGCACGCTCCCCAACATGTAGGATTCACGATTCAAATGGATTATAACAAAAATATATATGTGGCCTTTGTTTTTGATGAATATACAACCTTTGTAAACAAAGTTATTTAAAATTCGATTGATACAAGAAATATCTCAATAGGCTACGATATCGACATATCCATACACCTGTACTCTAAATCATAATCATTCGAATTATTAAGGTGAAATTGATCTCATATTTTGGAGCATGAACCCACAAAATTCTATTGGATCTAAGCCAATTTAAAAGAGTGGAATTTCACAATCAAATCTTGTAGAGGAAAAGTCTCAAAGAAAAAGTCGACACCATGAATACAAAACACTAGGAGAGAAATACCCTGTGTATGCATGAAATCGACAAAGGTGACATGTTATCTAATCTAATATTCGTTGTAAAGAAATATTTTTAACTTACATGAAAAAATTTCCAATACCATATTAAGCACAACAAGTAAAATGACATCGAATTTTAAAAAAAGGAAAGAGATTGTCAGAAAATAAATATTACGATCTAATCTTACACAAACTTCTCACACAATAAATGATGAATTAAACTCTCTTCACTCAGGACATCATATCCAACCTAATCCTGAATAATTCAGAGTGGTTTCGAGCTGGTCTAACGACCAACACAACCATTTTGCACCCTCTGTCAATGATTTGGTTCACATAGAGATTATAAACATGAAATGTTCAACCAAATTGAAAGGAACCTAACATGAAGTGGTTCAATTAATCTTGAAAGTGCAGTCTTTACATGGTGCAGGAAAATATTAGACTCCAACAAACAGAGGGAGTGATCTACGAGTCGACTATACTCAGGTAATACTACATTGGGACTGTCCCCTTCCCCAAGCTCAAGGCCATCTTTCAATTTATATAGATCGTTACATTACAAATCGGGCTATTAACAAGCTAATCGAATATAGAAGGAACATATTACAAATCGTAATATTTTTCTATGAATAAAAGTTGGATCTAATTATGGAGCAACTAAATTTCAAATAGAGGAGCTAAATTTGGTACATGAGGGATTGTTTTGGTAAATCAATCCTCTTTCCTCGGTCTTTGACTCATGGTGAAAACTAGTTGTGATGTTTATCAATAAGCATTTCCCAAAATATTCTCACACTGATATTCAAACTACCAAGTAATGTCCTCCAAATTTGACTAATTGAAGTAGTCTATGCATTCTTTGACTCTGGTGCTCAAACTTGATGAGCGGGGCAGAAACTAGACAGTATTATAATAAACTGGTGTAGAAATCCTCAATGAATGCAGGAATCTGATGCATATTATAAGGAGGTGAGTGCAGGATCAAAGCCTGTTGGCATATGCATAAAAAGGTAATCAACTAAGTTTAAACCTGCAAACACACAAACTATTATTAATGATGCTTTTAATGTTTAAATCTTGTTAAAACAAGGGAATCATAGCAAATAGTAAATACTTACTTTATTGTCTCCAAGAATGCAAAAAACCACGACAATAACCATTCAAACTAAACAAAATCATGAGGGATTTCTGAGTAAAAGGTGATATAAAGAAAGACAAAATAGAGGCCTGACATCCCCCCATGTTGATCATCTTGCATGTCCTCATGCAAGAAAATAAATTTTTTTATTGTCACTCCCTTGCAAAAAAACAAGATTAAAACATTTATGGATGACCTTTACACTTGTAATAGTGTTCCTACAACTTTGTGTAATCAACATTTCCTTTGCTAGATAGAGCTTATTCTAAAAAACTGAGTGTCTGTTGGACTCATTTATTAAGAATAATTTTAAGAAATTCTAACACAAGGGCTATCATAGGAATATTGAATTGCAAGGATGGTGTTATTTACTGAATAAAATAGCCAACTATTAAAATTTCCACAAGTATCTCAAGGGAAACCTTGATCAAAATTTTTACTTTAATATCCTCATTGTAAATATAAGTGACATGATTTGAAAGCCATGGTGTTAAGAATAGACAGAATAATACCTTCCCACAGTGACCATCTTACCATTATCCAGCATATAGTTGAAGCTCCTCTTGTCTGGGAAAAGTGAATCACCTACATTAAGGGTCCCACTTCCATAAAAATAAAAAATAAAAAATAAAATCCACAAGATAACTCCAAAGCATAATGTTGGAAGGATCTTATAGGCATTCTCAAATAATGAGTTCAGCAAAAGACAAAAACAACCAAGTAAATCATAGTGTAAAATTAACTTTAATACCATAGGCATGGCCCTGCTACCAGCAGACGTCTATAACCTCGACAAGGATGCCTTTTAACCCCACAAAATGCATATGTCCCATCTATTAGATATATATTCATAGTCAATTGAAAGCATTTACATTTATTTAGAAATTAATTGAAGGCCACTGTCCTAGATTAGTAACCAACTAACAATAGTTCCATTCACAAGAACTAACAAGAATGAACAAGTCAGCTCATGATGAGACCTCTTGTCTTCCATCTTTTCAACTAAAAGCCATTTCCCTGGGTTAGTGACTAGTAGTGGTAATGCCATTTTTGTTAGGACCCATCATCATGGTAGGTTGGCCAGTAATGAGACCTCCTATCCCTCAATAATTTTTTTTGTGAAAAACGATGATTATGATTAACCTGAGATAGGTTACCTATAGGTGTGGAGGAAAATATTCTCCTTAAGAGCATGGGATGGCGTTAAAATTTTTTAATTACAGATATTCGTTGGTTGGTCCTACTACCCTAAAGACTCATTTTAAAGAAAACATCTTAGATAATGACTGAAAGATTCCTCAAGTTAATCATGCTATGGTTCTTATGAGAGCTCATTAGGGTTTTATAGGAGTGGTCCACCATAGGAGGATTTTCATCAATACCTTTGAAGAGAAACTTGAAAATATTTCTTTGATGATAGTTTGTTAGAATGAATAGGCCAGAAGTAGGTTTTTACTCTTATGAATGGAAAGTATTAAACATAACTATAACAATACCCATAATTGACCCAATGAATAATATCATTCAATAATAAAAGTCACTTTATAAAATATGAGGTATTAAGAGTGAATTGCTTCTAACAAGTCTTACCACAAGAGTGCTTAATGACAAAAATTTCAATAGTTGTGCCTTAGGAATTGCAGTTTCAAGAGTGTTGTTGTAACAATTTTATTTCAAATGACATTTTTATTCATTACTCTTATACTACCCTACCCTAATTTAGAGAGAGGAAGATCTCCTTCAAGTGTAGGAGTACTTCCAATGTAGCCATGTGCATAACAGAATGCTAAATATACTCACACTCAGTTTTAAAGAATAAACTTCAACACATACCAGAGTATGAGAAACCAGTTGCTTTGATTGATATGGTACCAAGAGTTGTCGAATGATGAGGGAATAAGGTGTTGATGACTACTTGAAACCAAGATTCAATAGGATCCACATAATTATAATTCTCCAACTCATATTAATCTTCCACAGCTTAATGAACACTCTCTTGGAGGAATATTGAATCAGGTGAAAGACGAAAAAAAAATCCCTCAAATTTGAGATCAAATATTTTCTTTTCAGATTGATAAGAATGTTTGAGGGATATTCTAGGGTTTTTAGTTTCAACAACAATTTTAGAACATGTTCCAATTGAATATTTCTACTTCAATGGTATTTGAATCAAGGCTTCTTCTTGAGGTGAATCTTTTCTAGTGATAGGAGATATTTCCAAACTCAACTCTTCCCCCAACCTTGAAGATACATCATTACACTCAGCAGGGAAATTAATGTGAATAATAGGTGGATTAAATTATTGTGCAACCTACTGGTTTGGATTAGGGTTTGCGATATGGTTTGAGTTAGGGTTTGAACTAAGGATTTCACTAAGGTTAGGTCTAGGGTTTGAATTAAAGTTTTGACTAGGGTTAGGTCTAGGGTTTAAATTAGAGTTTTGAATAGGGTTTGGTCTAGGGTTTAAATTAGGGCTAGGTATAGGGTTTGAATTAGGGTATGAACTAGGGTTATGTATGGGGTTTGGATAAGGGCTAGGTTTAGGGTTTAGATAAGGGGTAAGGTATGGATTAGGGTGTGGACTAGGGTTAGTTCTAGGGATTGGATTAGGGTTAGGGTTAAAGTAAGGTTGCACAAGTAACTGGGACCATGAAGTATGATAACTTGAAGATGCATTAAGTGGAACATGTGGTTGATGTTGTTGATTTGACATGAAACACTACCCTAGGGAAGAGGATCCAAACCATTCTTGAGGCCATGGGGATATCTGACTTGAAGAAGAGGTCTAGGGAGAGGGCCAATGTGGCCATCAAGTACGGTAATCAATTGGAGGAGGACTAAAATTTTTCCATGAAACTACATGATTATAAACATGTTGAAGAACATGCTCAGGAGAATAAGCATTGATCCAAGTATTGAATGATGACAAGTTTTGACTCATATGTGGAATTTGATTTGATTCCTTAGTTGATTTCCTGAGTACCTTTAGTAATCCTGGTAGTGATGGGAAATGTTCTGTTGCATGAGCCAATTGAGAAATTTTGCAAACATTCAGGCTGTTAAGTGGGAATTTTCCAAAGGAGTGCTTCTTTCTACAGTTGATGCAAAAAAATAGTAGTTTCTCTTCATCCTTTTTATGTTATTCCTGCAAATCATCCAACTTTGAAATCAAAGCATTGATAATATTATTTTTATCTTCAAGAAAAATATTGAAGTATGCGCTTGTGAGTTCTTCATTGGATGATTTGTATGTCTTCGTATCAACATCAAAACCCCTCATTAGAAAATTCCTTAAAATACCATTTTCTTGTTCTCAACAAGCCAACTGGTATATTCCTTCAGCATAGTGGTAATGTATATATATAAGGGGGTTCTTACACCACCCAAGAAATGAAAAACCTTCAAATAACCAAGATATGCAGGAAAGAAATAAACTTAAAGAACATAAACTTGTAAGAGAAACTAGGTGAAAAGAAAACCAAACTGTAGCAGGTTACCAAGGTCAATCCCCTAAGCATGTCCCCGACAACAACACCAAAATCTTGGGTGTAGTATAGGGAATATTAATGGACCAAAATTTAATTGTCAATTTTGGATTTCTGAACTTCAAGGCGTAACACTCGAAATGCCAGAGAGAGCTCCTAAAAACCTGCAAATCAAACCCTAGTCTAACTTGCACATGAATCTAAAGAAAATAAATTGAATCTTGCATTTCAAAGGAAAATTTGAGAAATCATGAACACCAATCTTGACAGTTGAAAACAAACTTCAATCAAATCATTTGGAAAATGAAAGGAAAACCTAAATTGTTAACAATTTGCAAAAGAAACCTTGACCATTGGCAAAAGGTAAATTCTAATTATCGTTTAACTAGAGACCAAGAAATGCCTACCAATTCAAACTGAGGATCATAAGAAAATGGAAGACTGTAAATGATGAAATAAATGCAAACTCAAGATCAATTCAAACCATTCTTTGTGCAAAGAAAATTAAAACAAGTCTGCCCTAATTTTGCCTCATCTGTCTTTGTGTAACAAAATTCTTTTAGGAAATTAAAACCTGAAAGCATAATCCAATCTTGGCAAATATATTTACTGTTTAAACAAATTTATGAAATAAATTTCTCTAATATAAATCCTCTCACTTTCTTTGTCCCTCTACAACAAAAATAAATATTTCTTTGGAAAATGACCAAAAGTCTAATGGAAACTACAATGTGGGAGAAACATTATCGATCTCAAACATGATGTAGTTTCCCTTTATCAACACAAGCTCTCCAAGAATCATTATTCGAATGGATAATAATAATAATAATAATAATAATAATAATAATAATAATAATAATAAGATATATATATATATATATATATATATATATATATATATATATATATATATATATATAGCTATATATGCAGCCTCTACTACTGATAAATACACAACCTCTATAAAAAAAGATATTTAAAATTTTATTGATACAAGAAATATCTCAATAGGCTATGATCTCGCCATACCCATACACCTCTACTCTATATCATAATCATTCAAAATATTAAGGTGAAATCGATATCATATTCTGGAGCACGAACCCACAATATTTCGTTGGATCTAAACCAATTTAAAAGACTAGAATTTCACAATCATATCCTATAGAGGAAGAGTTTCAAATCATAAGTCGACACCATGAATCCAAAACACTAGGATAGACGTACCTCGTGTACACATGAAATTGACAGAGGTGACACGCAATCTGATCTAGTATTCAAGGCAAAGAAATATATTTTTAACTTATAAGGACAATTTTTCAATATTGTATTAACCGGTGCAAGTAAAATGACATCAAATTTTAAAAAAATGAAAGAGACTATCAGAAAATAAATATTACGATCTGATCTCACACACACTTTTCACACAGTAAATAACGAATTAAATTCTCTTCACTTATCACATCACAATCCAACCTAATCCTGAATATTTTAGAGTGGTTTCAAGTTAGTCTGGCGACCAACCCAACCAACTCACACCCTTTGTCAATGATATGGTTCACACAAATATTATAAACATGAATTTTTTAACCAAATTGAAAGGAACATGTCATGAAGTGGTTCAATTAATCTTGAAAGTGCAGTGTTTACATGGCATGGGAAAATATCTGACTCCAGCAAACAGAGAGAGTGATCCATGGGTTGAATATACTCATGTAATACTTCATTGGGAGTGTCTCCTTCCCCAGACTCAAGGCCATATTTCAGTTTATATAGATCCTTACATTTAAAATCAGGCTATTAACAAGCCAATTGAATATATAAGGAATGTATTACAAATCGTAATAGTTTTCCATGGATAAAAGTCAGATCTAATTTTGGTGAAACTAAATTTGAAATAAAGGAGCTGACTTTGGTACATGAGGGACTCTTTTGGTAAATGGCTCCTCTTTTATCAATCTCCGACTCATGGTGAAAACTAAGTGTGATTTTGACCAACAAGCATTTCCCAAAATATCCTTGAACTGATATTCAAACTGTCAGGTAAGTAATGTCCTCCAAATTTGACTAATTGAAGTAGTCTACACATTCTTTGACTCTGGTACAAGAACTTGATATGTGGTGCAGGAACTAGACAATCTTATAATAAACTAGTGTAGGAATCCTCATGACTGCAGGAATTTGATGCATGGGACAAGAACTAGAAAGGCTTATAATAAATTGGTGTATGAATCCTCATGAGTGTAGGAATCCCAATTGGTACAATAATCTGATGCATAGTATAAGGAGGTGAGTGCAAGATCAAAGCCTGTTGGTATATGCACAAAAAGGTAATCAAATAAGTTTAAACCTACAAACACACAAACTATTATTAATGATGATTTTAATGTTTAAATCTCATTAATACAATGGAATCATGCCAAATAGTGAAAACTTAATTTATTGTCTCCAAGAATGCAAAAAAGCATGACAATAACCATTCAAACTAAAAAGAAGTGTGAGGGATTTCTGAGTAAAAGGTGATATAAATCAAGAGAAACATAGGTCTGACACTAGTCACACATAGATGGCCATTACACCAACCAGTAAGAAGAAAGTGGTTACTTTATGCAGATTCATATATAATCATTGAACAGGATAGTGGAGCACAAGGAGAATACCCTGTCAACTCCTAATTTGCACCCAATGTTAGTCACATAATTTGTATTAGATTATTATGTTTTTTTTCATCCAAATCGATGCTTTCAGAGTGGAAAAAGTGTATGAATAAACTCTCAGGACTATTTTTACTAGCGATACCCTGTTTCGAAATGTGGGGTTTGAAACCTTCCGAGAGAAGTTCAAGGAATTAAACAAAAAAAAATTGGGGTAAAAATTTTATGCTTTAGTGAAACAACTATTTTTCCTATTTTAAACACAAATACCTTTCCAATGGTATAATAATTGTCTCAATCCAATTCCATATGCAAAAGTTATGCCACTCGGAAGTTGAACTTCATGTTTTGACCACCATAATTCAAGAGGATGCCATGTCAACCCCCATTACTTATGGAAAATGGGATAGCCATGTGATCATGACAAAGAATACTCTAGAAGAATCACTATTGTAACTCAATTAACTACTAGTAGGCTATCAAACTATGTTATAATTGGGCCACTAGGAGGAAAAGGGGTTCCATTATTTTCAAGTACATTTTGTTCCATATACAAGCATAGTAGCCAAGAGGGATAGGGAGAGAGCACAATGAGGATTTGTGTACTATAGTATCCCATGGACCATGAGATTTATTTCTTTCCATTTTCTATTCAAAGAAAGAAAGAAGTGACCTCACCTTCTAACTAAGTTTTCTCTTGAAAGGGTTTCCCAAGATATATCCTGTGTCAATTTTGGTTTGTGATTTTTTATTTTGTTGTTATATATTTTTTTCATAATTATAATTTGCATGCATATGAAATAAAAAATAATTAATAGATCGAGAAATATAAGGAGAAATAAAACCTCATAGTGTATATTTCATATATATTTTAGTAGATATGTTGTAATGAATTTTCTAGTGGAATATCCATGGTAGTTTAAGGATCATCACCTCTACAAGGCACATTGAGCCAAACACTAGGAAAGATCCACTTAACGTTGCCTTAGCAGAAACAACATTCTCAAGATCCACAAAGAGAAATGTGAAATATTGTCTCGAATAACTGAAATGGAAAGTTGACCATATAATAGAACTTGAGCAGTAGGTCAAGTTATTGAAGGATGACAATAGAAATCTAAATTAGAAGCAAACTAAAGTGGAGGATTATAGGTATTGTTCTTATGAAGTTAATGAGTCTTATAAGTCCATGGTCAAATAGGTATATCCATGCCTCTAACAAATATAGAAGATCTCCACCAATCTACTACCACTCTAGGAATAGACTGAGGACAAAGGCTTTCAACTCCAAGGGGTAAAAAATATTGTGATTCAAATGGAGCAATGGCCTAAGGAATATCCATAAGCCCCACATGAAGTTCCTAGAATCAATGAAGAATAATTGACATATGATTTACTCGGTAGGTTTAAGATGATTTCATCATATTATGAGTTATGGGAAGCCTATCTTTGTGAACTCCTGGGGGTCCCAATTGAGGATCCAATCATATTGTAGCTGCTATCATCCTCCTTTTCTAGAATATTTACAAGTTATTTTCCTTAACCTATATATGAAATCAATAAGAATATGAAAGGTTGTAAATTCCAAGAGGAAGCCAAAAATTCACCAATAGGAAGCTATTGATGTAGCTCATAAATGTTGTAAAACTCCTATTCTTGATGACTTTTAAATATCTTGGAAATATTTTCATATAATATTTAGGGAGCTAGTTCATTTTATATCTATTGATAAATAATATTGAGCATCATGAGAAGACCACTACAAGAATTACGACTTGGAATACATAGTGATTTTGCTTAAGACTAATCTCGAGTAGTTTCATTCACGTGTGTATTCTATGATATTTATTATTGTTAGCCAATGGAATGTTCTGTGAATTGGATAGTTTTCTCTCGCATAGTTACTTTTCTTAATCGTAACCTTATTTAATGAGTATTGTCTACACAAACATTTATTATTATTTATTTGATATAATAATTTAAACATTTAAGTGTTGAGAAATTAGCTAAATTACTTTCTTGATTCAGCAGCTATTGTGTTTATTAGCTTATCTCTTCCTATCCTCATTTTTCTTTCAATATTTAGTTAGTTTAAAGTAGTTTCATTTTACAACTAGATAGTTCTTAGCTTAGTTCCTACACTTTTGTTGTGAAAATCATTTAATATCTCATAAAATCCATAACCAAGCTTGACTACTAGGCCATAATTCAGATGGGTTTCTTATCCTAAATCGTGTGAAGTATAATTGGGACGTCATACTAGAAAGAACCCTTGTAACTATTGTTGAGTTATTTATCCTTGTCAATGATTAATTTGGCACTAGAAGGAAGGCTCAAATTGCATGGGAAGTAAGAATACTCATTCATAGCAAGCACATATTCCTAGTGAAGAAGACCTCGCACAATAGGTGCATACCTCTCTAACCCAAAATGAGCTTCCTGAAAAGGAGACCAGTTATGAAGAAGTTCTTCATAAACCTAATAACATTGAGTCTTCTAACAAACAATTGTATTATGTATCTTCCATTAAAGCGCACTCCTTCAAGTGTATTATCTGTTTTTAAACTAAGAAGTTTGGGAAGGATCCTTATAGTCCCTTTTCTCCCTAGGAACAGAACCACCCAAAGACAATTCACCAAAGATGGGGTCTCTATTGACTTTTTCAAATACCTCATTAAACATTTTTTTCAAGAAATTTGTAAACCTTTTGACTATATAACTATATCTCCATTTGGTTATCTTCACTCTACCCACATGTAATATGAAGCTAAAGGTGAAACCGGTAATATTGATTTTAAATATTTTTCTTCTAATTTTTAAGATGATATAGAAAATATAATTTCTAAGAATATGCAACCTAAATGGATGTCCCAAGGATCCCTCAACTTTGGAGGAAAATAATTGCATGATCTCCCTAAATGACCAGAGAGGCTCTTTCCAAACTTCAATCATGATAAAGTTGTCACATCTAAATACCATATAAATAATTTCTATCTAGCTTTGCTTCTTATGAATGTGCAACATCACAATGTCGTCTATAGGATTTTTCCTTGCACATTTGAGAACAAAGTGTCCACCTAGTATCATAATATTCATGTAGCTTCAATAGTTGGTTGGAATGTAAGTAAGAGGAATTGCCTTAGTAAATTAGATGAGGAAAAATATCCTACTACTCTTCCCAAAGAACTCATTGGAATCAAGAGCAGAAAGAAGGAAAAAGTCAAGGATTTCAATCAATATTTCACTACTCTATTGAATAAAATGCTCGAAGACTCTCAACCTACTAATTCTTAATCCATAGAATATTGCAGCTCAACCTTAAACCCTTAAATATCCATGTTAGGTTAAATGGAAAACAAAAACTCTCTAGCTAGAGACTTTGAAGAAGTCATAAAGGTGGGGAAGGAAATGTTGTCTTCCACAAGAAACACACCTATGGAACAACCAAAGGCTAGTGTGAAGAAGCCTCTAGTGTTAACAAAACTAGCAGAGAAAGAAGCTACCAACCTTGAAAGAATATTTAAGTTATTTAAGAAGCTATCAAATAAGGTGATTGAATTGAAAAATAACTTAGGGGAAAGTTAACTAGCACATAAACATTTTCAACCCTTTTGGAAGAACAACAACAATCAACCCAAACCCACTAATAGTCAAGTTTGAACCTGAACTTTGATGATTTGGGCATGGATAACTTTTTCTCTTATCACCAGACCAATCATCTAGAGAAAAAAATTCCATAGTGGATAAAATATATGATGTTGGTTAATAATCAGCTCCTAAAACAAAAACGTCTATCTAATGAATGAGTTTCAAAAGCTAATGATGAACCTTGTAAATCCAAGGAAAAAGCCATTGAAAGGTGGAATCTGTTCTTATAGGATTGGGTAGTTGACATTGATAGATAGACCAACAAAGAATTTTTTTAGGAGAATCCAAGATATCTAGGAAGCCTTAATAACTTAGAATGATTGCAGTAAGGGCCTTGCACCTAACACCCCTCCATTTTCAGAAGGAAAATCTATACTAATATAAGGTCTATGACCCTATAACACTCCCTCCCACCCCCTTAGACTTTCCAAGTTGAATTAAAGGTGCTTATTTCATTTAACTCAACCTCCATAGTCATGTCATAGAAATGGGGTTGCAAAATTCCTTTGTTCTAAACTTAATTAAAACATAGAAAAAATACCACTACTGTGTTTGGCTTGCTATGAGATTTTTGGCAATATACAAGTTTTATGGAAATATGAATTTTGGATCAAAAGTTATGGTTGTTTAAAATTTGGGTAATAAACCCTCACCACATTAGCAATGTACTTCCGCGTGGCACCCATGTGGCAACCCCACCTCACTTGGATGGTACACATCATATTTTTATGCCAATGTGTCATTAACAATGCTTACATGGCACTTTCCACATCACAACTTCACAAGTGTCCCACTGGATCGACCCAATAACATGTTTAGTAGATAGTTTAAATTCTAATGAAAACTCAAGTTTTTGGGCCCGTTGTGTGAAACACTTGCTAAACCTTGTCGAACCCCAGAACAAGAACTATCCCCCACTAAACTTCAATGTCATCACATCCAAACTCCTTGACCCCTGAACTAGTTTGGAACTTGAACTAGGCCGCGCACCAAAACGACTCCTAATCTGGCCTTTTAAAGTTCAACTTGAATTTTAGGATAAAGCCTCCCATTCACCCAAAAGGACCGAACTCCTGAACCTTCCCAATTCAACCTAAAAGTAACTTTCACAGGCCTGCAATGACTTTTAACTTGGAATATTTCCTAATTCCTTTACTATTCTCTTAGGGATGACACTAGGTTTTCTCTAAGAACCTAATATCACCCCAACCACCCATGTACAAGTAAATCCATTCATCAAGGTAATGAAAATCTGTTATGAAACCAGCTCAAGAAAAGATAGAAAAGATAGATCAATGCCTTAGAATTCAGCCTCTTCGAGGGGGCAACCTCCTTTACATTACATAAATGAACAATTCTTGGATGATAAAAATGACAAAACCTCCTTTCTATATATAGGAGTCTAAGGAGTCACAATATAATCCAGCCGACCTAACAATAATAATATAAAGCCACAAAAATAACAATAGAGGGATTCTATGGGGCACAGAAATAACAATATGGGGGTAATAGGGGCACAACAATATAAATAAGGGGTATAACTACAATAGTAATGGGGTAATCACTAGTATTATAGGGACCCAACATGCCCCTCTCCTTCAAAAAAGTGTTGTCCTCAACGCTTGAGTAGTTCTGGATACTTCTGCATAAAATTCTCATCCTCCCATGTGGAATCTTCAGCGGATAAGTTCTTCCACTTGATAAGATACTCTGAAATTGATCGATTTCGTAGCTGTCGAGTTCTTGTTTCTGTGACTGCTTCCGGTTCCAATATAATTTTTCCTTCCTCATCAAGTTCTGGCAATATTGTTTGAATTGGGAGCTTGTCACCTATAACCTTCTTTAAACATGAAACATGGAAAACTGGGTGCAATCGAGAAGCTGCAGGAAGCTCCAATTTGTATGCCATAGTACCAATCTTTTGCAACACCTTGTACGGACCATAATACTTTGGTGATAATTTATTATCCTTCTTAGCTTGCTTTAGGGACATTTGCTTATATGGTTGTAGCCGTAGGAATACCCAATCACCTACATCAAAACTTCTTTCACTGCGATGTTGATCTGCCTGTTGTTTCATTCTATTTTGTGCCAACACGAGGTTATCCTTTAAGAGTTGGAGGACTTGTTGTTGATGTTCGATGTGATGTTCCACTGCCTGAACCTTAGAATTTTCTCTTAAATATGATGTGATGGATGGTGGTTGATACCCATAAAGTGCCATAAATGGGGTCATTTTTGTTGCTGTATGGAAGGAAGTGTTATACCACCATTCAGCCAGAGGCAACCATTTGACCCATTGTGTCTGTTTATCAGATACAAAGCAACGAAGATATCCTTCCAAACATTTGTTTACTATCTCAGTTTGCCCATCAGATTGAGGATGATAAGATGAGCTATGAGCTAACTGAGTACCAAGACAAGAAAATAATTCTGTCCAAAAATTTCCAGTGAAAATGGGATCTCTGTCACTTACAATAATCTTTGGGTTTCCATGTAGCTTTTGAACTGTTTCCATAAATGCAGTAGAAACTGTACTGGCTTTAAATGGATGTGATAATGCACAAAAGTGTGCATACTTGGTAAGTCTGTCAACTACCACCATGATGACACTCTTTCCCTCAGACTTGGGTAAACCTGTGATAAAATCCATTGAAACCTCCTCCCAACGTTGGCTTGGAATGGATAAAGGTTGTAATAGACCCGGTGTCTTAATTGTTTCAACTTTATTTTGTGGCAAACCAAACATTCCGCCACAAACTTTTGAATATCTGATTTAAGGCCATCCCAAAAAAATTCCTTCTTAACCCTGTGGTAAGTTTTTAAAAATCCTGAGTGCCCTCCTAAGGGAGAAGTGTGCAATTCCATAAGAATCTTTTGTTTTAGCTGGGAATTCTTACAGAGGTATAAGCGATCTTTGTACCATAACGAATCATTTTTCCAGCTAAATGTATCAGAAGTACTGGAATCTTGTTGTAGCTTTCGAATAAGTGCCCACACTTCTTCGTCATTCTTCCATTCCTCCCTTGCTTCGTTTATCCAATCTGGTTGGATAATAGAAATGGCACACAACAATGCTTCCACATCCTCATCCTTTCTTGAGAGTGCATCTGCCACCACATTTTGCTTCCCTTTTTTGTAGATGATTTCAAAGTCATAACCCAACATCTTTGTGACCCACTTTTGTTGCTCTTCAGAGGATAATCTTTGTTCTAAAAAGTATTTAAGGCTATCATGATCCGTTTTTACCTTGAAGTGTCTTCCCATTAGGTAGGGTCGCCATTTCTTAAGTGCATGGAGTATTGCCAACATTTCCTTCTCATAAATAGCTTTGCTTAAAAACTTTCCCTTGATTGGACGACTTTCAAAAGCAATGGGTCTTTCATCTTGCATTAGAACAGCACCAATTCCATTTCCTGAAGCATCACATTCCACAATAAAGGTTTTTGTGAAGTCCGGTGTAGCTAAGACCGGTGCTTGGCACATTGCCTCTTTAAGATGTTCAAAGGCCTTTGTTGCTTCCGGAGTCCATGAAAATGAATCTTTCTTCAATAATGTTGTTAGAGGTGCTGCTATTCTCCCATAATTCTTAACAAACTTGCGATAATACCCTGTCAACCCAAGAAATCCTCGCAGATGCTTTATGGATGTGGGGATTTTCCATTCCTTAATGGCTTTAATTTTGCTAGGGTCTACCTTAACTCCTTCATGAGATACAATATGACCCAAATATTCCACCTCCTGGACTCCAAAGAAACATTTGGATCTTTTTGCATATAATTGTTTCTCCTCCAATAGTTGTAGCACCCTGTCAACATGTTCAACATGATCCTTCCAAGACTTGCTGTAGATTAGTATATCATCAAAAAATACTAACACAAATTTTCTAAGGAATGGTTTGAAAATTGAATTCATCAAACCTTGAAATGTTGAAGGTGCATTGGTAAGGCCAAAAGGCATGACCAAAAATTCATAATGACCCTCATGAGTTCTAAATGCCGTTTTTGGAATGTCTTCAATCTTCATTCTGATTTGATGATATCCCGAACGAAGATCCAACTTGGTGAAGTAAATTGATCCATGCAATTCATCCAGTAATTCATCAATAACAGGAATGGGGAACTTATCTTTAATAGTGAGCTTGTTGAGCTCCCTATAATCTGGACACATGCGCCATGATCCATCCTTCTTGTGCACCAATACTACTGGAGCTGAGAAAGAACTTTGACTCGGTTGAATTATACCAGCCTCTAGCATTTCTGCAACCATACGTTCAATTTCACTTTTTTGGACATAGGGATATCTGTACGGCCTGATGTTTGGAGGAACACTTCCTGGAATCAGATGAATAGCATGATCATGATCACGCATAGGTGGGAGACCTTGGGAGTCTCAAATACCTTGGAATGATTGTCCAAGACTTTTTGGAGATCTGGAGAAATAGATGATTCCAATGTGGAAACATCTAGCGAACATAATTGTGCAATTACACCTCTTTGCTCCTTTTTTAGAAGCTTTGTCATACCATTAGAGCTGATTATCTTTCCTGGTTTCCCTGCAATACCCCTTAATTCAACTTCCTTTCCTTCCGCAGAAAATTTGATGAAAAGTTCTTGAAAATTAAAAGCTATTGTACCCAAGGATTGTAGCCATTGGACTCCTAGTACAACATCAGCACCTCCCATTGGAATGGAAAGCATTGGGCTAGTCAATACATATTCTCCCATGGATAGCTTGATATTATGGCACTTTCCAGAGCAATTTATTGTTCCTCCATTTGCAATCATCACTTGACACTCTGGTGCTGGATATAGGAAGCAATTCAATTCTTTTGCTACCCTACAATGAATAAAATTGTGGGTGCTTCCTGAATCAATCAACACTATTACCTTTTTCTTCTTGATTTGTCCTTCTATCTTGATGGTTTGAGGAGTGGTAATTCCCGCCAATGCATTACAAGATATGGTCGGATTTATTTGTTCTTCATCTAGGCTTTGTTCCTGGAGTATATCTTCTTCTTTTGACCTTTCTTGCTCCTTTTCTTCTTCCTCTTCACAATCTATGTAGAATAATTTCTTCTCAGCACACTTATGACCTTTAGTGTATTTGCTATCACAACTGTAACAAAGCCCTTTTGCTCTTTTTTCTTCCAATTGTTGTGGTGTCAACCTTATAGGTTGTGGAAGACTAGGGGCAACAACACTTCCGTCTTTATAGTTGTGAGTGGTATGCTTCCTGGTTGCCATAATTTTGCTTTCCATTTTTCTTGCTAACCTGAATGCCTTCTCTAATGAATCAGGTTCCCAAAGGCGAACATCATGTTGGATATTATCCTTTAAAGACCCTATGAACACATCAATCCTATGCTCCTCTGGAATATCTTTTACCCTTATGTTCAATTTTTGGAACTCCTCAATGTGCTCCATTACTGAACCCTTTTGTTTGAGACTTATCAATTGGCTAAAAAAAGTGTTGCTTTTTGTATCTTCATAATGTGCTATCAATTCTTCCGTAAAAATTGCCCAAGTGATAAATTGTTTACGAGAGCAAAGCCATTGATACCATACAAACTGATTTGGTTCCAAATATACAGTTGCCATACGTACCTTTTGTGCGTTTTGCACATTATTGAGATCGAAGAATTGCTCCATCTGTAATATCCATGTGGCGGGATCCTTGCCATCAAACTTCCTCATATCGATTTTTGGAATATGGTGATTCTTCGATCCAACATTAGCATCTATGGAATCATGATTAACATTTCTTTTGTTCTCATCATGAGTTTCCTTTACTACCTTTTCACCATTAGTGACCCTTTCTTGTAGCAACTTCTTCAATTCTTCCATGTCTGTCTTCATATCTATCTTCAAATCTGCCATGTCTCTCTTCAAGTCTGTCTTCGAATCATCCATCTTAGCTTCCATCCCCTTTATCTTAGATTCCACGCCATTTATCTTAGATTCCACGCCACTTATCTTAGCTTCTGTTAGCTTTTGTGAGCGTGACATTTGTTGCACTTGTTCTTGTAATTTTGATATATCATGTAGCATTTCTTCCTCTTCTTCATGAGTCATGCTAGAGCTTTCAGGTTCCTTACTAGGTGTTTGCATTTTCTTTCCTCGGGGCATCAGTTACCGATAATAATGCTTTACTATGCCCTTTGAATTCCGTTAAACCAAGCTTACACAAAAATTTAAAAAAAAACTACACACCTTTTTTCACTTTATAGAAGCCTGATATTGAATCTGATGTATCTCTGTAATTTCGGATCATCTAGTTCTAAAATTGCTACCTGTAGTAGCCTTCTGCGTCCTCTTTCCAATGCCACAAGTCTGAGCCAAATTGGATTCTCCAAGGAAGAGTTATGTGAAATCTCCCACAGTGACTTGCTTTTAGACTGGTTCAGTAGAGCGAACTTGTACGACGTGCCACGAGTCACTGTTTCAACCTTTGAATCTGAAACACACACCAAGAAACTACAGTCCATCCTCTTTCTGTACCTTTTTACGAAATTTAATCCGATCCTCAGAGAGAGAGTTATGACGATTTTCCCCAGGTCACCTGTTTTGAATGTAATTCAGGAGTCTGCAAAAAGGTCAACTTCCTCAGATCATATCTCCGAAAATATCACGCGAAAAGCTCTGAAATTTGGACCCAAGGTTCAGTGCCAATTCTTCTCAAATGGGTTTTTTTTGTGACTTCTGAAACGTCACAGAAAAAAATTTATAGCGAAAATGCCACGATGACCTGTTTGGAGCAGCGAAACCCTAGAATCCAAAGCTCTGATACCAAATGTTATGAAACCAGCTCAAGAAAAGATAGAAAAGATAGATCAACGCCTTAGAATTCAGCCTCTTCGAGGGGGAAACCTCCTTTACATTACATAAATGAACAATTCTTGGATGATACAAATGACAAAACCTCCTTTCTATATATAGGAGTCTAAGGAGTCACAATATAATCCAGCCGACCTAACAATAATAATATAAAACCACAAAAATAACAATAGAGGGATTCTATGGGGCACAGAAATAACAATATGGGGGTAATAGGGGCACAACAATATAAATAAGGGGTATAACTACAATAGTAATGGGGTAATCACTAGTATTATAGGGACCCAACAAAATCATATTCATTATAATATAACACAATTAACTCAATTTCAATGAAATCGTCCTTCCCTTTTCTCTGAGAATTTTCCCAGTGAATCCATGGCAACCAAGCTGCTATAGACTTAGCCATTGTCATGATAGACCTTGTAGATCTTAGCAATACAAAAAATTAACTCTTCCACTACTCCATGAGTAAGGAATACAATAGCTTAAAAGTACTACAATTTCCATAACCACTTGACAAGAATGCTCAGCACATCACATAGAAAACTCCATAAATACAGGAATTTCCTTTACTAAAATAAACAAGAAAGCCATGAGATACATGCACCACAACGACATACTTAAAAATTATGAGTGATCATCGTGATCATGCAACCACCATGAATATGCTAGAAGTACAGGGATTTCCAAATCCCTCTATTGAAAGAGTAAATATATAAATACCTCATCATCAACACACATGAATACACACATTCTCAATAACAATACTAGTTATAAATCAATAGTGGCTAACATTTAAATTGTATTGACACTTGTAGTAACACAAGTAAAAAGCTTATCTTAGAGTTAATTTATTGGTTAATGAGAGTGGGACTTCAACTCTCCACCCAACCATAGGGCAGTTGCACTGCAAAATTTATTATATCTAACCACCCCCGAGCCCAATTCAGAGTCTGAGGAGGTGCATTTCTCAGGATTTCTAAACCAACCACACATGGAAAGGGTCCATTTCTCAGGTGATCCCTTCACACTCCCTGTTGTAACTCCACAAGGACCTCAACAAATCATAAAACAACCACTAGGTTTAAAGCAAGGCATAGAGTGTCTCAGTTCAGTTTTGGAAACAAATTACATATGCATAATGGGAGGTGTATCATTTGGATTAGCTATTGTAGGAGTAAATAGAAAAATCATCCTAGTAGATTATCAGTGTGTGATAACCCTAATTATAGCATCCCCAAGGCTACACTTGGTGTTTATCAACCCAAACCAGATCCTAAGTGCCTCTACCTAGCTAGTAGTTTCTCAACCCAACAAGTTCCCAATGGATTGTTAACCGCAAGGCAATTCATTTCTCAAGTGTTTTATCATTTAGTAAACCCTCATGGGTTTATCAACTCAGAAAGCACCTGAGTTTCACCACTCCACTAAAATCTCTCTAGCACACAAAAATAGGCATGTACACTAGCCTTATTAAAACAAAACACATGTACATAAAATGGCTTCATAAAAACAACATCCGGGCACAACATAGGCCTTAATAAACCTAGGGAATTTGTCTCTCAAGTGCGAAACATAGGTCCTTAAAAATTTTGAGTCTTCCAAGCAGCTACACCAGCTTTCAAACTCACTTTGTGTTCTCCCTCATATTCTCGTGCGCTCTCTCTCGAGATAAGCATATGCATGAATTCACAAATCTTTGAATGCTCAAATCCTTCCCATAATCAACTCCTCCTCTCATATACCAGTTGGAATTTTTCTTCCCTAACTTCTATTGTGTGTTGATCATATTAACAAGATCTACGAGGAAAGTCTGCGGACTTTTCCTCCACTTAGGAAGTCCATTTCCTCCGTTAATTACTGCACAACAGTTCCATTAAACCAATAGGGATTTAGGTGATGAAATAAATTCAAGGCTTGGGTTTATGAGAAACTCCTCCTGTTTATACCTTTTAATTTGTATCTCCTCTCTCATCTAGTCAATGTGTTACATCATTGCATAATTTATATGATTTACAATTCATAATATCTACAAGAGGGATTAGCTACAAGGGTTGTCACAAACCCCACGCCCCTTAGAGGAACACCATCCTCAATGTTTTATACCCAAACATAAAATTTACAAGAGATTTATGTACAACTCTATTTTCATTCATTACATTTACATTCGCATTTTCTTAACCAACAAACAAAATGGGTATGATACCCTCATCTTCTCAACCATTTTCCAAGTGGATGCATTTGGTCCAAATTGCCTCCACTACATCTTTCCCCGATCAATTTCTTGATTTTGGAGTGTGGTCTACCTCGGGTCTAGAATTCACAGTGACTCTGGCTGGAATTATCCTCTGGATTCCACCTATATCACATACCAATAAAAAACATGATTAGATTCATGCACATATTTTTTAAGCAATGAAATATGAAAGACATCATGTGCCTTAGTTATGGGTAGTAATGCTAATTGATAGGCCACTAGCCCCACTCTTTCTAGGATTTGAAATGGCCCATAAAATGGCGGTGCAAACCTTGCACAAGACCCAATTCTTAATGGGATTTTCTTTGTTCTAATACATAGGTACACATGATCTCACACTTTAAATTCTTTGTGCAATTTATGTTGGTCTACATATATCTTCTACCTATCTTGAGCTATCTTTAAATTATGCCTAATTGTTGTCATTTCCCATTCCATCTCTTCTATCATATCAGGCTCGATATGGACCCAATTCCCTAGATCACTCTAGTTTATAGAAGTGTTGCATTTTCTTCCATAGAGAGTCTCAAATGGACTCATCCTTGATTATTCTTGATAACTATTGTTATAAGAAAAATCCACTACTGGAAGAAACTCTTCCCACTTCCTTATATCATGCATGACATATATTCTTCGCATGTCCTCTAGCACTGTATTTATCCTATTGCTCTATCAATATGTTTGTGGATGGTAATTTGGGCTAAAATCCAACTCTATCCCCAAACTAGCAAAAAATTATGTCCATGATTTAGAAGTAATTTCTTCATCTTTGCTTAAGATAATTTTCTTAGGTACTCCATGTAACCTCATTATCTCTTTTATGAAAACTTGAGAAATCTCACTTGTTGTATAAATGGACTTGATATCCACAAAAGGAGCTATCTTACTCAACTTGTCTACCACAACCGTTAATTACATCATGTTTCCTATTTGTCTTTCATAAAGCTGTGATTAAATCCATGAAAATGACCTCGCATTTCCATTTTAGAATGAGGATTGATTGTAGTAATCTTACTGGGTGTCTGCATTCCACCTTTACTTGTTGGCATTCCAAGCATTTAGCAACACACCCAACCATATCCTTCCGCATACCTTGCCAATAGTGTGACTTGTTTGTTACTGTTATCATTTTTAATAACCAGGATGACTAGAATATGTTCTTTTATCATGCTCATCCATAATGAGCTTCTTCAGTTCACCTATACAAGGTATATATCATCTTCCCTTGAACTTGAGTAGCCCATCATCTGTGGAAGACAATTTTTTCTGAATGCCCCTTTAGGCTCTTACGCAATAATTCTTTTACTTTCTTGTACCATTTATCTCACTTCATTGCTTCTTTAGTTTGTTCTTGAATGTTGATTTCGCAAGCAGTTACAACTACTACATGAGATACATGCAACTTATTACTGAGTGCATCAACTACCTTATTCTACTTTCCTTTCATGTGATTTCAAAATTGAACTCTCTAATTAATGTTAACCATCTTTCTTGCATGGTATTCAATTTAGATTGGTTTAAAATGTACTTCAACCCTCCATGATTTATCATTAATGTAAATTTCCTCCCAAACAGATAATGTCTCCGCATCTTGAGTATAGGAATCATTGCATCCAAGTCAAGATCATGGTTAACATAGTTCTTCTCATGCTCATTCAACTTCTTGGAATTGTAGAAAACTATTTGTCCCTCTTGCATGAGAATGCCACCCAACCCTTCTTGGAAAGCATTTGTGCATACCATGAAGCCTTTGTCTAGGTCTAATATTCTTAGCATTGGTGCATGTGTAAGTAATTGTTTCAGTTGCTCAAAGCTTGCAACACATTTAGTTGTCCATTAAAATATATTTCCCTTTCTCTATAGTGTTGTGATTGGGTAACCAATCTTAGAAATCCCTAATGAATCTTTTGTAGTAACATGCCAGACCCACAAATGATTAGAATTCAACTACGTTTTGTGAAGTTGGCCATTCCATGATTGACTTAACATTTTTAGGTCAACTACCACATCCTCCTTTGTGACTATGCATCCCAAGTATTGAATAAGGGACTGAAAGATCTTGCATTTGTTGATTTTTGCATACATTTTATGCTCTTTTAACATTTTTAGCACTGCTACTAGATGCTCTTCTTGCTTCTCTTTGTTTTTTGAATAAACCAATATATCATCAATGAAAACTAATAAAAGTTTGTCTAGATAAGGACTATACACATTGTTCATTAAACACATGAAAGTAGCAAGAGTATTTGTAAGCCCAAAAGGCACAACCAGAAACTCATAATGTCAGTACTTGGTTCTAAATGTTTTATGAATGTATTCATACTTTATATTTACCTGATGTTACCCAAATCTCATATCAATATTAGAAAAGACTACTTCTCACCTTAGTTGACCAGGCATATCGTTGATCTACAACAAGGGATATATATACTTTATGTTGGATTTATTGAGCTGCATGTAATCTATGTACAATATTAGTGTGCCATCTTTCTTTCTCGTGAAAAAAACTAGTGCTCCCCAAGGCGATACACTTGGCTTGATATAACCTTTGTCTAACATTTATTTTTAGTTGTGGCTTCAACTCTATCAGTTATAGTTTACTCATTTAGGAAGTAGTTTTTGATGTTGGTGTTGACCCTAGAAACAATTCTACAGAGAAATCAACTTCCATGTGTTGTGGTAGTCCAGGTATTTCCATGGGAAACACATCTTGAAATTGTTTAAAAATTGGGTGCTCCATTGAGCTATTATTGTTCCCTTAAAGGTTGTTGGTTATTTGGGCAGCAAATAATTTACATCCTTTCTATCTGCATCATTTTAGTTGCACTTTTGCTACCAATCTAATTGGTATTGGTTTCAATTTTCCTTGCAACACCATTTTTTCACCACCATTATTGATGCATATAATAGACTTTCCAAAGAAGTCAACCTACATCTTCTGGCTATCCAACTAGTCCATCTCAATGAGGATGTCATGTGCACCTAAAGGCAACAAATTTATATCCATTGTCATGGCCATACCACTCAACATGATTGGGAACAATCTCACCATGTGCTCCAGTTGTCTCCTTGTCCCAGTGGCCAACTAGACCAACCACGACTCCTTGTGTGCTTCCTTTTATAATGCACATTTCTCAACTATTGTTAGACTACCATAACTAAAGTTTGAGATGGGGTCAATTAAAATTGAAATGAGCTAGTCATTGACCGTACCTTCCATTTGGACCATTGTGGCTTGTGATTAACTTGTTTGTTGTCCAATGCAACATATATGTGTGGAACACTCTGAGCTACATCATTGACTGTCTTAGCTTCCTGCATATTGTATAGTGTTAGATTATTTTCCTATAACTAAGGACAATCTCTTCGTAAGTGATTTTCTCTACATTTCTAACATTCTATGGGTTTTCTATTAAAACCATCATCTTCTTCTCTAGCAAGTTTACAGTGCTTTTCATGACTAGCAGTAATGAAAAGCCTCACACTTCCACCTTGCCAGTGTCTTGCAACCTTTTCTTTCTCTCCTTTGTAGCTAGACTTGCCCTTTTCTTTCCAATCAGAATTGTACTCAAATCTCTCCTTGGATTTCTCTTAGCAAAACTTTATCTTCCTGATAGCATCCTCCAAAGTTTCTATCTCAACAAAATCTATATTTTCCCTAAATGTTTGTGGCAACCCATTAAGGTACCTTTGAATCTCTGGTTTCTCATCCTTGAGGTGGGGCACATACCTCAGCAATTCCAAAAAATGGATTGCATTCATCAACTGACAACTACCTAAACTTGAGTTCATAAAATTCATTGGCTTTTCTATCATTGCACCCCTCGGATAGGTACTTCTCCTGAAAATATCATTCAAATATTCTCCAAGATAGTTCTTCCTCTTGAATGTTTGTTACATTTTTCAAGTCTTCCCACTAGATATCAGCCTTGTCTCTTAGGTTGAAGGTGCCTCTTGCCTTCATATTTTTAAAGTGATTATTGACCCTAAGAAACATTTTCATTCCAAGGATCCATGCCTTTGCTACCTCAACCTTCTTCACTTCTCCATCAAATGTAGGAGGCTTTTTCTTATGAAATTCTTCAGACCTGAAATCCCTTATCCTCCTTTTATGTTGCTAATGTATTCTAGTTGCAACACTCAGTAGTTTCTTATGGATTTCTATCCTTCTCTCTAAGGGTACTCAAAGGATTTTTGCCCCTCACTATGACTTTAGTTCCTTGTTTGTGTCTTTTCTTGGATTTTTTTACTTCTCCACCATCAATATTTACTTCTTTCCACAATCCTAATGAGCATTTCCTATACTTGTAGTTGGTGCCTCGTTTGTGTTTCTTTCATCTCTGTAAATATGATAGGTTTTGTAGCATGACTACATTCACTTCATCTTTCTTATTCTGAGCTCTGAAAAGACTTTCATTGTCAGCCTTACAAATTCTTAGTTCATCCCTTAATCTTATCAATATATCCATCCAGTTAGGAGAGCATGCCTCTCCTCTCTTCTCAACTAACTCATCCTCGTGCCCATGTTGTGATCTTTCAGTGTTATTTTGTACCATTCTATTTCTCATCCTTGTTCCTTGGTGTCTTCTTATGTTTTTTCACACACACACCACTATTATCCAATCAAAATATAAAAAATCACATTTACCATCACCTACATCCAAATTCAGTATTGTTGTATATCCATCTAAACCACCACAACTCAAGTTAGCTCATCAGTTAGAAAAATATTATTCATATACCACATGTATCCCATAATCACATACTATAAACAACACACAATATTAATCAAACCAACCTTTACACTTAGTAATAGAGTTCTGGAACTATCTTTCTAGGCCCCTTCCAACCCAATGTTGAGTCATGCTCTCATAATGTCTCTATAACAGATTCTAAAAATTTATTTTACAACATTATAGATCCCAACTTTGTCTTCAAAGGTCTAGTGTTGAAACTTCAACTCTGATACCACTTTGTAACACTCCTTCCCACCCCCTTAAACTTCCCAAGTTAAATGGAAAGTGTTACTTTCATTTAACCCAACCTACATAGTTTTGTCAAGGAAATGGGGTCAAAAAATTCCTTTATTCTCAAATACATTAAAACTTAGAATAAATACCACCATCGTGTTCCTCTCATCAAGAGATTTCTAGTAATATAAATTTGATCAAAATCCAACTTCGAGATCAAAAGTTATTTCCATTTAAAAGTTGGCCAATAAACCCTCACCACGTCAGCAAGGTGCTACCACTTGGAAACCCTACCTCACTTGGGTGGTCAATGTCATATTTTTATGTTAACGTGTCATTATCCATGATTATATGGTACTTTTCATGTAACAACTTCACACAGGCCCCACCCGACCAACCCATTAACATGTTCAGTATAGAATTTACTTTAGAATGAAAATTCAGGTTTTTAGGCCCATGGTGTGAAACACTTCATTAACCTTGCCACACCCCTGAACCCTTCAACAAGTCCTACCTATAAAATAAACTGGGCTTCACCCCACATCCAAGCCCCTGAGCTAAACATCAACACCACCACATTTGAACTCCCTAACCCCTAAACTAGTTTGCGCACCAAAGAAAATACAGGTCTGACATATTTGGCATCCACCAAAAATTATGATAAATCCTCCCATTCATCCAAAAGGATCAATCTCTCCAACCTTCCTAGTACAACTCAAAAACAACTTTCATAGGTCTCACAATGCCTTTTAACTTAGAATATTTTTTTAGTCCTATGTTGTTATCTTAGAGATGACACCAGGTTTTCTCTAAGAACTTGATCTTGCCCCCAACAACTCATGAAAAAGGAAATACATTCATTAAGGTAATGAAAATAATATTAATCATAATAAAACACAATCAACTCATTTTCAAGGAGATCATCCTACCCTCTTCTCAAGGCATTTGCCCAGCCAATCCATGGAAACCAAGTAAATATAGACTTAACCACAGTAATGCTAGACCCTGTAACTTAGCAACACGAAATTCTAAGTCTTCCACTACTCCTTGAGTAAGGAATACAATAGCCGACAAGTCCTACAAGCTCCATAACCACTTAACATTCATGTTCAACACATCACACAACAACTCCAAAAATACAGGAATTTCCTTGGATAAAAATAAATAAGCAAGCCATGAGATTCATGCACCGCAACAACATATTTAAAACATTTGAGTGATCATCTTGATCATGAAACCACCACAAAGACACCAACAATACAGGGTTTCCCAAATCCCTCATACCAAAGGAGTAAAGATATAAATACCTCATCACCAACACACAAGAATACACACATTCCTTAATAACAAGACTAGTTATACAATCAACAATAGTTAAGATTTACAATGTATTGACATGTATAATAACACAGTAAACAACTTATATTAAAAGGTAATTGACTAGCAACTGAGAGTGGGACTTCAACTCTCCAAATAACCATAGGCCATATACACTACAAAATTTCTTACAACTAACCACCCCTAGCCATATTTAGAGTCTAAGGAGGTAAATTGCTCAGGATTTTTCAGCCAATCACACACGGTGACATGAAAAGGGTCCATTTCATAGGTGATCTTGCTACAACTCCATGTTGTAGCTCCACATGGACCTCAACTAATCATACAACAACCACCATATTTCAAGCAAGGCACAAAGAGTCTTAGTTTAGTTCTATAAATGGATTACATATGCATAATGGGAGGTTTAGCAGCTAGATTATCTATTGTAGGAGTAAATAGAACACTCTTATAGGTAGTTTATTGGTGGGAGCTAACCCAAGTGCTATCAGCCCCAATGCTACACTTGGTGCCAGAAACAATACTGAGGGGGGTGGGGGTGAATCAGTATTAGAAACTTAAAAATACTTCATTTCCATAAACAGATTTATATATGCTACTTCAGTTAATGCAACTTGCATATGTACACAACTTTGTTTAGAGCAACCAGTGTATACCTTGTAAACTTATTATTTAGTCAATTGGTCTTTAATCTATGTATCAGAACCATATAAGAAGTAATAGGTACAGTAAAAATAGAGTAGAAAATCACACACACGAACACAAGATATGAGGTGGAAACCCAATGTGGGTGAAAACCACCTGCTGCAATTCATCTCTATCTTCTTTTAATAAGAAACTTCTTTTTACAATATTTTTGTACTGGTGCAGTCTTATACCAGTATGTAGGCTTCTACCTACAGAAGGTTACAACCTTCTCTCGTTCTCCAGCTTCTCCTAGAAGGGAGTTACAACCCCCTTAGCTCTTGTACTAGCTGATGTACTAGTACGTAGGTGCTGACCTACAAAAGGCTACAACCTTCTCTTTTCTTTTAGGGACCACGTTTCATAAATTTTTAGACTCAATCCATCAATAACATCAATCAAACATCTAAACTAATTGCCCATCCCATCTGATACTTATGAGATCAGGTCATAGGTAGGTTGGTCTCTTGTACTAACCAAAACTAAATCAAACAATCACTTCTCTGAATGTTGTAACCAGAATACAGTAATAGTACCAGAACCCAACTAGAACCCACAACACTGCAACAGTAAACAGAAGTAGCTAAAACATATTTTATGAGACATATGCTACTTCAATATGTCGAACCTGCTTGGATACGTTGTTATATGAAGGCAAACCTACGTATACGTTGTTTTGAATTGTCAAACCAGCATGTATACACGCCTTTGCTATACTGAAACTACGTATAGATCTGTAAAAGATGATTTACCCTTTTTGACTATTCAAACATCAGTTATACCCAGATCATCAAATTTACAAATCAAGACATGTGCCAAATATAAAAGATAAAAAACCACATAAAGATACTTCTCTATACGCCATAAGATCTTGACCCATAAATAAAATTTATCCTTCTTAAAGCGCTAAGGTTCCTCCTTGATTCAGATCCAGCTATGCACCATAACCCAATCACCAATATTCTAGATCTTTCTCTTCATTAGATATTCAATACTTTTGACTTTTCCTAATGATCTCCTCCTCCTTTTATAGTCTTAGGCCTTACTTAATACCATGGTCCAAAACCACTTAGAAGCAATAGCTTGGACCAAATACCTGAGGTCAATACCTTGGTTAAGATACCTTGGATCAATACCATGGGTCAAAATACCAGGGACTAAAACCAAGTTTTCCAACATGTACGCGCTTGTCCTTCCGTGAAAGTGTGTGTATATGCATACGCGCCTTTTGGTCTGCAATCTCACGTGTATACGCAGTTTGGTCAAGGGGAACCTACTTATACCTCTTTTCTTTCATTCTATGATCCTGGACTGTAATCTGGCATTTGAGTGAGTTGCCATCAAGGAAAAACCTATGTTCATAATGCCAACAATCTCCCCCTTTGCACTTGATTGCAACCCCAAGTTAATCTCCCCCTTTGTCATCAAGGGCAAAGGGTTATGCTCCCCTAAGTGCATGCTGAATTCTTTGATATGCTAAAGTGAGTTGATCATGCTCCCATTGACTGTAAGCAAGGTCTGCAAAAAGATGTTCTTTAAGAAGAACATGACTCTATAAATCATAAATGACCTTCCTATCACCAAAGACTCATACATACATCCATCTCCCATCCAAGTGGGGATATACCAAGATTGACTCATCCACCCAACCAAGTGGGGATACACCAAAAGTTTATACATGGTAAAATAATAACATTATGTACATCATCCATCCCAAGCATAGTGGGGAAACAAAATAGGTCACTACATGACCTTGATAATAAAATATATGTATGACATAGAGACATAATATCTAAAACAAGACTCTGATAATCATCAACAACTATCATCAGTGGCATCTGTCAATCACCATCTAGACCATCAACCATGATCTCCTTCTGCACATGTTCCACTTGAAACAAAAACAACTGTGAAATTGTACCAAGATCTTCTAAGATAATTCCAACAATGCGTTTTTAGAAGTATATGATCCCCCTGAACCTATGTCAGATGATGACTGTCAGACCCATGTCAAACTCCCTTCATCCTGATTCTATCCCACAGATATTCTTCAAACCAACTGATACGCGATCGTATCCACAGCAACCTGTGTATGTACGCGGATACACTTCATGAAACTTGCGTACAACCACTTTTCTCTGAAATAGAGAAGTATCAATGGCAAGAAGATGCATCAACTACTCCCAGCTTCTGTCTGAGGTATTCAAATGTCTCTCTAGGCAGTGGTTTGGTGAATATATCAGAAACCTGTTCTTTGGAGGGAACATACTCCAATTTGACCTTTTGTTCAAGGAATTGTTCCCAGAGAAAATGATATTTGATAGGTATGTGCTTGGTCTTGGAATGCATGATAGGATTCTTTGAAATACTAATTGCACTTGTATTATCACATAGAATGGAGATGGGTGGAGTACAAGTGATTTGAATGTCTTGCAATGTTTACATCATCCAAAGAAAGTTGTGTGCAACAAGATGCAGCAGTTACATATTCTTCTTCAGCTGTAGATAATGCAATTGAACTTTAATTCTTGTTGAACCAAGACACTAATCTGGAAACCATGAGGAATGCACCACCACTAGTGCTTTTTTCTATCATCCATGATTCCTGCCCAATCTACATTTGTATATGCATGAAGTGTAAGATTTGTATCTCTGGGATACAATAAACCAAAGTTTTGTGTCCCTTGAAGATATTTAAAAATCTTCTTGACTTCCTGAAGGTGTGCTTCCTTTGGATTTGCTTGGAATATTCCAACTATTCCCACTGCATGGATGATGTTTGGTAAGGTACCTGTTAGATAGAGTAGACTAACAATCATAGATCTGTAGGTTGGTTGATGCACTACCGTTGATTCATCATTTGCACTAAGGCTACACCCTGTTACCATAGGGGTACATATTAGTTTAACATTCCATATTTCTTCAAGATTTGCTTGAGGTACTTGGTTTGTGATAGAAAAATTCCATCTTTATTTTGTTGAACTTGTAAGCCAAGAAAATATGTGAGTTCACCAAGAAGGGACATTTTAAATTCTTTCTGAATTACCAAAGAAAATTTTTGACTCATAGCTTCTTCATTACTTCCAAAAATGATATCATCAACATACACAACAAGTACTAGCAATTTATCATTGTCAATTTTTATATATAGATTGCTATCAGCTGATCCTTTTGAAAAACCTTGTTGATGAATGTATTTGTCAGGACGATAATACCAGGCCCTTGGAGCTTATTTTAGACCATCGAGGGCCTTTATGAGCCTGCATACAATTTTTGGATCATTTCCAAGGATGAATCCGTTTGGTTGCTCAATATATACTTCTTCGTCTAGATCTCCATTAAGAAATGCAAATTTCACATCCATTTGATATACTTTGAACTTTCTAAAAGCTGGAAAGAGCAAGGAATATTCTTATGGCTTCAAGTCTAGAAAAAAGCGCAAAAGTTTCTTCAAAGTCTATACCTTCTTCTTGAGCATATCCTTTACAAACAAGTCTAGCCTTGTTTCTAAAAATTTCCCCATTTTCATTCAACTTGTTTTTGAATATCCATTTGGTTCCAATGATATTCTTATCATGAGGTATAGGAACTAATTCCCAAATATTATTCTTTTCAATTTGCTCAAGCTCTTCATTCATGGCCTTGACCCATCATTCATCTTTGCATGCTTCATGTACATTTTGTGGTTCGATGGAGGAAAGCAATGCTAGACAGCTTGAAGCTTCTGTAATAGTTCGTCTTGTCTGTACACATGCCTCTTTCTGTCCCAAAATTTGAGTCTCTGGATGATTTTTCTGACCATATCTGGATAGAGTCTTTTCTTCTACCATTATATGCTCTTCTAGTGCTTCATTGGTTTCTTCTTCTTCAGCATTAGTCTTATTTTATGTGGAAGGATAATCCTCATTTTGTTCCCACTCTTCCTGCTTTGAATTTCCACCTACTTCATCAACCACAACATCAATACTTTCAACAATTTTCCCTAGTCTTTTTTTATAACACTTGTACCCTTTACATCGGGAAGAATAACCAAGGAGAATGCCTTCATCTACTCTAGGTTCAAACTTGCCAAGTTTTTCATCAGTCCTTTTGATGTAACATTTACTTCCAAAAACTTTGAAGTATTTTACAGTAGGAGTCTTACCATACCAAAGTTCATGAGGAGTTTGAGTGCTATTTACCCGAACATTCATTTTGTTGAGAATAGTGACGGCAGTAAATGCAGCTTCACCCCATCCAGACTCATCTAGCATAGCACAAGCCATTTTTTGAACAATTACGTTCATCCTTTCCACCACTCCATTTTGTTGAGGAGTCCTTGTGGTAGAGAATTCTCTTCTTATTCCATGTTCTTCACAAAAGTCGAAAAATTCATCCGAGGTAAATTCCCCTCCTCAATGAGACCTAAGGCATTTGATTTTGCGATCTAATTCAGTTTCAACCAAAGCTTTGAAGGCTTTCAACTTTTCAAATGCTTCGTCTTTATGCTTCAGAAGTCCTATCCAACACATTCTGGAAAAGTCATCAATGAACAACATAAAGTATTCTTCTCCACGAGGTGACCGTTTCCTTGATGGACCACATAAATCAATATGGACAATTTCAAGCGGCTTACTAGCTGATCCTTCCTTCTCAGGGAAATGTGTTCTGGTTTGCTTACCAAATTGACATGATTTGCATATTGTATTTTCTGGAATTCTGATGTCAAGAAGATCGCGAATAGCCTAGTATTTGCATGCTTTCCTTATCTGAGGGAAGCTTAGATGCCCCAATCTTCTATGCCATAGCCAGTGTTCATCATTTTTGCTTAGATAGCATTGTTGTTGTCCTCCCTTGAGTATGTATAAATTATTTGGAGTTCTTATGCCTTTGATCATTGTTTCTCCTGTATCAAGCTCACGAACAACACATCCATTTGATCGAAATACTACCTCATTTCCTTGATCACACATTTGACTAACACTCAATAGATTATGCTTTAAACCATCAACATTCATAACATTCCCGGCTTTGACCTTTTCTTTTAAGAGAACATAGCCTTTACATTTTATGACTGCAAGGGTGTCATTTCCAAATGAGACCTTCCTTTCCTTTTCTAAGGCACTATATGACTGAAGTTTTTCTTTATCACCTGTCATGTGTTTTGAGCATCCACTGTCGATGTACCATTGATTTTCTTATCCTTCTGCATATAAGGCTATATCACATCTTTCAGTTTGTGGTTCTTTCTTTTTCCATGTTTTGGGAACCAATAAGGCTTGCTCCTTCTAAGGTGTTTGCCGAAATTTACTCCTGCATTAGAGTCTTAATGACCAAAGTTGTTACAGATAGAGCATTCTATTTCATTTTCAAGAGCAGAAAAGTTATTGTAGGTCCTTTTCATGATCCCAGTCACATTCCTTTGGTTTCGTGCTTCTCTAGTCATGATGGTCTTGTAAGCAACACATTGAGCAGCTTTGTGTCGAAATTTATGACATGAAAAACATTGGCCATTAAAGAAATTCCTGCAATTATCGAATCTACTAACCTGATGATTATAGTTCCACTGAAATTTGTTCTTGAAGCAAATTAAGAATGATTTGCCTGAGGTTGGTTATAGCTTCTGTTCATCCTTGAAGTAGATTGGACTCGATATACTTGGTGATCTGCTTTAAGCCTCTACTAACGATTGTCAACCTATTCACTCTATCTTGCTGCATCAAGATAGTTTTCGGAGGTTGATGGTTTCTGTGCTTGCGATGGTTCTTCAGTATATCCAAGATCTGTCTTTATCAGAGGAGAACACTGCACTTTGATAATTTCATCTAAAGTTTCTGATCCTTTAGAAAACCTAAGATTGAGAGCTTTTGTTTTCCCAATTTCTTTTCTTAGACCAAAAATTTCACATTCTAACTTTTCATTATGTTTTTCCCTTTCAACATGTTGGAATGTTAGAGTATCTATAATCACACTCTTTTCTTCTAGACAGATTTTAAGTTTAGAAATTTCTTCATAAAGACCATCTCAATCTAAAGCATCCAAGAAATCATCATCTTCAAAATCAATCAAAAGTTCGTAATCATTATTATTTTCATCTTCAGCACTATTTGATAAACCATCACTATCTTCATGCGTATAGTAGCTCTTCTTATTTATATTTTTTTTTCTATTCCATTTTGCTGATTCCTTACCTTTATCAAGCTTATCTTTGTGAGTACATTTGGCAACATAATGACCTACTCTTCCACAAGAAAAACATTTGAAAGGTGGTTTACCTCTAAATCTTCTAGAGCCTCATTGAAGGTTCTTGACAAAGTTTGATTCTTCCTATCCTTCTCATGTATGTCCTGACTCATTGAGTTCTCATTTTATTAAAGCTTTGAATGCAGCTTCTCTCATATCTGATGGACCCCCTTTTCTCATTTTGAAAGAAGTTAGGATTCTGTGCAGTTGTGACATAGTAATACTTTGAAGATCCTGCTCTTCTTCTAGGGCAGAAACTTTTGATTCAAACTTAGAAGACAAGGATCTTAGAACCTTTTCAACTAAAGTAAATTCTTTTATCTCTTCACCCAAGTTTTTCATGGGATTAACAATCTCACCTAAATGTAAGAAATAATTAGATACACTTTCATCATTGTGCATTTTGAGAGTTTCATATTGAATTCTTGCAGTTTTGCACATTTTACCTGATCGTCTCCTTCATAGTTTAGAATGATCTTGTCCCATATTTCTTTGGCAGTTTTGAGTTGCATAACCTTGCCAAATTCTAATTATGACAGACTCCCCAATAGAGTATTGACTGCCTTTGCATTTGTTTCATATTGATTATTACCTGTCGTATTTGTAGGAGTTGTTGATGGAAATGTGTATCCTCCTTCTAAGATATCCCAAACTTCTGTTCCAAGAGATTGAAGATAGGTTGCGGTTCTTACCTTCCAATAGACGAATTTTCTCCCATCAAAGATTGGTGGCCTAATGGATGCCTCTCTTTCATATTTTCTCATGATGATAGATCTTCCTTCAAGCGATCAAGCTTCTTTTGAAGGACCTGCTCTAATACCAATTGTTGGAAATAATACTTGGGGGGTGAATCAGTATTAGCAACTTAACAATACTTCATTTCCATAAACAGATTTATATACACTACTTCAGTTAATGTAACTTGCATATGTACGCAACTTTGTTTAGAGCAACTAGTGTAGACCTTGTAAACATATTATTTAGTAAATTGATCTTTAATCTATGTATCAGAACCATATAAGCAGTAACAGGTACAGTAAAAATAGAGTAGAAAATCACACACAAGAACACAAGATATAAGGTGGAAACCCAATGTGGGTGAAATCCACCTGCTGTAATTTGTCTCTATCTTCTTTTAATAAGAACTTCTTTCTACAATATTTCTATACTGGTGCAGTCTTATACCAGTACACAGGCTTCTAACTACAGAAGGCTACAACCTTCTCTCGTTTGCCAGCTTCTCTTGGAAGGGAGTTACAACCCCCTTAGCTCTTGTACTAGCTAATGTACTAGTAGATAGGTGCTAACCTATAGAAGGCTACAACCTTCTCTTTTCTTTTAGGGACTTTCATAAATTTTCAGATTGGATCCATTAGTAGCATCAATCAAACATCAAAATAAATTTGCGGCAATAAATCTCCCTTGTACTAACCAAAACTGAATCAAACAATCACTTCTGTAAATGCTGGAGCCAAAATACAGTAACAATACCAGAACCCAGAACACTACAATAGTAAACAGAAGTAGCTAAAACATATTTTATGAGACATATGCTACTTCAATATGTCAAACCTACATGCATACGCTGTTATATGAAGGCAAACCTGCGTATATGCTATTTTGAATTGGCGAACTAGCATGTATACATGGCTTTGCTATAGTGAAACTGCGTATAGATCTGCAAAAGATGATTTACCCTTTTCAACTATTCAAACATTAGTTATACCTAGATCATCAGATTTATAGATCAAGACATGTGCCAAATATAAAAGATAAAAAACCACATAAATATACTTCTCCCCACGCCATAAGATCTTGACCCATAAATAGAGGTTATCCTTCTTCAAGTGCTCAGGTTCCTCCTTGATTCAGGTCCAGCTATGCACCATAACCCAATCACCAATATTCTAGATCTTGCTCTTCATTGATATTCAATACTTTTGTCTTTGCCTAATGATCTCCTCCTCCTTTTATAGTCTTAGGCCTTACTCAATACCATGGTCCAAAACCACTTAGAAGCAATACCTTGGACCAAATAACTAGGGTCAATACTTTGGTCAAGATACATTGGATCAACACCATGGGTCAAAGTACCACGAATCAAATACCACGAACCAAAACCAAGTTTTCCAACATGTACGCGCTTGTCCTTGCATGAAAGTGTGTGTATACGCATATGCGCCTTTTGGTCTGCAATCCCGTGTGTATATGCAGTTTGGTCAAGGGGAACCTGTGTATACCTATTTTTCTTTCATTCTATGATCCTGAACTATGATATTTCATCTGAGTGAGTTGCCATCAAGGACAAACCTGTGTTCATAATGCCAACAATCTCCCCCTTTGGACTTGATGGCAACCCCAAGTTACTCTCCCCCTTTGTCATCAAGGGCAAAGGGTTATGCTCCCCCTGAGTGCATGCTGAATTCTCTGATATGCTAAAGTGAGCTGATCATGCTCCCCCTGACTGTAAGCAAGGTCTGCAAAAAGATGTTCTTCAAGAAGAACATGACTCTATACATCATAAATGACCTTCCTATCACCAAAGACTCATACATACATCCATCTCCCAACCAAGTGGGGATATACCAAGATTGACTCATCCACCCAACCAAGTGGAGATACAACAAAAGTTTGTACAGGGTAAAGCAAGAGCATTACATCATCCATCCCAGGAATAGTGGGGAAACAAAATAGGTCATTACATGACCTTGATAATAAAAGATATACATGACATAGAGACATAATATCTAAAACAAGACTCTGATAATCATCAACAACTATCATCAATAGCATCTGTCAATCCCCATCCAGATCAGCAACCATGATCTCCTTCTACACATGTTCCACCTAAAACAAAAATAGTTGTGAAATTATACCAAGCTCTTCTAAGATAATGCCAACAATGCATTATTAGAAGTATATGCTCCCCCTGAACCTGTGTCAGATGATCACTATCAGACCCATGTCAAACTCTTTTCATCCTAAGTCTGTCCCACTCATATTCTTCAAACCAACATATACGCGACTGTATCCACAACAACCTACATATGTACACGGATACGCTTCACGAAACTCATTTATAACCACATTTCTCTAAAACAGATAAGTATCAATGGCAAGAAGATGCATCAACTACTCCCTGATTCTGTCTGAGGCATTCAAATGTCTCTCTGGGTGGTGGTTTGGTGAATATATCAGCAACCTATTCTTTGGAGGGAACATACTCCAATTTGACCTTTTGTTCAAGCACTTGTTCCCAGAGAAAATGATATTTGATAGGTATCTGCCTGCTCTTGGAATGCATGACAGGATTCTTTGAAATACTAATTTCACTTGTATTATCACATAGAATGGATATGGGTGGAGTACAAGTGATTTGAATGTCTTGCAATGTTTGCATCATCCAAAGAAGTTGTGTGCAGCAAGATGCAGCAGCCCCATATTCTTCTTCAGCTGTAGATAATGCAATTGAACTTTTTTTCTTGTTGAACCAAGACACTAATCTAGAACCCATGAAGAATGCACCACCACTAGTGCTTTTTCTATCATCCATGCTTCCTACCCAATCTACATTTGTATATGCATGAAGTGTAAGATCTATATCTCTGGGATACCATAAACCAAATTTTTGTGTCCCTTGAAGATATTTAAAAATCCTCTTGACTACCTCAAGGTGTGATTCCTTTGGATTTTCTTGGAATCTTCCAACTATTCCCATTGCATGCATGATGTCTGGCCAGGTACCTATTAGATAGATCATACTACCAATCATAGATCCGTAGGTTGGTTGATGCACAACTGCTGATTCAGGATTTGCGCTAAGGCTGCATCCTGCTACCATAGGGCACATACTGGTTTAGCATCTTCCATTCCATATTTCTTCAAGATCTGCTTGAGGTACTTGGTTTGTGATAGAAAAATGCCATCTTTATTTTGTTGAACTTGTAAGCCAAGAAAATTTGTGAATGCACCAAGGAGGGACATTTCAAATTCTTTCTGCATTACCAAAGAAAAGTTTTGACTCATAGCTTCTTCATTACTACCAAAAATTATATCATCAACATACACAACAAGTATTAGCAATTTATCATTGTCAATTTATATATATAGATTGCTATCAGCTAATACTTTTGAAAAACCTTGTTGATGAAGGTATTTTTCAAGACGACAATACCAGGCCCTTAGAGCTTGTTTTAGACCATAGAGAGCCTTTCTGAGTCTGCATACAAGTTTTGGATCATTTCCAAGGATGAATCTGTGTGGTTGCTCAGTATATACTTATTCTTCTAGATCTCCATTAAGAAATGCGGATTTCACATCCATTTGATAGACTTTGAACCTCTGAAATATAGAAAGAGCAAGGAACATTCTTATGGCTTCTAGTCTAGCAACAAGTGCAAAAGTTTCTTCAAAGTTTATACCTTCTTGTTGAGCATATCCTGTACAAACAAGTCTAGCCTTGTTTCTAACAACTTCCCCATTTTCATTCAACTTGTTTTTGAATATCCATTTGGTTCTAATGATATTCTTATCATGAGGTCTAGGAACTAATTCCGAAGTATTATTCTTTTCAATTTGCTCAAGCTCTTCATTCATGGCCTTGACCCAGCATTCATCTTTGCATGCTTCATGTACATTTTGTGGTTCGATGGAGGAAATCAATGCTAGATAGCTTGAAGCTTCTGTAATAGTTTGTCTTGTCTATACACATGCCTCTTTCTGTCCCAAAATTTGAGTCTCTAGATGATTTTTCTGACTATATCTGGATAGAGTCTTTTCTTCTACCATTATATGCTCTTCTAGTGCTTCATTGGTTTCTTCTTCTTCAGCATTAGTCTTATTTTGTGTGGAAGGATAATCCTCATTTTGTTCCCACTCTTCCTGCTTTGAATTTCAACAATTTTCCCTAGTCTTTTATTATAACACTTGTATCCTTTACATCAGGAAGAATAACCAAGGAGAATGCCTTCATCTACTCTAGGTTCAAACTTGCCAATTTTTTCATCAGTCCTTTTGATGTAACATTTACTTCCAAAAACTTTGAAGTATTTTACAGAAGGAGTCTTACCATACCAAAGTTCATGAGGAGTTGAAGTGTTATTTACTCAAACATTTGTTTTGTTGAGAATAGTGATGGCAGCAAATGCAGCTTCACCCCAGAAGGTTGCAGAAGTTCCAGACTCATCTAGCATAGCACGAGCCATTTGTTGAATAGTTTTGTTCATTCTTTCTACCACTCCATTCTGCTGAGGATTCCTTGGGGTAGAGAATTACCTTCTTATTCCATGTTCTTCACAAAAGTCGAAAAATTCATCCGAGGTAAATTCCCCTCCTCGATCAAACCTGAGGCATTTGATTTTGTGATCTGATTCATTTTCAACCAAATCTTTGAAGGATTTCAACTTTTCAAACACTTCATCTTTATGCTACAAAAGTCTTATCCAACACATCCTGGAAAATTCATCAACGAACAATATAAAGTATTCTTCTCCATAAGGTGACCTTTTCCTTGATGGACCACATAAATTAGTATGGACAAGTTCAAGCGGCTTACTAGCTAATCCTTCCTTCTCAGGGAAATGTGTTTAGGTTTTCTTACCAAATTGACATGATTTTCATATTTTATTTTCTGGAATTCTGATGTTAGGAAGATTGCGAACAACCTGGTATCTGCATGCTTTCCTTATCTGAGGGAAGCTTAGATGCCCCAATCTTCTGTGCCATATCCAGTGTTCATCATTTTTTCTTAGATAGCATTGTCGTTGTCCTCCCTTGAGTATGTATAAATTATTTGGAGTTCTTATGCCTTTGATCATTGTTTCTCCTGTATCAAGCTCATGAAAAACACATCTATTTGATCGAAATACTACCTCATTTCCTTGATCACACATTTGACTAACATTCAATAGATTATTCTTTAAACCATCAACATACATAACATTACCAACTTTGACCTTTTCTTTTAAGCGAACAAAGCCTTTACCTTTTATGACTACATGGGTGTCATTTCCAAATGAGACCTTCCTTTCCTTTTCTAAGGCAATATATGACTGAAGTTTTTCTTTATCACCTATTGTGTGTTTCGAGCATCCACTGTCAATGTACCACTAATTTTCTTATTCTTCTGAATATAAGGCTATACCACATCTTTCGGTATGCAGTTCTTTCTTGTTCCAAGTTTTGGTAACCAATGAGGCTTGCTCCTTCTGAGGTGATTATCGAAATTTACTCTTGCATTCAGAGTCTTCATGACCAAAGTTGTTACAGATAGAACATTCTATTTCATTTTCAAGAGCAGAAAATTTATTTTAGGTCCGTTTCATGATCCCAGTCACATTCCTTTGATTTCGTGCTTCTCTAGTCATGATGGTCTTGTAAGCAACAAATTGAGCAGCTTTGTGTCCAAGGTTATGACATGAAAAACATTGGCCATTAAAGAAATTCCAATGATTATCGAATCTACTGACCTGATGATTGTAGTTTCCATTAACATTCGTTCTTGAAACAAATTGGGAATGATTTACCTGAGGTTGGTTATAGCTTTTGTTCATCCTTGAAGTAAATTGAACTCAATTTACCAGGTGATCTGTTTTAAGCCTCTGCTGACGATTGTCAACCTATTCACTTCTCCTTGCTGCATCAAGATATCTTTTGGAGGTTAATGGCTTCTGTGCTTGAGATGGTTCTTCAGTATATCCAAGGCCTATCTTTATTAGAGGAGAACACTGCACTTTGATAATTTCATCTAAAGTTTCTGATCCTTTAGTAAACCTAAGATTGAGAGCTTTTTGTTTCTCAATTTCTTTTCTTAGACCAACAATTTCACATTCTAACTTTTCATTATGGTTTTCCCTTTCAGTAAGTTGGAATGTCAGAGTATCTATAATCATACTATTTTCTTCTAGCCAAATTTTAAGTTTAGAAATTTCTTCATAGAGACCATCTTCATCTAAGGCATCCAAGAAATCATCATTTTCAAAATCCATCAGAAGTCTATAATCATTATTATTTTCATCTTCATCACTATTTGATAAACCATCACTATCTTCATGTGTATACTAGCTCTTCTTATTTATACTATGTTTTCTATTCCATTTTGCTGATTCCTTACCTTTATCAAGCTTATCTTTGTGAGGAAATTTTGTAGCATAATGACCTACTCTTCCACAAGAAAAACATTTGAAAGGTAGTTTACCTCTGAATCTTCAAGAGCCTTGTTGAAGGTTCTTGACAAATTTGGATTCTTCCTCTCCTTCTGACATATGTCTTGACTCATTGAGTTCTCCTTTTCTTGAAGCTTTGAATGTGGCTTCTCTCATATCTGATGGACCCCCTTTTTTCATTTTGAAAGGATTTAGGATTTTGTGCAGCTGTGACATAGTAATACTTTGAAGATCTTGCTTTTCTTCTATGGCAGAAACTTTTGATTCAAACTTAGAAGAAAAGGATCTTAGAACCTTTTTAACTAAAGTAACTTCTTTTATCTCTTCACCCAAGTTTTTCATGCGATGAACAATCTCATCTATATGTAAGAAATAATTAGCTACACTTTCATCATTGTGCATTTTGAGAGTTTCATATTGAATTCTTAGAGATTGTAGTTTTGCACATTTTACCTGATCGTCTCCTTCATAGCTTAGAATGATCTTGTCCCATATTTCTTTGGTGGTTTTGAGCTGCATAACCTCGACGAATTCTGATTGTGACAGACTCCCCAATAGAGTATTGACTTCCTTTGCATTTGTTTCATACTGCTTTTTACCTGCCGTATTTGTAGGAGTTGTTGATGGAAATGTGTATCCTCCTTCCACGATATCCCAAACTTCTGTTAAAAGAGATTGAAGCTGGGTTGTGGTTCTTACCTTCTAATATATGAAGTTTCTCCCATCAAATACTGGTGGCCTGATGGATGCCTCTCTTTCGTAGTTGCTCATGATGATAGATCTTCCTTCAAGCGATCAAGCTTCTTCTGAAGGACCTGCTCTGATACCAATTGTTGGAAATAATACTGAGAGGTGGGGGGGGTGGTGAATTAGTATTAGAGACTTAATAATACTTCATTTCCATAAATAGATTTATATATGCTACTTCATTTAATGCAACTTGTGTATGTACGCAACTGTGTTTAGATCAACCAGCGTATACCTTGTAAACTTATTATTTAGTCAATTGATCTTTAATCTGTGTATCAGAACCATATAATCAGTAACAGGTACAGTAAAAATAGAGCAGACAATCACACACAAGAACACAAGATATGAGGTGGAAACCCAATGTGGGTGAAAACCACCCCCTATAATTCGTCTCTATCTTCTTTTAATAAGAAACTTCCTTTTACAATATTTCTTTACTGGTGCAGTATTATACCAATACGCAAGCTTCTACCTACAGAAGGCTACAACCTTCTCTCATTCTCTAGCTTCTCCTGGAAGGGAATTACAACCTCCTTAGCTCTTGTACTAGCTGATGTACTAGTACGTAGGTGCTGACCTACAGAGGGCTACAACCTTGTATTTTCTTCCATGGACCACGTTTCATAAATTTTTAGACTGGATCCATCAATAGCATCAATCAAACATCAAATATATTTGCATCAATCAATCTCCCTTGTACTAATCAAAACTGAATCAAACAATCACTTCTCTGAATGTTGTAACCAAAATACAGTAACAGTACCAAAAACCAACCAGAACCCAGAACAGTGCAACAGTAAACAGAAGTAGCTAAAACATATTTTATGAGACGTACGCTACTTCAATATGTCGAACCTGCATGCATACACTGTTACATGAAGGAAAACCTATGTATACACTGTTTGGAATTGTCGAACCAGCATGTATACGCGCCTTTTCTATACTGAACCTGCGTATAGATCTCTAAAATATGATTTACCCTTTTCAACTATTCAGACATCAGTTATACCTAGATCATTAGATTTACAGATCAAGGCGTGCACCAAATATAAAAGATCAAAAACCACATAAAGATACTTCTCTCCACAACATGAGATCTTGACCCATAAATAGAAGTTATCCTTCTTCAAGCGCTCAGGTTCCTCCTTGATTCAGATCTGGCTATGCACCATAACCCAATCACCAGTATTCTAGGTCTTGCTCTTCATTAGATATTCAATACTTTTTTCTTTACCTAATTATGTCCTCCTCCTTTTATAGTCTTAGGCCTTACTCAATACCATGGTCCAAAACCACTTAGAAGCAATACCTTGGACCAAATACCTGCGGTCAATACTTTGGTCAAGATACCTTGGATCAATACCACGGGTCAAAATACCATGGACGAAATACCATGGACCAAAACCATCTTTTCCAACATGTACGCACTTGTCCTTGTGTGAAAGTGTGTGTATATGCATACGCGCCTTTTGGTCTGCAATCCCACATGTATACGCAGTTTGGTTAAGGGGACCCTGTGTATACCTCATTTTCTTTCATTCTGTGATCCTGAACTGTGATCTATCATCTAATTGAGTTACCATCAAGGACAACACCTGTGTCATAGCGCTAAACCTGTGTTGATAATGCCAACACTTGGTGTTTATTAGCCCCAAACAATACCTGAGTGCCTCTACCTAGCCAGTAGTTTCATAACCGAATAGGTTCCCATTACTTTATCAGCCCTGAGGAAAGCCACTACTTAGGTGGTTTATCACCGAGTAAGCCCTTATGGGTTTATCAACTCAGCAAGCACCTAAGTGTCACCAATACACTAAACTCTCTCTAGCACACAACACACAGACACATGCACTAGCCTTAGTAAAAAAACATTCGGGAAGAACACAAGCCTCAGTAAACTTAGAGAATTTGTCTCTCAAATGTAGAACAGATGTTGTTAGGAAGTTTGAGTCTTTCACGCGGCCACACTAGCAGCCATACTCACTTTGTGTTCTTCCTCATGTTCATAGGTAGTCTCTTGAGACATAAGCATCCATCCATGTATTCGCTAATCCTTGAATTTTTGAATCCTTCCCATGATACACTCCTCTTGTCTCCCACTCGTTATTTTTCTTCCCCAACTTCTCTTGTCTGTTGACCCTGTAGCAAAATCTATGAGGAAATTCTGTGGACTCATCCTCCACTCAGGTTGCACATATCGTCCATTAATGACTACACAAAAATTCCATTAAACCAATAGGAATTTAGGTGATGAAATAAATACAAGACTTAGGTTTACAAGCAACTCATCCTATTCAGTCCTCTGACTTTCTTTCCCCTCTCTCAGCTAACCATTGTGTTACATATCCACATAATTTGTATGATTTACAATTCATAATATTTACAAGAGGGACTAGCTACAAGGGTTATCACAGACCCCAAACCCATATGAAAATTACTAAGTCTAAACCTAAAACAGATCCCAACCCCACATAGAACACAAAACAAATATCAACTCATGTATAAAACAACAAACCCTCTACCTATACACAAAGTAGCAATTCCTCAATGTCTACACAAGAATGCCTAGCTTCTATAGATAACAACCTCGTGGAGTATAATTTTATTGAGGATATGAAGAAAACTAGGATGAATGTATCCCTTTATGACCTTTTTAACCTTTGTTAAGATAGAGAGTTACTCCTAGAAATCTTTAAACCCTCTCCTACCTAGTCGAAACCTATAACAAATTTTGAAGCCTTGAGGAAGGCCACTACTACAATTTTGAGTAGCTAAAATGTTGTTAAGTCTACTACTAACATCTCTAATATTAGAGCCCATTCTAAATCTCAAACCTCTCCTTTCCTCTGAACCTTTAAATTTTTTTAGCACAATGTACAAAATTTATTAGCTGACTCTAGAGCCTCCTCCAATGTCATTCCCTACTTCATGTGCGAAAAAATAAATGTTGTACCAGAATGACCAATGCTAAAATCATTCAATTAGACATGTCAAAGATTAAGGTCATAAGTGAACTTAAATATTTTTTATCGTGCGCTGTCCTCCAATGATAGAGTTCACCATGTGATAGATATTATAATTGTGGAAATAATGAAGCGTGAAATTTTTTTTTGAGTAGGCATTGGTCACAAAATCTCCAAGGACACTTCACATCAAATTGGTCTCATATTTAGCTACCCTATAAAGGAAAGGTACCCATCAGTTTCACACATTCCACTTTGGGAAACTATTTTCTAGAAACTGACCTTTGTTGCTACATAACCAATCCATCACACTTACCATCTAATATATAGTTTGAACTCTTTCAAATCTCATAGACCGATAATTATGATATTCATACACTGGGTGTAAATAGTAATAGTTTTATGAAGTTAGGAATAAATACTAAACTTTGGACTTTGTATTTTGATTGTTATAAGGCACAATACAAATTTGACGGTTAATGCATCCTAATTGATCCAGAAAAACAAAAAAACTATTATTTCTAGCTAATTAGGATTTGAATGTACTAACAACACTACAGAATATGAAGCACTTATCTTTGGTATAAAAGAGGGTCATTGACCTGAAGGTAGAGTGTTTAAAAGTTGTTGGTGATTCAAAGACAATTATATGTTAGATACATAATACCATTCATTATTTATATTCACACCATAAAGGTTATCAACATGAGTTATGAAAACTTATTTATTTATTTATATCATTTAATATTATTTTTATTCCTTAATCTATGAATATTGTCGTTGACACTTCTGATAATACAACTACTACATTTACTCTCTATCATTATGATGAGCCCCAGTATTGAAACAATAATGTTGCAACTCCCAAGGATACCAAATTAAATGATAAACCCAGGGTTCATACAAACTTAAGAGGTGTTGACACTATATGTGCATCATGCAATGTGTCCTTCTTTTGTTGATTTGATGCAATGAAGTGAATGCCATGAAATCCAAGCCTAAACTAATTTCAAATATGGAAAGAAAACATAATTAATTTTGTAGAGAGAAAGTCCTAGTTACTTTTGCAAAAATTAAAGGCTATTCTACTTTTCATGAATGTAAATGTTAATCCTATTTGCAAAAATATAAACATTAACCTATTTGCGGAGTGTGAATGGTACATCAAAAGGAAGCCTAGTCTAAACAATAGAAATAACAATGTCAAGAATGGAAACCAGAGCTTAATATGTATGAAAGAAAATGAAATCATTCTTCAATCACTGCATTCAAGGTAGATTTTTTCAACAAAGTTCATAAGGTTCTTCAAAAAGTAATCATGAAAGTCATCATTATGCTCTTAAAGTCATGAATATGTCCATTAACCATAATTGTAGAGGTGAATTGTAATGGGGAAGAGGAAAGGATTAATAGGTTTTTTTTCTTACTTAATAATGGTTTTGGAACCTAGGGGTCATTATTCAATCCTAAGAGACAAAAATCAAGCTTTTGAACTAGATCTAGTCATGTTTACACGTGCTACAGGACTGCTACAGGAGGCCCTGTTTTGCTACAGGAGTGAGATAACTTGTTGAATGCCCAAGTAAATCAAATGAAAATGAGTTGGAAAAAAAAATTAAGTAGGATTTCCTAGGACTCTGTTCCAATTGGAATCACTCTAAAATACCCTTGTTAACACATGCTTAAAAATACAGAAAATTACTACTCTAAAAACTAGAAATTCAATACATAGTGAGCTAGTTAACCTTCAAAATTCCTAACCTAATCAAGTGAAACAGATATGGGATAAATTTTGTTATGAAATTGAATTCTTTTATGACCCAATACAACTGGAATCAACTACAGTGGAGCTCATTAACACGTTCTAAAAATGGCAAAGAATTACTACTATTTTGCTACAAGGGACTTCCAGAAATTCTAGATTTGGAAACTAGTAAACCAATCCATTTAGCTCAATGGTGAATATGAATTTGTTAAGAAACCAACTCACAAAAATATAGAAAAGATAGATCAACGAATTCAAAATTTGCCTCTTTGAGGGGGCAACCTCCCTTACATTACAAAAAAGAACAATTCTTGGATGATACAAATGACAAAACCTCCTTTCTATATATAGGAGTCTAAGGGGTCACAATATAATCAAAGTCGACATAGCCATAATAATATAAGGGAACAACAATAACAATAGTGGGATTTTATGGGGCATAATAATAACAATAGGGGCACAACAATAACAATAAGGGCTACAATGACAATAGTAATGGGGAAGTCACTAGTATTATAGGACCTAACATGCCCCTCTCCTTCAAAAAAGTGTTTTCCTCAATGCTTGGGTATTTATGGATGCTTCTATGTACAATTCTCATCCTCCCATGTGGAATCTTGAGCAGGTAAGTTCTTCCACTTGATGAGATACTCTAAAATTGATCGATTTTGTAGCTGTCAAGTTATTGTTTATGTCACTGCTTCAGGTTCCAATATGATTTTTCCTTCCTCATAAAGTTCTGTAAATATTGTTTGAACTAGGATCTTGTCACCTATAACCTTTTTTAAGCATGAAACATGGAAAACTGGGTGCACTTGGGAAGCTGCAGGAAGCTCTAATTTGTATGCCATAGTACCAATCTTTTGCAACACCTTGTATGAACCATAATAATTTGGTGATAATTTATTATCCTTCTTAGCTTGCTTCAGGGACATTTGTTTATATGGTTGTAGACGTAGAAATACATAGTCACCTACATCAAAACTTTTTTTCACTGCGATGTTGATCTTCCAATTGTTTCATTCTATTCTATTCCAAAGTGAGGTTATCCTTTACGAGTTGGAGAACTCGTTGGCGATGCTTGATGTGATCTTCCACTACCTGAACCTTAAAAAAATTTCTTAAATATGATGTGATGTATGGTGGATGATATCCATAAAGTGCCATAAATGGGGTCATTTTTGCTGCATTGTGGAAGGAAGTGTTATACCACCATTCAACCAGAGGTAACCATTTGAACCATTGTATCTATTTATTAGATACAAAGCAACGAATATATCCTTCCAAACATTTTTTTACTATCTCAGTTTTCTCATCAAATTGAGGATGATAAGATGAGCTATGAGCTAACTGAGTGCCAAGACGAGAAAATAATTTTTTCCAAAACTTTCCAGTGAAAATGGAATCTCTATCGCTTACAATAATCTTTGGGTTTCCATGTAGCTTTTGAATTGTTTCCATAAATGCAGTACAAATTGTACTGGTTTTAAATGGATGAGATAATGCACAAAAGTGTGCATACTTGGTAAGTTTGTCAACTTCCACCATGATGACACTCTTTCCTTCAGACTTGAGTCAACCTATGATAAAATCCATTGAAACCTCCTCCCAACGTTGACTTGGAATGGTTAAAGGTTTTAGTAGACCTGGGGTATTAATTGTTTCAACTTTATTTTGTTGGCAAACCAAATATTCCACCACAAACTTTTGAATATCGGATTTAAGGCCATCCCAAAAAAATTCCTTCTTAACCCTATGGTAAGTTTTTATAAATCCTGAGTGCCCTCCTAAGGGAGAGGTGTGTAATTCCATAAGAATCTTTTGTTTGAGTTGGGAATTCTTACATGGGTATAAGTTATCTTTTTACCATAACGAATCATTTTTCCAACTAAATGTATCATATGTACTCGGATCTTGTTGTAAATTTTAAATGAGTTCCCACACTTCTTCGTCGTTCTTCCATTCATCCCTTGCTTCTTTTATGCAATCTGGTTGGATAATAGAAATGGCGCAAAGAAATTCTTCCACGCCCTCATCCTTTCTTGAGAGTGCTTTTTCCACAACATTTTTCTTCCCTTTTTTGTAGGATGATTTTGAATTCATAACCCAACATATTTGTGACCCATTTTTTTTCTCTTCTGAAGATAATCTTTGTTCAAAAAAGTATTTAAGACTATCATGATCCTTGAAGTGTCTTTCCATTAGGTAGGGTCACCATTTCTTAAGTGCATGTAGTATTGCCAACATTTCATTCTCACAAATAGCTTTGTGTAAATACTTTCCTTTGATTGGACCACTTTTGAAAGAAATGGGTCTTTCTTCTTGCATTAAAACAACACCAATTCCATTTCCTAAGGCATCACATTCCACAATAAAGGTGTTTTTGAAGTCCAACGTAGCTAAGGCCGGTGCTTGGCACATTGCCTCTTTAAGATGTTCAAAGGCCTTCGTTGCTTCTGGAGTCCATGAAAATGAATCTTTCTTCAATGTTGTTAGAGGTACTGCTATTCTCCCATAATTCTTAACAAACTTGCGATAATACCCTGTCAACCCACGAAATGCTCACATATGCTTTATGGATGTGGGGATTTTCCATTCCTTAATGGCTTTAATTTTTCTAGGGTCTACCTTACACCTTCATGAGATACAATATGACCCAAATATTCCACCTCTTGCACTCCAAAGAAACATTTGGATCCTTTTGCATATAATTGTTTCTCCTCCAATAGTTTGAGCATCCTTTTGACATGTTGAACATGATCCTTCCAAGACTTGTTGTAGATTAGTATATCATCAAAAAACACAAAAATAAATTTTCTAAGGAAGGGTTTGAAAATGGAATTCATCAAACCTTGAAATGTAGAAGGTGCATTGGTAAGGCCAAAAGGCATGACCAAAAATTCATAATGACCCCCATGAGTCCTAAATGTTGTTTTCGAAATGTCTTCAGTCTTCATTTTGATTTGATGATATCCTGAATGAAGATCCAACTTGGCGAAGTAAATTGATCCATGTAATTTGTAATGAAACTAGCTCACAAAAGATAGAAAAGATAGATCAACACCTTAGAAATCAGCCTCTTCGAGGGGGCAACCTCCTTTACATTACACAAATGAAGAATTCTTTGATGATGCAAATGACAAGGCCTTATTTCTATATATAGGATTCTAAGGGCTCATAATATAATCAGAGCTGACATAACAATAATAATGTAAGGGCACAATAATAATAATAGTGGGCTTCTATGGGGCACAATAATAACAATATGGGGACTACATGGGCACAAAAATATAATAAGGGGGTTGCACTAATAACAGTAAGGGGTTACACTAGTAGTATAGGGACCTAACATGCCCCTCTCCTTCAAAAAGTGTTGTCCTCAATGCTTGAGTAGTTCTTGATGCTTTTGTATAAAATTCTTGTCCTCCCATGTGGAATATTCAGCAGATAAGTTCATCCACTTGATGAGATACTCTGATATTGATCGATTTCATAGGTGCCGGGTTCTTGTTTCCATGACTTCTCTAGGTTACAATATGATTTTTCCTTCCTCGTCAAGTTCTGGCAATATTGTTTGAACTGAGATCTTCTCATTATGTAAGGTCATCATTTCTTAAGTGCACGTAGACTTGCCAACATTTCCTTCTCGTAAATAGCTTTGCGTAAATACTTTCCTTTGATTGGACAACTTTCAAAAGAAATGGGTTTTTCTTCTTGCGTTAAAACATCACCCATTCCATTTCCTGATGCATCATATTCCACAATAAAGGTTCTTGTGAAGTCTGGCATAGCTAAGGCCAGTGCTTGGCACATTGCCTCTTTAAGATGTTCAAATGCCTTCGTTGCTTCTGGAGTCCATGAAAATGCATCTTTCTTCAATAATGTTGTTTTTAGAATGTATTCAATCTTCATTATTATTTGATGATATCTTGAACATAGATCCAACTTAGTGAAGTAAATTAATCCATGCAATTCATCCAATAATTCATTAATGACAGGAATGGGAAATTTATCTTTAATAGTGAGTTTGTTGAGCTCTCTATAATCTAGACACATGCACCATGAACCATCCTTCTTGTGCTTCAATACTACTAGAGCAGAGAATGAACTTTGATTAGGTTGCATTATACCAGCCTCTAGAATTTCTGCAACCATATGTTCAATTTCACTCTTTTGGGCATAGGGATATCTGTAAGGCATAATTTTTGGAGGAACACTTCCTGAAATAAAATGAATAGAATGATCATGATCATGAATAGGTGGTAGGCCTTTTGGAGTCTCCAATACCTTGGAATGATTGTCCAAGAATTTTTGGAGATCTGGAGAAATAGATGATTTCAATGTGGGAACCTCTAGCGACCATAATTGTGCAATTACGCCTTATTTTTCTTTCTTTAGAAGCTTTGTCAGTCCGTTACAACTGATTATCTTTCCTGGTTTCATTGTGATACCCCTTAATTCAACTTCCTTTCCTTCTGAAGAAAATTTCATGCAAAGCTCTTGAAAACTGAAAGCTATTGTACCCAAGGATTGTAGCCATTGGACTCCTAGTACAACATCAGCACCACCCATTGGAATGGAAAGCATTGGGTTATTTGATACATATTCTCCCATGGATAGCTTGATATTATGTCACCTTCTAGAGTAGTTTATGGTTCCTCCACTTGTAAACATCACTTGACACTCTCATGCTGGATATAGGAAGAAATTCAATTCCTTGGCTATCTTACAGTGAATAAAATTATGGGTACCGCCCAAATCAATCAACACTATTACCTTTTTCTTCTTGATATGTCCTCCTATCTTGATAGTTTGATGAGTCGTAATTCCGGCCAATGCATTACAGTATATGGTTGGATTCATTTCTACTTTCTCGATGTGATCTTTCACTTCTTGAACCTTTTTCTTCTTGATATGTCCTTCTATCTTGAGAGTTTGAGGAGTGGTAATTCTTTCCAAAGATTTAGAAGATATGTTCAGATTCATTTCTTCTTTCTCTGGGGTTGGTTCCTAGTGTATATCCTCTCCTTTTGATGTTTCTTGATCCTTTTCTTCATCTTCTTCACAATCTATGTAAAATAATTTCTTCTCAGTACACTTATGACCTATAGTGTATTTGCTATCACAAATGTAACAAATCCATTTTTCTCTTTTTTCTTCCAATTTTTGTCATGCAAACCTTGTAGGTTGTGGAAGGCTAGAAGAAAAAACACTTCCATATTTATAGTTGTGAGTGGCAGGATTCCTTGTTTCCATAATTCCACTTTCAATTTTTCTTGCCAACCTGAATGCCTTCTCCAGTTAATCAAGTTCCCAAAGATGAACCTCATGTTGAATGTTTTCCTTTAAAGTCCCTGCAAAGACATCAATGCTTTTATTCTCTGGAATATCATTTACCCTTATATTTAATTTTTTGAAATCCTCAATGTGCTCTGCCATTGAACCCTTTTGTTGGAGATTTATCAATTGCCTAAAGAAGGTGTTACTCTTTGTATCCTCATAATGTGCTATCATTTATTCCGTGAAAATTGACCAAGTGGCAAGTGCTTTACGAGAACAAAGCCCTTCATACCATAAAAATTGATTCGGTTCTAAATATAAGGATGCAATACTTACATTTTGTAACATTTTCACCTCACGTAGATCAAAATATTGCTCCATCTGTAGTATCCAATTTTGTGAATCCTTGCCATCAAACTTCCTCATATCACCTTTCCTTGATTTTAGGAGCTCGATCTTGAAATAATTGTAACTCTGTAATTTCGGATCTCCCGGTTCTGAAATTATGACCTACGATAGCTCTCTATGTCCTCATTCCAATGCCACCATTCTGATTTAAATTGTATTCTCCAAGAAATATTTATGCACAATCTCGCAAGATTACCTGATTATATACATTTTCAAAATATTGAACTTGTATTGTTTCCACCTTCGGACCTAAAATTGATACACAAAAATCTACAGACCATTTTGTTTCTATACTTATGAAACTTCAATATGATGATCAAAAGGAAAGTTATGATGATTTCCCCAAGATCACTTTTTTGGGATGTAATTTGGGAGCCTGCAGAAACCCTAAATTTCTTGGACTATATCTCTAAACATATAGCGAAACAAGATCTGACATTCGAGCCCAAGCTTCACCTAGTTATCAGCTCAAACTATTTTTAATTTCAAAGTCTGAAACATCATAGAAATAGAATTATAGTGAAAATTCCACGATGACCTGTTTGAGATGGAATTGTGGAGCTTTCACAAACCATAACTTCCTTAGGTCATATCTCCGAAAATATAGTGAGACATGATCTAAAATTAGGACCCAAGATTCAGTGAGATTTTGTAGCAAATGGGTTTTGTTTTTAGCTTTTGAAATGTTGTAGACAAAAATTTATGGTGAAAATTCCAAAATGATCTGTTTGGAGCAGCGAAACCCTAGAATCCAAAGCTCACATACCGAATGTTATGAAACTAGCTCACAAAAGATAGAAAAGATAGATCAATGCCCTAGAAATCAGCCTCTTCGAGGGGGTAACATCCTTTACATTACACAAATGAAAAATTCTTTGATGATACAAATGACAAGACCTCCTTTCTATATATAGGATTTTAAGGGGTCAAAATATAATTAGAGCCGACATAACAATAATAATGTAAGGGCACAATAATAACAATAGTGACCTTCTATTGGGCACAATAGTAACAATATGGGGACTACATGGGAACAACAATATAATAAGTGGGTTGCACTAATAACGATAAGGGGTTACACTAGTAGTATAGGGACCAAACATAATTCATCCAGTAATTCATTAATGATAGGAATGGGAAGTTTATCTTTAATAGTGAGCTTGTTGAAATCCCTATAATCCGAACACATGCGCCATGATCCATCCTTCTTGTGCACCAATACTACTGGAGAAAAGAAATATCTTTGACTAGGTTGAATTATATACCAGCCTCTAGCAGTTTTGCAACCATGCGTTCAATTTCACTCTTTTAGGCATAGGGATATCTGTAAGGCCTGATGTTTGGAGTAAAACTTCTTGGAATTAAATGAATAGCATAATAATGATCATGAATAGGTGGGAGGCCTTTGGGAGTCTCAAATACCTTGGAATGATTGTCCAAGATTTTTTGGAGATCTAGAGAAATAGATGATTTCGATGTGGGAATCTCTAGCGAACATAATTGTGAAATTACGCCTCATTGTTCTTTATTTAGAAGCTTTGTCATTTTGTTAGAGATTATTATATTTCCCGATTTCCCTGTGATACCCCTTAATTCAAATTCCTTTCCTTCCAAAAAGAAATTCAAGAAAAGTTCTTGAAAATTAAAAGCTATCATACCCAAATATTGTAGCCATTGGATTCCTAGTACAACATCAGCACCACCCATTGGAATGGAAAGCATTGGGCTATTTTATACATATTCTCCCATGGATAGATTGATATTATGGCACTTTCTAGATAAATTTATGGTTCCTCCGCTTGCAACCATCACATGATACTCTGCTTCTGGATATAGGAAGAAATTCAATTCCTTGGCTATCTTACAATGAATAAAATTATGGGTATTTCCCGAATCAATCAACACTATTACCTTTTTCTTCTTGATATGTCCTTCTATATTGATAGTTTTAGAAGTGGTAATTATAGCCAATTCATTACAATATATGGTAGGATTCATTTCTTCTTTCTCTAGGGTTTGTTCCTGGTGTATATCCTCTTCTTTTGACGTTTATTGTTCTTTTTCTTCCTCCTCTTCACAGTCTATGTAAAATAATTTATTCTCGGCACACTTATGACCTTTAGTGTATTCTTTATCACAACTGTAAAAAATCCATTTTGCTCCTTTTTCTTCCAGTTGTTGTGGTGTCAACCTTGTAGGTTGTGGAAGGCTATGGGAAACAACACTTACATTTTTATAGTTGTGAGTGGTAGGGTTCCTTGTTGCCATAATTTTGCTTTCCATTTTTTGTGCCAACCTGAATGCCTTCTCCAGTGAATTAGGTTCCCAAAGGTGAACCTCATGTTAGATGCTATCCTTTAAAGTCCCTATGAACACTTCAAACCTATGCTCCTCTGAAATATCTTTTACCCTTATATTCAAATTTTAGAAGTCCTCAATGTGCTCCATCATTGAACCCTTTTGCTTGAGATTTATCAATTGGCTAAAAAAGGTGTTTTTTTTTGTATCCTATGTGCTATCATCTCTTCCATAAAAATTACCCAAGTGACAATTTGTTTATGAGCAAAGCCATCGATACCATACAAACTGATTTGGTTCCAAATATAAAGGTTCAATGCGTACCTTTTATGTGTTTTGCACATTATGGAGATCGAAATATTGCTCCATCTGTAGTATCCATGTTTCCTCATATCAATATTTGGAACATGGTGGGTGTTGAATCCAACGTTGGAGTCTATGAAATCATGATTAACCTTTATTTTTTTCTCATCATGAGTGTCATTTACTACCCTTTTGCCATTAGTAAACATTTATTGTAGCAACTTTGTCAAATCTATCTTCGAATCTTCCATGTCGCCTTTTAGTTTTTCTTCTATACCATCCATCTTAGCATCCATGCCATTCATCTTAGCTTCCATGCCATTAGTCTTAGCTTCCACGCCATCCATCTTAACTTCCACGCCATTCATCTTATCTTCTATTATCTTTTGTGAGAGTGAAATTTGTTGCACTTTTTCTCATAATTTTGATATATCATGTTGCATTTCTTCCTCTTCTTCATGAGTCATGCTAGAGCTTTCAGGTTGTTTACTATGTGTTTCCATTTTACTTCTTTGAGGCATCAATTAATGATAATTATGCTTCACTATGCCCTTTGAATCACTTCAAACTAATTTTTCAACCCAAACTTATGCAAAAATTTTAAAAGACTACACACCTTTTTTTCGCTTTGTAGGAGATCGATATTCAATTTGTTGTATCTTTGTAATTGTGAATCTTCAAGGTTTTCAATTTCATCCTACAGTAGCCCTCTACATCCTCTTTCCAATGCCACCAGTCTGATCGAAATTGGAATCTCCAAGAAAGGGTTATGCCCATTCTCCCGATATGACCTGATTATATACTTTTTCAGTAGTGTGAACTTGTACAAAGTGCCACATGTCACTGCTTCAACCTTCGGATCTAAAAACGATATAAATAAAACTGCAGTCTATCCTCTTTCTATAACTTCTTACAAAATTTCAATCCGATGCTCAGAGAGAAAGTTATGACGATTTTCCCAAGCTCACCTATTTGGGATGTAATTCGAGAGCCTGAAAAAACTCTAACTTCCTTGGTTCATATCACCTCTAGCGAGAAAAAATCTGAAATTTGGAGTAGAGGTTCATCGTGATTTCGGCTCAAATGGGTTTTAATTTCAACTTTTGAAACATCTTAGAAAAGAAGTTATAGCAACAATGTGGTGATGACTTGTTTGGAGCAGCAAAACCCTAGAATCCAAAGCTCTTATACCAAATGTTAAGAAACCAATTCACAAAAGGATAGAAAGGATAGATCAACAACTTCAAAATCAGCCTCTTCGATAGGGCAACCTCCTTTACATTACACAAATGAACAATTCTTGGATGATACAAAAGAAAAAACCTCCTTTCTTTATATAGGAGTCTGAGGTGTCATAATATAATCAAAATTGACATAACAATAATAATATAAGGGCACAACAATAACAATAGTGGGCTTTTATGGGGCATAATAATAACAATACGGGGACAATAGGGGCATAGCAATAATAATAAGGGCTACAATGACAATAGTAATGGGGGAATCACTAGTATTATAGGGACCTAACATAATTTTAAATGTTGTTATAAGGATGCATCATGATTGTAACTCTGTAAATAACCTTAAAAACAACTCACTTCAATCATTTAACCAATATGACCTACAACAAAAGAAGCAGGAATAGTAAATTCATAAATAAGAGATGCATGTGTAAAATAAATTCAAAGGAAATAAATAAATTGTACAAAAGGGCTTTGAGGCTTCTGGGATGGCCAAGCCCAAGGATACTCAAATTCATATGAAGTAAAACAAGCTTTAGAAGTTAAAAATGGCACCAAACTTCACTATTTGAATCAATCCAAGTACATCCCTGCTAGAAATGAAAGTGCAGTTGCTAAATAACAAGCTTTCTCCTCAAGAAGAGTGATAAATACATGCCCCAGAGGCCAATTAAAATTGGTACTTATACAAAGTGATGAGGAAGAATTCTTCTTTAAAGGACGAATCTTTCCCCTCCAAAATCCCTCAAATAGTGGATCCAGTTCCCAACACTAGCAATCTGCATTAAATGATATGGAACACATCCCTAGATTTTCTCAATCACTGGAGCTATAGAATTTTTGCAATAATTTCATAATATCTTGTTCATTTATTATCCAATTTTTTTCCATCCTAAAGCAGGGATCAAGTCCCTAAATTATATCAGCCTCCAAATTTTCATAATATGCTTAATATTCTCACAATATTCTACAAAAATAAATAATATTAGGCACATAATATGCAAATATCTCTAAACCTTCCTAAGAATATATTAAATCTAGAAAAACATTATTAAGTGTAGAAGGAGAGATTTAATATAGCCTTTATGTGCCTAGGAAAGGTTAGATGGGCCTTAATTTATGTCTAATTTGGAGGCCCGTCATACCCCCTACTAAAATTGTTGCCCATGCTCTGAGCAGCCTATCCATCTTCTTTCCTGTTGTTCTTATTTTGTGCCTCAAATGACTTTTCATGCAATTCCCTTTCTTAGCTCAATGAAATATGATCTGGATGGCTGCCTACATTAGATGGCTTCCATGGACAAACTTTCCATGGTGGCAAGTTGTACCTCCTTTTCCTGTAGTTGCTCCCTTAGCTATTTGTTTTCTAATTGTAGTTTCTCTTTCATGATAGACTCCCTTAGCCTTATATCATTCAAATCCTTGCTCATTTATTGTGTTTTTTCCTCCATGAGGCCCACATCCTCTACTTTCTTGGATTTTTCAATTTGCATCCACTAGTATCTTTTTGTAATAGGATCCAATACCAGACTATGCAGTGGGATCTTGGAGTCCTTGTAGACCTTCTCCCTCCTCTTGAGTTGTTGTTGTCCCTTCCTGTAACACTTTTTCTTCATCTTGTAGCAATTATTTTTTCACTTGTAACATCTTTGTTTGCACCCTTTCCATTTCCTTTGAATATTTCCTTGCTCCCAAAGGCCCTAGTGGTTGTTCTACACAAAATTTGTCATCCCGTAGCATTCTGATAGCTTCATGTAGCAAATTTTTCCTTCTTGTAGCAACTTTGTTCTTCATGTAGCAGATATGTTCTTCATGTACCAGTTTTGTTCTGGTCTTGTAGTAGTTCTATTTTTTTCATGTATAATCTTGTTTTGGGCTTGTAGAACACAACCTAAATCATGTAGAAACCTTTCTTTGCATACCAGGGGGTGGTGGGTCCACCTTTTATTTTTATTGTTGTTTTTTTATCATTTATTATTTTGTTTTCAAATTTTTTTCTCTTTTTTTTCATTGCATGCAAAATAGACTCATAGTGCTTTGAGTTAATTGAGTTGTCCCCCAACTTCTTTTTGAACTCCATGATAACATCCCACTTTCTTAACTCTTTTTTGTCACTTTTCTCTCATTTATCTCCCACGTGTGAGGTTGTCCTTTGGAGAAAAGTTAAGTGACTTGCTAAATAAGACTAAGGCTTCCTACTATTATGTTTGTCTACAAAAGACCTTTCCTTCTCATACTTCTATTTTTTTCTCAAGCTAGAATAGGTTTGAAAGGTGAGGTTAGAGCTTTGCATATCTATGCCTTACCATGAGTCTTTTTTGGGCAGGATGTTGTTGTAGTTGTGGAGACTACCTTTGATGACCTTGACGTTACATGTGATAATCTACTGGAGGTCCTCTAGGTTTTCTTCTTCTTGTTGTTGTTTCTTTTCTCTTGAGATGCTCCTGATGTGAGTGTTATAGTTTATTATATTTAATTTCTAAAAAGTGGTAAGGTTGTTGTAAATGTATTTTTCAATTTCTTGAGAAAGATATGTATTTTTATGTTCTCTTGCTGACTGATGCTTGATGTTGCAAGTTTTTCCTTCATGCAGATGCTATTTAGATCAGATGTTACTATTTTTTTAGTGATCAAGAATATTTTAGCAGCTAACAAATGGTTCTTTAGTTGCTCAAAATCAAGGAAATGACTCTCCCTTACCTTCATGATGGTTGGTTCTTTAATCTGGTGCTTCCAACTGTGTCTTGTAGGGTCTATGCAGGTTGCTACAAGACGGTGTGTCTTCTTGTATCAGTCACACAGAACCTTCTAATATCACATTTCTCTTCAGTTAAATCCTTCAATAACAGTCATTATTCATGATCAATCAATGGACAAGGATGAAAAAGCTTGGTTGTGGTGAAAGTAATGAAAGAAGGGGTGAAAATGGGCCTTTTTTTATTAACATAGATTAATTTTTGGATAGAAAAGTGACTAAATAGTATGGAGGATGGATGGTGGAGGTGTGCTAAACTTATTTTTTCATTTCCCCATGGAAAATATAGGATTTTATCCTTGTCTCTATGTCGATCACTATCATGTAGCAATTTTGGCCACTCCTGTAGAAATTCTGGAACACTTTTGTAGCAGAATAGTTTTATCCATATATCTCAAATGGTAGGCTGGATTAACTTAAAATTTTGTGAGAATGTTTTCGTCATCCTTATTCATCTCCCCATAAAAAATATTAGCCAATGGATGCATGAATCACGAGAAAAAATAAGAATGTATGTAGGTGATGGAGGTCAATTTCTCGAAAAGTGTTTTGGAATAAGGAATTGTTGAGAAGGGGGGTGAATTAGTAATTTTGAGATTATTTTCTTTTTGTAGTATGCTTACAGTCCCTTTTTATTTTCTATTACTTGTAAGATAATTCATTCATAAATGGAGTGAACAACAAGTTAAAAAATTCATGTTCATACAACAATCACATGAGGAGCACACATATTTGACACAATATTTTTCACGTGGAAACCCAAAGGGAAAAAACCACCAAATTTATTTTTTGTTTATGATGTAAATTAAGCACCTAATTAATTACATCTGTTTTTTTGTGAGAACCCACTCGCAGGAGTCTCTGATCCCCTTTGGTTAGCAATCACCAACTTGCAAAGAGGCACCAACCTCTTCTGAATGCAAGCACCAACTTGATGTTTCCATTGTTCTACTATTTCATACAATTTTCAAACTGAAAACAGAGGCATATACATTACAAGTAAAATACCAAAATGGTTGATTATAGAATAAACTTCTGCTCTCGGTCTTTTATCATTCCACTCACTCCCTTTCATCTCATGTAATTTTTCTTTACATTCTTCTCACATCAACTTGTCCTCATAACTTTGCCTCCTCTGTCACGGGGCCACCACTGCAACACCCTTTGTTCAGCTCACATTGTTCTTTTCTTTGCAACCACTTTGTTACGTTCTCTTCAACACTTCCCACATTTTTCTCCTCACATCACACCCATTGCACTTGCTACACAATCACTTAGTGTTCTCTCAACACTTCTATCCTTCTGTCTCTACACTCAGTTCTCACTCCTCAACACTTTGGTAATATGCTAAAATCCCTGACTTTCTCAATTGAAAATGATGTTTTTGTTTCATAGAGGCACATTGCACAAGGTTGTCTCTATTGTCTGTACTCTAACTTCCCAAATGTACTTCATCATGGCTACCCCTTTTAATGTTGTGTCTCTTCGTAGCATCTTGTCAAAGTATTAAATCAAAGATGGACCATGGAGATTTTTACTGAACGACTGTGTAAATCTCCATGCTGAGAAAGTAATTCTCAGATTACCTGCACACTCCTCTTAGAGTCACATTCTTATTTATTGCTCAATAAAGCTTGATATTCCTCAGGGATGGCTATTATGAACTTCATTTAACTCTCCTAGTCATGTACGTTAAGCATCCAATTGCTTCCTTCATTCCCACAGAATCATCTTTGTTAAATGATGTCCTCGTTTCCTTGTTTCAGAGTCTTCTATAGGTTTATCCCATTTCAAGAATCAACTCCACTAATCCTACATTCAATTATTTAGGCTTTGACTCATACATCCTTTAAACTCGTTGTATTTCCTCATCGAAACACGTGATATCATAACTTACACAAGAGGAATGTTACAATATTGCACTCCTTGATATACCTTTCCCCCTTTGCCTTTAGCTCCTTTGGCAATTGTTTTCTAATGGGACCTGACCTATGACCTATGGGTTAGCACTATATCGAAGCCCCCTGTGTATCGTAACTCACATAGTTGAAATTTTACGATATTTTTCCATGTGTGTTTCCTTCTCATAGGACTAAGGGTTCTGACCAGGGGCTTAGTCCTAGGTGCTAAGACATGTTGTTCCTTCCTGGGGCTTATACTTCTTCTTTTAAATCTCCTTTGGCCTAGGTTGCTTTGGACTCATCATAATTGAGAATCAAACCAACATCAAACCCTTCTTCATCAGAACATCTTTAACAATTATTCTCACAAGAGTTACGATATGGCTATCCTCCGATATTCTGTCCTCTAACATGCTAACATCACTAGCCATTACAGTTTCTCAAGTGCACTAGCATGCCACCAAGTGCCCTACAGGAGGACAGAGAAAGATTCTTGATCACTCTTTCCTTTGCAATAAATCCTTTGTTGACTTGCTCGACATTTTGCAGTGCTTTTAGCTTTATGAGACTTGTAGGATATCATAATTTCTAAATATTCCTCTCTTAAGAAGTTACAATATTCCAATGTCCCAAGCCTTTGATATTATCTTCTTCTATGCTCTGATATCCTGCCATCTGATATCCTCCCTACTCTAATATTTCAGTCTTTGATACTCTAGTCTCTGAGGTTCCGATATCGGGTCTCGATGGGCTCTAATCTCCAATATTTCATCCTTCTTGAGACTTCAAGTCCCCAGACTTCAACAAACCATATATTTTGATCCAAGAGTCCATTTTTAGACTTCCACATATTGTTGGAAATCTTTTCTAGAGAAATTTCCAATGGAGAAGGTATGATGTAGGATTTGATCCCATATGCTACCTCCGAGATGGCTATAAAATATCTGCCACATTTTTCTCCTTGAACTCCCAAACACCATAGTCATCATTTTATGGCTTCTACAGTAATCCTACGACTATGATGATTCTCTACATGAAGCCTGTATCTACCATGGGATTCCATCTGGACAAATATTGTAGTCATCATTTTATGGCTTTTCTAGTAAGCCTTCTATTATGATGATTTTCTACAAAGCACTCCAACAACCATGGGATTCTTCCTGGACACCCAATCATCATACTAACCCTAGTTGACAACAATTATCATGTTGACCCTGGTTGAAATCAATGCCAACACTACCAACACTAACAAAACCCTTTATACACCATCAATTTTCCAACAATATCCCCCTTTGGTATTGATGGCAACACCATAAGCACCCCCTCAAGCTAGGCATGTCCTTTTGTAATGCTAATCTTCTCCCCCTTTGGCACCAATGGTAAAGAATACTCCCCCTGAACCATTGCAGCCTACTCTTCCATGAAACCAAGATGTTGTGTAGTTGCCACCACCTACCAAAATGAATTCATTTGGAGGGAGGAGTCACAACCCCTATTTGCTTCCTAAGATATTCAAATGGTTCTCTTACCAGTGGCTTAGTAAAGATGTCTACAAGTTTCTCTTTAGTGGCCACATATTCAAGTCTGACAATATTGGTTGCAACTTGTTCCCTCGAGAAATGGAACTTGATAGGAATATGCTTGGTCTTTGAATGCATGACTGGATTTTTGAAGATGCTAATGACACTTGTGTTTCCACACATTATTAGATTAGGAGTAGTAAGCTATACGTGAATATATTTTAAAGTTTGCTTCATCCATATAATCTACATGCAACAAGTAGCAACAACAATATATTCTGCTTCAATAATCGATAAATAAATGGAGGCTTGTTTCTTGCTAACCCACGACACCAAGCATTTTCCCAAGAAGAAAGATGCACCAGAAGTACTCTTCCTATCATCAATGTTGTCAGACCAATATGCATTAATGTAGGCCTTCAAATTGAATTATTCACTCTTAGCATACCACAGTCCATACTCTATTGTTCCTTGAAGACATTTTAAAGTTCTTTTGATAGCCACACATGGTTTTCACACGGGAAATCCTGAAATATTGCCACAAGATCCATTGCTTTCATGATGTCTGACCTCGAAGCCGTAAGATACAACAATATTACTATCATTGATCTATATGTGGTCTGATTTACAAGTGGTATCCCATCTTCTTTGCACAACTTGCAGCCTGTACTTATAGGTGTGCTTACGGGCTTGCAATCTTCCAGCCCAAATTTCTTTAGAGTTTCCTTGAGATATTTGGATTGGGATATAAACAATCCTTGTGGAGACTAAACAATTTTCAAACCCAAGAAGAAGGACAACTCTTCATGTCACTTCCAAATATTATATCATCCACATGCACAACTACAATTAGTAGATGGTTGCCTTCAGACTTGACATATAAATTGTTGTCAATTGTACCTTTCTTAAACCCTTATTGTTGAAGGTATTTATCCAGCCTTTTGTACCAAACTCTGGGAGCTTTTTTAGTCCATATAGGGCCTTTTATAATTTTCATACAAACCCTTCATCTATGGTGAGTATAAATCCTTCTAGCTGCTCAATGTAAAATTCTTCTTCCAAATCTCCATTGAGAAATGAAAACTTCACATCCATCTGATACACCTTGATGTTTTTATGGGAGGAAAGAGAAATAAAGATTTTGATGGATTCCAATCATGCTACTGTTGCAAAGTTTTCCTCAAAATCTAGTCCTCCTTTTTGGGCATACCCTTTGCAGACCAATGAGACTTTGTTCCTGATAAATTGACCCTACTCATTCAACTTGTTTTTGAAAACCCATTTAGTTCTAATGACATTTTTCTCCTTAGGCCTTGGAAGAAGCTCCCAAGTGTCGTTATTTTCAATCTGGTCAAGTTCTTCACTGATATCTTTCAACAAGAACTTGTCTTCACTTGCTTGGCTAAGATTTTTGGGTTCAATCTGTGACAACATAACCAAACTTGCATAACTTGTATTACCAACAAGTTTTCTCCTAGTTTGGACACCTTGTCTTTGATCTCCAAGTATCTGACTTTCAGAATGTTCTTTACGTACATACCTGGAGGGTGTATTTGGCCTTGAAGTTGTGCCTTCTTTCTCACCTTCTCTTTCTGAATTTGTTTCTTCTATATTTGTGGGCTTCATATTTAATTTTTCTTCATCATCTAAATTCATATTTATTTTAAAGGACCTCGGTTGTGAAATTATTTCATCAACTATCATGTCAATAAAATCCTCAATCTCATTTTTTCACCCTTTGTAACACTTATATCCTTTACTTCAAGCAGATGACCCAAGCGTTATTCCTTCGTCGGCTTGAAATTCAAAATTTCCACGATTCTTATCATTCCTTTTGATGAAGCACTTGCTTCCAAGCACCTTGAGGTGTAGATTTTCCTGTAGATTCACAGCCCATGTAATTTCCTAAAACACAACACAAGAATCTACTATACTATTTCCATTGGAAGACCATAAAGATCAATTAAAACAATAATCTACAAGAGGAAGATAATCAATGGCACATAACACAATATGTATCAGGGGAAAGCCACAGTTCGAAACCCCTGCTATCTATATTGCATTAATTGGAAATCCAAGATGAGAATACAATGCTTGTTCTCACAAGCAAAATCCCTGTACAAGTATAATCAACTCTCATCTCATAAGCTAGCTCAAGCCAAATCCTTAGGCTATTCAGCAACTCTCCAAACCCCTACTTCCTTGCACTATTGGTCAAAAAATTTGGATGAATAAAATATGCTCTACTCAACCCTTGAGCTCAACCTCCACAAGTATTTCTTATCCTCCACTTGATGACTTCCTTTGGCCAATACTTAGCCAAATTTCCAAGCCTCCAAGCTTCTAATTCCTTACACAATTCATGAGAGAATTAACCCGTATTTAAAGGGAAATCCTCACTGTATAACTACACAATCCAACCATGGGTCCTTCTCTGATTGCATGCATGATATTTACAGCTCATTAAACCATGCAAATGATAGTACATTGTCCCTGCACTCTAGTCTCAACTGGTTCTTTCTCTTAACTGACATGCATGATTTCCGCATGAGGGAATCTTCACTTAACTAGAGTAAAACTTGTGAATGCACTAGTGCACCAACTAACTATTAGTCCTCTATTAGTTCCACAAACAGTTAGAACTAATTTAACTGACCATAACTCAGTAAACTGATTTAGTCTAATTACAACTCAAATAAACTCATCCTAGACCCCCAAAATTTAAGGAAAACATATATATGACTATAGAAAGACTTCCAACTCAAAATTCCTAAGCTAATTAGGTTAATTCAACTTAATTAATTATTTACAAGTTTCTATGAGAAAAGAATTACAATTTTAATTCTCAATTTAATTCAAGGACAAATTAAATTGGAATTTCTAGATGTTATTTTTAACATTTCTTGTTGTTATTTTCAACACTCCCTCTCAACAAGAAAGGCATTCAACTTGATCTCAATTCTAAACCTTTGGAATTTTATGCATGCAACACTTCTCTCAAGTGTTGTTGCTATAGCAACTCCAAAAACAAAAACAAAAAACATCCTACCTGAATCAGTATGATGCATCTATCATCAAAGTCTCAGATTGTTATTGCCTCTGTCAACTGAAAACTTTGTGCTTATGTTGAATCTACCTTTCACATGGTTGTCAACCCTTCTTTTCATTCTTCAGTATCTGACTGCTCTAGCCTTTGTCACACTGATCTCTAATTGCATCAATCGCCACTGATTCCTTCCTCTACTATGTACGTTGGACTCCCGTAGCAAGGTATTATCCATGAGATAAAACCTCTCAATGGTCCCTACCCAATTTTGGCCCTCTTGGGACTATCACTTCACATCGCCCCACCTCACACCTATAGGTATGGTTACATGTGCTCCCTCTTCCCACTTGGTTCAAAATTTCCCCTTACTAGAGGTCTCTACATGAGTGGATGCCTCCACTCGGTCTCCTCTCAACTTCACTATTTGTGTTTTCTCCATAACTTCCTGAAGTTTCTTTTGAGGCTTCTTCTAGGGCTACATGTTGAGAGGTAATTCACTCTCCCTATCAACCACCAAGTCTCTAAACTTTTCCTTGCTCCTCAAGACTTTGCATGCATCTTGTACCTCAAGAGTATATAGGTTCTTGGCTCGCACACCAATTTGTTTCACCTGTCATGTGGAGATGTGTCTGAGGAAAACCTTTCCCTTACTAAAAATGACATCATAGCCACATTTTTCCAATACCGTGGCTGAAAAAATATTCTTATTTAGTCCTGGAACATACATCACATCTATGATCTTGAGAGAGGAGACAGACTCCCTCTGAAAGATAACCATATTGATCTTGGTAGTCTATACCTCCCGTCATCTCCAAAATATATGCTCTTCTTGAGGTCATTCTCCTCAAAATCACTAAAGAGATCTCCATTCCTTGTCATATGGAATGAGGCACTACTGTCAAGATACCACACGCCTCCCATGATAGTGTTGGCCATGCATGTAATGAGAGTGAAATCAAGTTCAAATTGCGAAGCTAGCACTTCACCTGTTGTAGCTATTGCAAGCTCCTTCTTTCTTGCTTTCTTCCATGGGAAATTCATGGCATACTGCCCATGCTCGTGATGGTGAAAAATCTTGACTTTTGACGAGTCCATATTCTTTCCACTAACCTTGCCTTGGGACTTCTTTCCCTTGGCCTTCTTTGTCTTACTCACTAAGGAAAATTCCTCTTCCACTTCCTTGGAAGAGGTCCCACCTCTGGTGTTCCGTCGAAACTCCTCTTTTACCAAATCCGACCACACTCATTCCCAATGTGGAAGCTTCTCCCTCCCATTGATAGAGTTCTAATAACTATGCCAACTCTTGGGAAGTCCTATAAGAGATAGGCTGACCATATCATCCTTGGGAATAGTGATTCTAACACTTCCAAACTCATATCGACAATGAGTGAACTTGGTTAAGTAATTTGCGATTGAGTCGCCCGCCTCCATCTTGATTTTTTGAAGTTTATCTTTCAATGGCAACTTCCTATGGTCACTTATGTTCTGGAAAAGGTTTGTTAATGCTTTCCACATAGCATATGGATTCTCCTTCGCATGAAGACTCATGATAATGTGGTCTCGAACTCCCTCAAGGATTATCCGCCTCACCCTTACCACACACTTCTTCTATTCATCCAAATCTTTTGCATCCGATGTTGGTGGTTTAGTAATTCTTGATTAATTTTGATTTATTTATTTATTTTATATATATATATATATATATGTATATATAATTTTTTTAAATTTTATTTATTTATTTATTTTTATTTTATTTATTTATTATTATTTTTTTTTATTATTACAGTTCATTTGATTTTGATTTTTTTTATTTTTTTATTTATTTATTTATTTTTTAAGTTGACTTATATTAATTTTTCATTCATACCTTCTCTATCTTTTATATTCATTTATATAAAAATAGTCCTGGTTTTTCTAAATTAACTTACTATTTTTAATTATTTAAAATTTAATTATTTATTAATAATTTTTTTTTTTTTTTTTTTAAGGGATTGGTCCCCCTAGGGTATTTTTCCCTTAAATTAATTAATTAATTAATTTATTTATTTATTTTTATTTTTTTTTCAATTATCTTTTACCTGACTTTATCTTGATAACCGAATATTATAACTTATATCTATATATATATATATATATATATATATATATATATATATATATATATATATATATATATATAATTTAAATAAATTAAAGTAAATTAAAGTTTTTTATAACTAACCATTAAAAGTATTTTATTTATCTATATATTTGACCTAATTTAACTTATTTCCATAAATAATGATAATGTTAAGAATAATAATAATATTAATTAATAAAAATATTTTGACCACTAATATTAATAATATATTAATATCAAGACTATATTTTTTTTCCCCTGGGAAAAAGTCGTAATTTTCATTAAAGTTAAGAAAATTACATTTTGCAGATGCCGAAGCATATCCATATGCAGGCTTTTGCCTGTCGAGTTCAAATTATAACTGTCTATAAACAAAATATCTCCACGCAGGGAGCATACCAAATAAGTCAAAACTATGTTCAAAAATGAGGCTAGCTCTTCGCAGAGAGCATTATATGCTGCTGTAATAAAAACAAAATATGTACTGTTCTGCTGTATCTACATTCTGTAATAAGCAAAAAACTGCAAGTGACAATGGCTATTATAGCCATTATTCCATATGTTCATCAAAGGGGCGGTGATAATACTGATAAAAGGTGCCGTCAACTTCCTCTTGTATCCACCAATCTTCACCTATTCTGTGCGCTGCCTCTTTGGAGAGCTGATCTGCAGTGGTGTTTTGTTCCCTGTAGATATGTTGACAGACAAAGGATTCAAATGAGGTGATCAATCGCTTAGCTTCATCTAGAATATGCCTCAAAGAAAAAGCATGACAAATAGATGCATTATTAAGCCAATTGCACACTATTTTGGAGTCACCAAATATCTGTAAGTGTCTGCATTGTTTATGTATAGCAAAGTGAATAATGTGCTTGGCTGTGCTAAGCTCTGCAAAGTTGTTTGTGCCTCTCCCCAGATTAATTTGGATTTTGTAACAATGCCTGTTATCGAGGTGTAGTATGGCTCCCCCCCCGCAGCCATCATCTTGGGCTGAACCGTCGAAAAAAGCCCACGGCTTTGATGTATCAATGGGAACAGGTCTAAGAGTTCTCGGTGGGGAGGATTGGTCTTCCTCAGGTATCATGTTAAAATCAGCCACCGTGTGGAGAATGACCGAAGGCCAGTGGGGCGCTTTAAGATTGAAGATAGATTGGTTACGGGCTATCCATATAGCCCAACAAGCCAGCAGAGGCAGATTTTTGGCCTTACTTGAATGCTCAATGCACCAGTTTGACCATGCCTCCTTTAGGTTGCTCCCGTGCCAATCTTTCAGAAGCGGGATATGAGATGATAATGATTGCCAAAAGGATTTGGTCGAGCTGCAAGTTAGGAACAGATGCTCTGTGCTTTCTTCAGCGTTGAGACAGAGGTGACAGCGGAAGGGTCCATGGAAGGACCGCTTCATGAGATTAGAGCCTGTAGGGATTTTATCAAAAATTATATTCCACATCAAAAGTCTCGTTCTGGGCGCCGCTTTAAGTTTCCAAATCGCCTTCCAGGTAGGTTGAACATCAGGTGGCTTGTAAGACTCCATGAGTCTGAGATAACCCAGCTTAGGAGTGTATGCCCCATGCTTAGCGTGTGCCCAGATGATCTCATCTGGTCCCTCTGTAAGTCTGATCTGTGCTTGTGTGAGGGCAGTAGTAAAATCCTTCCAGTCATTTATCCATTGATTGGGCAGGTCAAGGGCTCTGGCTGATAACCAAGCCTGATGTAGGAAAGAGGAATTAGCTTGATCACCAATATGCTTGATATGAGTGATGCCTCTATCGTGGAGGTGATGGATGAGTTCTGCTGGTAGTCTGTGAGTGTTCCCACATCCAACCCATGGGTCCACCCCAACACGTACAACATTTCCTTCTTTAATTCTCCATGTGATCCCATCACGCAGCAGGGGGATAGTGTCGATGACAGCTTTCCAGATGTTGGAGACTTGATGATTGTTTCCGTGTCGAGTACAGATCCAATCTAGGATTGATAGCGGCTTGATATATTTTGTATATGCTACCCGAGTCCAGAGACTGTCTGCAGTGAGTAAGCTCCAACCGAGCTTGGCCGCCAATGCCCTTGAGAAAATGGCTAGTCTCTTTAAGCCCCATCCACCCCATCTTTTAGGCTTAGTAATAGATTCCCATTTCACCCATGCAAATAAACGCCCCGTCTGGTGACCTTTCCATAGGAATCTACAGCATATACTCTGTAGTCTGTTCAGGATGCCCCTTGGTATCCAAGCAAGGGCCATCCAGTAGACAGGGGTGGCTTCGATTACAGCTTTGATGAGTACAAGTCTGCCCGCCCGTGATAGGTATCTGTGGTACCAGACTTGTAGCCGCTTCTCCACTTTTGAAATGAGCCATAACCAGTCTGCGATTCTATAGCCAGATGGTTTCAGATGAAAACCAAGGTACTTTATCCCATCCGCTAAGTCCAAGGTGACAAATGGAAAGCGCTGTGTGGCAAATGTGATTTCATGTACTGAGCACCCAACCGATGAGATAGTTGATTTATTATTGTTGATCTGCATCCCAGTGGCCTGTTGGAAGAGAAGGAAGGAGTTATGTAATGATGATGAGTCACCGATGCTGCCATTCAGGAAGATGAGAATGTCATCAACGAAAAGTAGGTGAGTAAGGAAAAAATTATCCGCTAATTTGATGCCCGTTATTTGGTGCCGATCTCTGGTGGATAATATTATCCTACTCAATCCTTCCATGATTAGGAGAAAAAGCAGCGGTGAGAGGGGACATCCCTGCCTGAGTCCTCTCTCAGCAGTGAAAAAAGGAGTGGCTTCTCCATTGAGGAGGACACTGTAGGATACATCAGTGATGCAACTCATCGTCCATTTGATGAAATCATATGGGAAACCAAGATGCGTAAGCAACAACCTAAGGTATAGCCAGTTTGTTCTGTCAAATGCCTTAGAGAGGTCTACTTTGAGAATCATTCCTTTCTGCTTTTTGATCTGAAGAGTATGCATGAGCTCTTGTGCTGTGGCGATGGCTTCGTGGATCTGTCTATGATGCAGGAAAGCAAATTGTTCAGATGAAATGTGCTGTGAGAGGATGGGCTTAAGGCGGTTTGCAATAATCTTCGCAATGATCTTATAGAGGCAATTGCAGAGTGATATGGGGCGGAAATCATCAAAGGAGATCGGGTCATTTGACTTGGGAATGAGGGCGATGAAGGTGGATTTGATGGCCGCTGAAATCCTACCTCTTCTCCTGCTGTCCTCCACTATGTTCAATAAGTCATGGCCCAGAATGTCGAAAAAAGAGATGTAGAATTCAATGGTCCAACCGTCAGGGCCAGGGCTTTTATCCTTTTTGAACCATTTCAATGTGGCTTCCAGCTCGTCCATGGTCACCTCCTTCTGTATTTCTTCCGAATTTTCCTGATCCACATATCTAGGAAAGAGTTCTGCCACTCTCATGATCTCCAATATGTTGACATTCCCGGGCGCCCTGTAGATACCCTTGAAGTGCTCAGTGGCAAGCCTGGCCAAGTTCTGCTGGTTAGAGATGGTGTGGCCACGATCATCCTTTAATTCCCAGATAGTATTGATGGCTTTACGACCATTTGCGAATTTGTGATAAAATTTCGTGTTGTTGTCTCCCTCAGTGAGCCAAATAGCCCTGCTCCTTAGTCTCCAACTATCTTCTCTTTCCTTCAATATTTGAGAGCGCTTGGCGAGAAGATTGTTATACTGTTCCTTGCTCTCTGGAGTGTTGAAGATCCCTGTTGTAGAATTTTCATACTCAGAGATGACCCTTTCCGCCTCATTGAGAGTGTGGTTATCCTGGATCCGCTTCTGGTGAGCCCAATTTTTTGTGATCTGCTTAAGTTCTGAAAGCTTCCTAACAAATCCAGCAGAGAGTTCCTCCTCCTCTCGGATAGGGTTGTTCTGCCAGTATTCATGGACCAGCTGAATGTATGTAGGATCTTGTAGCCAGGTAGCATTGAATTTGTAGGGGCTCTTAATTTTGTGAGCGAGTCCATCAGCCTCCAGGAAAATTGGCCTATGATCGGATAATCCACCAGATCCCACCCATTGACGAGCTCTGGGTAGCTCATTGTATAACTGTTCTTTGATCAGATATCTATCGAGTCTTCTGGCCAAACTCTGATCTCCACTCCTATTATTTGTCCAGGTGTACTGTAGACGAGCAGATGGGATGTCTACCCAGTGGTGATCATCTAATAGGGAGGAGATGGTATCTGAGAGGGTATCAACTTGTGCCATGTGCCCCCAGGATTCACAATAGCCCAGGGAGAAGTTTAGGTCCCCTCCTAAAATTATGTTGTCCGCTTGAAGAAGCTCAGATCCAAGTAAGGTTCTCCAGTAAGAAGCCCGGTCAGAGCAGGGTCCATAGACATTCATGATGCGAAAGTCCCTCTCAAATGAATGATCATAGATGTCGAGGCCTATGAAGCCTCTGCCTCCCCAAAAATTGCATATGTCCACTGTCTTATTGCAGACCCCTATAGCCAGGCCTCCTGATCTCCCAGATGCATCAAGTGCATGGAAAGTCCAGTTCGGGAGCCAAGAGGTTAACGAATGAATGAGGTAGTCCGCCCGGCAGAGGGTTTCCTGAAGGAAGATAATATCCAGGTGAGCCGAGGTTAACAACCTCCTCAGCGCTAGTTTTTTGGCTGAACTAGCAAACCCTCTACAGTTGAATGAGAGAATCTTCATGAGGGGGGAGGAGGAGGGCCGTCCTTTGCTCTAAGGGCCCCAAAAATAGTTTGTTGTCGCCCAAGGGCGACCTCCTCGTCCGCAGTGTGCCTCGCTTTAGTAATGCGGGATGGACGACCTCGAGAGGTCTTGTGAGAGATGGGGGAAGTAATAGGGTCGAGCCCAACAACATCAGGTCCTCGGTCTTTGACCCGAGGACGAAGGGAATAGCGAGGAGATGGCCCGGAATTAACCAAAGATGATGTGATCAGTGAGGGGGGAGCCAACGGAGGTGGGGGAGGAATCGAGCAAGTGAGGGATGTTTGTGTGTGTGAGGGTGATGAATGTGATGCAACAGATGGAAATGAGAGTGAGACTGATGATGTGCAGGATGCATGAGTTGATAAAGAGGAAAGAGGTAATGACATACCCGAAACCGCAGAGTCCACCGGGGGGGCAATGTATGCTCCGGTACCTCAGAGGATGATGGCGGTGCCGAGGAGGGTGCTTCGATGTCCACGCACGCAGGCCCTGGCTCTTCCTGAGGTGCCTCATCCTCGTGGGTGCGCTGATGATCCTCTGGTGGCTGAACCGGATGCTGTTCCAGTGGGATCGACCGAGTAGGTTCAGGAGCCTCTTCCTTCTCATTCCTTTGTGATTTCCGGAGCAGTGGGCAATCCTTGTAGAGATGCCCAACTTTGTGACATCTGCGGCAGCGGTATGGGATGCCCTCATAGTCGATAATCTGCCGTCGAGCCGTGTCTTTCCACTGTATTGTAATGAATTCATACAGTCCACCCCTGGTGTCCATGAATATGAGAATCCTAGCATAGGACATCATGCCCGTCTGAAGATAAGATTTATCATATCCCATGTATGTTCCGAGTGCATTACCTATGCGCTTGAAGATTTCTTCAGACCAATATTGTAGAGGAAGACCTGGAAGACGAATCCAAATAGGTCCAACCCCAATCTGCTCTGTCTCAGGATCAAACAAGGGTGTCCATCGCTTAAGGAGCACAGGCGCATGGTCAAAATGCCAATGTGAGGACAGAACCCAGTTTGTGTGGTCGGCACGCGCGAATCTCAGTGCGAACCATCCTCTCACAAATGTCTGCACAAATGGGATGTCTACCAAGTGATGTCCCCAAATCTCGGTAGCCCATGCCTTCAATCGTGCCGCCGAATAGCTGCGTCCCCTAATACGGCCGACTAAAACTCGATCTGCAAAATCCATCGCTTCGCCCCACTGTATGTCCTCTTCCAGTCTGAGGAAATAATCAACTTCTCTTGATTTGAAACACTTAGATTTCCTTTTAGGGCCACCGGGAGGGGGAGGGTTCTGCGGATGTCCAGAAGCCGGAGAAGAGATATGAGGGGGAGCCGAAAACTGATGGGGGGCAGGGATGCCGGCAGGGGAATCGTGAGTAAACCCAGAGAGGGGGCCCGAGAGCGGGGGTACGGAGGTAAAACAGCCAGAGGAGGGACCAAGATAACCCAAGGGACCGGAAGAGGATAGTGTCAGGTTAGGGTTATGTGCTTGGCGGTGAGATGAGCCAGCTGCCCGAGGGTCTAAACCCGGGTTGGGGTTAAGGCATCCAGTAACAAACCCAAGGGTCGCCGGGGAGTGAGGGGGCGTCGAAAGAGCCGGCCAGGTGGGAGGTTCATCCGGGAGGACCACCGGCAGAGATCTGGAGGATTCACCATGCGAAAACTGTGAGTAATGCCCAGAGAAGTCGTCGTAGTACATACCTTCTGAGCTGGCCATTGGGGTTCGCCAGATGGAGACCCCCTCCAAGGGGTCAGCGGAGTAGTCGACGGTCTCCAGGTCATCCATGGCTAACGGCGCCTCGGAACGGTGAGCACAAAGCGGAGCAGATAATCCCGGCGAAAAAGACATGTAGCGGTTGAAGGTTCGATGAGAAACCGCCACAGGTAAGCTAGGTTAACACAGCTTCAGGTAAAACAAAACCCCGAGGTTCGTGATGCAGCCAGACGGAGACAGTGTCGGCAGCATAAACGGACGGATGGAGCAGGTGCGGTGGAAGAGTAACGGAGAGCGGCGAGTTCCTTCAGCTGCAGGGTTTCAGAAACCCTAGCCTAACCCAGATCGCGCGGTCTCCATCCTTCCGTCAATATCAAGACTATATTACTAATATAATATTAATTATATTTAATAAATAATTTAATTAAACTAAATATTACTTATACTATTAATATATAATAATAAATAATTAAATTAAATTAAATAAATTACCTTTTCTAACTAACCATTTAAATTATTTATATTTTATCCTTAACTTTATGATTTTAATTAAAATATATATATATATATATATTATTAATAAATTACTTTTTAAGATAACCATCGAAAAATCCTTAACAACATATTATTATATATATTTATGTTTTATATTAACAATATTTAGTAAATAATTTAAATAAATAAGTGTATTCTCTTAAACTAACCACTATAAGTATTTTATTTATTAACAACCTAATATCATAACTTTAATATATATATATATATATATATATATATATATATATATATATATATATATATATATATATATATATATATATATATATTAAAAAAAAAATTATGTATTAATATTAAAAATAATAATAATATTAAATTAATGATTATTAATTTGACTTGGGTCCGTAGGTCAAAATTAGCCATTGGTCGATTTAGCCGTTGGAGTCTCTGCACAGACTATTTAACATGCTTAGCTGGATCTATTTCTTCCCTTGTCCTGATGATGAACCACACTGGTTGGTTCAAAACGCGTCGACAAATGGTTTATCATGTGATTTTCACCGAAAAATCTCTCGCAAACTTGTTATGGATCACAGAAGCCTCAACTCTATAATGAATTCCTTCAAGCCATTATCCTCCAACATGACCTCCATCCTGTCCTTCTAGGCTATGTGATTTGAGCTTCCATCCAAGGCATACTCAAGCCGCAAACTGTAGAATGCCATCTGTCGATCCTGAAGTATGTATTGCAAATTCAAATTTCACTTGTAACCCTGAACTCAAAAACTTCGAAATATCCTCTACTATACTGTAATAAACTCTGATACCATGTAGATTTTCTTGTAGATTCATAGCTCATGTAATTTCCTAAAACACAAGACAAGAATCTACTATACTCTTTACATCGGAAGCCCATAAAGATCGATGAAAACAATAATTGACAAGAGGAAGATAATCAATGGCACATAGCACAATATGTATCTGGGGAAAGCCACAGCTCAAAACCCCTACTATCTATATTGCATTAATTATAAATCCAACATGAGAATACAATGCTTGTTCTCACAAGAAAAAACCCTACATAAGTATAATCAACTCTCAACTCATAAGCTATCTCATGCCAAATCCTTAGTCTATTCAATAGCTCTCCAAGCCCCTATTTCCTTGCACTCTTGATCAAATAATTTGGATGAATACAATATGCTCTGCTCAACCTTCAACTCAACCTGCACAAGTATTTCCTATCCTTCACCTAATGACCTCCTTTGGCAAATACGTAGCCAAATTTCCAAGCCTCCAAGATTCTAATTCCTTACATAATTCCTGAGAGAATTAGCTTGTATTTAAAGGGAAATCCTCACTCTATAACTGTGCAATCCAAACATAGGTCCTTCTCTTATTGCATGCATGATATTTACAACTCAGTAAATCATACAATTGACAGTACACTGTCCTTGGGTTTTTTCTCCGAACTCACATGCATGAGTTTCTCATGAGGGAATATTCAGTTAACTGGAGTAACACTTGTGGATGCACCTATGCATTAACTGACTGTTAGTCCTCTATTAGTTCAAAAAAAAGTTAGAACTAATTTAACTGACCATAACTCAGTAAACTAATTTAGTTTAATTACAACTCAAATAAATTCATCCTGGACCCCTAAAATTTAGGGAGAACATATACATGATTATAGAAAGACTTCCAACTCAAAATTCATAATCTAATTAAGTTAATTAAACTTAATTAACTATTTACAAGTTGCTATGAGAAAATAATTACAATTTTAATTCTCAATTTAATTCAAGGACAAATTAAATTGGAATTTCTAGATGATATTTTTAACATTTCTTGTTGTTATTTTCACATGAGGTGTTTAACTCATGTAGGTATTCCATTCCATGGCTCATAGGGAGTTTTATTACTATTAGACCTGAGTTGAGTTCTATTTGACAGATACACTAATACCTGTGTTGCTTCTCCCTAGAAGATGTGAGACACACCTGCTTCATCCAACATTTCTCTAACCATTTTGTGAATTGTTCTGTTCTTCCTCACCACTACTCTATTTTGCTATGGAGTTCTTGCCACTTAGTACTACTTCCTTCTGATGTCGCGCTCTTCAAAAAATTCCTCAAACTCTATTGAGGAGTACTCTCCCCCTTGGTTTGATATTAATCATTTTATCTTTAAGTCTTTCTCATTTTCTACTTGAGCTTTAAATTTATTTAAATGTTTGAACACTTCTGATTTTTCTTTTAAGAGCATAATCCAAGTGACCTTGGTAAGGTCATCAATGAGAAGCATGAAATACCCTTCTCCTTTTCATGTTTTTTCTCTAGTTGGGCCACAAATATCTATGTGAATGAGCTCCAGAGGTCTAGATGAGGAGAGCTCCTTTGACTTGAAATGTGTCCTAGTCTGCTTGCCAAACTAACATGACTTGTAGATTTAATTATCAGGCCTTGATAGTCTTAGCAATCCTCTCATGGATCCCTTATTACTAACCTTTATCAAAATCTCAAAATTCATATGTCCAAGCCTCTTGTGCCACAATCATGCTTCATTCATTTTTCTTAAATAGTAGTTAACCCTGGAATCATCAAACACATATATCTTATTATGGGCTCTGATTTCTTTTCCCACCAGCTTTCGATTCTTTGTGTTGTGGATTTCACAGTATTTAGATTGAAAGGTAACATCATAGCCATTATTACACATTTGGATAACACTATGTAGATTTTTCTTGAGACCTTCCACTTACAGCGCATTTTGTGCTTCTATTTTTTTATCAAGGTTGATGATGCCTTTACCCTTGATTCTTGCTAGAGCATTGTTTCCAAAAGTGACATTTTTCCTCTATCCTTTTATTTTAGAGAGTTAAATTTTCTTTCATCCCCAGTAATATTTTTGTAACAACCACTATCCACATATCATTTGTTTTTTTGATTATGAGTTGATAAAGTGAGTCCACACTGTGTTCTCCTTTTAGTCTTTCATTTCCAACTCCCCTTATCCTTTTGGATAGCTGAATGTATAATATTTTGGGACTTAGACAGGTATTCAAACTTGCATCTGCACTAATTGGATTTATTCCCAAAATTATTACATTTGAAGCATTATAATTCACTTAATAAGGGAGAGAAGACATTTTAATCTCTGGGAGAAGAGTTTTGAGATATAAAATTCTAATACTTATTATATCTAGGATTTTCATCTCTTTCGACTTTTATACTTCTATAATCAACAATTTTATGTCAAAATATATGACACTTATAACAATGACCATAAAATAAATAAGCATGCCTATTGTTGGAAATATTATGAGATTGTGCATGGAGGTACCATGGTTGTCTGGTTTATTGATTTGTTCTCCATTGATGATCTCCTCTTTTCCATACTTCTCTTTTGTCTACATTGATTATTTCATGATACTTCTTCCCATAGCTTTGTGGTTCTTTGAATCCTGCGGATCTAAATTTTATCATCTCCATAGAATATTCCTATGCCTTTGAGTATCCGAGACTGATTCTGATTCCTGAGGGCATTTGACTACTTAGAATTCGATCTAGTCTCCTTGTCCCTTCAAAAAAAAATTCATTTAAACGCTTCTCGATCTTTGTTCTCTCAAGATCTGTTCTTAGAGCGACAACCTCTTCTTCAAGACTCTGACAGTTCTCTTCACATTCCTAGATCAAATCTCGAAGAACCTCTTCATTTTATTTAGAATCTTCTAGTTTTACTTTCAAATATAGAATATCATCTCTCTATGTCTTTGAGGTCGTTTCCTTTCTTAACTTGAGAAGCTCCTACTTTAATTTATTGTTATCTTCTTCTAGTTTCTCACAAGATCCTTCTTTTTCTTCTAGTAAAAGGACTGAACTATCTTTGCTCTTGATAGCTTCCTCAAGCTTTTCATTTTGATAGGCAAAATCCTCATTTTCAAAGTTATACACACCTTCCTCTGCATGTTGTAACTATTCCTTCAGCTTCTTATTCTTCTTCCTCACTTTATTTAACTCATTAAGGGCATTGATGAGCTCCCCTTCAAGGTCCATTATTCCTTCTTCTTCTTCTTCCTCTTCAGAGTCCATAATACCTTGTTTCATGGAGTCCGTTTCAAAGGCCATAATTAGATACTTATCTGGGTCATTCTCCGACGAGTGTTCACTATCTAACTCTAGTGTTGAGCTATACTCTTTGGAGTATAACCCCTTTTTATTACAGGGCTTTCCCTTTTGATGTTTTGATATTTATTTCCAAATGTTTTATCCTCTTCCTTTTTAGATTTTTCTTTATAAGGGAATTTGGATGAGAAATGTCCAACTCTCCCATAGTCAAATCACTTAAAGGGAAACTTCCCTTTATATTTTCTTGAGCCATGCTTCACTTTTTTGTCTAGTTGAGCCAACTCTTGATCATATTCATAGCTAGAGCAGTCTTGATGATATTTGTTCTCCATGGTCTTTTTGGATACTTTGAATGTTGTTTCCTTAGGTTCCGAATTTTCTTTTCCTACTGTCATAAAATAGGTTGTGAGAGTACCATGCAGTTGGTCCATCTTGAGATCCTTTAAATTAGTCATTTCTTCAATAACTGAGACATCAGAATTAAATTCTTTGGCAAAGATCGTAATATTTTCTTGAAAATCATCTCCTCCTTGACCTCCTCACCAAGTCCTCTAATCATATAAGTTACTTCATCAACCCTAAGGAAGTATTCTTCTATGCTTTCATTTTCATTCATTCTCAAGCTCTTAAACCTCATTCTGAAAGTCTCAAGTTTCACTTGCTTAAATTTGTCATCTCCTTCATCGCACTGATTAAGCTTTACCCATACTTCCTTAATAGACTTACAGTGTGTGGCTTTTAAAATTTTTGATTGACTCAGACCAAAGAGAATGGAATTATTGGCTTTAGCATTATTGTTGGGTGTGGAGCGTGATTATCTTCTTTATTAAGAGGTATCGCTGCATTGGACCCCATTTTTTAATGTGGTGGCAATGCCACCTATAAATGTGCGTCGCCAGGGGGGTCCAAGGGGGGAGGGCTGGGTGGTGACAGTGATTATTTGGAGCCGCCTGGCGGGGATTTGTGGCAATGCCCCCAAAGCTATAAATAGATGTAAATTTTCCTTGTAAAATGTTGTAATTTTATAGTCAATCTGGTCCATTCATTAGGTGGAAATATAATGGCAGAAGTTATGTTTAATTTAGAGTTTTTTGTCCTAGAAGGAAACCCCTTGCTATATATGAGGGAATTGTATTGTATCTATGTGGATCTGTATTATGTACAAGAAAGAGAGAGGAGATTTTGTGAGAGTGAAGAGGGAATTACAGAGGATCTGTTGTAGGTTGTATCTCTTTAGTTTGATGGATAATATAAAAGGAAGGATTGGTTGTTTCTTCGTGGATGCAGCCCAAATTGGGTGAACCGTGTAGATCTGTGTCTCTCTTGTTTTATGTGTTTTCTTTGTTTATATTTCTGCAATATATTTTATGTGTTCCATTGCTATGTAATATATAATTTTATAACAACTGGTATGAGAGCCGAAGGTCTATTTGGCTAATAAACTCGCAGGAGAGAAGGGATCCTGCTTTGAGTGGGAGCAATGGCAGAAGATGGTAGGTTTAGGGTCAAAAAATTTAACAGCCAAAACTACCAGCTATGGAAGATGCAGATGGAAGATTACTTGTATCAGAAATATCTGTACCTATCATTTAGCAGAAAGGCAAAGAAGCTGATGAGTATGATAGACGCAGAATGGGATATTCTCGACAGAAAAGCACTTGGAACAATATGGTTGTGCCTAGTGGTGTCGATAGCATTTAATAGTTCAAAGGAAATGACAACAGGGGGTTTAATGTCCGCATTGGGCAAATTATATGAAAAACCCTCGGCCTCAAATAAGGTATTTCTTATGAAGCATTTATTTCATATGAATATGTTATAAGGTGGATCTGTTGTTGATCATTTAAATGAATTTAATACAGTTACCGGTCAGTTAAGTTCTATAGGGGTAACTTTTGATGATGAAGTTATGGATTTGTTATTTCTGTGCTCATTTCCAGAATGTTGGAATGGTTTAGTTATGGCCATTAGGAACTTTGTCTCTAGATCTCGTACTTTAAAGTTTGATGATGTTGTCAGTGCAATCCTTAGCAAGGAAATGCGATGGAAAAGCTCCAGTGGGACATCAGGTAATGCTTTGACTGTAAAGACTAGGGGAGGAAAAGTGGAAAGAGGAAAGGGCCCAGGATATCGCAGTAAGTCAAGGAAAGGTAGATCCAAGTCCAGATCGAGGATGCAGGAAGAAAGGACACCTGAAGAAAGACAATAATTCTCATAAGGGAAAAGAAGGAGACACGCAGTAAGAAAACAATCATGAAGCGAATGTGACAGGTGATGTGTTGCAAGATGCTTTGATTCTTTCATTAGAAAATATTATTGATGCCTGGGTGGTAGATTTAGGGGCCCCATTCCATGCCACACCTGATAGGAAACATTCTCATGTTTATGTTCAAGGAGGTTTTGGCCAGGTTCAATTGGGTGATTATAAACCTTGTAAAATCATTGGAATGGGTACAATTTTCATAAAACAATAGAATGGAAATCAATAGTTGTTGAAGGAGGTAAGGAATGTTCCATATCTAAAGAAAAATCTAATTTCAACAGGATAGTTGGGAGGTGAAGGTTGTGTAATAACTTTTATAGGTAAGACCTGGAAGGTCACTAAATAAGCCCTGGTAATAGAAAAAGGAGAAAATGTTGGTACATTGTATTTATGCAATGGTATTTCTAATTTTGTTAATGCTTTAACCTCTACAGGAGAAGATATAGCATTGTGGCATCATAGGCTCGCGCACATGCATGAGAAGGGGATGCAGATTCTTCACTGAAGAAATTTTTTTCCAGGTTTGAAGCATGTTGATTTGGAATTCTATGAGAATTGTGTTTATGGAAAACAGGAGAGAGTCAGATTCCTCAGAGTTGGGAAAGAAAAGAAGAGAAAAAAATTAGAGCTTGTGCATATAGATGTATGTGGACTTTCTCAGGTATCATCTCTTGGTGGCTCTCGTTATTATGTTAATTTTATTGATGATGCAACCAGAAAAACCTATATTTATTGTATTTGAAATAAATCTGATGTATTTGATACTTTCAAGAAATGGAAGGCTTTGGTTGAAAATGAAACAGGAAAAAGGTTGAAGTGTCTCAGATTAGAAAATGGAGGTGAATATTGCAGCAAATATTTTGATAGGTATTGTTCAAAGAATGGAATTCATAGAGAGAAGACAGCTCCAGGAACACCACACGAAAATTGTGTGTCAGAAAGGATGAATAGGACAATCGTGGAGCGTGCAAGGTGTATGAGATTGCATGTGGGATTGCCTTTACAATTTTGGGCAGATGCTATAGATATTGTTGTTTATCTAATAAACATAGGGCCTTCAAGTTCCTTGGATGGTGGTATTCTAGAGGAGGCATGGACAAGTAAAAAGGTAAACTACTCATTTTTAAAGACTTTTGGTTGTGAAGCCTTTGAAGTGAACAAAGTTCCTTCTACAAATTAATTACTCCAGAAGACTTGGAATATAAATATATCCATGAGGATACAAATATTATATATTAAAATGTGTGAATAATAATGATTATGCCATTAGAGTGAGAAGCTTGCTTATATACCAATTAGATGTCTCTTCATGGAGAGTCATGTCTCATTTAGATATGACTCTTCAGCCTAATTACTAATTATCTAATAATTATTTATGGTTATTATCATTTACATTATTTTAGATTATTTCCTATATATTTATTCATAACATTTCCTTCATCCTCAAAAAGCTTTGTCCTCAAAACTTGTTAACGAAAAAGACTTTATCTCTTTTCCAGCTTCAAATATCTTTCTGTCTCGAAACTCTCATCTTTGTCGATACATGTTGATATGATCTTCTAAGTGACAAACAAAAACAGTCGCACTGAGAAGGGATCTGACCATCCTAGATTAATCTTCTGTGTAGTATTCTAATCATTGGAATTTTGTAATGACTTGTCATCATAGGACTAGATTGAGGTTACATCACTCTTCTCTAGAACATCCATTTGTTTTTTTTGGTCTGAATGGTCCTGATACGTATCTTGGTTGAGTTGTCTACTCTCATGATTCGAATGTCGATAGGGAACCTCTTTCGTTTGACTTCCCCTTATTAAGTGTGTGGAAATTTTTTTATTTTCTTCAGGTGACGATGTTGTTGAGTTGGCTACAGAACCTTCACTTGAGATGTTTATCATCTAAACTGCAACATCTAAGTGTGTCTTTTCTTCAACTAGATTTCATTCTTCTTGAGTTATGATATTCAGTGGACCAGTATTCGTTCCCTTATCTTTAACTTGGATTGTTATGTCTTGAGACTTCAATACTTGAGTAAGTTTCTCTAACTTTTATTTTAATGTTTTCTTTTCACCCTTAAGTTTCTTAATTTGAGTGAGTAGACTTTGATTATGGTTTCTCAGACATAAAAGTTCTTTGATTTCTGATTCATCAACCTTCTTTTCATTATTTTGACTTTTTATTTTTTCATCTTTTAGATCTCTGATTTGTTATAATAATTTTTTATTGAGGTTCTTTAAATGTAAATTTTCCTCTTCTTGTTCTAATAAGAATTTCTTGAGTTATTTCTTTGTGACCTTAGTCTTCTTCACTTGTGCAAGTAATTTTTCAACGTGGTCCTTGAGGCAAGAAATTTATTCGTCTTTTTCCATTATTTATTTGTAATGCACATCCACAAGATTTTTATGTTCGTGTTCTAACACTTTCTTGTTTTTATGAAGTTTGGCTATGTTTCCATTATCTTGATCTTTTAGCTGCACTTTCTTGGTACACTGGATTACATTGTTTTGTGGGAGTGATGATGGATGTTCAACTTGCAATTGGGATTCCATTTTCTTTCTCTCCTCATTAAAATCAGCATGTTGTCGCTCAAGTATTGTCATTAATTGTTCTATATATCTTGTGAATGATTGCTTTTGTTCATTACTTACAGATTCCATATTTATTTTTCTTTTTCTTTACTTCTTTTAACTTTTTATGGATTTTTATTTTTTTTAAGATTGACTCTATTTGTATTAGTTAATAATTTAGTCAATGATGCTTAACCAAAAATCTTATATATTCTTTGTATAAGAGGCTCACTTCTCCAATATGTAACTATTAGCCTACTTTACCTTGTAAAATATTACTTCTATATATATTTTGCTTTTCTTTTTAATTATTATAAACCTTCAACTTTATTAACTTTTTTCTCCAGTGCTTCAAAATGATCTTTTTCCTTTATAAAATTTAAATAACTTTAATTAATTATTTTATTTAATATATAACTATATTAAAGTTAATATATAATATAGTTCATTAACTATATTAAAATTAATATATAATATAGTTCATTAATGAATTGATTTTTTTTACGTACTCGAATAATAAAATCTTGATGGTGTTTCGTACCAAGTCACCTTAGGAACCGATGTGAAGTTCTTCATTGACCCTTCAAGTCAGATTTTTGATAGTGTCTGCATGGATGTCACAGTGACATCGAGAATTTGTTGTAACAGGGACAAATAGGTTGCAGCAGACATGGCACGATGGCTAACGGCTGATGAGCATGGTAAGACGAAAGTGGGACGACGACACTAGGATTAACTATAAAGCTTCCCTAGAATATAGCACATCGAGTGGAGGAGGCAACGTTTGTCAGTTGTAGCATGGGCAGAGGTTGGAAGGCAAAAATGTTTCACTAGCCGAAATTGATGGAAAGAGGGCATGTTTAGTTGGCGGAAGAAGGTTGAAGAGAAGATTGTTTAGAGATTGTGTATTGTGGTCTATACTGCAGGGAGAATCAACAGTTTGAGTGCATTCAGTTGGTGGTTGTAGCAGGAATGGATGGTTTTCGTTGATCAATGTATGAAGGCGGGGAGCGTAATATGTTGCAGCGAAAGTTGAATATTGTTGTTTATGCAATCTAGCATTCGACAGATATGGTGGCTATTAGGCAGATGGTCGGGAAACAGTGTTGTTATGCAGACGTAAATTATTCTGGCAGAGTTTTTAGCTATTGGTTATGCTTTTGTGACTTTTTTATGATATGTATAAACCTGCCCCATCCCCGCCCCCTTTTTCTAAATCTATAATTTCTCTTTCTTTTTATTTTTTCAAGTAATATTTTTTTTTCTAATTATTTTGTTTCCTCTTCTTTTATTTTTTATAAAAAAAAATTGATATGACCAAAGGCCTAGTAGCAACTACAAAATGGAGAAACTCCTCTTTGTAGTGAATTCTTGGTTGATGACAATAAGGTTTTTGGGAGGTTGATGGCCAAAGGCCTAGTGATCAGCCAGCATGGCTCTGATACCAAATGAAGCGAGCAAAGTTCCTTCTATAGATTAATTACTCCAGAAGACTTGGAATATAAAGATATCCATGAGGATAAAACTATTATATATTAAAATGTATGAATAATAGTGATTCTACAATGAGAGTGAGAAGATTTCTTATATACCAAGCATGTGTCTCTTCATGGAGATTCATGTCTCATTTAGACATGACTCTTTAGCCTAATTACTAATTAACTAATAATTATTTAAGGTTATTATCATTTACATTATTTTACATTATTTCCTATATATTTATTCATAACAACCTTTGTCCACATTAATAAAGAAAATAGAACAAAGCTTGAGGAAAAATCAAAGGAATGTACCTTTATTGGAGATGGTGTTAATGATTTTGGTTATCACTTTTATGGTTATGAAAAACACAAAATCATTAGGAGCAAAGTTGTCATATTGAATGACAACATTTTGTATAAGGATGAGATGCAAGAAACAAAACAGGAAAAAGAAAACAGAGAATACATAGTCCTTGATGAGATCAAAAAAAAGTGAAGGTGCCTGAAAATCTTAATGATCAATAGGCAAAACAACAACAACAATCACAACAGAATTAAGCACCTCAAACACCTGAAAGTGGTGTTAGAAGATCTACCAGGATAAGTAGAGCCCATGAATGATACTCTCCTTCATTATATTATGTATTGTTGACTAATTCTCGTGAACCATAATGTTATGAAGAAGCAGTGCAGGTAGAAACCAAGAAGAAGTGAGAGCAAGACATGAAAGAAGAGATGGAATCCTTAGTACATAACCAAACTTGGGACTTATTCAGGTTGCCTGCAGGTAAATCAACATTGCATAATAAATGGGTTTATAGGTTGAAGGAAGAATATGGAGGTAGGAAAAGGTATAAAGCATGAGTTGAGGTGAAGGGGTTTGCATAGAAAAATGGTATAGACTTTGATGATATATTTTCTCCTGTTGTTAAATGACTCCAATCAGAACTATTTTAATTCTAGTAGCAGATGAAGATTTGGATCTCGAGTAGTTAGATGTAAAGACATAATTTCTCCATGGGGATTTTGAGGAAGAGATATATGCAACAACCACAAGGATATGAGGTAAAAGGGAAGGAGAAACTAGTGTGTAGGTTGAAGAAGAGCTTGTATGGCTTAGAATAGGATCCAAGGCAGTGGTATCTAAAATTTAACAGGTTTATGTCGAAACAAGGTTATACTAGATGTCACTTTGATCATTATGTTTATCTTGAAAGGAAAAATGATGGCAGTTATATTATATTGTTACTGTATTAGATGACATTCTTGTTGCAGGTTCTAACATGCAGGAAATAAATGTGCTTATAAGAAAATTAGAAAACACATTTGCAATGAAGGATTTGGGTGCTGCAAAACAAGTCCTTGGTATGAGAATAACTAGAGATAGGAAGAATTGAAAATTAACATTGTCTTAGAGTGAGTACATGCAAAAGGTGTTGAAAATATTTAATATGAAGAATGCAAATCCAGTTAGTATACTTTGGGTAGCCATTTCAAACTAAGTAAGGAGGTGTGTCCCAGGACTCAGGAAGAAATGGCTTATATTTCTAAAGTTCCATATGCATCAGCAGTTGGAAGATTAATGTATGCAATGGTCTGCATAAGGCCTGATATTGCACATGAAGTGGAAGTTGTAAGTAGGTACATGAACAATCCAGGAAAAGAACATTGGATGGTGGTGAAATGGATTCTCAGGTATTTGAGAGGTACCAAAAATCAAGCATTATACTTTAGTGGTTCAAACATTGCTCTACAGGGATATGTTGATGCAGATATGGCAGGTGATAGAGATAATAGGAGGAGCACCACAAGGTATGTGTTTAATATAGGTGGAAAAACTATAAGTTGGGTCTCAAAACTGCAAAGTGTTGTTGCACTCTCAACAACGAAAGCAGAGTATGTTGATACTATAGAGGCTAGTAACCGAATGGTTTGGTTACAAAGGCTTCTGGATGAATTGGGTAAGCAGGAGTTGGGCAGGAGATTGGGTTTCAAAACTGCAAAGTGTTGTTGCACTCTCAACAACGAAAGTACAGTATGTTGCTACTATAGAGGCTAGTAAAGGAATGATTTGGTTAGAAAGGCTTCTGGATGAATTAGGTAAGCAGGAGCTGGGCAGGTTATACAGCGACAGCCAGAGTGCCATACATCTTGCCAACAAATTTTCATTTCGTTCCAATATTAAACATATACAGCTCGAGTACCATTCCATACGATCAATGTTGGAAGATGGACAGCTGAAGTTGGAAAAGATACACACTAGCCATAATCCTGTGGATATGTTAACAAAAGTTGTAACCAAGAAGAAACTGAGATTCTGCTCAGTTTCAATTGGTCTTCAAGTATGATGATGAAGATGAGAAACAACCAAGTCGAAAGTGGATTCATTGTCCAACAAATGAAGCAGCGGTGGATTTGTTATAATCAGTCTCCAAGTGGGAGATTATTAGGTGTGGAGCCTAATTATCTTCTTTATTTAGAGGCATCACCGCATTGGACCCCATTTCGTAATGTGGCAGCAACACTACCCATAAATGTGCACCACTAAGGGGGTCCAGCGGGGATGATGATGATTATTTGGAGCCCCCCCAATGGGGGATTGGGGGCAACACCCCCAAAGCTAAAAATAGATGTAAAATTTCCTTGTAAAATGTTGTAATTTCATAGTCAATCTAGGTCGTTCATTAGGAAAAAATATGATGCATTTAGGGTTTTTTGCCCTAAAAGGAAACCCCTCACTATATATGAGGGAATTCTATTGCGTCTATGTAGATCTATATTATCAGCAAGAAAGAGAGAGGAGATTGTGTGAGAGTGAAGAGGGAATTACAGTGGATCTGTTGTAGGTTGTATCTCTTCATTTTGTTTGATAATATAAAAAGAAGGATTGGTTGTTTTTCCGTGGATGTAGCCCAAATTGGGTGAACCACATATATCTGTGTCTCTCTTTTTTTATGTGTTTTCTGTTTTTATATTTCTACAATATATTTTATGTGTTCCATTGCTCTGTAAATATAATTGTCTAACAATTATTTCCATATAATTTTTTACCATCTTCATCAGTAAGAGGAATATCAAGGGAATTATAGTCTATTAGCACTGAAGTCCAAACATCTACTCCCAAGAACATAATATATGCTTCCATTCTTACTTTCCAAAAGGCATAATTTTTCCCATCAAATACTGGTATTCTACTTGTGTAAGCCTCTTGAATCTCTTGCCTAGACATAATTCCTTATAGATCTTTCTTCCAGTGATTAGATTGTTCCTGAAGGAACCTTGGCTCTGATACCAATTGTTGGAATAAGGAATTGTCTAGAGGGGGGGTTAAATCAATAATTGTGAGATTCTTTTCTTTCTCTGGTATTGTTGATGCCCCGAAAATCGTTGTATCAACATTGGGGGATAACCACCCAGTCCGGACCTTAGTACAGCTCCTTTTCCGTTTGGAATGGTGGCTCCGACTGGGGATAATGGGACCAGTTTCCTAGCAATGGATAAACGGGATGAATGAATGATTGGTTGACTAATCATATGATAGGCGAATAACTTAATTTATCAGCGAAATAAAAGAACTACTACTAATCCCGGGAACTATTGTACTTTAAATTGTAGCGCTTAATGATCTATGTTTATAAACAGGCATGTAGATGACTCTATTTAATAAACATGGAATTCTATTCATTCAAAGATTACTTTGTTTAAATCGTTAAACAAAGGAATTAGCGCAATATTGCTACACTTATATATCATCGATACATATATGATCAAAAGAAAGGCATCCCATAAACATCCAATAGTGGAGGGAATAAAGAAATGTTGTTAAAACACATACATATATTCGATAATAGCAAAGGCAATCAAATAACAATTCATATGAAAAGAATGAATTCAGACATAGATAATAGTACCATATGAGCTGCTAGTCACTCCCAATATCGATCGTTATTTGACATTCTTCTTCCAACAGAGAAATACTTTCAAACAAAGACAGTAATGCACATTTACATAAAAGCTTCCTTGTAAAAATTAGAATAACTGGTCCAGTTTTATAAAAGAATATGCCTGAAGTACAGTAGTGTAACTTCAGTCTTTAAGTCAAGTACAGAACTTTACGACCCTTTCTAAAAACACGAAAGGGTCTATAAATACTTAATTAAGCTAACTATCTATGAGACTGAAATCCTAATTAATTGGTATCATTTGATTTTGATCATATTCTTCTCAGCAATCTGGCAGTCGGCGGCATGACTCATCAAGTAAGTTGTTTGCCTTTGAACCTGAGCTGACTTGTTGCAAGCATTGGCTCCACTTCAGGCGGTTTGTTGAGGCGAGACCTAAGCTGGGCAGCATAGGTGGCATCCTGAATATCGGGGATAATATACCCGATTGCATCTGTAAGGCATTTGAGGGCGGCTCTTTGAGTGTGTGGTTTTACCAAGAAGAACCAATAGGTGTCCCATGTTAAACTGTTAATTCCAGCAATTAATCTCCCCTTTTCCTCTAGATCTGGATAACAAGACTGCTCCAATGTTTTCATCGCTGTCAGATTTCCTGGAGTGCATTGGCAAATCATGTTTGACAAGTAGAGAGTATTATTAACCAATTCAACCAAATTGCTTGTAGTTGATTTGCACCTTGAAATTGCCCTCTCTGCTTTCATTAACTGGGAATTCCATTCTATAAACAATATATCTTTATGTGACTCTAAAATTCTTGGTAAATTTGCCGCTTGTCCCTGATCAGTATCTTGCCAGTCAATAAATGCAGCTATCATTTCTTCAGCTTGATCCAATTCCGCTCTAGCCTTTTCTGTTTTTTCACTTATTGATGCCATTAATTCACATAGTGGTTCCACCTGGGCGATTTGTTGACATAGAAGCTTGATTTGGGCTATTAATGTCATATTTATCTGTAGTGCCTCTACTCTGAATTCAGTTATTTGTGGAACGCCCTTTGTCTTCTCAAGCTGTGCTGATAGTTGAGCAATCTGCTCATCTTTTGTTTTCAGCATTTGTTCATTTGCTGCCTTCAGTTGTGCCAAGGCTTCAGACAACTCTTTCTGCTTCTGGATTGTGCTGTGGTCAATCCTTTGTTTCTCTGCCTGCAATTGTTGAGTTAATTGATTATTTACTTGCTGTTGTGTCAACAATTGCTGTTCTGCCTGCTCCGCTTTCTGTTGTGCTTCAGTTAGCTGTGCCTGTAATAAAAAGATTTCCTGATCTTTTGTTTTCAATAAAAGACTCACCTCTGATGCTTTGTCTATTGTTGCTGCCGAATAGGCTCCAGCATATTGTGATAGTTTTGTTAAGTCATCAGAAGGGTCAAATTCCTCCTTCCAAACCACATTGCCCGTGACTGTCTGTTCTGGGAAAAGGGAAGGTTGATCAGTCCTTCTTCTCTTCCTCTGTCGTTTTACTACAGCTTTATGCCTTGGGATATAGAAGACATCCAAGGGAGGAATCTCTTCTACCTGCAAAATGATTTGATCGAAGGGGTCTTTTGGTATTATTTCAACTTCCTTTGAACTGGGTGGGCCGTTGGTTCCACTTGGAACCTGTTGTGAAGTGGTTTCCTGTGTGTCTACTACTTTTGAAGTTTTGGTGTCCTTTGAACATTCTAGACTGCTGATAATAGAATCAAATTGTTGCCATTCCTGGAGCAGTTTTGGATCAATATGAGTATCCACATTTACTTCTGTGTTGCTCTGTTTCTGCTCTTTAGTCTGGGTCTCCTCCCGCACTTTCTCCTGCTCTTTGGTCTGAGTTTCCTCCTGTGCTTTCTCTTGTTCTTTTATTATAACTGGAGGTACCTTTGAATGTTTCCGTTCAGGCTCGCTTGATGATGTTGTTGGGGTTGTTGCTAATAGATCTAGAAGCAGAGTTTGCAGCCTCTATTCTCTAAGTCTATTGAATTCAACCAATCCTTCATCCTGATATTTCATTCTGGCTAGTGCCTTAACCTGCAATATTGACTCGGCTAAGGAGAATAGGTCATCAAACATATCTTCTTTATGATCAAACTTTGTCAATTTGGTCTGTTCAAGTGCATTATAGGCGACTTTGTTGGGATCAAATCGCCTATTAGGGAGAGTTGCTAGAGTTAATGATTTTATCTTTGTAGCTTCTTTCTCTGCATGTTTGAAATCATGCAACATGTAGACACCACATCTGAAAGGAAAAGAGGGCCAGACCTGCTTCTTATTTTTCTTGAGAGTTTGTGTAACACCCTCAGCAATGATCTGATAAGCTATTTCCCTCGCCAGCAGTTTATCAGGTATGTACAAAGGAAGGACATGAGGTTCGGCTTGGCTACCGAAAACTATTATATAAGTGAACTTTTCCTCCCCGAACCATCTTCCTACTGATGTTAAGTCAATCCCGGCTTGGTAGGAAATCTTGGGAGCAGGTTTATCAAAAATAGAATAATGAATGGGTAACATAAAGCCATTGTAGACTTGGTAAAAATGGTGTTTATAGGAAGCTTTCCACAATTTCTGATGATATATGTGAATAGGCATGGGGTCTTGTGATGTCCACCTCCAACGAGCACAGGAAATTCAACATTAAAACACAGGGTATCTAGAATATAGGCACTATAGTAGAATGGGGGAATTAACCTTTCAGTAACGCGGGTCTTATTCCTAAACTCAAGAACAGTTGTTGCTAGTTTATCTGACAGTATAGTTGCCCAATCCATTATTTCACTGTTACACGCCGCTTCCATCAAGGGAACCATTTCTATAGTGAAATTAGCGGAATCGTGCAACCCCCACAATCTACACATCATTATCCCAGCATAACAATAAGGAGAACATAGGGAATCAACAGAATACTTACCGGAAGATTCATGCTTGTGTTTTGCCGGATTTTGTCTCCAATCCCGGATGGGTTTGGATTCAATTTCGTTTTCTTTTCGGAATTTCTCCAAAAACACCTTGTTGTACTTCTTCTCTGGCTCAGGCAAATGATACATTTGCCTTAAATCATCAGCCTTGAATGAACCGAAAATTCTCCCATCTCTGGTGCAGAAAGTTCTGTCCATGATTGGGATTTCCTCAATTGCCCACCTCACTACATCCGTATATGGGAGAATTTGTTCCCGAGCTGCTATCCGATGAAGGAAGGAGTCAGCTAAGTCCTTTAAAGTACCATCAGATTTCCGAGTCGAATCTGCAGTGGCTTGTACTGTTGTCACTTCAGGTTCTTCGGCCTCAATCAAATTATAGGTACTTTTCCAAGTAGTTTTGCCGAGACCAGAACATGTAGTATCAGATATCAATCCTTTCTTTTTATTTGTTGGATCAGCGACGACTTGTCCTGTGGCTGGCACAACGGAAGCTACTGTGGTTTTCTTAGACTTCTTCCCCATTCAGCTTGAGTTTTCTGTTTTGGAAGAATTCTGCACAGGAGTGAAAATAAGCGTAACACAGAGAATTGGTAGTGAAAACCAAATATGAGCAAGATATATTGATCAATGCGTGATGAGGGATTAGCTTTAAAGTGGCTGCGGATACAATCTATGAGACGATTTTAGGACTTACTATTACATTAAATGGCCGTTAAAACCTGCCAATCCTTTAAATGCCCATCATATCATTAATCAGCCGAATGATTCGTTTAAGCGTGCCTTGGATGTTTTGGCGGTTGAGCGTAGGTAAATCACTGTTCGATAGATAAGGATTTTAATATGAATTGATCATAATATCCCTCTGTTTTAACGGCTTTTTTGAAGTCTGTGCTTCTGGCTTTATCGCAATCAGGCGTTGGGAAAACTTAAATCCTTATATTGACACCTTTTAACATCCCCGATCGCCGATAGTGATATCGCATCGCATCGGGAGTATGATCACTTTAAGAAAGCGTGGATAGTGTATCGCCGATCACCGATAGCGATATCGCATCGCATCAGGTGTATTACCTAGGGTGTTTTAAAAATATGCATAGTATATCACCAATCGTCGATAGCGATATCACATTGCATCGGAGCGAAAGGAACTTTTATCGCATCGGAGAAAACCAATTGGCCTTTAAAGATGCCTCCTATGTTATTGCGATATGTGATCTTGCGATCGCTTTATCGCAATAATAAAAGATTGCTTATTTATATTATAAAACCAAAATTGGTTTGTTCAAAAGGTTTTTTATAATTTCTTCATTTTGTTTTCGAACCCTTTTGAATAATACAATGCTGATACCAATCAAAACTAAAAGGGACCCATTTCATATGATAGTTTTTTTTTTTTTTTTATGTAAATAACCATGATATGAAATGGGGGGTTGTTGTAGAGCACAACAATTGGCGATTCGCTGGAAGAAACAGTTATCTCTGAAAAGTATGGAAATACTTAAACTTTTTTCAAAATAGAGTTCTCATTAAAGGGGAAAATTCTAATATAACTAGGTATATATGCATTCTAAATAAAATGAATCTATCTTTGTTAATTTCCTCTCTTGTTTAAAATTAGATACATTCTAAGTTTTAAATTGGCCTTTACTGGTTTATAATGATAAAACAGAGAACCTTTCCAAATCAGCTTTTAGAATTGACTCTTTTGTCATAGGTAGAGCCTCTGCTGACAGCAAACGCTCATAATTTCGACAGGGATACCTTTAAACCATATTATTGTCCATTGTCCCATCCATTTAAGAGTGTGATTAACAGAATGAATTCAAAACATGTTTTCATATTTTGTATTTCCTTTCTTTTTTCTCTTTTATTGCTAAGATAGAAAGCCATTGTCCTGGTTTGGTGACCAGCTATTGACAATGCCATTCACTGGTAGTAATCTAACCGAACAAGCTGGCTCGTGATGAGACCCCTTGTCTTATAATTCTAAGCCATTACCCTATTTTGGTATGCAGTATCGGTAATGTCGGTTAAACTATTTTCCTATGAACATGGTAAGCAGGCTTGTAATAAGACCTCTTATCTTTAATATCAGATATTTTAGAATTACACTCTAAGTAACCATAAACTTTGGTGAATGGGATGGACAATTTTCTCCTTAAGAGTAAATGGATGACAAAGTAAGAGTTAAAGATGCTGAAATTGGATTAGTTTCTGTTTTGATATTGATAACCTTTTTTGTGACCAATCTAAAAAACATAAAATGATTTACAATACTTCTAAACTTTGAGAAGGGTTCACAAAAATTGAAGTATGGTTTTGGAATGCAATTATACCTAGTTTCCTAGAAATTATCCCTCTTGTGTAAGACTTCTATTATTTTAAAAGTAAATATCCTCACTACTTCTGTTGAGCAACTTTTAAGTACAGCAAAGGTCAATGGAAGATACCTTACAACTTTATTTTCTAATGGTCCTACAAACTAAAAAACTCTATTAAACTAAAAAGGATAACGGGTTACCTCCTCAATTAAAGAATTTCTTTAAGATAAGGCCACGGGAGAGAATCTCTCAAACCTGATAAATATTGTAATATGAAGGTCGAATGGCCTATCTTCTCATAGATATGAAATGGCCCAAGCCACATCTTCTGGAACTTGGTGTGTTTACCCTTGTCCTCATGGGCTTTGTCCCATTTCAGAACTAAATCACCGACTTGAAATTGTTTTGAACCGGATGAGACTGAATCAGAGGATGACTTGATGATTTGCTGATGTTTTGCGTGAATAGCCTTGGCTTTTTCCCTTTCCTCTTCTAATTTTATAATTTGGTCATGTCTAAGTTGAATAGAAGAAGGGCTTTCCTCAATAAACTGAATTAGGGCTAGCGAAGGAAGGACAAGATTTGTTGGTAACACTGCTTCTTTTCCATACACAAGGTTGAGCGGAGAAGATCTTATGGAAGCCTTCTGTGTTATCCTATCAGCCCATAGTGTGAATATTAAGGATTTGTGCCATGTTTTATGGTTCTGTTCGATAGTTCGCTTAATAATTTTAATCAGATTTTTATTTGTAGATTCTGCTAAACCATTACCCTAGGGATAGTAATTAGCAGAATATTTTAATTTAAATCCTCTTTTAATAGCGAAATCAAACATAGCATTGCCTGAAAAGTAAGATGCATTATCAAAAACAAGAGCATTTGGGACACCAAACCTGGTAATGATGAATTGATCTATGAATTCAATGATTGCTTTAGAATTTGTTGTCTTTAAAGGAATTGCTTCAACCCACTTAGTAAAATAATCAGTAGCAGTAAGGATATACTTATGCTGTTTGGAAGAATGTGGAGTAATTTCCCCAATGATGTACAATCCCCATTGCTCAAATGGCTGTTCAATGTTGATCGGTTGCAAAGGAAAAGCTGATTTTCTTTGTCTTCCACTAGAATTTTGACAATTTCGGCATTTCCTTACATATTCATGAGCATCCCGAAACAGGGTGGGCCAATAATATCCAGCATGAATGATTTTTTGGGCTGTCGTGTCAGCTCCAAAATGTCCTCTTGCTGGTCCATCATGTAATTCCTGCAAAACCTTTTGTGCTTCAGGTTTTTCCAGGCATCTTAATAAGATTGAATCATAATTTTGCCTAAAAAGCACATCATCAATAATTGTGAAATTTTTTGCTTTCAATCTAATGGCCCTTTTGTTTTTGTAAGACAGGTTAGGAGGTGCATATCCATTTTTCAAATAAAAGATTAAGTCAGCATATTGTGACTCAGAATCGGTAATACTTATCTGGTTGATTTCTTCGATTTGATCTGTATCATCTGATTCTGGAACGTTGGATGCTCCTGCCAATAACCTGCAAAAACCTTGGCCTCTAACAATCTTTCCTGGTTTAATTTCTAAGTGATATTCTTGAAGTGTTGTAACCCAGTTTTCCCTTTTTTCACCTAGTTCCCTTTGGATCAATAGTTGCCTTACTGCAGGGAAAGGAACTATAACTTTTGTGTGGGCTTTTAAAAGGAAGGGCTTGTAATGTTTGACAGCTTTATATACAGCAAAGGCTTGTTTTTCCACTTCAGAGTAATTCAATTCAGCACCCTGAAGATTTGAACTATAGAATGAAATGGGTGCTTCCAAATTGTGATCATTAAGCTGTGTGAGTACTGCTGCATAAAACAAGGTGGATGCGATAGTATACAATGTAAAATGATTAGAAAAATTAGGAGTATTTAAGGCTGGGGCATTGATTATTGATTGTTTGATTAAATCAAACGCTTCCTTTTCTGGTAATCCCCACTTAAAGACCGAATTTTCATTAATCATAGTTTGAAGTGGCAAAATGATTTGAGAAAAGTCTGGAACAAAACTTTTGACAAAATTGATTTGGCCTAAAAATGACTGCATGGATTTTTTATTATGAGGAAAAGGGATTTCAGAGATTTCTTTGATCCTGTCAGGATCAATATAAATGCCATCTTTAGACACAATAAAGCCTAAGATCTTTCCTTGGTCAAGAGCAAAGAAAGATTTTTTAGGGTTAAGAGAAATACCGTATCTTTTGCAGCGTTGAAAGATTTGATTTAAATCATGCAAATGATTGTACTTCTCCTTAGAAAATACAGTAATATCGTCTAAGTAGACGACTACTATTCTATTGATCAACCCTTTAAAAGCTATATCCATCGCTCTTTGGAACATCTCTCCTGCATTAATAAGTCCGAAAGGCATTTTCTGATATGCATATGTTCCCCATTTTGTTCTGAATGTGGTTTTGAGCTGGTCATCAGGATGGACCAATACTTGGTTATATCCTGAAAAACCATCTAGAAAGGACATTAACTCAGAGCCTGCTACTGATTGGAGTATCTGCTCCATAGTAGGTAATGGGAAATTATCTTTTAAGCTTGCCTTGTTCAAATTTCTGAAATCAATACAAATCCTAATGTCGCCATTTTTCTTTCTGACCGGCACCATATTGGAGACCCAGTTTGAGTGTCGAACGGGAAAAATAATCTTAGCTTTCAAGAGTTTATTAAGTTCAGATTTTATTTGACTCTCTAAGTTCAGATGTATTTTCCTCAACTTCTGCTGAATTGGTTTTTGTTCGGGAAGCATTGGAATGGTATGCTGGATGATGGATGTATCATATGTCTTTAAATCATCATATTTCCAAGCAAAAACCTGTTTATTTTTTCTTAACAGTCTAACGAATGCTTCCTTTTCTTCCAAGGAAAGTCCTAATCCTAAATTGATGTTTTGAGGAGTTTGCTCAGTGCCAAGGTTTATCAATTCAAACCTTAGGGTAGAACTTTGGAGCTTTGCATTAGTCACAGGTTTAAACCTGTCTTCAATATCATAAAGATCCTCAAGCTTCACCACAGGCTTACGGATTGAATTTTCCTTAGCTTTACCTCTTATTTGTAGGTCATGCTCATTTTCCTTGATGATTTGATTATCATAGGACTTTTCGGAAGTTAAGAACTGTAAAATGTCTTCATCATGGTTGAATACTCTTCAATTAGTGACATTATCAGGAATTGATGGCCTAAAAAGCAATTCTACTGAAAATCTATCTGGGCTGTAGTCTTCGAAAGGTAGAAGCTTGGAAGCAACATTGGCTAGTAGGTCAGCTGCCGAATTTTGAGACCTGGGAATAGAAGAAATATTGAATTCCAAAAAGTGGGAGGTGAGTTCCTGTATCAGCGATTGATAATGCTTGAGATGGGTGGAAAGACAATCAATTATATTCCTTACCTGTTTGATAATAATTTCAGAATCTCCAAACACTTTCAAATATTGGACCTTAAGGCCAATAGCTTTATATAGTCCTTGGACTAAGGCTTCATACTCTGCTGTGTTATTTGTGCATTCAAATTCTAACCTACAGGACAACATTATTTTTTCCCCTTGGGGGCTAATCAAAATACATCCTGCTCCTGAGCCCTCACTAGATTTGGACCCATCAAAATATAACGACCAAAATAAAGAAGTATTAACAATTTTATTTACAGTTTTCTCAGTACCATTGAAACATCTTGACCTATCTGTTTGTGAAAAAATTTCAATCTGAGATGTAAAATGGTTTACTGAGAAAGGGGATGGCTGGGCAGCGAAGTTGCCAAAGAATGACTCTGATGAATAATTCCCCAAAATGTTGTTATTAAATGCTATTGGTTGGTTTTCTTGTTCAAATTCAGTAACTGTATGGGTCATATGCTTTTCCCGATCGATCCTTATTTGATTTGGCTTTCCCTTATAGGGAAGCCACATATGTGACCAATCAGTAGAAATATACCCATGTAGTTTCTCAGACCAATCCCTACTCAAGATTAAACCATAAAATTCAGGTATATCAGCTATTAGGATATCAATCCTTTGTACTATTCTGGGATCAGCGGATAACCTGATAGTTACGGAATTAATCTCTCCCAAAACCTGTACTTTAGTCCTGTCCAACTGTACAATATGAATAGCAGACTTCTGGGGTTCAATGTTCAGTTTGGAACAAACTGAAGCTGGCATTATGTTAGAAGATGCCCCTGAGTCAATCAAGCAGTTGTGCAGGTTTCTATTATAGATCTCATAGGTTAGAAGGAAAGGTGGAGTATGAGAGTTTGATCTATCTCCTATTAGGACTGCATCAGTAGCTTCGACCATACCAGAAGGTGGTTGACCTGTATCGTTTGCAGCTTTAGCACTGGGAAGAGGTGAAGTAGGAACAACATTTAATTCTTTGAGAAGTAATTTCTGCTGATGTTTTAATTTGCTAAGTTCAAACATGGTAATGTTTGCCTTAGTTTTCTTCATATCATCAACAATATTGTAATCCATTGAATCAGATACTACCAAAGTTTTAGATGTTGAAGGAGTATTTGAGGTTGAAGGTTGGTTTTGAGGAACTGCTGCGGGTGGCTTCTTTGTAGATACTTTTTCCTCTGTTGTAGCAGCACCTGCATTCCTTTTCTTTGGAGTTGCCTGAACAGGTTCGGAGGTACTTTTACTCCTAGTAGTGACAGGAAACGCTTCTTCTTCATTATCTGTATCGGAGTTAGGTAGTATGAAATCCCACATTCCATGACATTCAACAACCTCCTCTTCTTCATCAGTAGGTGTAGCTGTTTCTTCTTCTCCTTCTTCAAGATCTGAATCTGCATTTGATATAACATTTGGTGGTTTTGATTCAGTTTTCTTATAATTTCTAAAGGGTCTTTTGGTCGAGGTTTCGGCTACTTGTTTTTTGATTTCAACCATTTCGTTTGACAAAGTCTTGAGGACCTTTTGCAGACCCTCCATGTCATATGGATCTTTTGGGGTTTTCTTCTTTGAATCATCTTTAAAATAAAAAATTTTAGCTTTTATGTCTTCCAGAGAAGCTTTCTTTGCTAAAGCATTAATGTGTTTCTCCACAGCAAGTGCTTCTTTCATGTTTTCAGCTAAAATAGGTTTCCCAGCCCTATCTACAAAAATAGCTATATTGGCAGGTAGGGCAGTTATATACCATTCGCTTCGGATTTCCTCACATGGTTTAGAGGCCGTTGGGATTTTATTCAAGAGTTTATTGAATCGGCCATTAAATTCCTTAATTGGTTCCCTATGCTCTATCCTAATATTGGAGAGATCGTTTATTAGTGTATCCAAAGACCTATCATCTCCATACTTAGTAAGAAACTGTTCTTGGCAAGTGTTCCAACTGGTAATGGAACCAGAAGGTAAAGAAAAATACCAGGATCCTGCAGATCCTTGCAAAGTATAAGGGAAAAGTCTAACAACAACATATTGCTCTGTTACTCTCTTCAAGTTGACTGCCAACATGAAGTTATTAATATGTTCCTCAGCTTGCTTTCCATTATCTGGGTTAAACTTGGGTAGCCATTTTTCAGGAGCATCAAGTAATTCATGCGATGGTGCAGGCATGTTGACTGCACCAGGCCTGGTCCATGGATCTGCCATTATAACACCAGTAGTAGATGATACTACTGTTGAAATTCCAACTTTCTGGGAAGAAAATGATGTTGTGGAGTGAGCAAGTTGGGATGTTAAAGTTCCTAATCCCCGATGAACAACAATATGTAATGGGGGAGTGGATGGTTGACTTCGCACGGGGGAAGGTGAGATGGAGGATGTGGATGAAAGCTCTTCACTGTCAGATCCTTCAGTATATTTCTTCGCCTTTTTCATTTTGGGTAAAGGGAACTCAGTGGGTTCAATACTGAGCTTTCCGCTCTGAAGTCTGGTAAGAGGGTGAGGTAAATTGAACTGCGAAGTCGCACTGCTTTGCGATACCTCAGATTTCTGTGGTGAAATCGAGAAGCTCTGAATTTTATAGATAAGAGACTTGACTTCAGGGGATTCAAGACTTAATTTTTCTGGAGTATGATGGGTTTGAGCAGTGGTAGTTGATTCCTCTTCTTCTTGTTTGGATACTGGAGAATCAGCATGCAATTGGGAAGTACGAGGTGATACGGAGGGAGAATTACTCTTAGAATGGCCTGCAGATTTGGGTTTTCTTGCCATTCACAGTTGAGGTCCTCCTTCTAGCGCCAAAAAATTTGATGCCCTGAAAATCGTTGTATCAACATTGGGGGATAACCACCCGGTCCGGACCTTAGTACAGCTCCTTTTCCATTTGGAATGGTGGCTCCAACTGGGGATAATGGGACCAGTTTCCCAGCAATGGATAAACGAGATGAATGAATGATTGGTTGAATAATCATATGATAGGCGAATAACTTAATTTATCAGCGAAATAAAAGAACTACTACTAATCCCGGGAACTATTGTACTTTAAAGTGTAGCGCTTAATGATCTATGTTTATAAACAGGCATGTAGATGACTCTATTTAATAAACATGGACTTCTATTCATTCAAAGATTACTTTGTTTAAATCGTTAAACAAAGGAATTAGCGCAATATTGCTACACTTATATATCATCGATACATATACGATCAAAAGAAAAGCATCCCATAAACATCCAATAGTGGAGGGAATAAAGAAATGTTGTTAAAACACATACATATATTCGATAATAGCAAAGCAATCAAATAACAATTCATATGAAAATTCAGACATAGATAATAGTACCATATGAGCTGCTAGTCACTCCCAATATCAATCGCTATTTGAGATTCTTCTTCCAACGTAGAAATACTTTCAAACAAAGATAGTAGTGCACATTTGCATAAAAGCTTCCTTGTCAAAATTAGAATAACTGGTCCAGTTTTATAAAAGAATATGGTTGAAGTACAGTAGTGTAACTTCAGTCTTTAAGTCAAGTACAAAACTTTACGACCCTTTCTAAAAACATGAAAGGGTCTATAAATAATTAATTAAGCTAACTATCAATGAAACTGAAATCCTAATTAATTGGTATCATTTGATTTTGATCATATTCTTCTCAGCAATCTGGCAGTCGGTGGCATGACTCATCAAGTAGGTTGTTTGGCTTTGAACCTAAGCTGACTTATCGCAAGCATTGGCTCCACTTCAGGCGGTTTGTTGAGGCGAGAGCTAAGCTGGGCGGCATAGGTGGCATCCTGAATATCAGGGATAATATACCCGATTGCATCTGTAAGGCATTTGAGGGCGGCTCTTTGAGTGTGTGGTTTTACCAAGAAGAACCAATAGGTGTCCCATGTTAAACTGTTAATTCCAGCAATTAATCTCCCCTTTTCCTCTAGATCTGGATAACATGACTGCTCCAATGTTTTCATCACTGTCAATTTTCCTGGAGTGCATTGGGAAATCATGTTTGACAAGTAGAGAGTATTATTAACCAATTCAACCAAATTGCTTGTAGTTGATTTGCACCTTGAAATTTCCCTCTCTGCTTTCATTAACTGGGACTGCCATTCTGTAAACAATATATCTTTATGTGACTCTAAAATTCTTGGTAAATTTGCCGCTTGTCCCTGATCAGTATCTTGCCAGTCAAGAAATGTAGCTATCGTTTCTTCAGCTTGATCCAATTCCGCTCTAGCCTTTTTTGTTTCTTCACTTATTGATGTCGTTAATTCGCATAGTGGTTCCGCCTGGGTGATTTGTTGACATAGAAGCTTGATTTGGGCTATTAATGTCGTATTTATATGTAGTGCCTACACTCTGAATTCAGTTATTTGTGGAACGCCCTTTGTCTTCTCAAGCTGTGCTGATAGTTGAACAATCTGCTCATCTTTTGTTTTCAGCATTTGTTCATTTGCTGCCTTCAGTTGTTCCAAGGCTTCAGACAACTCTTTCTGCTTCTGGATTGCGCTGTGGTCAATCCTTTATTTCTCTACCTGCAATTGTTGAGTTAATTGATTATTTACTTGTTGTTGTGTCAACAATTGCTGTTCTTCCTGCTCCGCTTTCTGCTATGCTTCAGTTAGCTGTGCCTGTAATAAAAAGATTTCCTGATCTTTTGTTTTCAATAAAAGACTCACCTCTGATGCTTTGTCTATTGTTGCTACCGAATAGGCTCTAGCATATTGTGATAGTTTTGTTAAGTCATCAGAAGGGTCAAATTCCTCCTTCCAAACCACATTGCCTGTGACCGTCTGTTCTGGGAAAAGGGAAGGTTGATCAGTCCTTCTTCTCTTCCTTTGTCGTTTTACTACAGCTTTATGCCTTGGGCTATAGAAGACATCCAAGGGAGGAATCTCTTCTAACTGCAAAATGATTTGATCGGAGGGGTCTTTTGGTATTATTTCAACTTCCTTTGAACTCGGTGGGCCGCTAGTTCCACTTGGAACCTGTTGTGAAGTGGTTTCCTGTGTGTCTGCTGCTTTTGAAGTTTCGGTGTCCTTTGAACATTCTAGACTGTTGATAATAGAATCAAATTGTTGCCATTCCTGGAGCAGTTTTGGATCAATATGAGTATCCACATGTACTTTTGTGTTGCTCTGCTTCTGCTCTTTAGTCTGGGTCTCCTCCCGCACTTTCTCCTGCTCTTTGGTCTGAGTTTTCTCCTGTGCTTTCTCTTGTTCTTTTATTGTAACCGGAGGTACCTTTGAATGTTATCGTTCAGGCTCACTTGATGATGTTGTTGGGGTTGTTGCTAATAGATCTAGAGGCAGAGTTTGCAACCTCTATTCTCTAAGTCTATTGAATTCAACGAATCCTTCATCCTGATATTTCATTTTGGCTAGTGCCTTAACCTGCAATATTGACTCGACTGAGGAGAATATGTCATTGAACATATCTTCTCTATGATCAAACTTTGTCAATTTGGCCTGTTCAGGTGCATTATAGGCGACTTTGTTGGGATGAATCGCCTATTAGGGAGAGTTGCTGGAGTTAATGATTTTATCTTTGTAGCTTCTTTCTCTACATGTTTGAAATCATGCAACGTGTAGACACCACATCTCAAAGGAAGAGAGGGCCAGACCTGCTTCTTATTTTTCTTGAGAGTCTGTGTAACACCCTCAGCAATGATCTGATAAGCTATTTCCCTCACCAGCAGTTTATTAGGTATGTACAAAGGAAGGACATGAGGTTCGGCTTGGCTACCGAAAACTCTTATATAAGTGAACTTTTCATCCCCGAACCATCTTCCTACTGATGTTAAGTCAATCTCGGATTGGTAGGAAATCTTGGGAGCAGGTTTATCAAAAATAGAATAATGAATGGGTAACAAAAAGCCATTGCAGACTTGGTAAAAATGGTGCTTATAGGAAGCTTTCCACAATTTCTGATGATATATGTGAATAGGCATGGGGTCTTGTGATGTCCACCTCCAGCCGAGCACAGGAAATTCAGAATTAAAACACAGGGTATCTAGAATATAGGCACTGTAGTAGAATGGGGGAATTAACCTTTCAGTAACGCGGGTCTTATTCCTAAACTCAAGAACAGCTGTTGCTAGTTTATCTGACAGTATAGTTGCCCAATCCATTATTTCACTGTTACACGCCGCTTCCATCAAGGGAACCATTTCTATAGTGAAATTAGCGGAATCGTGCAACCCCCACAATCTACACATCATTATCCCAGCATAACAATAAGGAGAACATAGGGAATCAACATAATACTTACCGGAAGATTCATGCTTGTGTTTTGCCGGATTTTGTCTCCAATCCCGGATGGGTTCGGATTCAATTTCGTTTTCTTTTCGGAATTTCTCCAAAAACGCCTTGTTGTACTTCTTTTATGGCTCAGGAAAATGATACATTTGCCTTAAATCATCAGCCTTGAATGAACCAAAAATTCTCCCATCTCTGGTGCAGAAAGTTCTGTCCATGATTGGGATTTCCTCAATTGCCCACCTCACTACATCCGTATACGGGAGAATTTGTTCCCGAGCTGCTATCCGATGAAGGAAGGAGTCAGCTAAGTCCTTTAAAGTACCATCATATTTCCGAGTCGAATCTGCAGAGGCTTTTACTGTTGTCACTTCAGGTTCTTTGGCCTCAATCAAATTATAGGTACTTTGCCAAGTAGTTTTGCCGAGACCAGAACATGTAGTATCAGATATCAATCCTTTCTTTTTATTTGTTGGATCAGCGACGACTTGTCCTGTGGCTGGCACAGTGGAAGCTACTGTGGTTTTCTTAGACTTCTTCCCCATTCTGCTTGAGTTTTTTGTTTTGGAAGAATTCTGCACAGGAGTGAAAATAAGCGTAACATAGAGAATTGGTAGTGAAAACCAAATATGAGTGAGATATATTGATCAATGCGTGATGAGGGATTAACTTTAAAGTGGCCGCGGATACAATCTATGAGAAGAATTCAGGACTTACTATTACATTAAATGGCCGTTAAAACCTGCCAATCCTTTAAATGCCCATCATATCATTAATCGACCGAATGATTCGTTTAACCATGCCTTGGATTTTTTGGCGGTTGAGCGCAGATAAATCACTGTTCGACAGATAAGGCTTTTAATACGAATTGATCGTAATATCCCTCTGCTTTAACGGCTTTTTTGAAGTCTGCGATTCTGGCTTTATCGCAATCGGGCGTCGGGAAAACTTAAATCCTTATATTGACACCTTTTGAAATCCCTGATCGCTGATAACGATATCGCATCGCATCGGGAGTATGAGCACTTTAAGAAAGCGTGGATAGTGTATCGTCGATTGCCGATAGCAATATCGCATCGCATCGGGTGTATTACCTGGGGTGTTTTAAAAATATGCATTGTATATCGCTGATCGCCAATAGCGATATCGCATCGCATCGGAGCAAAAGGAACTTTTATCGCATCAGAGAAAACCAATGGGCCTTTAAAGTATGCCTCCTATGTTATTGCGATATGTGATCTTGCGATCGCTTTATCGCAATAATAAAAGATTGCTTATTTATATTATAAAACCAAAATTGGTTTGTTCAAAAGGTTTTTTATAATGTCTTCATTTTGTTTTCGGACCCTTTTGAATAATACATTGTTGATACCAATCAAAACTAAAAGGGACCCATTTCATATGATAGTTTTTTTTTTTATATATAAATGTAAATAACCATGATATGAAATGGGGGGTTGTTGTAGAGCACAATAGGTATGATTGCAGTCCCTTTTTATATTCTATTACTTGTGAGAGAATTCATTAATAAAGGGAGTGAACAAAAACTTTAAACATATGTGTTCATACAAAAATCACATGACCAACACACACATTTGACACAATGTTTTTCACAAGAAAACCCAGAAGGAAAAAACCACCAAATTTGTTGTTTGTTTATGATGTAAATTAAGAACCTACTTAATTACATTTTTTTTTTGTGAGCACCCACTCGGAGGAGGCTCCAAACCCCTTTGGATAGCAAGAACCAACTTTCCAAGAGACACCAACCTCCTCTTGCCATTGTTCTACTATTTCATACAATTTTCAAACTGAAAACAGAGGCATATACTTTACAAGTAAAATACGAAAATGGTTGATTTTAGACTCAAGTTCTGCTCTCGATCTTCTATTGTTCCACTGAATCCCTTCGGTCTCATGGAGTTTTTCTTTACTTGCTGCTCACAAAAACATCTCCTCCGCACTTTGCCTTCTCTCTCATGGGGCCACTACTGCAACACACTTTCTTCAACTCACATTGTTCTTTTCTCTAAAACCACTCTATTTCCTTATGTTCAACATTTCCCTCATTGTTCTCCTCATAGAACACACTATTTACTTGCTGCACAATCACTCAGGATTCTCTCAGTGCTTCTTTCATTTTGTATCTACACTCAATTCTCACTCCTCAACACTTTGGCAATATGTTAAACTCCTGCACTTGCTCAATTCCAAACAATGGTTTTGTTTCATAGAGGCACACTATGCAACATTGTCTCTATTATATGTACTATAATTACCAAAATGTACTTCAGCATGGCTCCCCCTTCTATTGTTGCATCTCTTGGTAGTACCATGTCATAGCATTAAATTAGAGATGGACCATGGATCTTTTTACTAAATGACTGCATAAATATGCATGTTGAGAAAGTAATTCTCAGATGACCTACACACTCCTCCGAGAGTCCCATTCTTACTTGTTACTCAACAGATCTTGACAGTCCTCAGGCATGGCTACTCTAAAATTCATTTAACTCTCCCAATCATGCATGTGAAGTAGTCGATTGCTTCTTTCCCACACAATCATCTTTGTTAAATGATGTCCTCATTTCCTTGTTTCAGAGTCTTCTGCAAGTTTAGCCCATTTCAACAATAAAATCCATTGATATTGCATTCAATTATTCAACTTTTGACTCATACATCAATTAAAATCATTGTACTACCTCATCGAAACATGCCATATCGTAACTCACAGGCAGAATGTTATGATATTGCACTCCCCGATATACTTGGCCCCCTTTCCCTTTAGCTCCTTTAGCAATTGTTTTTTCATTGAACCTAACTTGTGATCGATGGATTAGCACTATATCAGAGCCCCATTTGTTTCATAACTCACACAGTTTAAATGTTACAATATTTCACCACCTGATATCCTTGGCTACCTTTCCACTTAGCTCCTTGTTTGTTTCCTTCTTATAGGACCAAACATTGTGACCAAGGGTTTAGTCCTAGTTGCTAAGACATGTTGTTCCTTCTGAGGGCTTATACTTATTCTTTTAAATCTCCTTCACTGTAGGTTCCTTTGGACTCATCATGACCGAGCGTCAAACCAACATCAAATCTCTCTTCATCGGAACCTCTTTAGCCATTGTTCTCACAAGAATTACGATATGGCTATCCTCTGATAGTCCATACTCTGACATGTTGACATCACTATCCACTACACTTTATTGGGTCCACTGGCATGATGCCACATGTCCTACAGGGGGAGAGAGAAAGATTCTTGATCACCCTTGACTTTGCAACAACTCCTTTGTTGACTTGCTCAACATTCCTTGGCACTTTTAGCACTATCGGCCTTGCTAGATATCGTAACTTCTAAAAATTCCTCTGTTAAGAAGTTCTGATATTCTGATGTCCCAGACCTCTGATATTATCTACTCCAATGCTCTAATATCCTGATATTTGATATTCCACCTTCTCTGATATTTCGGACTTCGATACTCTAGTCTTTGGGGTTCTGATATCAGGTCTCAATGGGCTTATATCTCTGATATTTCATCCTTCTTAATACTTCAAGTCCCAAGACTTCGGCAAACCATATATTTTGATCTAGGAGTCTATTTCGAGACTTTCGCATAATGTTTGAAATCTCTTCTAGAGAAATTTCCAATGTAGAAAGTTTTATGTAGGCTTTGAGCCCATCTGCTACATCTAATATGGTTGCAATCTCTCTTTCACACATTGCTCCTTGACTCTTCTTCATGTTTTTGGCATGTTGAACTCCCAACCACAATAGTCATCATTTTATGGTCTCTCTAGTAAGCATGCTACTATGATGATTCTCTACATGAAGCTTGTAGCTACCATGGCATTCCATCTGGATAAACATTGTAGTCATCATTGTATAGCTTTTCTAGTAAGCTAGCTGCTATGATTATTTTCTACATAGCACTCCAACAACCATGGGATTCCTCTTGGAAACCAAATCATCATACTGACCCTAGTTGACATCAATCATCATGTTGACCCAGGTTGACATCAATGCTAACACTAACACAACCATCTATACACCATCAATTGTCCAAAAAATTGTGTAGTGGAATTTGTTGAAATTTCTTGAGCATGTTACCGTCATACATATGCATCTCCCCATGAAACATATCATATAATGAATTCATGGTTTTTGATCTATGGTAAAACAATTTATGTCCTGTGTATCTTAATAGTCGTATAGCAAAACAAAACCTTCCTGTAGCTTTTTAGGGCAATGGGGAAAATGAATGGGAAAGGATTAGGAATGATGGGTGGATTTTGGAAATGGATGAGGGTGATGGATTGACATGGCCTTGGTCTTGTTGGAGCATCTAGGAAAAGGAGGAGAAATCCCAAGTTTGAATTTCTTGGACTAGATTTTTGATCAATTTTCCTTTTGGTAGCTAACTTGTTTTTGTCACTTGCAAAGGTTGGAGAGCACCTACATTCATCATAGATAAATACATGGAGCAAAGAAATTTTTTTCTTTTCATTTTTCATTTTCTTTTCTTTTCTCTTAGGGCTACTAGCTGCCTCAATGAAGTTTTAAACTAGTAGGTTTCCTAGGTGCCTTAAAGAAGGTTTTGAATCAGTGAACCAATCTCAGGCACCTCAAAATAGGTTTCCACCTGAGATCTTATCCTTTTCCTCTTATTTTTTTCTCTTTTTCATTTTTTATTTTTTCTATCGTACTCTAGTTGAAAAAGAAAAATCTCTTTCAAGTATAGGAATAATTCAAATGGAGCCATGTGCATATCAAGATGACAAATAAAATCATGTGTATGCTTGAAACACATGCTTTGACATGTACCTGAATATTAGAGACCAACTTCTTTGACTTTGATGATATCAAGCATTTTTGAAGAAGAGGGTGATGCTCAATATTGTTCATTTTCTGCAACCAAACCTCAATATAGATTTTCTGCCCTTGGGTCACTTGCTCATTTGGATCATTCTTCATGTCTTGTTTTTCTGTTCCATTCAATTATTCTATTATTTTTTTATTATTCTCTTGAACACATAGAGTATATATTGGTAAACATGATGGAACTTTCTCAATCTCATATGAATCTTTTATTTTTAAATGTTTTCCTTCAATGGAATCAAGAGAATCACTTTTCTACAATACTCTTCTTAATCTAAGATGAATACCATTTATATCAAGAGTTGTTTGGAAGTATTGTACCTCAAAATTGTAAGTGGGTTGAGCTACTTCCTTGCATGGGTTTGAAAATGGTGGTACAAGTAGTTGAGTGGGAGTGGATCTTCGAGATGGATGTGGTTGAGGTTGTGGTTGCGGTGGAGGTGAATGGTAGGGATAACATGGAGTTGGATATGGAGTATATTGAGGAAAATATTGAGGATATTTTGGATTACTCTCATAAGTTCCTTGCAAACCTTGTTTCCAATATTGGTTTTGGGGTTGAGATGGCCATGGTTGCCAAGGAAAGAGTGTGTTCCAATTACTTTGAGATGGGTGTGCATAAGCTTGAAATTATGAATTAGGTTCTTGCATCATATCATGTTAACTAGGTTGTCATGGCCTTCTTGGAGCTACATAACATAATTACTTTGGTCATTGACTTGCTCCATTGTCCTCTTGGTAACCTTTCTTCAACCCTTGTAATGATGGGAAATATTTAATAGCATGTCATTTTGCATGGACAACACAAATATCAACATCTTCTTTTTGCTCATCTTGCATTCTTAACATTTCTACTTGTTTTCTTAGATTGTTAATAGTTTTTGTTTTAAAGTTATGAAGCGAATCTCCAAGTTCAACTTGACTTACGGATCTTGTTGTTGATTTACTTACACTTTCCCTTCCTCTTGATATGCACTTGCATGTTTCACAAAATTTTTCAAATGATAATCGATATACATCACTTCTACTCATAAGATCAAGGAGATCAATCCACTCATCCCTAACTTTTCTAAGAGTGTTTTTAGTGTGTCAAATCCTAAATTCTACATTTTTCCCCTCTTAACATTATAAATAAATATATCTATTAGATCCTCAAGGCTCTCATCTTCTTCTTGAGTCATTCTAAAGATTTATTCTTTAAGATCATGATATTTGTATTTTTATATAAATATATTTTGCGTATCATTCCATGATATTATTGAATTAGTCCCTAAACTCAATAACCATAAGAGCTTTATCCTTCAATGTTTTCGGAAACCATCTCTATTTTTGAGTCTTTAGTAAGTAACCATAAGATCTACAATGGATTTAAAGTTCAAAGAGAGAGGTTTCCGAATTCTCTTACCTCATACCATGGAAGTTAGGAAATAAAGATGGAGGTATGTTCTTTTTTTTTTCTTTTCCTTTTTTTTTCTTTGTTTTTTCACATGTGGTTTATGGACACCCTCAGTCACTAGATGGCCACTATGTCCACGAAAATATCTGAGCTTGATCAAGGGTATCAAGCCCCGTGGCCAATAGCTAGGCCTAACCCCAAGGGCTTCGAGGAGAATTGCCCCTGTGACCTCCCGAATGGTGAGGCACTTATTTGACCAGTTGAGCTAATCCTTCGGGCTTTATGGAGGTATGTTCTTCATATGAACACTAATATCAATATCTTGAATGGGAAATCCAATATGATATTCTTCATTTTCATCATCTCCATCCATTTCTTCCACCTTGTCTGCCACATCTTCTTCTTCTACTTGCAAAAGTGGATGGAGATGTGGTTCTTACTACACCATGTGATCAAACGGGGGGGTGGGGATTGGTATTGGAGAATTATTTTTTGTTTTCCTAATTTTTTAATAAGAATGCTAATGTAATGAAAAAATTATATTTTTGAAATAAAATATGCATAATGGAAATTTTATGTGTTTCTGCAAAAAATAAAATAAATGAATCAACTAGGGAAGAAAACAATGCATACTTTGACACATCCCTGGAAATGGCGCCAAAAAGTGATGAGCCTCAATATTGCAACAAGAATGTTGTAAATCCCAAGTCTACAAACTTAAACTATCAACCTAGGGTTCGTACAAACTTAAGAGGTGTCGGCACTATATGTACGTCATGCAATGTATCCTTGTTTCATTGATTTGATGCAATGAAGTGAATACCATGAAATCCAAGCCTAAACTAATTACAGAAATAGAAAGGAAACCTAATTACTTTTGCAAAGAGGAAATCCTAGTTACTTTTTCAAAAAGGAAAGGTCATTCCACTTTGCATGACTGTAAATATTAATCCTATTTGCAAAAATGTAAGCATTAACCTATTTGCAGAGTGTGAATGGTACATCAAAAGGAAGCCTAGTCTATGCAATAGAAATAGCAATGTTGGAAATGGAAACCATAGCTTAATATGTATTAAACAAAATGAAATAATTATTCAATACTACATTCAAGATGGATTTTATCAACAAATTTCACAAGGTGCCTCATAAAGTAATCACGAAAATCATCATTATGCTCTTCAAGTCATGAATCTCTCCATTAATCATAACTGTAGAGGTGAATTTAATGGGGAAGAAGAAAGGAATAAGAGTTTTTTGGTCTTACTCAATAATTTTTTTGGATCCTAGGGGTAATTATTCAAGCCCAAGAGATAAAAAACAAGATTTTGGAGCATATCTGGTCAAGTTTACATGTGTTATATGAGTGCTACCGGAGGTGTTACGAGAGGCTATGTTTTGCTACAGGAGTGAGATAAATTCCTGAGTGCCCAAATAAATCAAATGAAAATGAGATGAGAATTTTTTTATTATTAATTAGGATGTCCTAGGGCTCCATTCCAAGTGTAATCACTCCAAAATACCCTTGTTAACACGTTCTAAAAAATAGCATAAAATTACTAATATAAAAATCAGAAATTGAAGAACTAGTGATCTATTTAGCCTACAAAATGCCTAACCTAATCAAGTGAAAATGATATGGGGTAAAAAACTTATCAACTTGAATGTTTTTATGACCCAATACAATTGAAATAAACTCAAATAAAGCTCATTAACATGTTCTAAAAAATAGCATAAAATTACTACTATTTTGCTACAAGGGACTTCCAAAAATTCTAGATTGTGAACTAGTAAACCAATCCAAGTATCTAAACAATAAATATGAATTTTCAAAGTTTTTGTGAGGATGAATCATGTTTGTGTCTCTGTAAATAACCTAAAAAATAACTCACTTCATTCATTTAACCAATATGACCTACAACAAAAGAAGTAGGAATAGTAAATGCAAAAATAACAGATGCAAGTGAAAAAGACATTCAAAGGAAACAAAAAAATTGTAAAAGAGGGATTTTAGGCTCTTGGGATGGTCAAGCACAAGAATATTCAGATTTATATGAAGGAAACCAAGCTTTAGAAGCTAAAAATGGCACCAAACTTCATTATTTGAATCAATCCAAGTACATCCCTGCTAGAAATGAAAGTGGAGTTGCTTAATAACATGTTTTCTCCACAAAAAAGACTAAGAAATACATGCCCTTATAGGCCAATTCGAATTGGTACTTATACAAAGTTATGAGGAAGAATTCTCCTTAAAAGGAGGAAGCTTTCCCCTCCAAAATCCCTCAAATAATGGATCTGGTTCTCAACACCAGGAGTCTACATTAAATGATAGGGAACACATTCCTAGATTTTCTCAATAACTGGAGCTCCAGAATTTGTGCAAAAAATTCATCATGTCTTGTTAATTTATTATCCAATATTGGTCCATCCTGTAGTAAGGAGGAAGTCCCTAAATTGTCTCAGCCTCCAAATCTTCACAATCTGCCTAATATTCTCATAATATTCTACAAAAATAAATAATATTAGGCACATAATATGCAATTATCTCTAAACTTTCCTAGGAACATATTAAAGATAGAAAATAATTATTAAGTGTAGAAGGAGAGAATTAATATAGCCTTTATGTTCATAGGAAAGGTTAGATGAGCCTTAATTTGTGTCTAATTTGGAGGCCCATCACATTCTTTTTCCATGGAATTGGTTTTCAAACCCTTTGTCCCTAATATTGTCACTAATTTATGAGTGTTTAATGATGATACCCGAGTGGATTTCCTAACAAATGTATATATGTTCAATAATGTTGTTATTTAGGAAGAAGAACAAAACCGGAAACAACAACAGGTGAATCAAATTCAGAATGCAGACAAGTGTATGTTGAGAAATGTAACTAGTATTGGTATTCATAATTGTATTTGGGTCGTGATATAATGTCTTTGTAAAAAGAAAGAAAATAATAAATTAGTATAAAAGAAAATTTATTTTATAAGCATGGGTTTCATTCTTTATTTATTTTATTTCTAGGTAAAATCCCCCATTGAGTACTCTTAGGGTTTTTGTCATAAGTCGTATTCCTTGTCATCATGTAATAGACCCTTATTAGGATTTGTGTATCAAGAAATAAATTTGTAATTGAGTCAAATTGTTTATTATGCCTCTTCCACCAAGTCAGGCTACCCTCCTCCTCATGTTAGCCTCATTAAGGAGCTACAATCACTATATATAGCCATGCATTCGACCTATTGAGTGAGGATTATCCAAGTGTTTTGATCTAACACTCTAAGAGCAGAAAAGGTGTGAAGAACCTTGAAAAGAAGGAAGAACTAAATCGAAGGAATGAAAGAAATGTAAAGCTGAGTTTCTCTATTTTTCTGCCACATGTACGAGTTAGGGTTACTACAGGTTCGATTTATTCTAGGCCAAAGATTTCAGATGCTGTAGAGAGGGTCGAAACTTTGTTTGACTCAAATTTTGAAAGCATGATTTATGTTAACTTATGAGAACTTGGAAAAAGTTTGACTTGTATACATGGGAGACTGACTTGGTGGATTGAGGGAAGCCTATGTCTTGGTAAAAAGTTCTAGGTTGTCTCATTTGATTTGATTCTAAAGAAGAGAAGAAGAATTCTTGGGTTTTCCCTTAGGAGAGGGGTTTTTCCCTGGCTAAGTGCCTACATCTTGTATTCTTTTCTTTGTGATCTTCATAGTTTTGGAAATTGTCTTGATGATAAAAACTTAATAATAATATAAGAAATAATAAGAAATCACAAGAAATTGTCATGTTAAAGAGAAATAAAATTAAAGAAACCCTAATAAGTTTCCCTATGGATTTCTCAAAATCATATCAGAGCTAAGGATAGTGGCATAAAGGTAGCTTGAAGATCATTGTTATAAGAAAAATGGTTCCAAGTTTAGCAAAGAGGACTATGTACAATAAGGCCAAAAATAGTAGAAGAAAGATCGAAGAGTTTTCCTCTTTAACATTTCAGAGATCTGAAAAATCATAAGGTTTTGTAAAATTCTAAGAAGGTGACCAAGTTACACTTGTCGTTTTTGGACTAAAGATAGTCCTAATATGTAGCATGGAAACTACTTGTCAAATGAACCAGGACCAAACTATATAGATGTATTATAGTCTCATTTGGAAATTTTGATCCAAAGCTTAGCCCCCCTAAAAAGATCACACTCATCTTCATAATTAAATATCAATATTTGACAAGATTGTAGTAACCACTCCATCACACAAGTTGTGTCATCCTTATTTTAAGGGATGAATTAGTAAAATAAGGCTACATAAATCTCAAAAAATATTGATGTTATTTGTGCATAATCTATCATTTTCTCAAAAGGGGAATTAATCTACAATAGTAAGAAGAGCATGTAATCATATCACCTTGGAAGCCTCTACTGCAAATGGTTATAGAAGAATCATCAAGCATCTTGCACCAACCCATGGATGAAGCCTTGAAGATCTCATCAAAGTCAAGTAAGTGTTTTTTTTGTTTTTTATGTCTCAATCATCTAACAATATGTATTTATTTTGCAAGGCATTAAGCTCAATGGAACATCAGAATTTTAAATCCTAAAAGTCAGAGCTATGTAATCTCTAGGTATGTATAACATCTATTATAAAATATTTTAAGGTTTAGTTGCTTACATGATTCTAGGGCTTGTAATTTCTCATTGTTTTCGTTGTGATTGTCAATAAATATTGCAGGTATATATTGAAAAAATCAAAATGAGGTAGACATGCTGATCTTAGGAATGGTGACTTGGTATATCAAGCTGGATCCTTGGGCACTCGGATAAAAATTGACTCATATGGAGATGGACCATGAAGATGTTTTCATGGTGAGAGGGAGCCCTTCCAAAGGGAGCTTCCACCTTCTCACAAAAGATAAGTATTATTTTTTATTTCCTATCTATCTATCTATCTATCTATCTATCTATATATATATATATATATATATATATATATATATATATATATATATATATATATATATATATATATATATATATATATATATACATATATATACATATATATACATATATATACATATATATACATATATATATATATATATATATATATATCTTTATCTTTGTTTCTTGATTATTATCCTTTATCTTGTATTTTTCTTGGAAGGACTAAGCTTGTAGGTAAATTCTAAAGAATAAGGATTGTGACTAGATTCAAAGGGAGTCTTAATAGGGAGACTTGTAAGAAACTTTGTTGCAGAGGGAGTCCTTCAATAAGAAACCCTACAAGGTTTGTGAAGGAGAGTTGTACCAAGTCTTCTTCATATAAGAAGGTATGATCATTTTGTCTTTAAAAAAATTGCTTTACATTACTAACTCTCTCATGTGTAGGGTCTTGCTATAAAATCATAAAATATTCTCATAGTGTTAGGAACACGAGTGAGACTACTGTAAATCGATTCCAAACACCAAAACTCTAGAGGCCGGAGCTGGTGATGGCACTTACTTTCATATTCCTTGTATCCTCCTACACTACGGGTGTATGGGTGACACCTCCATAGATTTGAACATGGGTGGGACTGCTGCAAATCGATTCCAATTACGAAAACTCTAAAGGCTGGAGTTGGTGATGGGGCTTGATTTCATATTGATTGTATACTCCTACACTACGGGCGTATGGGTGACGCCTCCAGATATTTGAACACAGGTGGGACTACTACAAATATATTCCAAACACCAAAACTCTAGAGACCAGAGTTGGTGATGGGAGTTTCTTTCATATTTCTTGTATTCTCTTACACTATGGGTGTATAGGTAACACCTCCAAGGATTTGAACATGGGTGGGACTACTGCAAATCAATTCCAAACACCAAAACTCTAGAGGCCAGAGTTGGTGATGGGAATTTCTTTCATATTGCTTGTATCTTGTTGGCATTATGATGCATGTGTTGAACTTGATGGAAACCCACCAAATAGAAGAACATCTCTCTTAGTTATAACTATATGAATCTTCAAAAGAGATATCAGATGTGACTGAATGCATGGGATGCAGGAGAGCTCAAAGGAATCAAATGATAGTTATAAGTGTGACAAGTTAGCTTTGCCGTCAAGTCCAAAGGGGGAGATTGTTGGCATTATGAGACAAGTGTTGTCCTTGATGGCAAATCATTCAGATGACAAATCATAGTGCAGAAGGTCAGCAACAAGGAATTGATGAGCAGAAGGTCAGCGACAAGGAATTGATGATTAGACTACAAGAATGAAGAGAAAATACATATACGCAGGTTCATTGTGACAAAGCTGCGTATACACGCGGGTTAGACATTACAAAGGCGTGTATGCGTATACACGCACTTTCATGCAAGGAAAAGCATGTATATGTTGGAGAACTTACTTTTGGTCCGTGGTAGATAGTCCTCGGTATTTGAACCTATGGTTGTGGACCCTAGTATCTTGTCAGAAGTGTTGATCCCAAATATTGGGTCCATGGTATTGTTTTATTATGGTTTTGGACCGTGGTATTGAGTAAGGCCTAAGACTATAAAAGGAGAAGAAGATCACTAGGCAAGGGCATCGAAAAAGTCATGAATATCTGAGAAATTATGAGATCCAGTATGCAGGTTATGGGTTGATGATGCATTTCTTGATCTAAGCTAAGGAGGGATCTCACCGGTTGATGGAGAACAAGATCTAAGGATAGATCGGGATCAAATGGTTTGAAATGAACTATCTCTATATGATTGATTATGTTTGTTCTAGATCTGTATACTGACACATGTAATGATCTGAACTGGGTATAACTTAAGTTTGAAATCGCTGCAAGTCATGATTGAATATTTATAGATATGTGCGCGGGTTGGCTTTGGTGTAAGCGCGTATGTACGCGGGTTTGGTTCATTGTAGTAGCGTATACCATTTGAGCTATGATGTTTGAAGTTACAAGTGGTTCTGGTTGTTGATGAGTTCTGATGACAGTAAGTATTCTCGATATCCTGTTTTGTTGATTGTGTTTAGCTTCAGTATTGATGGATGAGAACTAATATTGGATCAAGATCATAATGACTCATATTTATGTGATCTGATGGAATAGATCTGGGTGATTAACACACATATTATCCTTGTATATGTAATGATCTGGGTATGTCTAAAGTCAGGAAGTGCAGCGAAGTTATGAATAAATAATTAATTACATATACGCTGGTTCACTTTAGTGAAGTTGCGTATACATGCAGGTTCGGCACTTCCAAGTAGCGTATGCACTTTGATGCATGATTTTGATGGTACAGTTGGTTCTGATTGTTGTTGCAGAGTTCTATTGTCTGCTCTGTGTTCTGGTGACTGTGTTGTTGACAGGGTTTCAATGTTTCAGTGATTCAGAGATTGATTATGCTAGTATTGATTGTTTTGTGCTTCAATGATATTTATCGGTCCAGTAGGAAAAATTGATGAAACATGGCCTTCAGATTATAGTGTTGTGCTTCAGGAGTATCCAGTCTGAAAATTTATGAAACGTGGTCCCTAAAAGAAAGAGAAGGTTGTAGCCTTCTGTATGCCAGCACCTACATACTAGTATCTTGGCTAGTGAAAGAGCTAAGGGGGTTGTAGCTCCCTTCAAGGAGAAGCTGGAAAACAAGAGAGAGTTGTAGCTCTCTGCAGGTTGCAGCCTGCGTACTGGTAAAGGACTGCACCAATACAAAATATTGTAAAATGAAGTATCTTATTGAAAGAAGATAGAGATGACT